>CAOKZL010000023.1:0-1200000 GCA_948472985.1 Iguana delicatissima
AGAATTCCAAAGGCCCCCCCACCAACTGCCAACCCCAGGATTCCAAGGAATCTTCACAGCCAGCCAATCATATGAGGACTTTTTGCCTCACTCAGCCAATCGTATGAGATCTTCACCCGCCTGACACAGACAAACAGACAAACGTGCAGACAAACATTGACTTTTACATAGTAAATAAGACACAATGGTAACACACATAAAATGACAGATTGTCTTCTTCCATTGCTTTTTGAGGCAAGACTCCAGATTCAAATGCACAGCAGAGCAGCAAATGCAGTATCTGAGAGGCACTGTGCAGGGACTGGGAAACAGTCAGGCTATAAGTCACCTTTAAAAAAACCCCCAAAACAAAACTGCACCTTCTTTTAAACAGAGGCAGATGCTCAAAGCTGCCAGCTGCAACAATCAGTTTTACACAGTGCATGAAGCAATTTTCTTAGCAGAATAAAATTAACAACAAGATAAACCAGGCATTTCCCATCTTCCATTTCTTTGACTGTAGGATATTACTGCACATCAATTTACACCCATACATATCCCAGTAGATGTGGAGATGTGTCTAAAAACCCCCAGTAACCGGTTTTCTATTTTGCCAATTACGTTGTAGTTGCTTAGGTAATAAAGATGTATGTGTAAAATCGTAAGCATTTTATCCTTATCCCATGTTTTCTTTGTGCATTCAAATCCTATCTATGGAGCTGTACAAGCACAAGTCTGTATATGTTGTACATGTACACACCCAAAACTGGAATGATTCCACACTGCTTAGTCCTCAAAGTAATCAAGTTTAGGAAACTGCAGCAGCTTCTGGTTACTCCGCTAATGATCCTGAGCCACTCATCTTTTACTTTCATGTGGGTGTGACTGCTTCCAGAATTTAAATTCACGAAGATGCTGTAGGTCATCATTTTAGTTACATTTATTTACTGGCAGCCTTCTACTCTCACGAGCCAAGCCAACATCCCAGAGCAGCTTACAAAAATCAACATGATAGTCCTTCCCTCAGGCTTATAATGTAACAGCCACAATCTAAAACAGAAGAGATTAGGGGAAAAATGAAGCAAACTTGGGTAACAGTACTGTTACACAGTTCTTGTGGTAAGCAGCTAGAACAGGATCAGAGGCCAGGAAACTGCTGGGCATAACTGTCCACTACAGTGTAAACACTTTTTCAAGCAGTGGGAAAGCAGCAAAAGCTACCTGTTACAGGAAAGGAAGCTGCCTTGCCAATTCCTGTGTTGCTTTGGAGCCAGGAGGACAACTTTTTCTTGTGAAGATGTGATGGCTTTCACTGTTGTCCCTATTCCTATTGCCACAGCACTTGTGACCATGTTTTCTCTATTGCTGTACAGCTGCCTCCTCTTTCTCCTATGCAGGCGTAATTATACTGGCCAAGAGAACCAGGCCAACATTTATTTGTTTATTTTATTTATATCTCACCTTTCTCCCAATACGTAACCCAAAGCAGTTTATAATAGCCGCTAGGGTAACAGACGAGCTGACAGAGTGACCCTCCTTGCTTGTCTCCCTCTGCTACTGCCTGATGGAAGTGAACAGCAGCTGCTAGTAAGAGTTGGTGGACAGCAAGGCTGAGAAAGCTGGATTCTCAACAGAAGTGATGGAGACAGTTTTCTTGTGCTCACTTCCCTTGTCTCCCTCTCCAGCAGCCTGGAGGAACTGAACAGCTGCTGCCAGGTAATACCTGATGAGGAAGGACCCTGATAAAACCAGATTCTCAGCACTGATGATGGACTGGCCCTGTTTGTTTCCTTCTCTCCCTAACTGTAGTCTTGACAGAAGAGAATGGCTAGTGCTGGATTTGGTCCAGCAGATCAGAGTATTGATCAGAGTATTTCCTTGTTTTCCTTCACTAAGAAGGAGAAGAAAGCTTTGCACAATCAGTGTACCTGCAAAGCACTTTCCTTCACAAAAGAATTACAGAAATGATTATAGTTGTACATAGCACTTTTTCTCAAGAGGCCTATAGGGTTTTGACGGGCTTTCCAACAGATATAATCTGATTCCACTGTGCAATTCCACACTCTTAGTCACAGTTTCAAAGTTAGCATTCCTTAAATGTTTTAAAGGATAATCCCTGTCATTCTCAAAGATGGAGTGGCAACCAGTGACACTTGTATCGGTAAGATATCATTTCATACCAAATTTCTTAATTCTGTTGCTCTTTAAACTCTGTTTTGAGTTTTTTTTATTATCCCTTTTTTTAAAAAGGGCTATACTACAGTTTATTACACTATTATATTTATATAGTATATACATACAAATCAAATATAAAATTACACTATATTTTTGTTTTTGTTTGGAGCCTTGAATGCCATTTTTGGAGTACGGCTGGGATATAAAAACAATGAATTAACAAACAGCATAAAATTTATCACTAGAAGCTACGTTAAACAGACTTCTAAGAAAGCTCACATCAGACATGAGAGCCCTGTTGTTGTTGTTTTAAATCCTGGGTGTGCACAAACAGATAAAAATGGGGGACCTGTTTTTAGAGTACAAATGGACAACTGAATAGGGACCAGGGCATAACTTTCACACACATGCTCCATGGGCCTCATTGGTGCTTCACAGCACACTAGAAGTGATGTCATGTCATTCCCATTATTATTTGGGGTTACTTTTCATCTCAAAACAGGTTGAAGACCTGTGGAAGGAAGTATAGTTAAACTACTGGATTTGTGGGTGGTTTTCCTCAATGGCCTGGAAAACGGTCCATTAAAAAAAAAAGGGTGCAGTTCACAGAAGTTCAAAAGCTGGTTTGGCCAATCTTGGCCATGGGCTATACTTCATATTTTAAAGCAGGAAAGTGAAGAGTAAGTAAATGGAATAAGACCAATAGATTACTTTCTAGACAAACTTCTTAACACTCCATAGAGTTTTTCTCTTTACTTCCAATATTAGAGTTCAGCTGAGGGAAAACTAATGTAAGGAGAATGCTGCAGGAGCTTATCACAGGCATGTGAAGGATTAAATAGCCCCTATGCAATGTGTATCTTCTAAAAGTCAGACTTCCATTTCCTGCTTTATCGGGAACTGCAGCTATGGACAGGCAGCTGTGTTGGGACACTTCTCATCATCCCTACTGGACATGCTGGCTAGGGCTGATAGGAGTTAGAGTCCAAAACATCTGCACAACATTATTTTGGAGAAGAATACACATTACAAGAAGTGAGTCACTTAATCTATTGGAAAGGAAAATAATCCAGTTATAACCTCTACACTTGATTTTGCTGATGGAGGAAAATATTGTGCCCACATGATAAGAAATCTCTTTCTGTAGTAAGGTTCATAAACCAGTTCCAGTTATCACCACAGGTGTGACTGTGCAAATGGACTGTTAAAGGTTCACTTTGCATTTATAAGGAAACTGGGAGATAGACAATGTTATCACATTCTGGCTATGCTAATTTTTTTTTTTTTTTTGGGATTATGTCACACCTATTTTGATTGTATTTTGTATTCATTTATGCTCCCACATTCTGACAACATTATAGTAGAAGATGGGGTTGCAGCTAGGAGGTCTCAGTTATCATTTGTCCCTATTCTCTTCCTTTTGCTGTAATGCGTCTCAGCCTCAGAAAGGATCACAAATCACAGGGAGGGGAAGTAAGTGCTGCACACAATCTCCAGTTCTTTTTTTCTGCCCCCCCCATCACCCTGAGCCCACAGTCTCCAGGCTGCCCCTTCATTTGAACATGTGTTTGGAAGAAAAAGTCACCTATAATGGCCATAATACCACCAACAGCAGCATTATGCTGTAAAACACCTTTGGCAGCCTGCCACAGAAGCAAAAACTGGACTCTACCATAAATGGAAACGAATAAGAACTTTCACTTAGCATGCTATCTACCTTGAACATCTTTTCTGGCAAAAAAAAAGAGGATATTAAACAAATAAATAAACAAATACAAGAAGTTGGGTGTACCTATTCTTACTGCATTTTCTTGGCAGTTGTATCCTTCACATAATCTCCTTCCCCTTCTGTGTGTTCACATAGAGAAATGATGCATTTAGAATGAGATGGGGAATATATGGCCCTCCCAATGTTGGACTGCAACTCCCATAAAACTGTGAGAGATGCTGAGAATCACAGTAGCATTTGACGGGCCATACTTTCCCCAGTCCTGCCTCTGGCAATAAAGTGAGCTCCATCCCACAAATGCTTGTGGCAGAATAAATCTGCTAGCTTTAGTTAAGTTCAGAGTGGCTTCTTGTTAATATTATCAAGCTCATCTTTGCCACAACCAAAGGGAGCAGTACACGTTATGTAAGAAGCTGCAAATGACTCATCCTGACAGTATTATGAGTAGATATTCTGTTAGTCTGTGAGTTAACCTACACAGAAGTCATTCTGGGCAACTACCCCATTGGTAGGCATCTACTAAACAGAATCTTCATCACTCCTTTCCCTAAAATCACTCGATGCCCTTTACATCTTGCAAAGATAAGTAAGCAATAATAAAAGTATTACTTATGTAATCAAACTTCACACAATAAGACAGAAACATGTTAGTTATGACTATCACACAAGCAACACCATTCTTAAAACAAGCCTATGCCCATAATCTGGAAACAGAAACAGGTTAAGCACAGAAGACAAAAACTGCATATGAGGAAGATCTCCCAAACTGTTCTGACTTCAGCGTGCATTCCTATTTAGCACTTTTGAAATTAATAGGAAATATATTCCCTTAATCACAGATGTAACAATTATAATCACAAAAACATTTCAATGCTAAAATTTGTATCACAACAGAACCTGCTCATCTGTTACAAAGCACCAGAACCAGCATCTGAATCTCTCATTGGATGTCAGCTGATCTATCTTGCTTGACCTTGGTCCACTGACTAATTCCAGAGTTTCCTGGTCAGTGTCACAAGCAGGTGTGGTTGTCTAGATTTCACCACTCTCTTATTCTGTGCCTTCAAGTCATTTCTACTTTATGGTGACCCTAAGGTCATGGGGCTTTCTTGGCGAGGTTTGTCAGAATGTGGCTTGTGTAAGCTCACCCAGTGGGTTGCCATGGCTGAGAAAGGATTCGAACTCTGGTCTTGAGAGTTATAGTCTAACAGTCAAATCATTACACCACGTTAGCTTTCCATTACTCTCAATTTACCATTGCTCCAGGACGCATATGGAAAGTGTTTGGTGCTCTTATCACAGCACGGTAGAGCCCATCAGGGCTTACTGAAAGAAGAGAAGATTTACCTGCAGCTAGTCTTGATGAACACTCTAACAAGGAATATTTTGTATAAAGCGGGAACAGAGAAATACATTTGTGTATGTTGTGCATTTTGCGTTTAATATTATGGTCTATATCAAAAAAAAGAAGAAAAAAAAGAAAAAAGGCCTTGAGGAGAGCTAGCTGTGTAAAAGACACAGATAAAATTAAGTTAGATTAGGTGTTACACTAATCAGGATGCTGAGCAAAAGCCAGGCTCCCCCTGAGAACACACTAAGGACTGCAGCCAAGAAAACAATTAATAAATTATATGGGCAAGCAACCCCTCTGCTCAACCTCAGTTAGCACTTTAACATCCTGTCAGAATGATCAAAGCTACTTCTTCAATTTTCACATATAGTTTAACTCAGCTAATTACATAATAATATCCAATGAAGCAGATACTTCTCTACCAATAATGTTTAGAAATTGGAAAGCAAGTGCCTAGAGGCCAACATGAGGGCTCTTAACGAACTAACAGGCCAGGGTGTCCATTAAAGAAATTTACTAGAAAGTCTGAAAACTCCCTTGGCAGATTTTCAACAGTCTTATTAGGAATCTTCTGGAAACTCATTTTGATTAGATTATGAATTCTTCCATAATTTGCAAGAGGCCCATCACTGAAACAACAGTACGCACTGTAGCTTAAGTAAAATACACAACCAATTTAATGAGGAGGAATGACTATCTGAGTGACTTAGCCATTCGATGCAGCAAAATCCTTTTTAAATAAGGCTTGCTTATAAAGCAAAATAATCTGAAATACTAAAGTTCCTTTTCTTGATTCCCATTGATTTCAGCTTCTAATCACTACACCTCACATTGAAACCAATCCTTCAGGTTCAGTAACCAATCTATATTAATTAGACCACCGAACAGAACACATACACCTACACTACACTAAAACTCCTACTGTCAGTGATAAAATACCATAACTACCAGTAACTAAGTCTTAGCTTCAACCTTTAGAATTTTTTTTTACAAAGACATATAAAAACTAATAAATCACCATGTAATGGTATTACAAAGGAGTGGGTGTGGCCATCTGGAGGACTACAGGTGGGCTAGATTCAGTGTTAGGACTTGAGGTTTGAAACCTCATCTTACAGAATTTATATAAGCATTGGAATAGAAATACCTATAGTTTGGAACATTACAGAGAACTGTTCTCCATTATCTGATAACATGATAGCAGCCCCAACAACCATCTCCAGTGCCCAGAGATGATAACAGTATACTCCAAGTTATCTGGAGGAATTACTTATATCTACATAGTGGTTAGCAGTCTTCTGTGGCTTGACTGCCATTTGTGGGAAGAAAGAGGCAGTCTGCATTTTTTTTAAAATGTTCTGATAACCACTGACTTGTTCTAACACAGGAAGTACTCTGCTAAAAGCTTTCACCTTGATGGACCAGCCTACAAGAGTTTTTGTATTGTAATATTCATTACACACATGCCATACTTACAAGAAGTGATAAAGTCCCAAAAGTGTTCAACCACATCATTTTCTTCAAACCTTAAGTAAACTAAGAAATACACACACAGACATACACAGGTGCTTGTGAACCTCTCTTAACATGCTATTACCCCATTAAAAGCAGTATTTCACAAGAAGGGTATGCTAAATATGGGAGGAAATGTACAGGAATTTTTCAAACAGTGAAGAGAGATGGCCTCTCTGACTTCTATTAATGATAAATGATGCCGGTCTGTAAAGTTTCCAATGGTCTATTCAAGTTAAAGGTCAGTAGGCAATCTGAGGCACAGCACTCACAAACTATGTGAAAATCCTCCCCCCTGTTTAAGTGCATTAACTCTATCCATATATCAAAGAAATTTTTTTGCCAAGACCAATAACATTCTCTTTAAAAATATTTAGTAACTCTAAACTTTTGATATACAGAAGCTGAACATCTCTTGGCCTGAACTGAAACTGCTGTCAAATCCAACCTTTAACACATTGCTTTAAGTGCCTATTAACAAACCACTCATTCACTGAAGAGAGGATACCACTGAAACAGAAGAACTGAATGATGACAAACCAGGGGCCCACAAAACTTGCAAAACTCATTCTGCTTGGCATGAAAAAAGCCTTGCCTGTAGCTGTTAACAAGTGACATTTTTAACTCCAAAATGAACACACAGTATATTACCAAGGCATAGATTTTAGTATGTGTAAGAAATGCAAACAAAGATACATTGAGTTTGCAAAATGGTCTACTATCTATTCAACATACTGAAGATATATGCTGTACATATAAGTCTTGTGTTTGCAGGGCTATACTTTTGTTACTGTCCCAGTACTTCAACCTAACCTGGGAAGAGCACTGGGAACTTAGGTCTGATTTCTGAATGAAAATGTCGCATCAGCCAAATAAGAAGCCTCATTTTACAAAGCTTATTTACCAAGAGGTATTAAAAAATTAGGTCAGCGTTGTTTCTACCATGAAGCAGGGGAGGAGACCATTCCATGGCTGGCAGCAGGTTTTGAGGCATCATTCAGGGACAGAACAATACAAATTATATTGACGACAACAATGGAGGTGAAGGTGATATTTTTCTACCATTTGAATTTTTTTTAAAAAAATTCTCATTTATCAAAAACGTGTGGAATATCTCTGTAGTAAACTCACAGTGGCCTAAAGGCAGTTGCTAGTCCTAACTGGAGTAGACCAAGTTAATCAACTTTTGAATTTAAGACATTTAACTAAATCCCACTGAGACATCAGGAGTACTCTAGTTGTGACCAGATGTCGAATATAGGCCAAGGTCTTCTCTATCAAACTTGCCCTCTGTCAATGAGAGAAAGATATCTACTACATCCATGGAATCATAGAGCTGGAAGCGACCACAAGGGCCATCAACACCAACACCTTGCCACGCAGGAATACACAATCAAAGCACTCCTGACAGATGTTTATCTAGACTGTTTAAAACCTCCAAAGACTCTGAGGCAGCATATTCTATGGCCAAACAGCTCAATCGGGAAGTTCTTCCTAATGTTTAGGTGGAATTTCTTTTCCTGTAGTTTGAAGCAATTGTTCCATGTCCTATTCTCTGAAACAGCAGAAAACAAGCTTGTTCCATCTTCCATAAGACACCCTCTGAACATTTAAATATAGCTATTATGTCACCTTTCAACCCTCTCTTCTCCAGGCTAAATATACAGAGCTCCCTAAGCCACCCCTCATAGGGCACGTTTTCCAGGCCTTTCACCATTCCGGTCACCCTCCTTTGCACACATTCTAGCTTATCAATATCATTCTTGAATGGTGGTGTCCAAAACTGAACACTGTACTCCAACTGAGGTCTGACAAAAGCAGAATAGTAGAATGGTAGTTATCACTTCCCTTGATCTAGACACTATACTTTTATTGATGCATCCTAGAATCACTTTGGCTTTTTTAGCTGCCACATCACACTGTTAACTTATGTTCAGCTTCAGGCTGACTAAGATCCCCAGATCCCTCTCACATGTACTGTGGCCAAGTCAGGTGTCACCCATCCTAGACTTGTGAATTTCATTTTTATTGCCCGAGTGGAGTACCTTACAATTCTCCCTGATGAAATTCATTCTGTTAGTTTTGGCCCAGCTCTCCCATCTGTTAAAGTGATTTTGAATTATGATCCTGTCCTCTGGGGTATTAGCTAGCCCTAATCTAGTGTCAGCTGCAAATCTGATAAGAATGCCCTCTATATCCTCATCCAAGTCATTAGTAAAGATGTTGAACAGTACTGCCCCAGGGCAGAATTCTGTGGCACCCCACTTCTCCTCAGGATGAAGAGCTATTGGTGAGCTTATAAATTCACCTAACAGTAGCATAGTCTAGCCCACATCTGACTACCCTGCTTGGAAGAATATCATGAAGGACCTTGGCAAAGCCTTTACTGAAGATATGCTTCATCCACAGCATCTCCTTCATCTACTAAGCTTGTAACTCAATTAAAAAAAGAAATTAATCTAGGAAGACTTGTTTTTGACAATCCCATGTTGACTTTTAGTGATCATGGCAGTCCTTACAGACTGTTTGTTTAATTATCTGCTCTTGAATCTTTCCTGCCATGAATGTCAGGCTGACTGGGCTATAATTGTTTGTGTTATCCTTTTCCCTCTTTTTGAAGATGGTGAAATGTTTGCCTTTGTCCAGTCTGCTGAGATTCCTCTTGTTCTCTAGGAATTCTCAAAGATTATTGCCAGTGGTTCTAAGAGTATATCTGCTAATTTTTAAAATACCTTGTATGTAGTTCATCTGTTCCTGAAGACCTGGATTCATTTAGAGTAGCCAGGTATTCCTGTACTACCTCCTTTACTTGCTACATTTCCCCTGCTGCAACATCTGTTCCTTTTCCTCTAGATTGAGCACTGTTTCCCTTTGGGGAGAAGACAGAGGCAAAGAAGGTGTTTCGAGATTCTGCATTTTCTCTGTTCCCTGACAGCATTTCATCATCTTCTCCACACAGTGGTCCTACCATTTCCTTCTTCTCCCTTTTGTTATGGATATAAACAAGAAAGGTTTTTTGTTTTTAACGTCTCTGGCAAGCCTCAACTCATTCTGAGTTTTAAGCTTTTCTGACTTGCTCCCTACACATGCTGGCTATTTGTTTGAATTCCTCTTTGGTGATTTCCCCTTTTTACCCATTTTTGCACATTTCTGTTTTAAATCTTAACTCAATTGGAAGTTCTTTAGACACCCATTCTAGTTTCTTCAGACACTTCCCATTTTTTCTCCTCGTTGGAAATGTCTGAAATTGTGACTTCAGTCTCTCACTTTTAACAAACATCCATCCATCATGAACTTCGTTCTTTTTTAGTATTCCTGACCGTGGGATCACTCTTAGTATTTCCTTAACTTTACTGAAAAATTCATGTCTGACTATGCTTGGCTTTCCCTTTCCACTGTACAACAAACCCCAGGAGAACATGGTCCCTCCCACCTAAGGATCTTGCCACTTACACCCTATTAACCAGGTCATCGGTCAGGATCAGATCTACAAGAACTGATCCCATTGTTGCCTCATCCACCTTCTGTACAATGAAATTGTCTGCAAGGCAAGACAGAAATTTGTTGGACTTTATATTCTTGGCAGGATGGTTGGATCTCCCATTCCTACTACATCTCTTCTTTCTGAATGTTTGGTTATCTGTTTCAGGAATGTATCATCCTCACTCCGGCTAGGAGGTCTGTAGCAGACCCCCACAATGACATTGTTCTTGTTTCTCTCCCTCTTAACTTTTACCCCAATGGCTTCCAGGATTTAAGTCAGGGATCTCTTCACAGGTGTAAACATCTTTGACATATGCTTTTCTGAAATAGGTTATACCTCTCTGTTGCTACATTCCAATCATGAGGCTTATCCAATCAGGCTTCAGTGATGTCTACTATTTCATATTTGCCTTGGTGCGTTAAGAGTTCACATTCCTCTTGGTTTTATCCCACACTCTATGCATTAGTGTAGAGATCTATGAGCATAGTTCATTCCCCCAGCTGCTTCTTTTAATTTTTTCCCCTCCCATTATTGGGTTCTTCCACTGTTCACCTAATTCTCTCCATAACATTCAGGTTATTATCTCCAGCACTTAATGAACTCCTGCCTTCAAGAATACTGTCTCCTTCTCTCACATCCATGAGCCTGACGCATGTTTCTGGTTTTCTTGTGAGGATCCATATGGAGTGCCGTGTAAATTTTTACTAACCCATTCACTGGCAAGACAAGACACATGACATCACTCTTCCTTCTATCACAGCATGTTAATACAACTCTGCCTGACAAATATTTGAAGATCCATCTTGCCTAGTAGCAACCTTTCACACTTTTGTTTCAAAGGAAAAGGCTGTCTCTCGTTTGTCCTCAGTTACAAAAAGGCAGGATGCACAACAACTTCAGTTGGTTTTATAGGGCCTATGAAAAGAGAAATGACTGAGGACATAGTAAAATTCTATCCTGAAAGCTTCTTAATTGAAATACAGACATTTGTCAAGATGTTGTTTTTGTTGTTGTCAATGAAACCATCTTAGCTGATAACAACAAAAATGACAGTTTGGCAAAATTTAGGCCTGTGACTCTTACATCATTATTTTTTTTCCTTCTCCTGTATGACAACTACATTGCCTCATGAAGAAGCCAGTGGAGCTTCGAAAGCTTGCATAATGTATTTCTATATTTTTGGTTCACTCAATAAAGGAATTGATGTTCTATTGATTTTGGATCTTACTGTATTTTGCTATATGGCCAACACAGCAGCCTTGGATAGGTCTACTAATTAAAGAAAGTACAACATCCAGCCAGTAAACATAAAAATTCTGTGGCAAGCAAGACTGGTTACTAAAAGCACACCAGAATAAAAAGGTATTTGCTTTCTAGTAAAACAACAGAGTCAGAGCCAATGAAGTCTCTCCTGATTAACGTTCAGTTAAGCTTTCCTAAACCTATATTACAGCTGGAATGATTTGGGAGTTGAAATCTTCTCCTTCCATTAAAATCATGCCCATATGAAACACTTCACTTGCCTACCTTTCAACTTCATAAGTTAACTTATTGTGTGAGAGATGTTTTCAAAAAAGAACACAAACTTCAGAATTCTCATGAAATTTTGGGTAGCACATGCAACAGAAACAAATCTAATGTGCTTGTAATTGACTCAAACTTGTGTCAAGAGCAATATTAACTTCAAGATATACACTCACATAACAGAAGAGCAAGAACACAGAACAAGACCATGTGCATGGAATTCCACAGCGCTAACCTAACAACATTATCCACTATTTGTACCATCTGTAATTCTTCTGTGCTGACCCCACTGCTCTTCCCCCTTTTTTCTTACTAGTGCAAAACTTTACAGAAGAAAACAAAGAACAGCTACAGAACAGGAGCCTTCTGTATAGAAACTTCCATTGTGACCTTTTCCAGAGTAGCTGCACTGTTACAAAACCCAAAGATGACTCTTGTAGCACCTTTAACACTCTCTCTCTCTCTCTCTATATATAAAAAACATCTCTCCTCATGGGGGAGGAGAGGTGTTGTAACCACAATTACATCTGGTCTATCACGCACAGAATAAACAAAGGGGCCTTGCTTAAACAATGAATTTGCCAAAAATTAACTTGGCAGAATGCAACTATACTTAATATAAAGTTGTGAGATGCCTGGATGTGATATCACAAAACAGGAAAGGGCTGGCTGTTTTTCCACTTGGAATCAAATACGTCTGAACATCTGAACAATGTTAGTGACAGTTCCATTTAACATCTGGGAAAAGGTCTGCTTGTCTTTTGAAGAACACCTGAACAGAAAACACTTTCTGTTCCTGACAAAAGAATTTTATTTACAGAGTGCCAAAATGCATCAATTAATTAAATATCTGCTATTAATTATTTTTATTAGTGTGCAATTATATATTACTTATTAATGTTGCACCTGTTTCTCACCTAGTTGAGAGCTGTATTTTGCAGGCTCAACAAAAACTATGGTGGTGCCAGGAAGCAATAAGCCTACTAAAGATAAGTTAGACTGATTATATGTAATGACTCATAATGTATACAAGAATTCTTCATTCAGAAAGACATCTGAAGTAAATATCTTGCTCAGAGCCCTACATATCTTTCTATATTCTATAATATAAGGAACTGAAACTTATTTGGGATACCTGTTTGTTCCCTTGTTTAAGCTATTCTATTATTATTAATTACGCTATGCACCAACACATAATATGTTTAATATTTTGTTGTTGTTGTGTGTTTGTGCCTTCAAATCACCTATCGGCTTCTGGCAATCCCATAAATATCATAGAGTTTTCTTTGTCAAAGAATATTCAGAAGTGGTTTTCCCAGTTCCTTCCTCTGAAACATAGCCTACAGCACCTTGCATTTGTTGTCAGTCTCCCATTCAAGTACTAACCAGGGCTGACCCTGTTTTGTTACAAAACATAAATAAGTTCACATGTCATCTTACTTTATACTTCTGTTTTACCTTCCATCCAAGAACTGCCTGTGATATCTTTGATTACTACTACAGATTTTTCAGTCAAGGTGCAAACCTTAAAGGAGGATGGGTTAGTCTCAAATTGGATTAAGAACAATTGGAAAGAAAGAGTTAACTCTGAGTTTTCTTGCTTTCTCAGTCCATGATCATTTTGATCCATGACACCCTGTTGTACTGCAGAGTTTATCAAGTGAAAAAGCTTGTGTCTGTAGCCAAAAAGATCCTGCATTGTCATGGAAATGCAAATCACATTTTGGCTATGTGCATGGGCACCAAGGACTTGCTAAAAAGTACAAGGGGTCAGGAGAAAAGGAGTAAGCCATGCTGGTTGGGTGAATCTGAAAGCTGTAGTCCAAAAAACAGCTCTTCCAAAGTTTTGGTTTTACACTGCTGTTTTGCTGGATTGTCATTACATAAAAACTAGAAATTGTAGATAAAAAATAAACTCTAATCAGTTGTTAAGGGAGCCTAAAGGCACCACATTCTGTCTGATTTTTGAAGCTCTGCAGGGTCAGACCTGACTAGTATTTGGATGCCAGAGTGCCAATGAACACAAGATTCTGTAGGATATATTTCAGAGGAAGGAACTGGCAGAATCACCTCTGAGTATAGAAATCACGATAAATCAATGGGTAATTTGAAAGTGCGCACATGCACAGACACACACACACAAAGTCAACCGTTAAGCAAGCAAGCTACAATCCCTGAGATGGTGCATTTTCTTGTTAGATAAATGAGAGTTAATTTTAAACCCCAATCCCTGGATTTTATATAACAAGAAGCTAAGCTCTAGGTATAAAGCTGATTGCTTCACAGGTAAATAAGAACATGTAAACCCAAAGCTTTGCTTTGGCTCCTTTCTAGTTGTTAGTGTAGCATTAAATCACTGGAAGCATCTATTTACTATTGCCAAGAAATTTGCTTTTTAGTACTCATATAGAGATAGACAAACAAGAACTAGGAATTCATAATACAGACAGCCAGCATTATGCAGTAGTTTGAGTGTTAGATTTCGACTCTGAGAGACCAGGGTTCAAATGCCTACTTAGCCATGGAAACCCACTGAGTAGCCCTGGCCAAGTCATATTCTCTCAGCCTAAGAGGAAGGCAATGGCAAACACTCTCTGAAATATCTTACCAAGAAAACTCCATGACAGGTTTTCCTTAGATTCACTGTAAGTCAGAAACAACTTGAAGGCACACAAGAACAAAGGATTTTATACAGCAAGACAAACCTTTACCTACAGCACAAAAAGCTTGTATTTCATTTCCAAATCAAATTCTACATGTATAAGAATTCAAAGGATTTGCTTTAGAAGATTCCAAGAGCTTACTTAAAGGATCAGATAGATGCTAAGCCAGCTATCAAGTCCAATTTATATGAACAGACAGGGAGCAGTTTTAGCCTGGGACACTCCTGAATAAAGCCATGACAAAATAATTAAAACAGCTTATGAGACAACTGGCCTGCCCATGGATATTTAACTCAAACATGAATAACAGAGTGGCAATTCTGAATGGTCTCAGGGGCTTAGGGGTACACCTGGCCTGCACGCAAGGGAAAAACTAGCCATTTGGAGGAGAAACCCGTTACAGGGCTGACTAAACAGAAATAATAGCCAATTATTATTTCTATATTAGCATAACTGATGTAGTAGTTAGACTGAGTTAAAAGCAAAGGACCTGGAAGTCCTAGGGTATCATGTTTGGGACATCTTCCCCACGTGACAATGGGCTGAAAAATTGCCTGTATCTTGGTGTACATTATCAACTTGATTTTGTAAGCATTCTTTCAAATGCTGAATCTGTGATTCTTGTTCTGTTGCCTGTTGGATTTGATCTTTAAATAAAATTATCTAAATTGATTTGAATTTTCTACTGATGATAGATATCCAGTTAATGGGCTGGCAACTGAAGTCTTACAAAAAAGAAAAGAAAAGTGGGAAGCGTGTTTTAGGGGCATCTTGTTTTGAATTAGTCATTTAGGCAAATCCAAAAGCTGGTTATAATTGTCCTCATAAATTCTGTTCTGTAAGTTCCTAAAAATGTAGAACAACAGTAAGTATATAGTTTCCCAAAGGTAACTTCAACTGATGACTCTTCTCTGTAAAAATTCAATTCTTATTCTGGATTTATTTCTACCTCAAGAAACTATTTGGTATGAGGCACAGCTATATAAATTTATGGTGCCTTTATACTTTACACTGATAGGGAGGGGGAATAAATACAAAGGTAGTGCTCACATGAAATCTGTACTAATATTAAAGATGCAAACACCACCACAAACAGGACACTGGCTTTCATAGGCACATGCTCATTATGAAAAGGAGTCTTGAGGACCAGCTTCTCAACTTAAAAAAATTCTATTTCTCAAAATTTCATAACCCTATTATGAAATTCAGCGTTTGTGTGATAAAAGCATTTATATATAAAGGAAATATATGACAGTTCTTCTGTGCACACCATAACATTCTAGTCTATTAACTGAAGTTTTTCTGGTGAGGGACAATGATTTCCTAGTTAGGTATTAATCCATTATATTACCAAGCATCAAATCCATTGGATTATAATTATCATTGTGTAGCCAACAATATATGTCTGCTAATCTTTTGTATAAATGAAATTAGCAATTTGAGACAAGTCAGTTCTATTCACTCAATGCCGCCCTGTGAGATGTTCAGATTACGCACTGAAGGGATGCAAAACACTTATCAATTTACAGTTGCACAACTAATGCCCTCTGGTATAGGTTTGAATCCCAGAATCTTGCTTTCTTGGCTCCCTATCTCAAAGATAAAGATAATTAGTGCTTCCTGCTGTCTAGAGATATTTGTTAATAACAAGCTCTTAAATAACAGCCATACATCAACAGACACTTACAGTAGAGATGGTTATGCTTCATTATTCTTTATTGCATTTTACCACTACTTCTATTCAATTACTAGCAAGTCAGAAATTCACTCATTCTCCAAAATAACTTTAGCAGTATAATCTTAATGACCATCTGTACATTCAGTATACCAGCACATAAAAGTTAGGAATTAAGCTCATGGTTTGAACAGCCAGTGCTGGATACTGATCCCCTAAAAAAGCTAAGTTGCACACTATAGGTACCTTCTTTAACCAA
Source organism: Iguana delicatissima (assembly GCA_948472985.1). Lineage (NCBI taxonomy): Eukaryota > Metazoa > Chordata > Lepidosauria > Squamata > Iguanidae > Iguana > Iguana delicatissima. The sequence continues at coordinate 16,352 of CAOKZL010000023.1, forward strand.
ATCTTACTAACAGAACCATGTGACAAAGATGTTGTATGCAACACACATAAATGTAACACAGAATGGTTTCTGCCCACTCCACCATTTTTGGCACAAAAACTATCAAATGGCCTTTTAAACATTACACAACAGCACTGCAAACTGTTGCACAGAAGTAGATAGCTATGGGGTAACAGCCATTATTTTTAACAGTTGTATGATCCAGGACAAAAACCAAAGTTAGCACACAATTATCTGTTTGGAAGATAATGACACCAATATGTATGTTCATACCCAAAATAGCGGTACTGATGGGTTTCACCTTAGCAATATCAAAATGCTTTCTAATCAATCAATCAATCAATCAATATTTTAGGGTTTCTACTTTAAAAATAAATCAAATAAAAATGTTTTGGTTCTTTAACTTTCAAAGAGAAAGTGCTCTTCTCCCTTTGAGGGGAGAGTACCTATAAACCTTTTACTTTTTTCTTTTTTCTCCCCCACCCCCCAATGCTGGGACCAGAGGCAAAGAAATGGGACAGTGGAGCTCTAAAGGGGAATCATGGGGGGGTGGGAGTTATTCGTGATTTTTCCACTTTTGAAAGGGTTCTGTGCCCCTAGTCCTACTGAATGGGAGGGGGGTTACTGAACGTATGTTTGTCCGTACGTATGTACGTACATACATACGTATGTATAATAACAAGTAATAGAAAAAAAATCCAAGTACTATAGGGATTGAACAGAAATATTAAAGAAAGCAAAGACAATATAAACAATGACAGGAAAACAGCAAGGATTAGATAAAGGTTTATACCTGATAAACTCTTCTGATTAAAGGTTGTGAAGCTAGGAACAACTGAGAATGAGTTCTGATGCGGGCACTTACTTAGAGGATCTACACGGGCACTTACTTAGAGGATTATGTTGATTCATGAACATTGGGGATCCATAATGTACTCATCGTATTACAGATTGCGTACATCAAAGAATCCCTGAAGCAGAATCATGTTTATTACACTTTAGTCAGCAAAAAGGCATTTTTGAGGCAATTTTATTGCTCATTCTGCTCCATGCTGAACTTCTGAAGACCACTGTGATATTTTCAATAAGGTTATATCAAACGGAGCTAATGTTGAACTGGATGGCACTGCTCACCATGTAATATTAATGGAGCTGAAAAATTATTTTTTAGTGATACTTAAGAGATGCTTTTTCTTGCCTCAGAAATATAAAAAGCTTTTCTTGCTTCAGAATTTTATATCACTTCATAACAGAGGCTGCATCTTAATGAAGTCTTGCAAACTGTGCACTTGGGGCTTGTCTATGGCCACAGCAGTTACCTTCACTGATTGTGACTTGGATGTGAATCTGCTGTTTATAAACTTGTAGTTGAAAAAGTGAAACTGACCCAGTAATGGATGCCCCTGCAAGGGCAAATGGAGTAATTTTCGTTCAATTCCGCCCCCTGCCTCCAGAGAGACCTCCCATGCTGTTCTGAATGCCCCAACAACATGCTGGAACAAATTTTCAGGGTCACTGAAGACTGCAAGGAGAAATGAGCACAAATTGACTTTACTTTGAAAAACTCTGAATTCAAGTCTGTATATTAAATACTTCAGCAAATGTGTAGGGAAAAAACACACCTGCAAGAGAACATCTGAACTGAGCGGAGCTGTCATGCAATCAAGAGATGGTGAGAAATTTAAAAACAACCTGCATGACAGAAATGCAGCATTCATTATGAGGACTTTCATATCCAACTTGATCTGAAATTACTATGTCAGAACTTAATGAAGAATATATAAAGACATGCATGAAATCTACTGATGAAAAGAAAGTATGACATCAAGGACATAACTGATGTGTACCTCTAAAGGATCTCTTCTTGAAGGCAATGAGACTCAGGTTTATACTATAGTAGCAAATATATCAAAACAAAAACTGGAAACAAAAGCAAGCACCAAAAGACAACCTAGCGTAATACATATACATCTGGATAAATTTATTCTGGCCTAAAGATTTGTAAGATTACTGTAGAGCAGGAATCACAGATTCTGTACTTTCCGATACAATCTTGATGAGCTTGACATGCTGATCTTCAAATAAAGCAGAGCTGTCAATGTATATTATCTTGAAATGTAATGCAGATAATCAGCAACAAGTTGTAAATAAGCAATGCAATGCATTTTAATACTGATCAGAGACTTTTATGGAAGAGAAAGTGAAAAGATACTTTCAATGTCTTTTACAATTCAGACAACGCTGATATGAAAATAGTTCAGATAGCTGCAAAATATTCAAAGCTCTAATCAAGTCAAGATCCCTAACCTGGTCTTCTTCAAATGCCTATACTACAATTCCAAGCTTTCTCGAATACTGGAGATAGTGAATAGGTCTTATGAAAGTGGATGTTACCAGACTGGGAAAAGCTAGATTAGTTTTCCCACTCTATTCAAGTTTATCAAGTAGAAAGTTATACTCACTAATAAACAAAACAAGAACAGTACTTCCCAAAAAGAAAATATGTAAAATACAAAAACCCTCTGAATTAAGAAATGTGTGCCTTTTAATTTTTTGCACAGGCAACAACAGACTAAGATGCTGAAATCAAATATTTCAGAGTTTCTAAAAGAACACAACAGTTTTCAAACAGTGAGTTTGAAAATAAGCACATGAAAGAACTGAGGTTTATAATAACTTTTTAAATTGCAAAGCTGCTACACCAAAGTTCTTCATTCACTCATACCAACTTCCGCTATCCTCTACCATAGCCAAGTATCACTGGTACACAGCTGATTATCAAGTAAAAATTTCAGACAAGACTAAAATCAGCTTTGATGAAAAACAGAAAATCCAAAGGGAATGAAGACATTTTATCTCTAGCATCAGCATTATGTCTTAGTTTTAAGTGTACCCACAAAAGGAGCTAGTAAAATATAGTACAGCTGCACTATACTGGACTGATTTCCCATCCCACACATAAATCTTTCAGTTGGGCAAAACTCTCCAGTGGACAGAAAGAGTATAAAAATGCACAACAGAGAACATGCTACACAGATGAACACAGATTTTGTTGGCCTCCTCACTCAGTGGCTTTCAAAGTTATGTTTTCAGTACTTTCGCGTTCAACAAGAAAAGCACTTGTCATTCATCTAACTTTGCATTTTGCTACCCGGCTGAAATCTTCAATTTTATAAATTATATTTAAAAATATTTAATGCAATGAGCTGTGTATGTGTGTTCATGCACGTTCAAGTCACCTGTCAACCCCATGAATTTCATACGGTTTCCTTAGCATAGCAATTCTTTTTCTCTCTGGTTTCAGATACTTAAATTCAACAGTTAGTCTCCAACTAAAGAAATCTATTTAATCAATGGAATTTATGTAAGTAAATGTAATTTAAGTTTCCATTAATTCAATGGGCCCACTTTCAATGGGAGTACCCATTAAATTTAGGCAAACAGTTTTCACATTCACTTCAATCTTCAGTTGACAATGTCAGCAATGTTAAAATATTTCTTCCAAGTTATCTGGACATAAGTGCTCCCCAAATGTCTGATTTGGTGAATCTGAAGGGCTGGAAAATTCTTGCCTTAAAAGCAATGGGCTGAAAAAGCCTGCTTTCTGGTCCCACTTGTAATTTGTTCCTACTGACCTGGGAAAGTTTTTCAGGTTCTGTTTACTCATATTAGCAAAGTAACTGTTAAAGAATGCTGGGTCAGACAGTCCAGGTCTGTGTGCTGGCTTTATTTTTCCCTGGCTTGAAGATGGGGCTTTGCAGTGCCTTGCAACCCAGCCTGTTTGTGGGTTCAGCTTCTTTTCCAGCTGACACCCCATTTTCCTTGACAGTAACTGTAAACAGCATTTACTTTTTATTGGTTAAAAAGCCCTTTTATCAGAGGTATGTTTAATATTTATAAGCATCTAATTTTTGTCAAACAGAGGATTGTCTCCTGTCAGGAGTGAAGTAGGGTTTAGATAACAGAGATCAAAATCCAAGCTGGCCTGGACTTTCAAGTCTTAAGAGCAATGCAAAGCTACAGAAATGAACATTACAGCCAAAACTCCAAAAAAAGGTGGTCAACATTATTACAAATGTCAATCAAAATCAGTATACAAATTGATCTCATAGCACCTTTGAGACCAAGAAGGGCCCACTGTCAACAAAGGATGTTACATATTACTTTAGGAGATAAGCAAGTGAAAGTACTTCTAATATTATAGGTGATATTATTAGGGTCTGAGATGACGCTGCCTGTTGGACCCAGTGAAAGTGCCACAAAATCCCTTTGTATAGCATAGTATACTGACACAGCCTAACAAAAGTATGTCTTTGAATACAAACAAAAACAGACTTTGGGGGCAGAAGGATCTGTGGTTCCATGTACATTTTTCTCAAGACTACACCAAGCTCCTGGCAATAAGAGGGTGTATAAATCAATGTCAGATTTACATTACAGGCAAGATGTGAAGATTTCTGACACAAAAGGGGCCATTTTAAGCAAACTGGAGTGGTTGGCCACAGCCTTAGTACTTAAAAGCAGCGCTATCCAATGTGGTGCTGTGCAGACTTGAGTTTCCAGGAAATACAAAGTTGTAGCGATTGGGTACAAAGGTGATGTTCATCCCTGGCTCACAGGTCCCCCACATCAGACAGTTTAAGCAGCACTCCTTTACAGTCCTTCTCCAAAAGGTGAGTAAAAGTAGGCTTCTCCATGCTTCTACTATTTATCCAAGAGGCTCTACCTTCCCTCTAGCCCAGGACAGAGTTTCTCCAAACAAAAGACTCCAGCTGGGCTGTTGGAAGTGTCAGCAATTGTAAGCCGTTTTGCAAAATCTCAGGCCATATCCGCACTTGACTGTTATAGTGCTATTATTCCACTTTCAACATCCTATGGAATCCTGGGGTTTGCAGTGTAGGAAAACTGCAAAAACCCGGGATTCCATAGGATGTTGAAAGTGGAACAATAGCACTATAACAGTCTAGTGGGGAAACGGCTTCAGAGTGCTGACCAGCGACCTAACGATAACGTTCGAAAAGGGCAGAGGAGCGACTCCCAACCCGGGCGGAAAGAGGCTGCACGCAGGGCTCTCCGGCCCTCCTCGCCACGGGGGCGGGGAGGCCTCACTGGCCGGCCCGCGAGGCAGGGGGCGGGAAGAGGGAGCGGGAAAGCGAGACGCGCCGTCCCCGAAACAACCCCGAGCGAAGAAGCCGCGCTCTCAAGGCGCCGCCCCGCCCCTCCCCTCCCCTCCCCTCCCCTCCCCCGGGGATTCCACCAAGTTAACTCGCGCCGCTCGAGCCTTCCCCGAGCGACCTCATCACCGCCACCAACAAAAAAGTGGCAGCAAAGGCCCTCCCAAGTTGTTCCCCGTCTTGTGGCTTCGTTGGGAGCCTGCATTTAAAGTCTCCGCCCCTCCAAAGCCTAGGCGGGTACGCTGTTCTTTCTCCAGAGGCGCCCCCAAAAACTCTCTTAAGGGACAGCAAAGGCAGCGCTGGTTGCCTCAGGCTCGGCAGACGATGGGGGGAGCGCTCTCACCACAGGTTCCCTTCAGCTTGAACCGAGAGGGGCTCATTCGCCCTGGCGCGCGTTTCCCCCTTCCTTCCCCCAGCAAACGCTGCCACACTCGTCCCGTCCGCCTCCCTCCTGCCCTCCTCAGCCCCTCCCGGGAGCTCCTTCCGTCCCCCGCGCACTCACCCGCCGAGCCCAGGAGCAGCCAGAGGAGCCACATGGCCCCCAGCGTGACGGCGGCGCTTCCAAATCTTGGGGGGCTCTCCCGAGCGCCTCCGCCGCCTCTCGGCCAGAGCCCGGCCCAGGCCCAGGCTGCGGCGCAGGAGGAGGAGAAGGAGGAGGGCCGGGGGAGGCGCCCGCCCGCCCGCCCGCCCGCCCGCCGGACCCTCACGCCCAGCCAGCCGCCAGCTCGCAGTCACACACACACACACCCTGCCGAGCTCCCGCGGCGGCTGGGCGGCCTGCCATTGTGCCGCCCTCGCGGCGTCCCGGAGCCCAGGTGGCCTTCCCCGCCCTGCCCAGAGGTGCCTCCGTTTTCCCGAGGGCTGGCCGGCTGGTAAACGCAGCGCGTCCGGGAGAGCTGGCGGCGACCCTCTCGGCTCCGCCAAGCCGAGGAGGGAAGGTGTCCCGGGTTCGTGCATGCCTTCTTTGGGGAAAGAAGGGCCCCCTTCCTCAGTCCATGGGTATGCGCTCTGGGCTTGGGATTAAGGTCCCTTGGACCTGGGGGGAGGGAAGTGACTTCTGAGGAAACCGTGGGCAGAATCGCGTGGAGTGGGAGCAGATCTAAGCGTGAAGTAAACCCCGCGGAAAGCCATAATTCTTACGTTGAGAAGAAGCTGCAAACTTAAGCATGAATTACGTCCCACGGAAGGCCGTAGAATTTAGCCTGTTAGTAGCGCTACTATTCCACCTTCAACATCCTAGGGAATCCTGGGGGCCCTCCCTAAACTGCAAACCCCAGGATTCCCTAGGATGCTGAAGGTGAAATAATAGCGCTATAACAGGCTAGTGAGGAAATGGCTTTAGATCGAGAAGAAGTACGCCATGCAGGCTGAGTTCTAAGAACTGTAAAATTTAACCCAGTTTTTTTTAGGCTTGGGCTTCTGAGAGAAAATGCCTTCCATCTGGTTGAAAGAATGGGGAGTATGCCCAAAGGGGAGGGGGGCGCTAAGGGTACACCTTGAGAATAGGTTCCAGGGAGCTTTGTTTGGCACAGATTAAATCTTAAATTCTCTCAAGATGCTAGCTGAGAAGGAAGGCTGAGGAAAGAGCGGTCCATGAGCTGCGTGTGGACCCCAAGCAATATTTTTGCAGCTCCCACTTCTTCTGATATATATATATTTTTATATGAAATTGTGATTGATTGCCAGAGTTAAGTTGCAAACTTTTAAAGAGCTAATGTAGTGTAATAATCTGAGCATTGCACTGGGGAAACCAGGGTTTAAATCACTGCTTGGTCATGGAAACCATTGGGTGACCTTCGGCAAATCAGACTCTGTCAGCCTCATCCAATCTTACCAGGAAAATTCTGTGATGGGATCACTTTATGGGCACCAGATGTTGGAAACGACTTGAAGGCACACAGCATGCACAATTACATTTGAGGTTATAGAATATATATATATATATATATTTAAAAAAATAAGTTTGCGTGGGGAATTTTACTTGTTAATAACTGAAGGGGAAGTTTGATGATTTTAATAATATTTAATGAATTTTTTTAAATTTAAGTTAATTTCAATCTATTTTGCACATATTTTTACACATATTAGGTTTATTATTGATTTTAATTCAGAAATACTTTTTTTCTCAAAAAGTGTAATCCTCAAGCATTTGACCAACCTGAAATGTAGACCCTTATCTTGTGGTGGTTGTCCTCCCCATTCTAACAGCTTTGCCAGTGAAAGAAAATACATATTGAAGGAGGTCCACTGAATTCAGTGGGGAGCCAAAATACATAACCACCACTGCCCCATTTCTAGCCTGACTACCTAACCATCAAAGAATATGAAATTTATATTAAACCTTGCTGATATTAAGCTAGTGTTGACTGAACAGTGGCATGAGGGACTAACATGATTATTTTGTCAACCATCTGGCAAACACATATTCCTCCAGAAGAGGTAGTAATGAGGATAAGAATTCTTTTTATGACTTTTTGTTTTGTTCTGATTACAGTGGAATGCGGGTGATATTCAAGAAGCACTAGTTCTGTAAATATGCATTATACATAAGTAAGGATACCAGGCAGCCTGGTTTCGTCAGAATAAGGAAATGTGCTGAATTATTTAAAAGAGAGAGAGTGAGAGCACTGTGCTGAGCTATGTTTACTCTAGTGATTCACATTTATGAATGGCTGCAGGTCCATAGAATTTTGCACATCTAGATATGGCACTTTGCTGAGACAGTTGCTACTTTCTTTGTTTGACACCATTAGCATTTAAAGAATCCACAGAAAAGTACGCAACGCTGGTGTCAATTATTCTGTGAGCCAGTCAATTTACTGAAGCTATAATATCATACTTACCTACCTCACAGAATTCAGAGTTATTTCTGAGTAAATATGGATCACATCAAGGTTCAAATCACATTCTGGTTCTGCAGTTTTGTTGTACCTTCACATAATATAAAGCAGAATTATATAGTTGCCAGTTAACACAACAATCTGTTAACTACATTCATCCTTTTGAGTTCTCTGTGTCTTCTCGTATGTCAAAAATGCTCATCTATTCTTATTTGCCAGTGCAGTGTAGTAGTTTGCACGTTGGAGTAAGACACCAGAGTCTGAATCCCTGAGAAACCCTGGAAATTCCTTGGGTCAGCTTGAGGAAGTCACACACTTTAGCCTTACTGGAAGACAGTGGCAAACTTCCTCACTATAAATCTTGCCAAGAAAACCTGAGAACAGGGTCTCCATAAACTGGATTCAATTTGAAATTCTTAACTCTGACATGTCATTTAACTTTCTAGAATTTTTTGTTGACTGCTGGTAATGAAATTTTTCATAAATAGGTAATCAATCTGAATTCTGGGCTATTTACAGCCCTTCTAAAGCCTCATTGCTAAGAAGATATATGGAAGGTATTTTTATTACATACACGCAGATCTATAAACATTTGTTTATAGAACCAATATTGGTCTATTTGAAACAGAAAACAAAACTTGCATTGTAGTTCAGTGGGACCTAGATCACACTAAGTTTTAAAACAGAACCATGCTTTCTCTTAATCATGAAGAACTGAAGGTCTTTATAAAGTCCATTGAAACTTGAAATTTTAACCAGTCCCAGAAGACTAATATTTTGTACTTAAATGACTAATATTTCTGTACAACAACTTTGGCTTTTATTTCATAGTTTTTGTGGGGGAGTTTTAATTTGCAATTGAAGAAAATACAAGAAGTGCAAAAAGATGACTATGTTATTCTGGGGAGATTAGGGTTTATTCCTATTACCAATGTAGCAATGAACTAGAACTCCAGGAGATGAGGATTCAAATCCCCATTCAGCAATGGAAACTCATTAGATGACCTTCTGAAAGCCACACTCTCTCAGCCGTAGAAGAAGGCAATGGCAAATCTCTGAATAAGTCCTGTAAAGAAAACTGATGATATGGTAGCCGTAAATTGGAGTCACATTGAAGATATATAACCACACCAGTGTGGTACAATGGTTTGAACACTGGACTATAACCCTGGAGACAAGAATTTGATTTCCTGCTCAGCCATGGAAACATACCGAGTGAGCTTGGGTATGTCATACACTCGCAGCCCCAGAAAACCCCGTGATAGGGTTGCCTTGGGGTCGCCAGAAGTCAGAAATGACTTGAACGCGCACAGCAACAACAATAACAAATCACCATCACTGCATCTACAGGCTTCTCCCATTTATCAGACATGTTAAGGACTGGAGCAACGTCAGAAAACGTAATTGGTTGAAAACCAAAACCTTTTGTAGTGTACTGTAGGGAGCATGAAGAATTTAAAGGGATTCACTTCTAGCTGACCAAATGCATGCTGCTTGCAAAGTTGCTCAGCCAGCTTAGTGCCTTCCCCCCTCTCAGCTCACTTTGCAAACAGCACATGCACGTGAGTGGTACCAAGTGAGCCTCTGTCAGCAAGAACTGATAAAAGAGCAGAATCCCTATTGAATGAATCGAACTTGTCCTTAATTTGGAAGTGTCAAAAGATAAAGTCATCAGATAATAGGTCATCAAAAGGTGGGGGCTTCCTGTAGTTTACTGGTACCTTTGTGATATCAGATCCATAGGAATATTTAGATTTAAGGCACATTCGGTTATCAAAAAGCCTACTGATTTAAGGCTACCTGCTACTGGTATAAATCCCACAAACTCAAGAACAGCGCAAGACTCTGTTACTTTTATCTCAGACTTGTTTAATCAGATTGGTGTTGTTATGTGCCTTCAAGTAGATTACAACTTATGGCAACCCTCAGGCACTATCACTTTTCTTTTTCAAGATTTGCTCAGAGGGGATTTGCCTTTGCCTTCCTCTGAGGCTGAGAGAATGTGACTTGCCCAAAGTCACCCAGTGTGTTTCGATGGTTGGGTGGGGATTCAAACCCTAGTTTCCAAAGTTGTAGTCGAACACTCAAGCCATTATACACACTGGCTCACAGTTATATAAAAGATACACATAATATATTCACTAATCATACACAAAAACTACATAAGAATGTGTTCAACTGTAAATCCAGCCATGGAATGCTGAGACAAATGCATTTTAACAAACAGTCTTTGTTGAATTCATATAATTGTTGGATTCCTTGGGAGTAATTTTCCCTTGGGGGAAGCTTTTCTAATTCTGATTCCTTGGGGAAAACTATTCTGTTGAAATATAGTTGTATTGTTATCAAGCTGAAATCCTCCCACACATCTGGTAGTGTTTAAATTCATCCAGCCATAAAATCTCTTAAAGAAAAAAAGACAACAGCAACGTAACATATAATTATACTGTATAGTATTTAATAATAGATCTGAGTACCCAAGTATCCAGGGTTGTCCCAAGTCATTTTCCTGTCTAAAGTGAATGACCAAATCCTCCCCCTTCCTCACATTTTCCATACACAAAATTTGGTCCTGGTAATGGTTGGATCTTGCTATAAAAGTGGTAATGAGACACTGTCCTCCTAGTGCACCTGAGGATAGCAAGATAACTTGAATATGTTGAGCAGGCTGTAAAACACTCACAGCTCTGTCTTGCAATCCATTACTGCTGTGTAAGGTGACTGCTTCAGCATCATGGTAAAGTCAACCCTGTAAATGCCAAACAAACTTCATATCATGTCAAAGGTTCCAAGACAATGACTGAAATCCTGTATTGTCCAGCATGTGGAACTACATTGTAGCTGCCCATTCACTGACAACTAAACATATCATAGAGTCACTAGAGCCCACCCTACCTGCTGAGATTGGTGGATTATGGCCATTCCATACTTGCTGTGAGTGGTGGGAGATCAGGTAAGTGTCTGGCTGTGTCTTTGTAATCAGACATAAAATAATTATATCCTCTTCTGATGTCCACCAGGATTCTCTAGCGGTCTCAGAGTGTGGCCATTTCCACACTACACTGTTATAGTGCTGCTATTCCACTTTCAACATCCTATGGAATCCTGGGGTTTGCAGTTTAGGGAGGGGCATTGAGAATTCTCAGCTAGAGAGTTCTTTGGCCTCAGTAAACTACAAACCCCAGAATTCCACAGGATGCTGAAAGTGGAATAATAGCACTATAACAGTGTAGTAAATGGCCTATGATGCAATAATTTTACATCCAGCTAGCCCCCCCTCTGATCTCCACATGCAATGGCCATGAGAGAGTTGTGGCAACCCTACAGTAGGTCTAGGGGAGCTTTGGTCAGTCTGGAGGGAGAAAGGGAATACCAACTTCTACACTGACCAAAACTAGATATATGAAGGTGTAAGGTTAATGTATCCTTACATATGCCTCTAACAGAATACCAGCCAATGTCTGCTTATTCTTGGTTTTTCCAGAGACATCCTACAGTTTCCTGCTCAGCTACTTTGGCTACACTAACCTTACTGAGATGAAAGTCTTAAAGACAAAGCTGATTAGCAAGTAGTGTTCAATCTGTTAGAAATGTAAGCTGCAGCTTATGAGTAATCATTATCTTAAAACATGTATTTTTCACTACTGCCTCTGGCATGCAAACTTAATGTTGAGGTCCACAACATTCATCGATTGAAAGAAATAATTCACTGCCCAGTTACGTTGGCCAGTGACATATACGTCAACAATAGTTCTAGCATATACCTTTTGTACAAAAGATTTTTCCATAATCATTCACTGGGTGCAGTGTTTGGGTACTTCCCATAGCAACCTCTTTTATTTCATAATACTATTTATTATTGAATTCAAAATAATACTTTTCCAATGTAGTTTCCAGTATTTCAAAAGGGAAATGTGTGGGAAGATTGGTATGCTCAGTTTGTTACAAAAATATTCTGGGCTAAATCCAGTGAACAAGTGCTTGTCACAACTAAATTAGGTGTCATTGATTTCAGCCGCTTTACTCTACTGAAGACTAAGACTGGATTTAGTCCTGTTACGTATTGAATTTCATCATAAGGGGTAGCTGTATATAAAGAGTTAACATCCATAATTGTAAGTCAATCAAAACAAGAAGGTGAAAATCCCAATATGGTAGTAAATCAGTATTTTCTTTTATTTATCTTTTTGCAATTCCAAATACAGAAAAAGAAAAGAACTCTGATTTCACTCAGTCTTACTCTAATTGGACTAAGAGAGAGAAATGCCTCTGCGCAGAGCCAGCATAAGGACAATGAGGAGTGCAGATATACCCCCATTAAAGAAGTTGATGTGTTCCTTGGGATTTCCTTCTTTAACAGAAAATTTGATACCAGAGGTGTAAATAACATGAAAAGAACATGGAAACAGGTCAACATGTTTCAGCAAATGTAAATTAACAATATGCAGATATGAAATGAAACAATCAAGTCAAGTAAGCATTGCATAAGGAAGGAAGAATATTTTGATCCTTCTAGGGATCACTTGGGTTTTGGAATCTACCTACATCTTTTCCTAGCCTTAAACCACCAAGCCAAGGCAAAAAAGCATCTAACAAAGTCGTGAAATACAAATTAACGCATTCTGTGCCACTGGCAGCTGTTAATATTTGGCCTCTATGCTAACAAGGACTCCCCAATCCATTTACCTGGAAACAGAAGTCAGACTCCCTACACAGAGCTTGAACGAGGATGAAATAGCTTTAATTTTGGTCTTAAGCCAGCGGGTCTTTTAAAATTATTGCCTTGGTCTAGTTTTTGAAAAGGAAATGTATTATTACAATAAAACAAATACATGTACCCACAAAACACCCATCTACGAATAAGTAAGGAAGGATATGCATATGAATAGATCGGTTCAGAAACTTTACAGGATTATAGCATACTTTTTTTTTATTTCCATAGCTTATTTGTCAATGATTTTAGCTGTCAGGCAGAGTGACTTCAAAATTATCCCATGATAACTGTCTGCTACCTTCCCCCGTTGTCAGAATGTTGACAGGAGAATGTCACTGGGAATGGTTGACATATCTAAGACCAACATAATGACTTGAAAACTCAAAAGCTAGTTTAAAAAAAAAAAATCCACACTTAAGTAATTTCAATGAAATATAGCCTATATTACTGGTGTTTTATAAAACCCAGTATATCCAGTGATTTATCCTCTCTCTAACTTCTCTTGACTGAGCCCTAGACCTTAGCGAAAAAGACTTACTAATTACAGTGGGAAAACTCTGCCAGATGGTTTGTTTAAAATACCAAAACCAGAAGCTTGCCTATTAATGAATACTGTTTTCTACCTATCTGATATATGTTCTTATTATACTAAGCTGCCAGTTAGAACAGTGGAGAGTACTACTGGCCTTATTCAGTTTAAAGAAGTAATTATGAACAATAACTGTTTGCAGAGAACAAACACAGATGTGCCAGGTTGCTGCCATTGACAAGAATCATGTTGTTTTCCCCTATGCTTGTGTAACATGAAGTTATGCAAGTGTATCTGCCTTTAAGTTCATTGTGTAAGGAGGGATTTAGTACCTACTTGTGCAATGACTCTTCCCAGAAGCCCTGACTTTTTCAGTGTTACAGCATACCTGCACAGAGGATAGCGGTAGGACTGTACAGGCAGCTTCTGGCTGCTGTTCTGCAGCTGGGTGAATAGCATATTTACATTTATTTGCTGCAGCTATGGGAGGATGACATCTTCTGTCTCACTATCTTCCCCTGGCCAGGAACTGGCTGAGGGAGTGTCCTTTGTTGCTGAAGAGGTCAGTTGTTATGAGGCAAAAAGGAAATGGAGGTGGGGATATCTCGGCAGAGGAGGTATGGGGGTGGAAATATGCCGGTCTCATCTATGCCTTTGGCCATAGTATGTTTTATGGGTTTATTGAAAGCATATGTTTTTGCCATTGTGTTTTTACCAATTGTTCTATTGTTTCATGTGTTAATGGTAAACTATTTCAAGATTTGTCCTGAGAGGTGGCACAGAAATAGTAATAAGAGAAAGACTATATAATGCAGCAGTAAGAACAAGATGTCTTGGTTGTGTACAGACTATGGCCATTTCCGCACTACGCTGTTATAGTGCTATTATTCCACTTTCAACATCCTATGGAATTCTGAGTTTTGCAGTTTAGGGAGGGGCCTAAGAGCTCTTTGCCCTCAGTAAACTACAAACCCCAGAATTCCACAGGATGTTGAAAATGGAATAATAGCACTATAACAGTGTAGTGAGGAAATAGCTGAAGTTAGAAACGAAGCTTGAAAATGAAGTGATATGTATATCATTTACACTGATGTTTATTTATCTGTTCCAGTATGGTTTCAAGTTAAAATAAACTTACTGAGTATGTTTCCTTCTGTCCCATCTCAGAGCTGCATGCTGTGACCAAGAATAGCTCTATCACTCTGAAAAAACTATCATATTTACATGGCTTTATTCTCATAGAACACATTTAATAGAAGCATGAAACTACTGTACTGAGTAACTTTATTCCAGCCAAGAACTCAGTTCTTTGTGTAATAGCCTAAAGCTGCCAACTGATTTTTAAAACTGTCACCAGCTAATCTGCAGAAAAATACTGCTGGGTACAAGCTGAGTTCTTGTAATTCATTTTTAATATAGTCAACTGAGAAGCTTGTGTTCTAGAGATTTATTGATGAAGATTTCATATAATTTGGAGGGATGAATGTTTTTCATTATTTTTTTTAATATCTACCCTACTTTTTTTGGTTACAGCTTGAGTGAAGCTTTAACCCTCAGTCATTAAATTCCAAGTGCATGCAATTAATGTCTAGAGCTGAAAATTGCTATTCACTGCAGGATTTAGTACCAAAAATAAAGAAAATATTCTAGCCACTGGGAGGGCTACTAGAATGAGCTCTGTGGGACAGGTCTGTTTAAAATTTATTTATTTTTTTCAGTCAGGATATCAGTGAGCTTGGACTGTCCCTGATAAGCCTTGTAATTTGGAGAGAAAAATAAAAGGCTCTTAATACTTGAAACTGCTGTTAATTTTTATTGCATTTTTCAAAGCTTTAGCAAAAACCTATCATGGTTGTACTATGCTCATGTTCAGCTTCAGTAAAAGAAGAATTAAGTTAGTGAAGGAGCCATTTTAATGCTGCATCTAGTCGTTTCCAGATTCCCGTGGTGTTCTTTTGCTGCCTGCAAGTAACCTCTTTTTTTAAAAAAAAAAAATCTCTTATACTTTCTTCTCTCAAAACATGGTTGCTGCCTCATCATCTGGTTAAGCCATCCTAACTTTGTATTTACAAACATCTCTATATGTTATTATCAAATAAAACAGTGGTGGATACTATTAAATTACACAATAGCAACGTGATGCATGTGAAAGCAGTTAAGTATCAAAGAGGCTGAAAGTTTTAAATACCACTGGCTCAAAGTTTTCTTTTGAAAGAAACGCCCTGTAAGGCTAGATACCATAAAGTCCTGTAGTACGAGATGTCAAACTAACTATATACGCCTGTTGATTGTTAAAGGGGACATGGAACTTTTCAGAACGTAAACCACGTTTTCCTCTCATCAAATATCTACTATATAAAAGTGAATGTTTATCTGTGCATTTGTCTGTTTGTCCGCATCAGCATATGATTGGCTGTGTGAGGCGAGAAGACCTCATATGATTGGCTGGGCATGAAGATTCCATGGAATCCTGGGGTTGGCAGTTTAGGGAGAGGCCTTTAGAATTTTTAGCCGAAGAGCTCTTGGGCCTCAGGCTGGTTGCTATGGAGATGAGGCCTACCATTAATAAGGATTAAAACTTTTGGGAGGCATATGTGAGAAAAATTTAAGTGACATAACATAGCCCAGTTCCACACTACACTATTATTCTACTTTCAGCATCCTATGGAATCCTGGGATTTGTAGTTCAAGGAGAGGCATTTAAGAATTCTCAGCCAGAGAGCTCTTTGGCCTCGCTAAACTACAAACCCCAAAATTCTACAGGATGCTGAAAGTGGAATAATAGCACTATAAAAGCGTAGTGCAGAAATGGCCATAGTTACAAGGTCTTCTCACCTCACACAGTAGATTGTATTGGTTCCATATGTGAGGAATCTTAAAGTTGAAATTCAAAACAAAAAATACTTCTAGAAAAACATAAAGCCATTGTACAAATTCAACAGAAAGTGGGGGGAGCCTATACATCAATCTCACCAAACGCAGATTGGATTGGGGACTATGAGGAAAAGTTACAGGTACTGGAATAGGCCGGTTGCAATGGAGATGAGGCCTAGTAGCAAGAAGGAGGACAGTATATTCCAACAGGAATCTAACCTCTGTATATTAACAACTATGAATACAGATTGGGTTGAGGAATATGGGGAAAATTTACAGGTACAGAAAAAGGCCAGTTGCTATGGACACGAGACCTAGCAACAAGGAGAAGGACAGTGCACTCCCTCAGGAACACAAACTGTGTATGTAAATAACTCTGAATATAGATTGCATTGGGAAACATGGAGCAAAGTTACAGGAAACGGAGAAGATAGTTTGGTGAGTTCTTAAGAGGAAAATGAAAACCCTGGGCAATGCCGGGTAAATACGCTAGTGATATAATAAAAACACAGCCTTGGATAGTTACTTTTTCTTGCCTAATGGGAGTCTGGGATGTAAGGAAAGAACAATAATGGGAAGGTCTTTGGGGGTGTAGAATTGGGTGCCATCAGTGTACTGATGCCACTCAGTTCTGCTTGTCGTTGGAGTTAGCTGTGAAGGTGCTGGAGCAGTGCCTGGATGCTGTAATGGACTGGATGATGGCCAATAAACTGAAGCTAAATCCCAGTAATTGAGAGATTCTGTGGTTCTTGTGTCTGGGAATTCAGTAGCTACCTGCCCCGGATGGGGTTGCACTTCCTCTGAAGGAGCAAGTGGTGAGTAGCTTGGGATTACTTTTGGATCTATCTTGTCAGTGGACACCCAGGTGAGCTCTGGCTCAGAGTGCTTGGGGCCAGCTTTGACAGGGACATCAGCTATGGCTTTTCCTGGATGCAAATAACTTAGACACGCTAAGGCAATTTCCGCACTAGACTGTTACAGTGCTATTACTCCACTTTCAACATCCTATGGAATCCTGGGGTTTGCAGTTTACAGAGGGAGCCCTAAACTACAAACCCCAGGATTCCATAGGATGCTGAAAATGGAATAATAGCACTACAACAGTCTAGTCCAGAAATGGCCTAAGACACAGTAGCCAATGCACTAGCAACTTCCTGATTAGACGGCACTGCAATACACTCTACGTGGGATGGCCCTTGAAGATAACTTGAAAACTGCAGCAAGTGCAAAATGCAGCAGCTGGAGCACTGTGCAGAAACTGTACTATACCTGTTCCAAAGGAATTGCCCTGGCTGCCAAAACACTTCTGGTCTGAATTCAAGTGCTGGTGATGACACTTAAAGCCCTAAATGGCTTGGGACCTTGATGCTTGAGGGAGTGCCTCTTCCTACGTATGCCTGTCTGAGAACGGAGGTTTGTTGGAATAACTGGTGTTATTCCACCAGTGGGAGCAGTATATTGTGGGAGGACATAGGAGAGAGTATTCTCTGTGATAGCACCCCAGTATGGAATACCCTCCACTTGGGAACATACTTGGCATCAATATTTCTGTCTTTCTGCTGCCAAGTCAAAATACAGTTTTTATTAAAGCTTGCAAGGCCTAATTGATTTTATTCTTTTCGTATATGTGCTGTGGTTGGCATTATTTTCAATAGTTTTAACTGGTTTTAAATTTTCTAGTTTTAACTGATAGATGATTTAATACATATTTAGCCTTTTAAAATTGTTGTTATTTATTGTTTTAAATTCTTTTTATGACAAGCCCCCTCCTTAAGATCTTTGGATATAGAGTGGGATATAAATAGTTTAATAAACTAACTAACCGACGGCAAACTCCTTCTCTAAGCATAGGCCGTTGATAGTAAATGCTAAGATTTGCAAAATTACCTAACAAAATGGAGGAGGGGGCACAAGGAGTGAAAATAAAAATGAACAGCCAAATGTGGCCTGAGCTCTGAGTGTGTGCATGCTCAAACATGTGCACCTTCAAGTTGCCTGTTGAGTCATGGCAACCCCATGAATTGCATAGGGTTTTCTCAGACAAGGAATATTCAGAGATGGTTTTGCCAGCACCTTCCTCTGAAATATAGTCTACAGCACCTGGTATTTGGTGGTCTCTCATCCAAGTACTAACCAGGGCTTAGCTTCCAAGATCAGATGGGATCTGCTGCCTGCAGACATACACAATCCTCCAATAATTTCTTTTATATAGCTCTTATCCATTTCAGAGGACAGCAAGACAAAGTGTGTCTGTTGCTTCAGGAGTGTAACTGTGCCTAGACACAGCACTGTATCCCTACAGGGTGACAATATTGGTAGAGACAGATAGCTAGGATTACCATAAGTGTCTACCGTGTCTTGCCTAATCTATCTCTTATTTACCCAGACTGATATTTTCAGGATGACTTAACTTCCTCCCCTGCTTGCTCTCTCTCAGTGTGAAAATGCTGTCTCCCTAAGCACGTAGCTAGCTGTAGCATCCCAAACCATATCTCTTTATCTCCAGATGTACTTCGTATTGAAAACGTGTTCCATTTCACTCAGAATCATCTTTGCTGTTTATTCCAAGCACCAGCTTCCATATCCAACTGCATCTTAAATTTTTGTGCTCAGCAGTTGTGTAATTTCAAATAATTATTTGTTGGCCCCTTGGAATTTTGCAAATTGCAGAGGCAAGCAGGTGCACAAGAAAGCAGATATTTCCGCTTTCTGCTGTGTGTTGTAATGAGCAAACAGGGACACACATTTCCCTGCATGGAGGTTTCTGGCAATGATATAAGGAAAGCTCTACTGACTCCTCACAGGGGAGATGCATTTTTCATGTTGTGGAAGTGCAAATCTCTTAGCTTTTCTATTTGCTTCCAGAGGAAAATCATGTAAAGCAACCCTTTAGGCCTGACTTGTATAAATTGTGTTCATTTCTATCAATACAAAATGACTGAGGATGAAGTTGCTAATGTCTCTGTTCCCTGTCAACATTCATTGCATTGGATTAAATTAGCAATATAGCTTTCTGATAACCCAAAATAGGTAATAGCTAGAACAGGTGAAAAATAACAAGAAAAATGGTTTTGGGTGCCTTACCACTACAGAATTTCACAGTTTATTCTCAAACAGAACCTGCCTCTGCTTCAAAGAACAGAGATGAGGTAGATTACAACAATAATAAATAACAATAAAATATATGATATGTATCTATATTACTATTTTTTAAAAATACTGTACCAAATTGTCGCTGTCTTGACTTTGAAGTTCTTATTTTTTTTCTTTTCCAAAACTTTGGTTCTTTGTCTGTTCTTTCTGTGTAGGCATTCCTCCTTAGAGGAATTTTCTCTACTTTCCACTTTCTCTAAAGGTTTTAGTACTAATTTTCTAAATATGTTTAAGATTATTCTCTCTGTTCCCTATAGTGCTAATCCAGACAAGACAGAGGTAAACCTGGTCAACTGAAAAGCAGATCAGGAAGCAGGAATTCTGTCTATGCTGGGTGGGTTTACACTCCCTTGAAGACACACATTTGCAATTTGGGTATGCTGTTGGAAGCTCAGGTTTCTCCTGTGGCATTTGGGATGACTGATCTGGGTACAATGACAGACGACTTAGTCATGTCCCTATTTTGCTTACAGTAATGTGCCTTTGAGGAACGCGCAGATATTTTACCTGCTCTGAAAAGCTGCAGCCAAATTATGAACTGGAGCTGGTTACATGCAGACACAACTCCTTTGTTACAACAGCTTCACTGGCTACCGGTCTGTTTCTGGGCACAATTTAAAATTCTGGTTATGCCCTGTAAGGCTCTTTACAGGTGACATCCAGATAATTTGAGGAACAAGTATGATCCCGCTCAGGTTTTAAGTTTTGCAGAACAAGCCCTGTTTTCCATCCTACCACACTCACAGCTACATCTAATGAGAACATGGAAGGGCCTTCTGGAAGGGCTGCTCCTAGGCTCCTAGAGAGGCTAAATGCTAAGTTCTTCAAGAGTTCCCTGGTGTCCTTTGGGGAGGAAGTGAATACCGTTTGTTTGTAAGGTCTTTGGGAACTGACTGCTGTTACAGAAAGGGAAAGAGTTGACTCTTTATTTGTTGCTCAAGGCTTTAACATTGCTTTTAATAATTTTGATAATTAGTGTTTAAGTTTTTAATCTTTTCACCAATGTGAATTTTTATCTGTATAAACAGTTTCAATTTTTGTAAGCTGCTTTGAGTCCCAAAACTGGGGAAAAGGACAACAGGGGAGATGATGATGATGATGATAAAGATGATGGTGATAATGATGGGGACAGATAGAGACACATAAAGAAATAAGCAGCCTCGTGTAGTGTGTGTGCATGCTTATGCGTATGTGTGATAGAACTAAGTAGCAATGGTTAGGTACAAAGTATCACCATCAACATTTATTTCTTTTGGCTAGAAACCAGAAAGAAAAAACTACAGAATATTTAAAGCTGAAGAAACTTAGGCCATTTCCACACTACACTGTTATAGTGCCATTATTCCACTTTCAACATCTGATGGAATCCGGGGGTTTGTAGTTTAAGGAGGGACATTGAGAATTCTCAGCCAGAAAGCTCTTTGGCCTCAGCAACCTACAAACCGCAGAATTCCACAGGATGCTGAAGGTAGAATAATAGCACTATAACATTGGATGGTAGAAATGGCCTTAGTGTTTGGGAAGTGTGCTAGATATTTAACCATGTAAATATTGTCACAGCATCCATACTATTCATGGTTTTTCAAAGCATAAAATTAATCTATCAAGGAAAGGAGAAAATACACGAGATCCT
The DNA here is from genome assembly GCA_948472985.1 of Iguana delicatissima. Classification (NCBI taxonomy): domain Eukaryota; kingdom Metazoa; phylum Chordata; class Lepidosauria; order Squamata; family Iguanidae; genus Iguana; species Iguana delicatissima. Next base: position 37,269 of record CAOKZL010000023.1, read on the forward strand.
TGTAGGCCAAGATAGCTATAAACTAGGACAGTTCTGATTTGTAATTCCTCAGTGGGCTCAACTACACAGGACTGTTGCTGATCCTGATCTTTGGTGCTGGATCATTGGGGATGGGGCACATGATAGGAAACCATGTCAGGTTGTGAAGTTTGCCAGCTGAGCAGTATCCCATTCCCTGAGATTTCAGGGGAAGAAACTGAAGAGGCAGTCCTTGTGTCACAGAGCAGGCAAGAGTTGGGAGGTACATCTCCTTGGTCAGCTAATTGTAGAAAGAAGCACAAGAATAATCTAAGTTAATGGGATCATATGCTATAGGAATCCAGAATTGGGGTGAAAGAGAAGAGAATTTTGGGGGTAGCCAGCCAGGCAGTGAAAGGCATCCATTTGCTGCAGCAGTTACTACTATTTCCACTAAGGCTTGCATCCTGCTTAGTCTTATCTATAGCACACATGAGACATAGGGAGCTATTTCAGGCTCTGTGCTGCTGCTGCTGGAGCATGTGGAAGGCTCATTGCCAGCTCTCAAAAAAGGTTTTTACTCTGTATATGTGTATCTTTCAGGCCCTGAGCCACTATTGCTAACTGGTACAACAAGAAGGTTCATGAGCTGGAAAAGACAGGTCCAAGCGCATGACCCCCTGAGCTCTCTCCCCAGTCCTCTCCCCTTGCTTTTGACTTTTTCTAACGCTCCTGTGTTCCAGTAGCTCAGTACATCTGTAAACACCTTCATGATAAGCCAGAAGGAACTGGTGCCAGCTGGGCATGGGTAGAAATAGATAAGTGCACAGACTTTAAAGCCACCTCACATTCAAAACCAAATTTTCTTCTCCAGTGCTGTACATCCTGAGATTTGTCTCCCCACTTGCTGGCCTGAAATAAATATAGCAGTTCCCTGAGCTTTCAGAATTTGCCTTGAGATCTCACAGCCATAACATACCCACTCACACACCCAGATATATAAGGGAACTTCCACATGCTTTCAATCATTCACTTTAAAAAAATCAGCAAGCATATCTGGCATTTTGATTGGTGCTGGTACTGTTCCATCTTACTATTCTTTCCAATCATCTCTCTTTGTCTCCTCCTAGCTGATCGGATTGAAAATTCTATGACAGGCACCTCTGTGGTTTCTGTGTTAACCATTAAAGCAGGGATGAAGATCCTGCAGCATTTGAGATGTAGGACCACAACACTCATCAGCCAAGCTAACATATCTGTGAGGGATCTTGAGAGTTACAGTCTAACATTTGGATGCTCCAATGTCAACCATGCCTGCATTAAGAAGACAACATCCAGAGAAAATTTGTTCTGTCGGTTCTCATTTTCTTTCTTGTTCATTAAACAAATAGGCCACAAAGATCAACATTCTATAACTTGAGAAAATGTAGATGAAAATTTTAACAGAACAATATAATGCTGCTGTTTTTTAAATCTTGTATGTGGATATATGCCATGCAGGTGGTAAATGAGACTGAAATGTGCCTGGGTATCATATCTGGCATCCAGATTGATGGCTCTGAAAGGCTAAGGTCATGTTAATTAAGGACAAAACCTTATAAATGATTTGCTGGCATATAGATAATCCTTTGAATTTGGCACCATGTCTAGCTTCAGGATTTTGATAGATTCTAAATAATAATAATCATTTTCTTTTAATTATATTACACGAAAATGATAAATGTGGCTTCAGAGGACATCAACAAAATGGGCTTCCTCATTAGAATTTATCATGCTAACCAAGCATATTAGTGCATTGCTGTATATCCATTTGCCTGTTAAAATTCATCTTCATTACAGCTTGCTAATGTTGTGATCGTTTAACTCTACTTCCAGTTAAGAGGTATTACAAAGAATCAAGCAAAGTTATACATGTGGAAGTTTAGGTGGGCTATCTCAGTCTTCTTTTCTCATGCATACATATCTAGCTTTTTCTTATAGGACTCCTCAGTGCTTCTTGTAGGATTTGTTTTTCATGCTTGTATCACATCCATTTCCTTTCTCTAGGTCCTTTCAACTTGGTCTATGACTTTCTTGAAAGTCTCTGCCCAAAACTAAGTAATCTAAATAAGGCTGGATAGTGTGGCAAAAGTGTAGCACAAATACTTCTCATGCCTTGGAAACTGGTTTTCTTAATACAACCTAAAATTTCATTTGCCTTCTTTGTGCATCTGCATCACATTGTTGACTCATATTCAGCTTGTGATTGACTACAGTTCCAAGATATTTTTTTTAATATCCTACTCTCAAACCAGATATCTCTTGTCTTTTACCTGAAAATATATTTTTGTTAGCCTAAAGACTAAACTTTACATTTCCTTCTGCTGAATTTAATTTTATTTCCTTCAACCCAGTTTAAGAATTTATCAGATTATTTTAAAATTTATTTCTGTATTCTGAAACATTAACAATTCTTCCCCGTCATCTGAACATTTGGAAAGGATTTTCTCCTCATTTATCTGAACCCTTGATAAAAAAAAAAAAAAAAAAAAGCTGGATATTGGGGCCAGCACCCTGTTCAAGCTTTCCTGCATTTTGATGAAGAAGAACTGGTTGAACACTGATTGGAAACAGTTTTCCAAAATATTCTGGATCCAACTGATAGTTTCACCACTTTGCCTCTGTTTAACGAGTCTAATAAAAAAGACAGAAATCTATCAAATCTCTTTCTCTAATCGAGATGAATTACATCTACAGCATTCCCACAATCCTCTAACCTAATAACACAATAAAAAAGAGAGGACACATTAGCAGGAATGCTGGAAAAATGTCTATTCGCTTTAATTAATCACTGTAGAGAACATTTATAAATAGGGTCATTTATAATCTGTTGTATTTTTCCTGGAGTCAAAGGGCAAAGTCAGATGGGATACCATTTACAGTAACTGTGTCTCATAGTATACTGCTGTTCCTGCATTTAAATTCTCTATTCACATGGTGCAAACATTAAGAGTCATCAGTAACCATTCCAATGGTTTAGTGCCATCAGCAGCACCATTCCTTTTGTGAGATAAACATTAGATTTAAATTAGTTTCAGCTACAGTCATTTCTTCAGGGCATGTATTCTGCCATCCTTTAACTCTTCTCTCCTTTATGTTTCTCTCCTTCCTATTAGTGACGTTCTAGCACATTAGCAAACTCCTAGTTCCCTCACTCCCACGGCCAGGCTGTCAGACAGATTTACTGGCAGATGAGACCCAGTGTGGTATAGTGGTTTGAATGTTGGACAACAAATCTGGAGGACAGGGTTCAAATCCCTGCTCAGCCATGGAAATCCACTGGTAAACTTGGGCAAGACATATTCTTTCAGCTTCAGAGGATGGCAATAGCAACCCCCTTTGAACAAATCTTGCCAGGAAAACCTTGTGATAGGTTCACTTTAGGGTTGCCATAAGTTGGAAATGACTTAAAGGCACACAAGCATAAGTGTGTGCATGTGCAGACCTCTATGCCCTGGGCACCATCATGTGTTAGCAGCAGTGCCTCCTGGTTCTTCTCACTGTAATCCCAGAATTCACTTGCTCAACCCATCCCTTTTTAATTTCTCAGGAAATTTGCCAGTGGGTCTTTCTCTTTTTGATGCTGAAATCAGTAAGATATGCACAAAGTCCTTCCCAGCTATTACAATTCTGTCCAATAAACTGAGGGGGCAAAAGTGACATCTTCAGGAGGCAGTATTGGATTATGCCTCATTAAAAATGAGATGGAAGATAGAAGGGACTTTTTTTTCTTCTCAAGGCAGCCGAACTTTCCTTCCCCTTTTTCTCCCATCCTTCTCCCACCAAGATTAAATTGCAGTCCTATCAACCTTTACCTCAGAATAAGAATACATTTTAAGAACTATCAGTTTAATAAAGTAAGCTGTGTGTTGTAACAAATTGTACCATTCTGTATAAAATAATTTGTTTCATGGCTTTCTTTTAGTTATAGTCAATTTATCTGATGTTAAAAGCACACTTTTTATTAGAAGATTGTATGTGTCATGTAGTCTGTTTAACTACATGCTAGAAAGTTTATTTTTGGATTTAAGAGTAGCTTGCAAAAAAAAAAAATAGGACTTGTAGATGCTGGATATGGTAGACAAGTTACTTAGCTTTGTATTTATGTGCAGAATTTTTCTGGGACTGCTGTGAATCTGGATGTTTTACTAAGACTAAAGAACCAAAACTGTAATTTTGTTGTTTTGTTCTTGGGGAAAAAATTAAATTAGCTGCAGTATTCCCTCTATGGAGTCAATATTTCAGAACTAAACAGAAATTTTAGCTCTCCTGTGTTTTACAAAATAATTGGATGCAATCGGTTTTTGTTCCAGTCCTGTGCACGATGGGATCAGTACGTCTGCTCCCCTTGTTCTGTTTCTTATAGCTCACATCCCCTTAGTTACTCAGCAAGAAACATAGTTTTAATTAAATTCAGCTTTATGAATGCAATTAAATAAATTTGTCCTTCCTCCTTGGTGATGCAAAGGCATCCTGCTCATGGCAGAAAATCCACAAGTGCCTATTGACTTCTGAAGCTGATTTGTGATGAAATATGGAAGCCTGGTGATAATTACATTCACACTCATTAAGTCTTAACGAAAACAATGTTCTTATTTGGAGTGGAAAATCCTGCCTGCCCTCTATTTGCGCCAGGGGTAGGAAACTCATAGTGAATTGTCCACCTGTGACCCCCCACAAGCCTCTTTTGTTTGTTTGTTTTTGCCACCCTTTGAACCCAAAGGAAAAAAAAAACCCTTGCCATTGAAATTCAGTACCATGTCCGAAAAAAATTAAACAAGCAAAATGTCTTTGCTACGAAATACATTTGATTTGTGATTTGCTACCAAACTCCAGCAGCAACCCAGGCAACCACTTTTAAAACAAGTGCCTCCTGCTCTATTTAAGTGCTTTTTCCATTTTGCTGCCAAATTTCAGATGTGTGTATGTGTGTGTGGTGGTGGTGGTGGGGATTGGACCCAAAGCCCCCTGAGATTGCCTACTGCTGAAGTATGTCCTGGTTTGTAAGCCAAGCACATACAGCAAAGGTAAAACAAATCTCTCAGGCTGGGAATCATATAGCCCTATAGGTGTTATTGGAGATGCTGCAGTGTCCAGCATCCTTCATCATTTGCCATACTGGCTAAGACCAATGGATGTTGCAGTTCACCAGCATCTGGGGGGCCATATGTTCCCACTCTGCCTCATATCTGGGAAGACTGGAAGATGACAAGTTCACATCATTGAAGAATCAAGTGAAATAGTCTGCATGGGTTAACTTATACCTCTTTTTTTGTTACTGTTTGGTGCCTTCAAGCGATTTCCAACTTATGGTGATCCTAAGATGAACCTGCCATAGGATTTTCTTGGCAAGCTTTATTTAGACTGAGGAAGGTTGCTACTGCCTTCACTTTCCTGAGAACATGTGATTTCATCACTCAGTGGGTTTCTATGGCGAGTGGTGATTCAAACCCTGGTTTCTCAGATTCTCAGTCCAACACTAAAACCAAAGGTTCTCGTTGTACTAAAACTGCATCAGTGCTGTAAGACACTAGTATTGCATGTGGCCAAGGCACACACAACCTCAGGCAGCCTCATATTTTCTTTGCTTTTGCTGCTAAGTGGGTTGGAGCAGTGAAGGTTGAAAGTGTGTTTAAGCCTTTTTTCCATGGCCTAGTCTCAGTCTAAAACCCTCCCCCATGTAAAAGAGAGAACACAACATCTACTACCATTTGTATCAAAGGTTACCATTTGTTTAATTAGCTGTTGATGGAATAACCAATGAGTTTTTTAGCTGCACGTCTTAGAGGATTTTCAGATTTTACATACAAAATCCAAAACCGCAAGCTGTGCTTCCTTGTCCTGGGTTTCCGTAATGTTGTCCTTCTGTGCCATATTGACATCTAATACAGAAAGAGTTTGAGCATCTTCACACAGGAAGTGTCTTGACACCTCCAATTTCCTGTGAGCAAAAGTGTAGATAAAAGAAATTTATGTAACATGAAACTATTGTAGCCCTTGAGCTACCAAAGGCCTCCCTTTCCCCCTTTTTTCACAGATTGGGTGACATCACACCATTTACATGCTAAAGGCCTTTCCACCCTACACTGTTATAGTGCTATTATTCCACTTCCAACATCCTGCAGAATTCTGGAGTTTGTAGTTTACTGAGGCCAAAGAGCTCTTTGGCTGAGAATTCTAAAGGCCCCTCTGTAAACGACAAACCCCGGGATTCCACAGGATGTTGAAAGTGGAATAATAGCACTATAACAGTGTAGTGCAGAAAAGGCCCTAAGAATGCAGAATACAAATCATATATTTGCTAAACATGAAACTTAAATATGCTACTTCCTGCTTCCTAACTGAACTGTAATGGTTCTTTTCTTTTATATTCCTTCACTGTGCCTCCCTGCCTCTGGTGATCAAATGGAACCTTCTGAGGCTAGATGTCATGCCATTAAGAATTCTCTTTACTCTTGGCAGTTTAGTAGTAAGACCATTATTTTCTCTCAAAGAGTTACACCCAGGATCTTTCCCAGTGTTGAACATCCTCTGCCATCTGCTCTAGTAGGTAAGACCAATGGCCAGGGAAGATGGAAGTTGTATTCTACAATATGGGGAAGGGCACAGGTTAGAGGAGGTTATAGTTATGGTTTACATCATCCGAATGATATTTTTCCATGCTCCTGGTCTCCATTTTCTTCACACTGAATGTGCAATGACACTGGCTATTAGCATGAGTCAGAGCTTTCCAGTAACTTCTACAACTGAGTTATAATGTTTCCATTTGGTTCTGATTCACCATTCTCATTTTTAAGCCATCCTGAAAAACAAGTTTTCCCAGATGAAAGCTGCAGCCAATAATTGCCTTGCTTATGCCAGCTTCTTTCTGAACTTGGACTTAACAAGGCTTTGTTTTACAATTAATGCTTTCAATTGAGTTCTGAAGCATGGCAGTCTAGCAGAATTTCAAGATTCTCCCATTGTATCTTTTTAACCAGTGGATTTCATCACTGTTCTTAGATAGCTTTTGGTAGGAGCAGCATGATTTTTCCAAGGCTGTGTCAGAGCATGTTGAACCATGGTCAGACAGGAACGGGAAATCCACAAGCAGTTGAATGTATGCCGTGGTCAGTGTGAAGAGGAATCCACTCTATTTTTTAGTGTGAAGTTTAGGGGAGCTATCCGAGGTGCTGAGCTTATTAGTGGTGTCTTGGAGAGCTCATTTAAAATGCAGATTAAAACCTGGAGAAGATTCACCTCCTTGCTGACGCGAAAACCCTCAGCCCTGCCTGTGTGTATTCTAATTGGTAGTGCTTTGTAGCCTGTTTGAAGAGAGAAGATAACTCTAAGGTGCCAGAGGGTTCAAGCCTGGGAATTTAGAAGTGGGATAAAGCTGCTTTATTTTCTGCATCATCAGGACACCTTATAAAGAATGATTGGCTTAAGTCGTGTTGGTTGCTGAAATGGGAGAAAGGAAGACAGAGATTGTAGCAAGTCAGATGAGAAGAATGTGATAACCTAGAGAGAAATTGAGGCCTGGGCAACTTGGCCATGAAAGAAAGTTTAACAGACTCACCTCCCCACCTGCTTTTGATGAGTGATTCCTCTTAGAAAAACAAGGGCCAAGCCTTCAGTTAGACAGAGTGAGGCAACTGCCTTCAGCAGCAATGAACAACAATATCAACAATATCATACCAACTGAGATCCTACACCATAGAGACTAAGCATAACCATCTTTTCTAGACCCTTCAGCCCCCTGCAGAATGTCCCCATGGCCATTTAACTTGTTCCCATGGCCATTTAGTGACTCAGGTACGGTGGGAAGGCCCCGGCAGCAGCCATTGGCAATTTTGCAGTAGGAGAAGAGGACGGATGTTCCTGTTTCAGATCTCCAGTGAATGCTCTGTTGATTCAGCAGAATGATGCCTGCTCTTTTCTCCCAGCTGCAGATCTTCAGCCAGGTGTATCTCAAGCATTCTCACCCTCTTCCAGCCATACTCCACGTGTGGGAAGCAACATTCCCCAAATTATCATCAGTGGGATTGTGACTACAATCTTTCTTTATTTTACCAAAACTTTTTGCTTCAGTTTGTCAAGATGTTCCTGCCCATATGTTAACTAAGGAGAGAAAGGCTCAGCTAGGGCTAGGAAATGTATAGTTTTCAGATGTTGTTGAATCGTGACTCCTATAATCCTTCACTATTAGCTATACTAGCTAACAATGAAAGGAACTGTAGTCTAGATACGTCTGGAAAGCTACATATTCCCTAGCCCTAATGGAAAGTTTTTTAAAAATGGACTGAGTGTGATGTATTGTTTTTAGATTGGTCTTTTATATTTTTAAAGTGTAGTTTTAAAAGTTTTTAATATTATCAATAGTTTAATCCCATTCTAATGTTCACTTTTTTTGCACATCTTTAGCTGTATTTTTTTTTAAACTGTAAGCTGCTTTGAGTCCCAATTTTGGGAGAAAGGTGGGATAGAAATAAACAAGATAATAACAATAACAGCCTTATAATTTTCACATGATGGAGGAGTGTGCACACCTCTGTAGTGTATAAATCTGATGTGGACACCCCATACAGATGTCCCACAGGCAAGCCACCCAACATATCTCTTCCTCACTCTTGACAATGGCGAATGGGCATCCACTTGAATTCTATCACCATATGGTATTATCCGTATGGTGGAGAGCAGAGGACACAACCAGCTTTTCTACCTTGCAAAAGAGTCCATCTCAGCTCCTTAGATTTTTAAACTGGGCCAGGACTCTGTCGTCAGGCTGGATTTGGCAGCTCTAATTAGAAAATAAAATAAATGATTTGCATAATCTTTCCTTGGGTGCAATTTTTTAGGAGACTACCTCAGTGTTCTTATTATTCAGAGGAACTAATCTGAAATACATAACATTTGGCAGGCATTGTTTTGCTCTAAAACACTTTGAGTTCCCTTTGAAATGAATTATATTAATTTTCTGCCTCTGTGCAACATACTAATATTTACTACTAATTAGTCCAGAATAGTCATCACAGACAAGTCAAAAAAATGCAAGATTATTATGTCATCTGTAAACTCCTAAACTGGCTTCCTAGGCAATTACCATATCAATACTTTCCATTACCATAATGGGCAGTGGGTTAACCAGGGGGGAAAAAACCCTTTTCTACAAACTCAAAATGTAATGAAGATAAGTGATCACAGATGATTATTAGCACTAGAGTGAAAAAAAGATCAATAACATGAATGACCAGATCAATAGATAGCCCCTTTAGCATATATAGAAGATTACTTTTAAAAGGTCCATTAGTGGAGCCTTTGACATATAAATTACATACGGGAGATCAATATAGCTACATGAAAAGAAACCCTTAGTGTAGCTTAGAAACATTAGATGGTTGTGTTACTTACAGTCACATATTACTGAACTGAGATCCTCAGCAGATACAGATTCACTAAAGTCATTGTAACTGAAACACATGTTTCTGCTGAAAATGTGCTATTATAATCTCACTTCCAAGTTCTTATTTTTAATGCAATCTAATACTGGAAAACTCTTCTGAGTGCAAGAGCATAAAAAATTAATGAAATGGTGATGATTGTCTTGGGATATTTTGTGTGCTTACGTATGCATTTGTGAAAGAAGAAAAAATCATTATTGCAGAGTCCTCTTGTCAGTATCAGGAGGCCTTACTTTGCCTTTTCTATGGAAGAAAGCATTCCAGTGATTTCAGGTTTAGGAGATTATGTAATTCGCGATTTCCCCCATTCCATCAGAACCTTGGATGCTATACCTGATACGCTGTGTATTTGTAGCCTGGTGGCACGGACTCACTAATAATTATTATAGTGAGCATGACTGACCTACTACTGAAGGGTGGGGGAGCAGTTTAATCCACATTTTTTTTCCATCAATCACTTCTGCTTCTCATGGTGAGCTTGGGAAGGTCTGACCAAAATGATGTTAGGGGAGACAAAAAGAAACTTTGACCAAGGACCCATCAAACTAGCCCTTTGCAATGTTGTTTCGAGCATTTCTAAGGCCATTTCCACACAGCGGTGTCAACCCGCCACAGAGACAGATGATCGCAGTCCCAGGAGACGTGCTACCACACTATGTCATGGGCAACCCATCGCTATCCTGCCATCAGCTGCCCCTAAGCTGCCCATATTGTGTGCTACATCAATACCAGAAAAAATTTGATATTGACCCCTATTCATGTGACCAGCCTGTTACCTGATGGCATGCGGTTCCCAATCACACCAGCTCCTGTCACCAATCCAGGAGCCCTGACGGATGGACACATGGACACGTCTGATGCTGCCCTGTTGGAAAAAAGGCCCTGGAAAAAGGTGACCAGTCAACTGCCACAGGGCAGAGAAAGAGTGGGGAAAAGGTGTCACTATGGACACTATAATGTGGAAGAAGCAACAGTGTTAATGCTGCTACTCCACCATCACCAAGGGACATATGCAGGGGCAAGTGGTGCAACTCCTGTCCCAGCACTGGTGATGCCAGGATTGTCATAAATCATCACATCAATGTGGTTTGGTGCAGAAATGGCCTATGTTTAACATAAATACATAAATAATAATGTTAGGCTTAAAATTTTAATGCTTAGTAATTGGCTATAGAATTGATGTGTGTTAACAATTAGCTATGGTGTTTATGTTTTGGCGTTTTGATTTTAGACACTCAGGGCTTATCAAACAATCTTGCTTTAGAATTGTTTGTTCTGCCTAGTACATGTCAGTGATCAGTATGTACAAAGAGAAGGATACTGCTAACATCTAAAATACCTTTGAGAATGACCCAGGATGATCAGGGTCATGTAGACTCAGGAAGGTACGGGTCACATAGAATGTAACATGTGTACAAACTGTAACTTTGCTGACACTGATTCATAAATCTTTTCTTTCATGTAAACATGCTTTATTATAAACAAAAATGATATAAGAAGGGAAGCCTGAAAGAATAAAATCATCCCTCCTTATCACAACTGTCAGTAGTGATACTTGGATGGATCCTTTAGCCAAAGTTACTTGTATGTGTGTGTCTTTCTTTCTTTCCTCGCTTTTCTACCTTCCTACCTTGTGTTTGGGGATTCAAGTCAGCTCTGTGTCCACGTGGGGATACAGTGAGGTATAATTGTTTATCCAGCCTAACAATAATATCAAGGTTATTTGTATTTGCATACTCTAAAGTTCTAGTTAAATGCTAAAATAATAGATGAGGATGACAATGGTGGTGGTGATTTTCAAGTGGAGCTGCAATAATTTGTTGGGGCAAATCCTTCTTACTGAAAGGAGTGCTCCTACACAAGGTTACATCATTTCTTTCCAAGCAGGACACTAAATAAGAAAATATGCTGGATCGGACCAAAAGTCCATCCAGGCTAGCATTCTATTCTCACAGTGGTCAGTCAGATAGCTATGGGGAGCCAACTAGCAGGGCATGAAAACAACACCACACTCCAGCTCATGATTCCCAAAAACTGTTACACAGTACTGGAAGTAATTCATAGACCACCATGACCAGCAGTTATTGATCGATGTCACATCCTCTTATCAAGTTCTCCAAGTTGGTGGTCATTGCTATATTTTGCAGGAGTAAACCTGCAAAATTAATTACTTATTGTGTAGTAAGTATTTTATCTGTCCATTATCTCAAATCATTGAGTTTCAGTGGATGATTCTGGATTCTAGCATTGTGTGAGAGAGAGAGAAGTTTTCTCTATCTATTTTCTCCATACTACGTATATTGTTATGTACCTCTTTCATAGTTTTCTGTTGTACTCAATATTTTTTCTGTTAAAGCTTGCTGAAGAGCTCCAAATGTTGTGACCCTTCCTCGTGTAGAAGTTCTTTCAACCTCATGATTGTTTTTTTTGTCCATTTCTGCACCTTTTCTAATTCTGTAAACTTATTTTTTAAGTGTGCTGACGAACCGTGTTGTTTTTATTTTTGATTTCTTTCCTAGTGATCCCCAGCATGGAATTTTTTCTTCTTCAGAGCTGCTTTCATAGCTACCCACCACTTCAAATCCCTTCCTGGATTAGTCACTGCCTGCTCAAGCCCCACCAACACCATGTGAGTTTTCTACCCCAGTATATAATTGTACACCTGATTATTCAACAGCATTTGCTGTTTGAATGCCCCCCAGTGTGTAGAGAACCTTCAGAAGCCATTTGCTTTCCACTTCATTTCCATTGCTCTAAATAATTTGGTGTCATCAACAAACTTGGTGACCTCATTGCTCACCGCCAATTCCAGATCATATACAGACAAGTCAATACACAGCAGTCCCCATACTGACCAATAGCACATCCTGCTGTCTGCCATTGTGTCTGTCTGTGTTATTTTTAGTATCAGCTTCTAATTTGTTTTGTTACTGATGTTTTACTCCTTTAGTATGAGTGTGATATTTACTAATCCATTTCCACTGCATTTACATTGCATTTTATTCATGTCTTTGAACAGCATCTTGGAATCTATTTGGCTAAAAGGCTGTTTGAAAATATCTTAAACACATTCATAATACAAAGTTAACTATTTTTCAGTCTGTGTGAGAAAGTGTAACTATAGCCTGTTTATTCTTTCCTTGTCATGTCTGCAGCAGTGCAGGCAGTTACTCACAAACAGCACAGGTCCTATGCACAAGGTGAGAGTTAGAAAATGTCCAAACAGAAAGGAAGCCTAGAGCAAACAAATCTTAAGGGGCAAATCCAAACCATAGTCCAAACAGGCAGAGCTCCAAGACAACCAGCTCCAAGAGGATTTCAAGACAAAAGAGACCAGTTGCTAACCCTGAAAAAAAAAAAAAAAGGCCAGCTGGAGCCCTCTTTTATCTATGGCTGCTGCCACCACCACAGGTGTTCCCTCATTAGGGCTCATTTACTATTTAAACAGGCTGAGCAACACAAGCCCTCCCTTTCACAGCATCTCTGCTGCAAGGTAGGTGTGTCAGCTGAGTCTTCCTCTATTTGTTCCCTTGGCTCAGGCTGTTGTTGTTGTTGTTGTTGTTGTTGTGTACTAACTTCCTCTGGACCAGCTTCTGGGGACACTTCAGCCTGTAGGGAAGCCTCTGCCTCAGAGTCAGAATCCTCCTTCTTGCTGCCACAGTCCCCAAGGCTGACATTCCTTAAGAGAAGATGACATGATCACCTTATTATCCAGAGAAAGCTGCAGTGGTGATGTGTAATTTCAACTATCGTTTCCTCTGTGTGCTGTATATTTATTTAAGAAAGGACTGTGTTCAGTGACAAAAACAACTAGGATCAAACTGATGGTCATTTTACCATGGGGTTTCCTCAAATGTTTGCATGCCCTCTAACATTTCAAAGATGAAATCTGGGACATGTCTGGCCTAGTAACATCAGAGTGTGGTCTGGATGACAGAAGTTGTTCAAGAGGAAGTGTGATAACTGAAGCCCCTGTCAGAGCTGCTGATGACGAGCAGCAGCCGTGGGTCCCTGTGGCTCTGGCTGGCGATGAGTCCTGCAGCTTGAGAGCTCCCCCTGCTGCCATGGACCAAGCAGGCTCGGACGTTCTTCTGCCTGCTCCTTTAGGGCAACAGGGATCCGATTCTGAAGGTGGTTTGGAGTCTGTGCCAATCAGCCCACAAACAAGGTGGAGACTCAAGAGAGCTGAGCAAAGGGAGGCTCCCTTGATTAAGTTCAAGAAGCAGTGACCGGCCACACTTGTGTCTTGGGCTATATAACTGCCTGCCTGGAAGCTGTCCTTTGCTTGTGGCAAACTTCTTTCAAGCCCTCCTCTTGCCTGTTCCTTGCTCCCAGCACCCGGTTCCTGCTACCTTGAATTGATCTCTTGACCCTTGGCTTTTGGAACTCTGACTACGGCTTTCGCTTGACACTCTGGTAAATGAATTCCCTTGTGTAAAGTGCTTGCTTGTCTCCTCCTGGCTGGACTTTACTGGCTCTCACACTCCCTTCTCTGGGCTGGCTCGCCGCCCAGGTCTCTGACCTTGACAGGAAGAACACATCACCTAGAAATGGGTACAGCAATTTGCTTTTGCCTGAGCCTACTGGGAAGTGCAAGATTCTGCCACTTCCTCTCCCCTCTGCTGTGTTGACTGAGTGCAAACTAGCTGTGCCCTTTGAATCCAGTTTACAGCCAGAGAAGTAAGTCAAGGACAAAGAGGGAAAATAGGAGAACAAAGAAGTGGTACGTTTCAAAAGCAGCTGAAAAAGTGAGATGACAGAGGATTAATCAGAACTGTCCCTGCCAAATCAGGACAGTTGGAGGTTATGGTTTGACAGTACTGACACGTTGTTATCTTAATGAACATACATGTAACCTAAAGAACCCAACTCTCAACATCAAATATCCATTGCTGAGAACAGCATAAAACTGTTTAGGTATCACTAGACACATCACAATTGAATGTACCTTAATAAACACTAATGAAGTCTTGAGGGACAGAGTTAGCTGTTCCTTTTCTCCCCCTTCCCCATCTCTCTAGAGAGGCCTGCCTGCCTGCCTGCCTGCTACCTGTGGTGAAATGGTGTAGCCACATTAACAAGCCTACAAGAACTGACAAGATCACAGCATGAGCTTGTATGGCTCTAGGCCCCCTTTCATGTCCCCTGTTCATTCTTAGTGTTGTATATCAAATGAAGTGTGTGTGTGAGAGAGAGTGAGTGAGTGTGTGTAGCACTTATATCAGGGAAGAATTTGGCTTCCTGATGCTCATCAAAGAGATCTAGTGTGGATTAAGGGGATAAAGCAATTTCTTGTATAGTCTCTGACATATTTTATAAGGAACGGAAAAGTTGCCTTCCCCGAAAAAACAAATATTAGTATGGGGTGTGGGAGATTCAATGTTTTTTGTGTGTAATAGAAAGCAATGCAGTTTTCCCCCACTCACCACAACAATAGCAGATCTTCTGCGTACAGCAAGTGGTCAACCAAGGCCTTTCCACTCCATCCAGGCCAACATAAATGGGAGCCAGAATCCCATGTGAGCTTGACTCCAAACAGGAAGTTTTAGTGACAGCACAGTCTAGAGCTAAAAGAGAATGTCACCAGTAGGCAGGATCTGGTTTCACATCTCATCTAATGATGTGCTTCATGCTGAGCTGGGAGGAAAGGATTTTGCTGTGGATTAGGTTACACGCATGCATGGTTCCTGCACATTCTCTTTGCTCTGCCTCCAGATCTTCACTTCACTCTGTTTCTGAAAACACTTCTGAGAAAAGAAGTCTCCTCTCCTCTCCACCCCTCATTTTTTCCTGACAATGCAGACCATTTCCAAAGAGGTATAAATGTGCCAGCAGCATAAAACATGCAGTTGGTCTCTTGCTCTCAGTCTCTTCTAATATTGCACTTTTGATGAAAGGAGAGCTGAGGAATCAATCAGAGAGGACCAGCATCTCATATATACAGTGGCCTTTGGCTTGCCCTGCACACAACAAGCAGAGAGATCTTTTTGCTTGCTCAGCAGCTAGTAAGAAATGTGCCCATACCACCACCAGTAGCTTTAATGGCTGAACCTTCTAACTGGAACATTCATTTAAATTGGAAGATTACAAAGCACACCTGAAGACTTAGCTCTTCTAGTTCATCGCATAACACAAGCCAAGCCAAATATTTTTCTATGTATCACATGTTTTCCTCTAAGGCACATCTTAAATAGAAGTTTCCATTGGTGGGAGGAGAAATTATTCAGGTTCTAGGGGGATGGGAGGCTGCAGACAGACATATATGTGGTTCATTTTAAATGCAGGTGCAATGATAGAGGAGTAATGGTCATGAAGAAATAGTAATTTCCAAAACTATGCATATAAATCAGAATGAAGTCTATTACAGCAAAACTGATGACAAAGCATCATCGGACAGAGCAGGGTGGAAATCATGTGGCTGTCCAGTTCCCCACAGTGAGGAGTGCTGGGGGATGCAGTACAACAGCATTTGGTGGGGCTGTATGATTAACACCTTGGAGACAGAGGATCTGTGAACTCCCACATTTTTTTAGTTCTAGTTTAGTTGTTTGGTTCTATACCTGCAATAACCTACAGTGGTGGTAGCAAAATGTTCCATTTCCACACAGTGAAGAAGGTGATTGCCTAATTACAGGGCAATAACCTAATTGTAACGAAATATATACTTATCTTAGCAAAAATGGGGTAGGTAGGTTAGTTTTAGAGAGGACTAGATGAGTGTTCCAGTGTTTGGGGTTTTTTAAAGCTTCGGAATTCGTCTGATGATCCCTTCACAGTCTCAAGACTATGAAAGTAATATCCCACATCTTGTCTAGCCTGGCCAGCAAAGCTGACTTCAGTACCCAGCATCTATGGCTCCATTGCCCTAGCTACAAATTGGTAATGATATCCCTTTTTTAGACCTCGGCATCCAGAATCCCACAGCCACCACAGCCATGGCTATGTGATTGAAGGATTGTATTACAGTCCAAAAGTATTATAATAAAAAAAAGAAACTTCCCCAAGCTTCATTTAAATTTCCCACAATGCCCTCTGACTTAGCATTACTATATGATATTGTGGGAAACTTCAATAGCAGCTGGACCAAGTCATCCTCAAACACTGCCATTTGCTGCTAAAGTTTACAGCCTTCTACTGGTGCTACAAAAGCCCACCAGCCACTATAGATGCAGGAGAGGACCTTTCTGGTGACAGGTTTCACTTTTGCAGATCTGATTATTCACAGATTATTTGCTGTCACCTCTGCTGCCTCCCTGTGCCATTGTGAGACTGAGAAACTGTGAATGAGCCCTGTAAGTCTCTGTTAAAAATGGCGTGGGGCAGCAGTGGAGGTGGCAGTAAGCCCCACCAGCCACCCACTTTTGCCTTGTGAAGGAACCTTGATGCCTCAGGGGAATCCACAGTGGGTTGAATATGGTGATCATACTTTTTTCTGTGTTAAATATGGTTTGGGGGGTGGGCTAGAGTTATTCACAGTTTCTCCACTTTTACGGGGGTCCTGTGCCCCTAACCCTAGCGAATGTGGAGGGATGACTGTAGATTTAAATACTTTTGAAAGTTTAATTATATTTTAATGTTTTGTATTTTAATGTTTTATATGGTCTACTAAGGACAGCTTTTAATTGTATCTGCCTTAATTTTTGTATAGCACCTTAAACCCAAAGACTAGGGAAAGGTGAGATGCCGATGATGATGATATATGATGTATGAGAGCTTCCACAAGAAGGAATTTTCACCACATCCATGCCCCAAAATCCTTGTCAGATCTCCTTCTGTTTCCTCTTTACAGTGTTCATTTTTTTCCTCTGGATCTTTGAACATTAATTTCCTTTTCAGACCTTGTCTCTCATGAGCTGTTTCTCAGCTCTGTTTTTATCTAACAGCTCCACATTCCATCAAAGCAACCAGTTTGTCCTCTTCCTTTCCTTAGAAATTTATTTAAAACCCAACTCTTTATTGTTCCATTTCACCATGATCAGCCCTACTTCCACTGATTGATATCTGGTGTGTTGTCCTTCCTCCTTTTGGTTCCCTTTCCTCATGAATCATATTTTACTGAACTGTATACCTACACATAATCCCATCTTTCTTAATTTTTGCATGGCATCTGGTACAGCGATAAGCACAATGTAGGTAATAAATGAAGAAAAGATGAGAAGTCAATGGAAGTCACTCGCTTTCATAGAAAATAAATAAATACAGCACCACATTTGCTGACAGTAAATACTTGAGTCACATCACTCCTAGATAAAAAATAGAAATAAACATTACATGACAAAAGGCAAAACACCTTGAACCTTTTGTGTATATATGATATAAAACACAATTTCTGAATAAAATGTAGCTGCTGCCAAAGATCCACCATGGGAGATTAAGAGATAAAAGTGAAAAACAGTAAATGTAGTTCAACATGGCCATCTGGGATTATGATAACTGCATCAAAGTTTATCTCCATGGTGCCCAATGGAAAACAGTAACAAATTTACAACTTTGTAGATCTAATAACAGTACACTTTGGACAGTAGAATTCCTAATGTTAATGATAGCCTAATTTCCTGCCAAGTTGCCATTAGTCTGGTGAATTTACCTCTCAAACTGGTATATTATATCTAGAGTATCTTAAAGTGTCACCAGTGAACCTTCATAAGCAAATAAAGGTAAGCTTCAAAAGGAAGCTTTAAGGAGGAACAGTGAACAATTTCCATTTACTTTTCAACCAAGTCCTGTTAATACAAATTGTTGTTGTTGTTGTTGTTGTTGTTGTATCTGACATCAAATTGAGTTCCACATGTGGTGAACCCTATGAATGAGAGAGCTCGAAGTCATCCTATCATCAACAGCCCTTCTCAAGTCTTGCAGACTCAAGGTTGTCGCTTCTTTGATTGAGTCCACCTATCTGTAACACAGGCTTCCTCTTTTCCTACTGCCTTCTACATGATCAAGCACTATTTTTTTTCTAGTGGGTCATGTCTTTGCATGATATGCCCAAAGTACAACTGTCCCAGGTTAGTCATCTTGGCTTCTAGGGAGCATTTAGGCTTGATTTCCTTTAGGATCCATTTATTTGTCTTTTTAAGCAGTCCATAGTATTCAGGATCACATTTCAAATGAATTGATTTTCTTCCTATCAGCTTTCTTCACTATCTAGCTTCCACAACTATACATACAAATGGAGAATATGATGCCATGGACATTCCTAACTTTAGTATTCAATTATATATTTTGACTAGTTCCTTCATAGCTGCCCTTCCAAGTCCTAGTCCTCTTCTGATTTCAATTAATATAGCTACCATGGAGAAAATGAGACCATGGCCAACAAGTTCTGCCCTATCCTGTCCTAGTTGCATGTATTAAGGAGTTGTTCCAATCATGGTTCCCCAGATATCACTGTCCTTCAACTCCTGGAATCTTTTATTTTTGTCCATGTTGGTGGAGCTTCTCAGAATTGAAATCCAACAACATCTGGGGACCCAACACTGGAAACTACTGCTCTAGAGTCACCACTGAGTTTTAGGCCAAGGACTCTAGAAAAAGTAACATTCAATCATTTTAAACAAACAAATTGAGAATTTGACACTGAAGTCAGATACTGGCAGCGAGACATTTCACAAATGAAACCATGGCCCTTCAGTGCTGCTCATGGAAACTGCAAAAGAAAAATGAAAAACACAACAATTATATTAACTCAGCTGATGCAAAAACTATTTTCTGTCTAGAGTATGTCTTAGTAAAAACTGATTTCCTTGAATACTTCTATACCTAAGTAGCACAGAAATTTTCAGGTAGTGCAGAGAGTACAGAAGAGGAATGACTGATTTCATGCTGCCTCTTCAGAGAGGTATTTTGATAAGGGTTTAATAAAGTCATGAAGTTGATCACTTGTATGTAGGTGACTTTTCACTATTCACAACTCCATGTTGTATGTGATACTGTTACCGCATGAATTTAGACCACAAGTGGATTAGCAGCAAAATTGAAAGGAATTTATTTTTCTCTTGTACAAGAGGGGAGCAGTTGTGCATGAGGCACTAGAAATATACTACTCCAAAGAAAATGGCTACACGCAGGTAGCTTTATACTCTGCTAAGCATCCATTACAGAAGCAAGAAATGCTAATTATTGGCTAATCCAAATACATACGTATAGGAACTACGTCATGAATACATTATTATGTCAGCATACAAGCACTGCACATGTCCATATAGGTGGTCCCAAATTATAATACCAGATCCCACCCTAGGGGTGTGATTTTTAATATTAAAATGAAGCTTTATGAGGCTCTTAGTCATCAAAGCTCATCTCGTGTGTTCACTCCCCTTTCCCTTGGCCTAGTTTGGCCTACTCCAGATGCTGAAACCCACAAAGTCTACCTCTCTTTCACACCTGTTGAGCCTACTCAGTTAGTTGTTTCTTCTATCTATCATTACCCTACTTAGCTTCCTGTTATTCTAAGTTCTACAAGCTGATTTTCTTGTTATCTGCATCCAGCTGCAAGCATAAGCATTCTTCTTGCTTTGCCTGGCCCTGTTGCTCTTTTTTCTAATTCAATGTGCCTGCTATTACGCTATTGATTAATTATTTCCTAATTATTATGCCCCTACAATACTACTGGCAAAATGTATGTCAAAGCTAATGCAGAAAATGAATTGCATATGACAACATCCACCAACCCATTCTGTGGCATAAAAAAATTCATGATTGCTTCTGTTTCCTTGTAAGATCTTGGGGAGGGTTTCATGGTTTCAGGTTTAGAGCATATAAAATTAACTACTCTGGATTTTGCATCCGCTTTGCTTTGCTTTGCTTTGCTTTCTGGTGCAGATGAAGTAGAAAAATTACTATCTTTGGCCATTCCCCAGCCACTAACCATGTCATAAGTTTTATCTGTGTGTGTGTGTGTGCATATGCATATGTATTTCTCTGTGTGTATGTGTCTCTCTGTGTGTATTCAGGTTAAAAATTTACAGTCCGAATCATCTAGGAGCCACAGGCAACATGGCGTAAGTCACATCAATTCTAATCTATGAACAAAATATTTCTGAGGGTGTGTTACATTCAAGCAATACACAGAGGAGAAGAGATGCTCTAATAAGGCTGTCATACTTCATTAACACATTTAATTGCTGCAGTTTATATGATTTGAAAATCCTTCTCCGATTGGTAGCTATATTGGCAAAACTTTCCAAAGCAGCTGAGATTTGCATTTGGCAACCACCTCCACATGGATCTGATTCCAGGGCCTGAGCCGAAGAATGTCCCTGAGGGAAATAGCAGAAGGCTGTAAGAGAAGGCACCTGGAAAATAACAAGAAGGATATTAATAACCCAGAACACGCCCTTGACTTTAATATGCACCCAGGAGAAGCAAACAGTGGGATTTACGTGAAGACTGGCAAAGCCATCTCAAAAGTCCTGGGCTGCTGCAAAGGATTTTTTTAAAAAAAAAGTATTTGAGGAGTGCAGTCTGAAATGGTTTTGGGACAAGCCTTGTTCTTTTATATTGGCCATGAGCCAACCAGAAACTTTGAGGACTGGACTGTTGAACTGAGAGACCTGGCTTTCCAGGGGACCTTTGCAGTGGTATTTCACACCAGTCAAAACAATTTTTTCAAAAAATGAGAAAACCGTTCCTTAGGGCTACTTCTTGTCTATTTTTCCTGTGACTTTAAGCTGGGCCTGATAGATGCCTTCATTATTTTCCTCCCCAGTCTTGGATGTCTATTTTTACACTTGCACTGGCCATGCCTTTTGAAGCAACAATCCCCCGCACAGGATGTATTATCAGTTGAAACATTAGTGTGAAGGGTTGCTTGATTCTTCTAGGTAACCACGGCCGAATGAGCCTTTCAGGAAGAAGAGAGTTAGGAGAAGAGAAAGTTGAAAACCGCAGCACAGCATCTGTGTTCTGTTTTCATATTTTAAATACTAATAGCTGGACAAAGGTCTCACTGAATTAAGATAGCAGGCTTATAGTAGTATGTTGCTTTAATAAAGGACTGCTTTCTTTCCTCCTCTCTACTGGGCTTCAAATACCTCAAATTGCCAGAGGATCCTCCACGCAGGCCTTCCAACATTTCACAAGTAAAGACCAGGACATAAGAGGCCAAGCTACACTAGAGAGTGGTCAATATGGCAAAGGTTATTACTGAGGAAAAATACACAAGCTAGGAAAAGCTGCAGCAGTTTGTTTTTTCCTGAGCCTATTGAGAAGAGCAAGATTTCCTCTGTTGACCTAGAGCCTATTACACTACACTCTTATAGCATTATTATTCCACTTTAACTGCAATAGTTCCATCCTATGGATTCCTGGCATTTGTAGTTTAGGGAGAAGCATTTAGAATTTTCAGCCAAAGAGCTCTTGGGCCTGACAAAACTACCAATCCCAGAATTCCACAGAATGGTGCCATGGCAGTTAAAGTGGAATTATAATGCTATGAGTATTGTGTGATGGGGCCTTTAATTGAGTGTGAACTACTATTGCACACTGAACTCAGTTCGCATCAATTGAAGTAAGCTGAAGATAAAGGGGAAAGGGGGAAGGAGAAGAATTTAGGACATTTTAAAAGCAGGTGGAAAGATGAGACAACAGAAGATTAATTGTCAAACTGGATAATTGGAGGGTATGTGCATGTTTACAACTTTTCACTGTGCCTACTTTCCAGCTTTCTTTAACCTATTATCTACTCATCCTAACTGCTATTATGAATTCTTTACCTGCAATGGTGCTAGATTCCACAGGTTGTTTATTTAGTTTTTATGCTGACTTTCATTATGGGACCCAAGTGACTTACAAGGTAATTTAAAACAAAATAGCTAAAACAATATACAGCCTCCCCCCAAAAAAAAATTAAACAACCAGTTCAACAGAACATTGATTTAAAACAGTTAAAAACACTTTCAAAGCATAAAAAGATGCAGATTATCCTTCTACCCCACCCAGTTAAAAGCTAAAGGCCTATTTAAATCAAAAAAGTCTTTGCCAGACACTAAAAAGAAAACAGAGAGAGAGCCAACTAAGTTCTCTTGGGTGCAATTCCATAGCCTGGGAGCAGCCATTGAGAATGTTCTCTCCAGTGCCCTCTCCAGATGTGACCATGAAGGTGGTGGAGTGAAGAGAAAGCCCTCCCCACAAAATTATGAAACTCAGGAGGTTTACACAGGGAAATACACTCTCGGACAATCTGATCTAAGCCATCTAATTGTCAACATGCAATATTTAAATAGATTTTAGGAGCCCTGGTGGTGCAGTGGTTAAATGCTGGTACTGCAGCCACAAGGTTGTGAGTTCAATCCTGCTGGGCTCCAGGTTGACTCAGCCTCCCATCCTTCCGCAGATCGATAAAATGGGTACCCAGCTTGTTGGGGGCAATTAGCTAACACATTATAAACCGCTTAGAGAGCACTTAGCTGATAAGTGGTATAGAAATACACACATTATTGCTATTGCAGGATTTTAAGAGCAGTTTCACCACATCTTTGTCCATATGTCCTAAAGCTGGAATGCTCTGTGTTGCTTTCCATTTCTGTCCAGCATAAAAGGAGAGACTAGTTATCTCTCTTTTCCATTGACTTACAGGATATTTGATGACTAAGGCCCTTTCCACACCATACTTCAGTAGTGTGTTGTTCCATTACAATCCCAGCGTTGCCATTTCCATGAAGGAGTCAGGTTAGGAATGCTCCATGCTGCACCCTTTCACCTTAAGCAAATGAGTAGCGTTACTGCCACTGGTGTTCACTCCTCACTGTAGCATCATTGATCAGTCCCTTTCCCTGCCTTTTCCCTGCCCCGCAGCTCTTGATTGTTTGTTTGTTTGTTTTGTTTTGTTTTGGTAAGCCATACTAGTGCAACCACATCGTAATGTCATGACATGCCAGTATACTATTGCATTTTTGTGCTATAATGCTAAAAGAAGGTATTTAAATTTTTTTAAAAAAAATAACTGAAAGGAGAAATTTAAAATAAACACAGAGTGGTGGTAGATTCCAAATTTGACGTGCTATAGGAGTCACTGAGGGAGGGACAAGATGGACATGCCCACTCCCTGCCCATTCATGGATCCACAGTGATGGGAAGCGCTACCATGTGCTATTGACGAAAAGCACTGAACCAGCTGATAGGATTGTAGTGCTAAAGGAGGTTCTTAATGCATTTTTTTTGGAAATTAAATAGGGCTAATTTGCAGTTCTTGGGAATGCAATGCAGCTGGTTAGCAACGACTTGGTACAATAGCATGGCTCCTGAACCGAGAACAACCCGTTGCTATGGTGGGATGATGCCATCACGTGGAAAGGGCCTAAAGAGTTCTTGTACCTGCTCAGGTTCACCTGAACCTTATAGGAAGTGGAGTATGAAAGGAAGCAAAGTAGGATAAGGGGTAGAAAGTGAGAATATTAAGAATCTAGATGGGAAGAAAATGGCAACAGGAACATGATGGGAGACCTAGCAGGAAGGAAGGGACTAAAGAAGCAGCTAATACTTCAAAACTAAGCAGGACACTGAGGGTATACCAACACTGTAAAATTGTAGCTGCTTGTTTTTATTTTACTTGCCATGACTCCATCATAGGAACTCCTGAGATCTGTAGTGTGGTGATGTACTCAGAATTCTCTTGTGTGTTCCCCTGAACTACTGTATTAGAGCTCTCTGGCAATCAGTGTCTTAATATTGCATGAAACACCAGAGCCCAGGATTCTATAGGATGGATCCATGGCTGTTAAAATGGCATCAAAGAGCTATAGTTGTGTAGTGCAGACGCATCTGTCAAGACAAGGATGTAAAGAACAAATACTGGGAGGCAGGAAGCAGGCAAAAGGAAAATGAATTGAAACCTTCATTGTTTTATTTATTAGTTAGATATATATTACATCTTTGCTCCAAGGAGACCAAGATAGCATACATGGGTCTCTGCCCATATTTATTCTCAGAGTAAACCTGTGAGATAGGTTAAAGTGTGTGTAAGGGAGCAATTAGCTCAAGGTTGCCACTACATGTGGGTCTGCCTTGGGATAGAAGGGGAACTGCATGGGGAAACAAAATTAGGAACTAAGCACAAGTAGCATTAACAGAAAGAAAAATGAAGCAGGACAAACCTGAACTGGTCCAGCCACACACAATTAATGTATTTACTGGATTTTTGTCCTGCTTCTCAACAAAAGCTGTCAGGGCAGTTTACAGAGAAATAGGTGAAACAATAAAACATAATATAAAAATTACAGTTCACTCACAGTATCAGTAACAACAGCTATGAAAGTAGCATTTAAAACAGAATAAAAGCCCAGTAACAAGATGAAAGCCTTTGTTTAGTATCAAAAGGATAATAGCAGAGGCACCAGCTGTGAAGAAATTTTCACAAACACCCTTTCTCTGCTGAATATCAACTGAGCTGAGGAACACAAGTGGGAGGTTATTCTTGTCCTGATGCCCTGCTTGTGGGCTTCTGGTTAGTTATAATAGGAACAGAATCCTGGACTGAATGGGTTTATGGTCTGATCCAGCGTCGCAACAGCTCCACTCACTGCCTGTCTTTCACTGGCACTGTTTCTGGGCATAATTCATGTTGGAGTTAGTAACCTTTGCATGCATATTCTCACTAGTAGTTAGACTGTATTCCACTTTCTAGGAGTATAGGCACAGTACGTTTATGGAAATTTTCTCTTTGTATGTTTGTTCACAGCCGCTTTCTTCTTATATCACACATTTTCCTTTGTTTTCTGGGGTGTAATCTGCTTTCAGACCTCTCTCTCCTCTCTCACACACACTGCTTGCCCTCCATGAAGCAGGTGTTATAAGAGTTCTCTCTAGGTGAGATGCTCCAACTCTCCTGATTCCATGTAGCACTTTCTTCTCTTACCTTCTTCAAGAAGATGAACCTGGGTTGATTTTGCACAAGTATTAATGAATAGAACTGCATTTATATGCTATTTGAAAGAAAATTATGTTTGATTTCTTTTTTGCTAGATCTTGTGGGTAGGTTGGAGTGGGCTGGTGAGCTGTTCAACTGCTGTCTGGTGTGTCAGTTGCTCTGTTTGAGACATCCACTACAATCTCTGATATTTCCCAATAATTCAAGGTGCTAGTTTTTATCTATAAAGCCCTATGCAACTGAGGTCCAGGTTATTTTTATGACTCCCTTATCAAGCTGTGTTTTGAGATCTGTTGGGGAGACCCTTTTCTTTGTTCCGCTCTTACCCTGTGAACTGGGGGTCCCGGGAAGGGCACCCAAATAACCAAGCAACAACAACACAAGATGGGGAAATTAACTCAAGCACTCTTTTAAGCTAAACGAGAGGCAGGGTAACTTAGCAGGGATCTTTTAACCCTATGTATACAGCGTCAGGTCAGAAGAGCAGCCAGACAAGTTTTAAAGTAACAAAATGGATAGTTTTATTAACAGGCAAACAACAAATGAGACAACACATACACTCAGCTAACTAAGAAATAGGAAATGAGAGTTTCGGGGGAAATGGGTGATACGACACCTTTCTCGTAGTCCTGAAGAAATCGAAGATGGAAGTGAAGAAACTCAGCGTGGTGGCCGAGAGGAGTTTGCTTGACAGAGCGGCAGCAAGGCTGGATGGAAGTCCGGAGCGATCCGAGGAAGCTCTCGGAGCTTGGGGTTTTTATTGGGGAAAATATGACCATGGGCTAGTCTGTAATTGGGAGAGAACAATGAGGTTTGGGCGTGAGACGATGTCTCCGAAAGGTCAGAATTGAACATGATTGAGTTCGAATTGACAATGGGATGGTTAGTACGCAGATGCAGCTTGCCTGGGCGTTGGAGTATCCAGCTCGCCAGGTGCCTGCTCAGGGCAGGGAGCTCTTTGTGTTAGCGTGCATACTTAATAAAGTGTTTGTTTTGGGAGGTCCCTAAAGCAAATCTGGCTGTGTCTGGCTTGCGTAGGTGTAAACAGAAATGATTCAGCATTTAATAGCCATGCCTAGCTTCGTGCTTGTTTGGGGGCCTCACAAACACTTGGCTGATGGTGGCAAAATAAGACTGAATTGTGATATCAAAATGATATCTAATACCTACCAAAGCCAGGCCAGTTCACGGTGATAACACCACCACCTGCACAAGTACATCTGGTGTGAACATGGGAGAGGGCCTTTTCAATGGCTGCGCCCAGGTTCTGGAACTCCCTTCCCAAAGAAGTTAGACTTGCACACTCTCTATTCTCTTTCTGCAAACAGCTGAAGACTGTTCTATGTGGATAGGTCTTGGAGGACTGATTGTCTGGCTGGGGTGGGCTTCTGTGATGAGTTTCCACAAAAATACAATACCCCTCCCCACATTCATGGGGTTAGGGGCACAGGACCTTTGCAAAAGTGGAACATCTGGAGATCCTGGAGCAGATCGTTAAGCAGTCAGTTTCTAATCACTTAGAAAGCAAGGCGATAATCACGAGAAGTCAACATGGATTTCTCAAAAATAAGTCATGCCAGACTAATCTTATCTCTTTTTATGATAGAGTTACTAGCTTGACAGATGAAGGGAATGCTGTGGATGTAGCATACCTCGATTTCAGTAAGGCCTTTGACAAAGTTCCCCATGACATTCTTGCAAAGAAACTAGTAAAATGCGGGCTGGACAGGGCTACTGTTAGTTGGATTTGTAACTGGTTGACCGACCGAACCCAAAGAGTGATCGGGCTGCTTCTCATCCTGGAGAGAAGTGACTAGTGGGGTGCCACAGGGTTCTGTCCTGGGCCCAGTGCTATTCAATATTTTTATCAACGACTTGGAAGAAGGAATAGAGGGCATGCTCATCAAATTTGCAGATGACACCAAATTGGGAGGGGTTGCTAATACACCAGAGGACAGGATCAAAATTCAAAATGACCTGGACAGATTGGAGAGCTGGGCCAAGGCTAACAAAATGAAATTCAACAGAGAGAAATGTAAGGTCCTACACTTAGGTAGAAAAAATGGAATACAGAAATATAGGATGGGGGACAAGTGGCTGGATAGCAGTACGTGTGAAAGGGATCTAGGAGTCTTAATAGACCACAAGCTGAACATGAGTCAGCAGTGTGATGCGGCAACCAAGAAAGCCAATGCAATTCTCGGCTGCATCAACAGGAGTATGGTGTCTAGATTGAGGGAGGTACTGGTACCACTCTACTCTGCTTTGGTTAGACCTCATCTTGAATACTGTGTCCAGTTCTGGGCACCCCAATTCAAGAAGGACATGGTCAAGCTGGAGCAAGTCCAGAGAAGGGCGACCAAAATGGTGAGAGGCCTGGAAGCCATGCCCTATGAGGATAGACTTAGAGAGCTGGGTATGTTTAGTCTGCAGAAGAGCAGGTTAAGAGGGGACATGATAGCTATGTTTAAATATTTGAAGGGATGCCATGTAGAGGAAGGAGAGGGCTTGTTTTCTGCTTCTCCAGAGACCAGGACAAGGAGCAATGGATTCAAGCTGCAGGAAAGGAGATTCCACCTGAACCTCAGGAAGAACTTCCTGACAGTCAGGGCTGTCTGGCAGTGGAATCTGCTGCCTCGGAGTGTAGTGGAGTCTCCTTCCTTGGAAGTTTTTAAGCAGAGGCTAGATGGCCATCTGTCGGGAATGCTTTGAGGGTGTTCCTGCATAGCAGGGGGTTGGACTGGAAGGCCCATGTGGTCTCTTCCAACTCTACATTTCTATGATTCTATGATTCTATGATCTGGGAATATTGTAAGTCCCCCACCAGTACAAATACTATAGACTCCTTTCTGCCCCCTCCATTTTCCACTTTGCCACTGCAGTGCCTCAACTGGATTTTTCAAGCCGCTCCCAGCAGACCCAGATTCTCACAACACACTTTCTGCCCCCCACTCCCCCTCCTTTCCTGCATCCTGCCCTGACAAAAGTGCCAGCTCTTTATTTCCTTTCCCATCTTGCCACCACCATGCCTCAGTCAGATTTTAAACCCGTCTAGCCCATCAACTCCTCCCCTTCGCTCCTCTTCTTTCCAGTCCTCCAAGAGACTGAGGGAAAGATGGGAGGAAGAAGAGTCAGGGAGGAGGTTGGTGGGTGGAGAAGGGGGTTTAAAGTCTGGCTCAGATGCAGTGTTGGCAAGGTGGGAAAGGGATTAATGGGCAGGCACTGCTAGCAGGACAGGATACAGAGAGAAGCAGGGCAAGGAGGATGAGCTAGTCAAGCAGCAGCTACAATCTTGTGAATAATCAAATCCACGAAAGAGAAAGCCACAAATGTGGACTGTAATTACTTTCTCCATCATAAGACTGGACTAGATTAGTTATGAATGATTAGGTACTGGAGAAGAGCTTGGTTTTAACCCTTAACATACTTACCCCATGATCAACTCCACTAAAATTACTCTGATTGCATTTGGACTTAGACACACGAGCACAGCCACAGATGGAAAATGTCCCCTGTACATTGCTAATCCACTCAGTCCCTAGCAACCTTAAGTCCTGAATAGTCTAGCACATGAACTGCATTAGTGTGCAGTGTGTACATTTGAAATGCCATAACTCAGAGGAACTGCTTCCAAGCAAAACAGCCTTGTGGCCTCATGCTGTTGGCTATCTAAATACCAGGAGTGTGGTAATAACATGTCACTCAAGAAACTGGCTATTTTTGCTTAGAATGGCAGCTGGAATTTTGCAGCTGTTTTCTTCAACATAACAGAGAATATGACAAATGGATTTCTGCCAGCTCAGGAGTAGTTCTCCGTTTACCAAGTTGGAATGAATCCCTTGAGTGAGCCACCTCTACAGGAAAAGATGGTGAAGATAAGAGCAGATACCATTTCAACCATGTTAATTCTTTGAATACAGAAGACTCCTTCCTTTCTGCCAATCCACTACTTTGCTGCAGAATGGAAGGGGTGAAACATACAAATAAACCCTTCATTGAACTACTTGGAGAAAGCTTCGGTTTCATGAGAAAGATCTTATCCAGCCCATCCAGGTGCAGAATATATGACTTTCAGTGACAAGAGGCCAGCTGAGAAGACTCTAACATTATATTTCAATATATATGTCTGGGAAACTATTTAACCACTTCTGATACTTCTATATATTAGCACAGTAGTTTTCAGTCTTCCTTTCTTTGGGGACCCATTTGAGACTGACATGTTTGCTAAGGAATGTGCTCTTATACATCATAGGAAATCCTTCCGAGATACGAGTCTATCTAGATGTTTTAGACTCCAATTCTCATCAGCCCTAAGCAGTGTGGCCAGTGGTCAGGGATAGTGGGATTTGCACTAAGAAACAGCTGTCAGGATTCAGGTAGGAAAAGCTGTTGTTGTATATAGGGAGGGAAGAGTGTTGTAGTACTGTGGAAGAAAATGTTTTGCCCTCCAGATTTTGGACTAACACACTTGTCTTCTGTTGTCTTCTGGAACATGAAACTGAGAACACCTGGAGGGCTAAGGTTTCTCCAACTCTCATGTAGTGTTCTCAAATGGAGAAAAATAGTTTATGGTACACAGATAGGCCAATTCCGCACTGCACTGTTATAGTGCTATTATTCCACTTTCAACATCCTATGGAATCCTGGGGTTTGCAGTTTAGGGAGGGGCATTTAGAATTCTCAGCCAGAGAGCTCCTTGGCCTTAGTAATCTACAAATCCCAGAATTCCACAGGATATTGAAAGTGGAATAATAGCACTATAACAGTGTAGTATGGAAATAGCCTTTCCATGGAATACTGGCCACAGGTGCAGGACTTCCTCATTGCCTCCTATTGACATGAGAGTAAATCCTAAAACTAACTAACTAACTAATCAATCCTCATATGTGGCATGCACTGTGAGGTAAGGGTAGGTTAATAGCGGAGTGAATATAGAAACTTCTCCACCATGACTGATCTTCCCAGTAGATTGTGAGCTTGTGGACTTTTGACTTTTTCTTTTTTTCCTTATTACAGCAAATTGTTTGTTACTGTTTCCATTTTTGTTTCTCTTTTACAGATATATTTCAGTTAATGAAGCATATGTGTTCCTTTGAGAGAAAAATTGGTAGCAGAAATGACATGGAAAGTATAGGGATAGTTTCCTACACCACAAAAAAGAAGAGATATTCAACATGTTTAAGCAAATTTTTTATTCAAAATTAACAACATGCAAGTGTGAAATAAATAACAGGTCAAGTAAACCTTGTATAACTAAAAAAACCCTCATCTAAATCATCTAGAGATCACTTGAAAACGTTTTCCAAAATGCATCCAGGGATGAATTTTCATCAGCCTTCACTTTTCATGATTTCCATTTTGGTGGACATTGATGTTTATTTTTTTTAACATTCTAGGGATATCTGATAAGGCAAACTTATCAGCTCTCTCTTTTCTTTCCCTTGTGCTGTTCACATATATTCAGTAAGGGATTCAGATTTAGCTGCTTTTTAACCTCGCCTGTTCTAGACAAGCACACAAGCTATGGTAGGATCAGCTAGAGAAGAATGCTATTCTTTCCCAGGTCAAGCTTTATTGTGTTGTTCAATGTACAATACATGCTGTTGCAACCTGACACTGAAAGTCTATGTTTCTCCAGCCCCCCTTTGCCATCCTCCCAGTGCCAATGCTAGACAGAGGATTAGGAGGAAAAAGGGGATGGGTGAAATGGGCACAAAAAGACTTTGTCTTTGTCAGAGACTGTGGCCATTCCTCCCCAACACTGTTATAGTGCTATTATGTGACTTTCAACATCCTATGGAATTCTGGGGTTTGCAGTTTCCTGAGGCCAAAGAACCCTCTGGCTGAGAATTCTAAACGTGCCTTCCTGAACTGTAAACCACAGGATTCCATGTGATGCTGAAAGTGGAATAATAGCACTATAACAGTGTAGTGCAGAAATGACCTTTGCTGATTGAAATGTGCCTGTATTTGGCTCCTTTCTATTTTTACAGCCTATTTTTTTCTAACTTGCACCATTTTTAATGTATGACGAAGCAAACTGTAATCTGTGACAAGTTGAACTAAATGAGTCTAAGATCTGAGAGGCAAGACAGTGGATCAGGAACTCCACATCATGTATTTCTATCTATAGGATCTCTAAACTGATTGAATCATTCTGATTATGTGCTGAAGAGAAAAGGAACATACTTGGAAAATCAATGCTCCCAATTTTGCGGAAAGCCTCCACAGGTGGAGAAGACTCCTTTCAGAGTGTAAGAAATGACAGCCTTGGAGAGTGAGTCTAGCACACACACCGCCTCCTCCTCCTCACACATTAATTTGACATGCCTTTTAAAGCACCTCAATAGGGTTTCTCACTGGTGCCTGCTTATGAAATAAATTTGACTGGCAACCCGTTAGTGATCTATGCACTTGTTAGTTCCCTTATACATAGGGTTGTACTTTTTTTGACCATGATGTAACATTTGTATTCAGTTGAAAATTGCAAAGCAGAGTTAAACATACAGTGCCATTGTTAGCATGGTGCTAATCTGCATTGCATGTGTAGATGTGCCCTGTGCATTACAACAGTGCATTTCACATTTGACTGTGCAGTGTTGCAATTCCCTAATGTGCACTCAGAAGATATCTCCATAAGTATAAAATTACGGTCAATTTCCTTGATGTAGAATCTCAGCCACTGATTTATAAGATATGCAGCCTTGGCTATACATACAGTCTGTATCGGTTTTGAGGCAGCATTAAAGCAGTGTACTGGATGCTCTGTATTGTACTATTGTACAAGTTCAAATATATGTTTCATCACAGAAGTTTCCCTGAAGATGAACACAGCTCAAAACATTTTCTCAAAACTTTTCTAAGTTTAAGAGCAGCAGGAATCATTGCAGACTTTTGTTGACCCTGCCATTGTGATGGCAAATGCAGCAGAGCACTTGCAAGTTAAAAGACCAGTGTATGTGACTGTTACTCTTCTCCATCCTGAATTTCTGGAACATTTTGTGCTTGGGTAATCCCTTGCTCAGCTTCTGAAATCACATTGGACTTAAAGCACAGATGGTGCCTTTCCCTGAGAAGCTTTTTCCTCCAGCAGTCTTTTCTGGGGTACCTTTATGCAAATTGAAATTATCAAAATTATAAACCTGGCAAAATATTATTTATATCAAGATGACTTCGACATAAGTTCTGAATGTGAAGTATTTGTCTTTGCAGTTTTGTATTAGGATTTTTTCCCCCTTTCCTTTCCCTCCCTCCAAAGCATATCTTGAAAAATTAAAAGAAATACTAAATGTTTATGTTGTATGTTATCTTTGGGTAACCTTATTAAGGTTTATGGGTTTCACCACCATTTTCATGTTGAGGATTGTTGTTAACTGTCATCATAGACTTTGATCTATAGTAACCCTGTGAATGAGACCTCCAGGTCACTCTCTTATCACACTTCTTGCAAACTCAAGACTAGAGCTTCCTTGACTGAATCTATCCACCTATAATGCAGCCTTCTTTTTACCCTATTGCCTTTTACTTTGCCAAGTATTATTGTCTTTTCTAATGAGTTGTGTCTTCTAAAACATTGCATTGATTAAGATTAATACACTGTTCTGTTTAGCAGAAGCATTGCCCCTTTTGGGTACCAGAACTTTGGCTTTATTTTTATTTTTGTTTTTTTAAAAATCAGAAATACAATTATTGGTTCCTTATCCTAGATCATTGATGTATATTCTTCCATCCAGGAACAGAGATATTTGGCTGGTTCCTAAGACAATATAATTAATTCCCTTTCATCTCAAAGCTCTTTTGTTTTCCTCTCTCCCAGCCCCTTCTCCCCAACACCCCTGCCAGTGAAACAAGGAGCCCCAGAGGCTGGAAGAGACAGAGCCCATTAACTTGCTGACATTGTAGTGTACTTTCATAGTTGAGACTCCTTGCATCTGGAAGCAATTTTAATTTGTTTCTGCTATAGAAAATCTATTGCCAACCAGAATATTACATTTATACAGTATTTAAATTGTAATTTTCTCATTCGCAAGTTGTGATAATGTCTTGAAGCAAAAAAGAATGTGGAATCTTAAACAACCAAAGTGTTTATTGGAACATAAACTTTAAGGTGCTGTTTGTTTAATCTATACCCTTCCTTTCCACCAAAAAAAGAAAGAAAGAAAGAAAAAAGTTATCAACATGCATAGTTATAATAAAACACAATAAAAAAAGAACTTCAACATAAAAAAAACAATAATAAGAGACATAGGCCCTTTCCACACGGAGGATGGGGGAACGGGGCAGTGCACGCAGGGACGGATCTTACCTTAAAACGGGTTGCTCCGTCCCTGCTGGGAGCGCGCGTTCGCCGCTCCACACACTGGCGAGTTTCGGCGGCGTTCGGCGGCGCCCAAAATGGCGGCCGGCGACTTCCGGCGGCGCTCCGCCAATCAGGGCAGTGCGCCAGCTGGAAGCCCGCCCCCGGGCAGCTCTGCAGGGACGCGCTAGCGCGTCCCTGCAGTTTCACACAGGGCGCTGCAACGGGTTAGCGCGCTCGCGTTTCGTAAAAACCACATAAAATGTGGTTTTTAAAAAACGCGCCGCGCCACCCCTTGCGGCCGCGCTAGCGCGGTTTGAGGTGTGGAACCTCCACTATTCAAACCGCTCTAGCGCGCTCCACGGTGTGGACGACCTCCGGATGAGTCGCCCTAAGCCGTTTTTTTTTCCCTGTGTGGAAAGGGCCATAGTTGGTACAAAGCTGATTAGGCACTTCTTTGGTTGGCAGACCACCTTACAAACCCAAGGCCTGCCTGAGTAAAAATATTTCTGCCTTTTCTTCAAAATGTCATTCTTTAATGTTCTGTACTAAGAATTTGTTGGTGTGCTTGGTTGAAAATGCAAAATTGTTGGTAGATGGATATTAGCATGACCGATCAGGTATGGGCCTGCATAGTTGTAGGAATTCTGAGAACTACCAAAAACATGCAGATCTGATATGCTATGAAAAATCAGGCTTAGTTGGCAACTTTAGGTGAAAAGTCCTGGGAGTTGCACTGAAGTATTGGAGAATAGAGCAGTGTCTACCATCTTGTGTACCTCGTGTCCCCTAAGCTAGGTTGAGGCACTCAAGTGTGGTGGAGTATGTTGTCCAGTCACTAGTGATATTCAACTACCAGAATGATAGGCTTCCGTAGGATGGGAGGGGAATGGAAGGTGCCATCTTGTCTGTTGCTAAAAAAGCAAGATTTATCCATTGCCTCTGGACGCACCATGTCTTGTTCTGGTCTATTTCAACCAAGATTGGATGCCTCTTCCTTCTGGAGGCATCTTGCTGAAATCACTGGTTTAATTGCCCTCTTGACCTGCTTAACTTTCTTCTTCTGCTGCTGACATCACTGCCTGTTTCGCTTCATTTAAGCTGAAATCACTCTTTCAGACCCACCACGATCTGGGATTTTGGCCAGAAAGTCTCATTAGCTCATTCTCTTCTTCAGAGTCCTGTCTCTAGCAGAGGACCTTGGTTAGCTTGTTGTCATCTTTGCACTGCTCTTTGTAGTACTGCCAGAAGTGGCAACACTGTTCCAGTTAGAAGTGCCCCCTAAATTCTCACATGAAAAATTCCAGCGGGACTAAAGGAGAGGTAAGAATCTATCATGTGGGGGAGTACTTTCCCTGTGCTATGCAACTCCCCAAAACTTCACCCTCTTTCTCTGGTGTAGGTGTATGTGGATTGGGAAAAGTATTATATTTTTCCTTACTTTTGAATCTGTTTCTTTCTCTCACCTCTCTCTTCTCTTGGCAGCCCCTACAACTTCACATTGCTTAACTCCAAACCCTTGCAGCCTCGCAAATTTCCTCATTTTGAGTTAATATCTCACCATCCTAAAGCAACTGTAATCTGTTAGGTATTTGTTGTATTTTGCAACAAATTTTGCATTTACCGCTTGCAATTTATGAAGTTCTATCATAATATTTGCTATTCCCCAATATCTTAGCTGCTGTGTGTTAAATAAGAAACCCCTTTTAGAGAGTTTTGTTTGAATGCAGGGTTTGATTCCAATTTTTCTAAGATGAGCTATTGACCAAGGTCACATGATCTTTTGTAGTCACATGTACTTGAAACATGCATGAGTTCATTCATGTGCTCTGAGACTATATCTCATGACATGTGGCCTAAGATGATGTCAGAACTTGCTGGTAACTAGTTCCAAGCTGCTCTTCTTTTTGTGAAGGCACACCACCATGGGCAGCGTCCTAGCCAAATATGCCCGCTAAAACTGACTGCCAGAAGACATAATAAA
The DNA here is from genome assembly GCA_948472985.1 of Iguana delicatissima. NCBI lineage: Eukaryota > Metazoa > Chordata > Lepidosauria > Squamata > Iguanidae > Iguana > Iguana delicatissima. The sequence continues at coordinate 72,851 of CAOKZL010000023.1, forward strand.
ACAACAAAGTATAAACTAGAGTTCAGAAAGTGTGGCTCTCCAGATTTTGTTAGACCACAATTCTCAGCAGACCAAACTGGCATAGCCAGTGATTAGGAATGTTTGGAGCTGCAATACAACAGATGGGCAGATGCACTTTATGCATTCCAGTACAGAGACAGCGCGAGACAATAGGAAATGGGGAAAGGAAGAGGCAGAGATCTAGCAAGGTGGTAGATGGGGCTTGGTCCATATGTTATGGGATTTTGGCCATCTACTGAAGATAAACTAATAATATCAGGTGGTACAGGAATACCTAGGTATGTTAAATGAATTCAAGTCTGCAGGGCTGGACGAACTGCATCTAAAGGTACTATAGGAACTTGAAATTGAAAAGAAAATTAAACAGTCAGTCTGTGAACACTTAGAAAAGAATGCTATGACTACTAAGAGCCAACCAGTGGCATTTCTAGGCCCAGCAGCGCGGAAGTTGCGCCCCTAGGTGCTGCTGCGTTGCTGCTGCACCAAGCCAGGAAGGACCGCAGTAGCGGCGGGGACGAGTAGCAGCGGCAGGTGCAGCGGTGAGTGGCAGACAGTGGCAGCAAGTGTGGGTGGGCAATGGGCGGGCATGGGTTGGCAGCAGTGGGCACAAGGAGGCAACAGGTGTGTGTGTGTTGGCAGCGGTACGTGCAAGGAGGCAACAGGCAGGCATGGGGGGGTGATGGTCAGGAGGGTGCCTCCCTGGCCATTTGTGCCCAGGGCACACATCCCAGTTGCTCCACCCTAGATCCGCCTTTGGAGCCAACTTATGCTTCTGGAAAAACATGCCATGACGCACTAATCTTCTCTCTCTTTTTCCCCTTTGATAATGACAAAGGTTACTTCTTTGTTTACCACATGGAGTTAGTAGGGGGCGAATTCTGTGCATGTAGTGTATCTTGAATTCAGTAAGTCTTCTAAAGAGATCTCACATGATAATCTTGCATGCAAGTTGGTAAAATGTGGATCAGATCACTCTTAGATGCATTTGTAGCTTGTTGATAGACTAAGCCCCAAAAGTGCTCATCAGTGGTTTCTCTACATTCTGGGGAGAAGTGACTAGTAGGGTGCTTCAGGATTCTGTTTTGAGCCTGATATTGTTCAATATCTTTATAAATGACATGGATGAAGTAATTCTGGGCATCCTTATCAGATTTGCTGGTGACAAGAAACTTGGACAAATATCCAGTACCTCAGAAGGCAATCATGATTCCAGATTAATAGACTGGACAAGATGAATTTCAACAAGGATAAGTGTAAGATACTACATTTAGTCAGGAAAAATGAAATGAACAAATATAGAATGAGTGACAGCTGATTTGACAGCAGTGCATGCAAAAAAGATCTGGAAGTCTTAGTAGATCACAAACCAAATGTGAGCCAACAGTATGATGGCAAAAAAGTGGTGGCAAAACAGTGGTGGCAACAATGGGGGCAAAAAAGACCAATGCAATTCTGCACTGTATCAACAGAACTATAGTGTCCAGATCAAGGAAAATAACAATACTGCTCTATTCTGCTTAAGTCTGACATCATCCAGTGTACTATGACCATTTCTTGGCACCACAGTTCATGGATATTAACAATGATATTAACTAGCTTGAACACAACCAGAAGAGGGCAACCAAGTTGGTAAAGTGTCTGGAAACTAAGGCCAATGAGGAAGGAGCTGGATATGTTTAGCTTGGAGTAGAGAAAACTGAGAGGTGATATGAAAGCCATCTTCACCTGTGGGAGATAGAGGAAGCTTGTTTTCTGCTGTTTCAGAGAGCAGAAACTGAACTAACCAATCAAAATAACAAGAAAAGACTCAAACCAATGGTTTTAGATTACAAGTAACTTTAGGAAAAGCTTCTTGACAGTGCTGTTCAGTAGTGGAGTATTGTGCAGTGAAACGTAGTGGTCTCTTTATCACTGGCACTTTTTAAACTGTCATGTGTTGGGGGGCTTTGGATTCCTACACTGGCAGAGGATTGATCCAGATGTCTCTTGGGGTAGCCTACAACTGTATGAGTCATCTGTGCTCAGAATGGCTAAAGCTAAAAATGTTCTTATTCTTATTCTCTGATATGACTTAGACAGCAGTTAGAGACACGCTTATAATTATATGTTCATAACTTCTATATTATTTGCATTTTTCTTTGCTGGAAGAGGTTAAAAAAATCTTGGCGAAAGCTGAGATTCAGGATAATAAGGATATTTATAGCAAAGTTTCCACTTACTCCATCCTCTCCAGGACCGCTGTGCTTTTTTCGATCTAGCACAATCTTTTGTCTACTTTAGTGAACTCATTATATGTTGATTTATAGAACAGCACTGTGAGGAGGAAGCGGCAGGTGCCAAAGTTTCCAGGTGGCTGTTCATTCTTCTGCTCCCAATGTGAGCACAGACACATGGGCTGCTGACAAGGTGCCAGCCTCTGTGGAAGAAAGTTGCAATCGGTTGCAGGAGATTATTTGCCTATTTTCTGTTGCAAAACATGGGCCCTGCTGCACTGTTCTAACCCTCAAGGAAAGGGCATCACCCCAATGTTACAGGATTGTAAGAGAACACTGGTGGTAAGCAAGAATAGCTCACGAGCAAGGAAACACATTGCTATTTTGCCCTGCAGGTACAGGACAAAGTAACTATTGTAAAGAGAAGCTGGCATAGCTGGTTATAATCCATGTGCTGTTTGTATGTTTGGTTTTTGGACATGTGGACACTCAAGAACACCAACCTTTTTCAAAAGAAAAAATAACAGTATCAGCTACAGTACTTTGCAGTCCATAATATTACAGTCCTTCCATCTTCAGAGCTACTCTACAGCTGACCATTTACTGTTCCTCAGAGTTACTGTACTCTAGAACTGTTGCAGCCCTCCCAACCATATCATCCCACTCTTCATGGAAAGTGGGATGGGGAATAGGAGAAGTGTCTGGCTATGTCCTCATGATTTCATGAAATGATTACATTGAGACCTCTGGACCCCAGCAAGCTTGCTGGAGGATGAAATCACTTTGTGTCTAGATTCAGGGACATAGCCATACACTTCTCCAAGCCCCATCTTCTTCCCATTAGGAATGGAATGCTCATGGGGGACTGCAGAGGCTCTACAAGTTCAGCAGGATTTTGGTCAGTGTGGAAGGAGAAAGGAAATACCAACCATTAGTGGATGCCACTGTATCCCTCCAGGAGAACGAAGGGCTGTACTCCTCCCTTACCTCTCTAAAAAAAAAAAAAAAAAAAATGCCCGCAAATGCTGCTCAATTTCCTCTCAGCAGCATGTGCAGCATTTTTGACTTCTTTCTGGTCTCCTTCCCCACAGAGGCCTTTTTTTCCACAACAGAGTAAGACCTAGAACTGACCCTGACGGCCACATAAACAGCCCCAAAGCCCATGGGCCACTCTTGGCCAACACCTGAAGCTTAGGGGAAATGGAGGTAATTTTGATGGTGAAACATTGACAACATTTGCTTTATTTACAAATACGTGAGCAGAACATGAATGAAGGCGAACAGGCACTCTGACAAAGTAATTAGTCCTCTATCATTCTATTTTGTCCCCACGGAAAGGCAGAAGCCATACACCCCAAGGTCCTTCCCTTTCCATTCAAACTGACAGCTGTCTGACTTTGGCTTTCTGTCTGTGTGCTGAACTACACATTATAATTCTTATGTGGTATATAGCTCCAGCTTGTCTGTTTGTTTTTTCATAAATTAATTATGGGCATGAAGCAAGTGGAGAGATCTTGCTTTGAACACAGCATGGAGCAAGCGGAAGTTAAACTTCTTCCCGCTCCAGCCGCGTATCGAATGAAAATCACTCTGTCTTTGGAGTGGAACTTGGAACTTAAGGAAAAAGTGCCATTTATGCCAAAAGGAACATGAGAAAAAAAGTTCTAAGCCAAGTGAGAACCATTTTCAGCAGGAATACAGATGGGCTGTGAAGGGGTTTTTTAGTTTATTGTCCTCCCTTTGTTCCAATATGGGATCCAAGGACTTTCCGAGCATAGCTTAAAAACAAAGTGCAGCTAAAACAAGAAAAGTAAACAAGACAATTAAATGAACTATCTTATTTAAAATACCATCAATTTTTTAAAATTAAAAGCATTTAAAATAATCCCCTCCAACTGTCTTGATTTAACAGGGTCAACCCTGATTAATACTCTTTTATTCCATTTTTCAAAATGTCCCAGTTTCTCTCTTCTCCTCCCATTTCCACCTTTGTCCTCAGCTTACATCAATTGCTGCAAGTTGAGTTCAAAGTGAATAGCTAGTTTGCACTTAATGAACTCAGTGGTTATAGTAAAACATAACTATGGAAACAAAAGTGCAGAACACATACCCCATTCAAGGACCCTTCCATAACAATCAATTAATCATCAAAAGCCTGTCTCAATAAAAACGTCTTTGCCTGCCAGCAGATGGAGAGCAGAGAGGAAGTCTCCTGAATCACCTGTGGGAGAGAGCTGCGGGGAGAACAGCCATTGAGAAGCCCTCCTAGGTGAGGAGGAGGCATTAGCAGATCTGTTCTCCCCATGGGCCATGCTCCAGTGGGGAGTGCACCCCATTTGCACTGGTGCCCTCAGCTTGCAATGCATTTCCTGGGGCCATGTGGATCATTGAGAGCACATTGTACCACTGTCAGGCTTTCCTGTGTGTTATGTACATCTGTGTGATGCACTGAGGACAGCAGGTCGAGCAGAGACTTTTGGAGTGTGACCCCCTTTCTTATGACTGTTGTCTTCCTTTCTCTGTTGTTATTCCTCCCAATGCAGTTCAGTAGAGGTAGATGTCCCAGAAGCAACTTTGGTGTGAGGTGCTGTGACGAACCTGATGGGAGGGGGTCTTGACAACAGAGCCTCCTTGGCAACTGAGAGTGTTTAAGCTGATTGTCTGGTGAAATGGAACCTTGGATAGCCCAGCAGAGGGGCTGGTGGAAAGAGTTAAAATAATAGATTTTAACTGTCTGGGTTGTGTTTGAAGAGGAGTGTGATTTGTGGTGTGTTTGGGAGAGGTTGGAGATTTGAAGAGCTCTGTAAGAGAAAGAACTGAGAAATTAGGTGTACGAGAGATAGTGAATGAATTGAAAGAGAGAGAGAGGGGAATGGTGTGCTGTTTATAAACATTGAGATACATTTAAAGCAGCAGTGTTACAATAAATGCCTGAAGTTCTGTGTTCCTTAAAACAGTGTCACAGAGTCTTATTTTGGATCCTTGAATATAGACGCTACCAATAATATCATCTTGACCTTAGTGCCAACAGTACCACAGTCTTGGAAAATATAAATCACTGCTGATCCTTACATCTGGGAGAAGGGCAGATTTAGGGAAGGCAGTAAAGGGGGAGAGTCCTGAAAGGAAGAAGCCAAGGGGGGACAGGAGTGAGGAAGGGACGGCGTTCTCAGAGAGGGAGAACGGAGGCAGACCTGTTTGTCCTGGCCCTGGCTTGATTCAGAGATCTCCCTGGCTGTTCAGTTCTGATCAAAGAGGTGTCAGGCTGGGCAGGCCTTCGCACTTGGTACTGACGGTTGGTGGTTTGGTTTTCCACACTTTACAGGTGCACTGACTAGAGGGCCAGGGGTACTGCCTGGGTGCCTGGCTAGCCCAGGAATGTTAGGCCCAGGGATCAAAAGAGGGGAATGTTCCCCCAGTAAGAATTCTGCTCCCTCAAATGAAATTGTAATTCAGTTCTCAAATTTCTATCCTTGCAATAACTTGAAACTTCAGTTGAACATCTGAAAGTACAGTGTCAAAGAAAAGGAACAGGCAAAATTAGGAACATAGCAAATATAAGAGCTCTAGGTTTGAATGCTTTTCAGTGCCTCTATCTCTGCAATGTTAGAAATGTGAGTACTGAAAGAAAATTTCATTAGGAGGCGGAATTCTTTTTTGAGGGAGAGGGGGAAAGAAAGCTCTCATTTTTCCCCCTTCTACCCCTGACCGGCCTGTGAGAGAGAAGCATCCTTTCTAAGAAGCCACAGATCTACAGCTTCTCCCTTCCAGACCCATACCTCCTCTTTAATTAATCTTTCTGAGACTTTGTTAATTTCCATGTCAGCTTCTTCATTTGTCCTCTTTCTCTTGGACGCTGTGGTGGTCTGGTGCTTAGCACCTGCAGCTGCTACTTGTGCCGTGCTCACTAATGCTGTTCCCATGGTGTGGTGGTAGGTATGCCACCCTGCAGTGCCCTGCAAGAGAACTCCCTTCTGCAGTGGGGGTGCCTTGAAGACTACATGACTCATTGCACCTCATCACAATTCTCTAACAAGGCAGCATAGCAGAACTAAAGCATAGCTCTTTGAGCATAAATTTATACTATCTGTCTGCACTTAAAATATTTAAAAGCCAGTCTACATTTAAAGACCAGCCTCTTCCGGCAGAGCTATTCAGATGATTTTTAAATTATGAATTTTAAAGTATTTATTGACAGAATTTAATATATATTGATTTAAACACTTTAACTCATATCATTTGTTGTTTTGTTTGTTGTTGTTCTCTACCTCAATCTATAGGGACAAACAGGTAAATGGGGAGAAGAAGGAGGAGAAGAAGGAGGAGAGGAACCAGCATGGTGTAGTGGTTTGAGCACTGCACAGTAACTCTTGAGACTGGGGTTTGAATCCCTGCATGGCCATGGAAACCCACTGAGTGACTTTGGGCATTTCGCACTCTCTCAGCCTCAGAGGAGGGCAAAGGCAAGCTCCCTCTGAACTAAACTTGCCAAGAAAACCTCATGATAGGTTCCCCTTAGTGACACCGTAATTGGAAACACGTTGTTATGTCTTCTCAGTGTAGGATCTCAGCCCTCCCTAAACTACAAACCCCAGGATTCCATAGGATGTTGAAAGTGGAATAATAGCACTGTAACAGTCTAGTGCAGAAATGGCCTTGATCTTTAATGCCTTGCAAAATTCAAATAACAAGAGGAGAGATCACTAAAATACTTTTGATGCAAGCATTTGAGAAAATCTCTAATCATGGAAATAGAGTCCCTCAATGGATCACATGGCTCCTTGTTCACCCCCTACATCCTACAAATTAAATAAACAATCTCCACACTTAAATTACTATTGAATTTCAGTGCAGACTGAGATGTTTTGTGTGTACCTGCCTGTATGGATTTTGAATCACATGGTCTACATCCATTTATTAGTCCCAACTAGAGTAGCCCCATTCAGTAATTGGGACTTGGTAAAACAAAGCTTAAATAAATTCTGCTATTTCAGTGAGTGTGCTCTAATTGGGACTAACAATTGAATTTAGATGTCTTTCCAGAGCATGTAAAGGAAAAGAAGTGTGTAGACGAAGAAGGCAACTCTTTGTTGCAAACTAGTTAGCACTACATCACCATATCCAAAAGAGCTTTTTCCCCTCAGAGAATGATATATTTCCCACAAGGCCAATGGCTCATGCTCAAAGTTCCTCTCCTAGGGTTCTTATTGCAACTAACCACTGGGTGTCTTAATCACATCCATATTTCTGTTTTGCCTACAAACAATGGGAAACTTCTGCCAAGATACAGGTGCCTAACAATAGGCACTTAATTATTTACATATGTAGTGGGAATCAAAACCCAGGAGGCCACGTTACTCTGGTGGGTGTAATATTCTTTTAAAAAGAAGGAAACACATCCAAGGAAAAGGGAGAAGTAGTTTTCCACTGTTCACAATGGAATCCAACTCTCCTTATAAGCAGAGTAAACCAAGGTATTAATTCACTTACAAGATATAGTTAAATCTCCAGTTCTTTTACTTTAAATCCAGGTGTATAACCAGGTTGACTCTTGTCATCATATTGTATTCTAAGAGTACCTAAGTAGCTATAATCCAAAATGGATTGAGAATAGTCCAGAATGCAAAGTAACAGGGTCAATGTACACAGTGTTCTCAGAGTTACCAAACTGGGAAAGGATTTTATAAATGAGTAATAAGGTCATTTTTAAATGTAGGGGCTTTTTTCCATCTTGGAAAAGTCTCATTAAAGTACAAGTAATCCATTAAGCTAAACCTAGAATAAATGAACAGAATCCTTTCCAGTATTTTATGAGTCATAATAATAAAAAAGAACCTTTGCTTCAGTGCTTCCTCAATTAAGAAATTAAATATCTGCTCTCTCCCATCCCATGGCAGCTCTCACCCTTCAAAAATCTCTTGACATACTAACCAGATGTATGGGACAGTTTGGGACAGGATGAACTGTCTATTAAGCTGGTGAAAATCAGGGGATTATGTAGCCCTCACAAACAAAGCAAAGGCTGCTTTTATATTGCTGCATTGGACAAGCAGAGATAGCCATAACAATGAGAAAAGGTCTCAGAGATCAATACAGTTGAGCTACATGCCTTGAAGAAGGATTTGCTGTAGCTCACAAAAACATCTTCCTCATGAAATCATGGGATGGAAGGTCATTAAATTCAGCCTTTCTCTCCAGTCATCAGAACAATTCTAGTTCAGAATCAACCAAACAGGCAATGCTGGAACATCCAAATCCAGCTTGTTTGGTTGTCCACTGATAGCCATCTTTTAGATTACAGCACTTTTATAACATAATAGGGCAATCTTGACTCCAAGATGTGCTGGTTGCTGGGGGATTCTGACAACTAATCTCAGAGATTTTCCATCACAACAATCTTATAGCTCAGTGGTTCTCAACCTGTGGGTCCCCAGATGTTCGTGGACTTCAGCTCCCAGAAGCCCCAGCCACTATGGCCAATGCTCAGGGCTTCTGGGAGCTGAAGTCCACAAACATCTGGGGACCACAGGTTGAGAACCACTGTTATAGCTGAACAGCTCTGCTAGTTAAGGTCTGCTGACAGAAGAGCCAAAAAATGCGAGAGATAAGAAGGGATGGAGTTTGGTGCAACTGAATTATACCAGATTCAGACTTCGTCCAGCCCAGAGATACAGACACATAAAGTCAGGCCAAGGTGACAATCATCCTAAATAATTTCTAATGATTTTCAACTGGGAGCGGTTTAGATGCAACACAACTTCAGTTGACCTAGTTCAGCTGACCCTCAGTCAGTTTCTTCAGATAGCACTCTGCTTGAAATCTAGCCCCTAATTACATACTACTCTTACATTTTCATTCCCAAACTTCTACTAATTTACTTTAGCATGACCAACAATGCAACAATTTCTTAAAATGGTTAAATGTTCATCCCCTGCATGTCTAAATTCTTTGCACCTGTGCTTCATGATATTTATTTTATTTCTTTATGCAAAATGCACATTGCACGTTAGCCATTCATCCCTCATTTTAAGCCTCTCCATGAGATTTTACTCCCCTCTTTCTTGCATCATTCTTTGTGGAATTTAACTCTGGGATCTGAAGCCTAGGAGTGCATACCTTACAACTCTCCCAGTTTGAAGGACAGTCTCAACTAATCCTCTGTCATTCCACTTCTTCAGCCGCTTCTAAAATGCCCCAGTTTCTCTCTTCTCCTCCCGCTTTCCCCCTTTGTCTTCACTTTACTTCAATGGATGCAAACTGAGTGCGAAGTGCTTTTGCATTCTGAAGTCAGTTGGAGGAGAGGAGAAGAGGAGGTAGAATCTTTCCTTTCCCGGTAGGCTCAGGCAAAAGCAAACTGCTGCAGCTTCTCTTAGCTTGTGTGTTCTTCCTCATTAACAACTCCTGCCATCTTGACCACACTCTGATGTTGCTTGACAACGTGTCCCAGTTTTCATTTATGAAAAGTTGGAGGATATGCAAGTGAAATTATGCAACAGGATTTTGTCCTCTTGTTCTTCCCCACAGCTCTCCACTAATTTACCTCCAACCCTCTAGAGAAGAGTTTGAGGACATCTTCAAGGTTGCTGGGTGCCAAAGGAATCACACCCCTCCCAATCTCTCCCAGCCAACAGACAGAAGCTGTTCTATCGTGGGAAAAGTGTCAATTACTCTTAGTTTTCCAACTCATTACTAATTTTCAGTCATAATCCTAGTTACAAAGCTATTCACCCTGCCCTGTTCTCTACCATCTGCAAATCTGATTAACATTCTCATTATGCTTTTATCCAAGCCATTAATAAAAATAAACAGGATCAGAGCTAACAATCAGGGAAACCCAGCTGTTACTTTCCCCTCATTTGGCATTGCTCCATTAATACATTTTGGGAATGGTTCTTTTAACATAACCCTGGATCATTTAGAAGAATGTTAAATAGCATAAGGTTAAGGGCCTTGCAGAAATGAGGAGATATTTTCTTCTGAAAGACTATACAAGTTACTCTGCAAAAGGGAGAAATTCGATTGGATTAACATGATATCTTTTTCATGAATCCATGCTATTAGCCATAAAGCAAACAGATGTGAAGTACTTAAAACATATTTCTTAATTTAATTTAATTTGGTAAAGATTAGCTAGGGAGTAGAAGTAAAGTTTTCCACCCTATGGCTGCAAAGTGCATTTGAAGCACAAGTAGTATAATAAATACAACTAATTTGTTAGATTTCCCCCAACTTGGCTTAACTCGCCAGATTTCCTGATTAATGATGAAGTTAATCCTATGCTTTAATGAATTAATTAGTTAGGCAGTAAAATTCATTAGAATGGGGTGTCAGATCCCCATTCTTTCAGATCCTCTGTCAGATCCAGGAAGACAGGAAGACCTCATGAGAAAAAGGATTAGGACTGGAGGAAATGTTTCACAGGACCTGGTGCTAGGTGAAATAATTTACCTATTGTATCATGACGTTCTGTGGTGAAGAAGGGGACGAGAAGTCCATAAGTAGAACCAAAGCCTGGAAGTTATTGAAGGTCAGAATATGGAAAGCAACTGCAGAAGAATGGAAAAGAAAGAAAAATGTGAAGTCTGGAATGGAAGGAGAAGAGTGATTTCTTTGTTGAGCACCCAACAAGCTATAGTCCTTTCAGAATGTCAGGCCATCAAGGGCTGTAAGGTCAGTCTCCGCATGCCCACTGCCACCTACTTCCCTTTATGGAGGTTGTTGGATGTCTTTCGGGAGTAAGAGTATTGTGACTCCGTTAACTTGATTCCTTTATTGACTTTATTCATTTATATGGTATATTGTATTGTACAGTACTGTATATTGCTGTTTGGGGATTGATGCAATGAATCCCTTTAGGCACTTGGATAATTAAATGGAAAGTTTTTTCACTCTCCCTCCCCATTTCCTCCTTTCTTGGCTCTCTCTCTCGCGCGCTGCCCTCTTTTGGTTGTACAACCCTTACTTAGTGAATCAGATGCTTTGAGAGGCTTAGTTGGAGCTATTAAACTCATTTTTCTTAGCTGACAGGGGTGAGGAGGTTTTGACCACACGAAACCAACCAGGCCAGGCTGCCAGAATAGATGCATTGGACTCTTTTAATGATTATGTGTACCAGATTCTGGACTGCTTTGATTTCTTCCTGAAGCTGCTCTAAAAACACTTCATATGTGGTCATGTGAAACAGAGACAGACAACAAAATTAATGAGTGTGAACATCACTTTATTTCATTAGCCTTCCAGTGGGAGGTTAAGAGATTTAAACCAAAAAGCATTAAAGGAAAAAGTTTTCAGAGAATCATGGGCTTATTAGATCTTTTAAACTGGAGAAGCTGTGGACTTAACTGGCTTTTTGGCTACTGCACACAAAACATGTGATTTACTTTCTTGTTGTGTACCTTCAAGTTGTTTCCATGCCTTCAAGGCAATTCCATCACAGGATTTTCTTGGCAAGATTTGTTCAGAATTAAGTTTGTCTTTGCTTTCCTCTAAGGATGAGGGGCTGTGACTTCTCCAAGGTCACCCTGTGGATTTCCATGACTGAGCAGGAATTTAAACCCTGGGCCATGGCCCCTCCCATAACTGCAAACCCCAGGATTCCATAGGTTGTTGAAAGTGGAATAATAGCGCTATAACAGGCTAGTGCAGAAATGGCCCTGGTCTCCTACACCATGCTGACGTTCTCTGCTTTATGATTTTACTCTTTGTGGATAACAAGAAGTGGATAACACTTCTTGCTTTAGAATAGGGAGGCAGAGGGACAGACTGATCAAACTGTGCAGAAAAATATTCTGCATGTAATTAGAGACACTCAAAGCATTTTGGATTAAGAATTCACCACATTTGATTTACTGACTGATTTTTGCAGCCAGTTGCTTATTGCTATATGTGGAGTGGATAAAGACATGATTCCACCATTCTCAGGCAATTATCACATTATAGACTTTGTTCTGAATAAAATAAAATAAAATATCCAGGTTGGTGGAAAGCAACTTTAAAATGACAATTAGAATACTTATGGAGGTGCCAATAACAAAATGTGCCCCCCCAATTATCCTTGGTGGTACCTTCCATGCCATAAACCAGAGCTTTCCAAACTTTTCATGTTGGTGACACACTTTTTAGACATGCATCATTTCACGACACAGTAATTCAGTTTTAGTAGCAAACCAGAAGTTAAACAGCAGGAAATGCAGCCCTATCCTGGCTTGCTGCCATTGCCCTTGTCGAGAAAAGACCCTGGTGAGGGTGTAGCAGCAGGAAAGGCAGCCCCCCCACCTGATCCTGGCCCGTTCCTGTTGCCCTCACTGAGGAGAGTCCCCAGTGGGGGCAGCAGTAGCAGGAAAGGCAGCTTCCCTTCCTGATCCTGGCATGCTGCCATTGCCCACACCAGGGAAAGACTCCGGTGAGAGCGGCAGCAGCAGGAAAGGCAGCCCCCCTACCTGATCCTGGCCTGCTCCTGCAGTGGAGACAGCGGGAGAGGCTTGAGTGGGGTGTGTGTGTCTTTCTCAGCCAGGGGAGCCAACACACCTACAGACTTCAGGTGACACACTAATGTGTTGTGACACACCATTTGGAAAGCCTTACCATACACTGTAACTCTCATGGTATTTCCCCAAAACTAACCATTTAAATTTATGGTAATTCAAATGATTAAACAATTTCCATTATCGGTGGCAGTAAATTAGCATCAGATTTCCAATATTTAACTTTACCAAGTCAATATTCAAACCAAATGTTCCAAGGTTTGGATGGAACGTAACTGGCAACCACTACCATCCACACAGAGTGAGAGAGTTAGAAAAAAATCTTGTAAATGGATTTAACAGCCAGAAAAAAAGAGGAATGGAGAGGAAAGAATAACTAAAACAATTACAGTGCTTTTTCCTATCTACTAGCCCCAACATTGATAGAAGGTCTGTCTTCAGAGCCTGACAAAGTGATGATCAGTAATATCTCGCCAAGAGAGAGATAATTGAATTCAGTGCAGTTCTTTGCCAGATGGTCTCCATTTCTAAACAGCGGGGGGGGGGGGGACCTCTGTCTTTAACACAATTGCATCAGGTGTACAACTTGAAATACAGTGCCTTTCTCAGAACACCAGGCAAGTAATCTCGCCCCAAAAGCTAATCAAACAAGCTAAACAAGAAACTAAAATCCATCTATTTAGCATAGGTTCAAAGCAAGCATATTGCAGCCTGTTTGATCAGTCAAAATAAAATTTGGTAAGTTTTGCTGAAATATATAAAAACTTTCCTATTGTTGTTCTCCAGCCTTTTATTTATATATAGCACCAGCCATGTGAATGGCACTTTACCAAATTAATTGACACAGGAGAAACCTCAGGGGAGGGAATGGGAAGTGTGGATGTTCTAAACAATTATTTAAATCCTCCTATCTAGGCTTTGTTACAGTAGGCAGTAGGAAATTGTGCTGTCTGGCTCAGGCTAAGTTCTCAAAATTAGATGGTAAACCTGACTCTTGTTTGCATGTCTGTCCACACATGGGAAATCCAATCAGTGACCATTATTGCATATAAATAAACAATTACTACTTTTAAATACATACTGCCTACATGTAGAGACAGCATAGAGTAATGGTTACACTCTTGGACTGGACTTGAAAAATCCATGTTCTAGCTTCTATGAGCATCTTTAGTCATTTACTTTCTGTCAGCTTATCTACTCTACAGGGTTGCTGTGAGGATAAAGAGGGAAGTAGGAAATTCATTTACACCTCTCTGGGGTCAGGTGAAGAAAAGTAGAATACAAGTAAAGCTAGTAACTAACTAAGGACTCCTCTAGATGGGTCATTAATGTTGGGCTATTCTGTTCCTAGTTAAATTACTCTCCAATTGATCCAGTTTGGTGGGGACATTCCCGTTTAATCCCGTCATCCCAATTTTTCAGTGGCTTTAAAAATGTCCTAGTTTTTCTCTCCTCTTTTCATTTTCTCCTTTGTCCTAAGTTTCCTTCAGTTGCTGCAAACTGAATTGAAAATCAAAGGCCATTTCCACACTATGCTGCTTTAATGCTGTTATTCCACTTTCAACATCTTATGGGACCCTGGGGTTTGCAATTTAGGGAGGGGCATTTAGAATTCTGAGCCAGAGAGCTCTGAGGCCTCAGTAACTTACAAATCCCTAGACCAGAGCTTTCCAAATGGTGTGTCGTGACACATTAGTGTGTTGCCTGAAGTGTGTAGGTGTGTCACCTACAATCTTGGAAATGTATGTTATTATTTATAAATCATATATTTTTAAAAATATATGAAAGGTTTTCATGAGATATGTTGTGTCCTCATACATTTTGTTATTAGAATTTATGTATGTGTCTGAATCTCTTATGACGGGTTAGTTTAACTGCTGGTTTGCTAGTAAAACTGAATTACTGTGTCGCGAAATGATGCATGTCTAAAGAAGTGTGTCACCAACATGAAAAGTCTGGAAAGCTCTACCCTAGAAGTACAAAAGAAGCAGAGGCAGTGGATGCTGATGTGACCTTTTATACCACCAGCCTGTATCAGAAACTCCTAAGGAAGTGAAAACCATCCCTGGGTTTAAAAAAATCACGTGTTGCCCAGAAATTCACAAGAAATAGAGCTAGAAGACAGGAGGTACATCATTTGGATAATGAAAAGCTCTCAATATATACAAGTACACCCTTGCCAAATCCCAAAGCTTTTGCATAGTCCAGATGTTGTTGTGTACCTTCAAATAGTTTCCAATTTATGGCAACCCCACGATGAACTTATCACAGGGTTTTCTTGGCAAGATTTGTTCCTTCTTCTCAGGTTGAGAGAGTATGATTTGCCCAAGATCATCTAGTGGGTTTCCATGATGAGAGGTGATTCAAACCCTCGTCTCTAGCCATAGTCCAGCACTCAAAAGACTACACCACTTTGGGCCCAGATGTGCCATCAATAAAATAAACTATCATAAATAAACTCTAATATATCCCACCCCCCAATATGCTGATTCTTCATGAGTGCCACACACACGCACATGCGTACACACACACACACACACACACACACACACAGTCTTTTGAAAAAAACATTTAATCATGTGGCACACACTAATTTTATGACCAATGGAGCATAGGTCAAAACAATTTTACTGTAACATGAGCTGTTTATAAGGACAAGGCTTGACAGGAGACTTTATCAGTTGCTTCTGTTGGATATGCCTTGCTGGCAGCACAGGTTTCTCTGCTCTTTTTCAGTCCTCACACACACATACAATATTGGATTTTTCTAGGGCAGTTGGGCTTAAGGACGTTGTTGTTAATAATAATTTTCCCTGAGTGCTGATTCTACTCCTTCTTTAAAAAGAAATCTCTGCTGATTTTGGTATGAATTCATTCTTATACTCTTCCGTCTAAAGTAACTAGCTATGCCCTGGGTAACTAGAAACTGCTGCCGGTGCAGATGGTCTACATGAGATGTGTGTTGCAGGTGTTTCAATGTGGCCGTGACACATGGAAAATTAGTAATGGAAATGAGCCCATCTAGTCTTCTCCTTTGCAGTGAAATGGGTGAGATTCTGCCTTATCTATATGAATCACAGCTGCTTGAGTGCCTTGTAGTCTGAATGAACACTATATGAACTCAGGACCTGTCAACGCATTCTTCAGCATCATGTTGCTGCTGTTCCACATCTGTTTGGTTGCTTATACAGTATATGTTGGCTGCTTTGGGACTGCCCTTCCCAGGTCCAGAGCTGATTGTGTCCATGGCTTTCCTTTTATTTGTAAGGGGAAACAAAGCTGTCGTTCCCTTTGTGTGGTTTATAGAAAGATATATGGGTTCATAGGAAGCACTAAAAGGAAGGTGCTGTAAAAACCAATGCATTTTCCATTTAATGCAAGTATTTTCTTGGTAATTAGAACTAATACATGCTGCCACTGAAAGAACCACAACTACATGAAGGTAATGAATGGTAGTCCGTTAAAAAAAAAAAGAAAGAAATATGGGCTTGAGTCCTCTTAGTCATATGCACAGGTACACATTATGCTGCACGTGTGGGGTTATTTTATGGATAATGTGCAATGGTGGTATTCAGTGGAGATCAGAATTTTGCATGTAAAGCAATTTTACGTACAATTGTATATTTAACTTCAAAGACTAGTGTGAAAAAGCACATTGGCTTCCAGTGTGCATTCATTGCACTACATTGCTATTTGTAAAGGTGTCGTATAGTGAAAATGAAACATAACTCTTTTGTCAGTTGTTTATACTACACAGCATCAGTGTAGGATCTCAACCATTCAACACAATTTTTTTCGTTAGGTAGTGCCCTTCCTCTGATATTTCTCCCCAGAAGCATGAACCACACTATACCCAGAAAGGGCTTTCCTAGTATGTTTGCTAGATTTGGAGAGCTCAACAGAATCCTTATCAAAAGCAGTGTTGTAGTTGGTTGGGGTCATGGAAAGGACCTTTTGGAGATCTTTTACAGTCCTGTAGCTTTGATTCTAAATTGGGTTGAGGATTTCACTGAGGAACCTCTCCCCTTTCTTCTTTCAGGAATGTAGCTTGGCCTGAGAATTAACATTGAAATGGAAGATGACCCATCCTTATGGCCTGCTAGTCCCAGGGGTACACAACCTTTTGGGCCCAAAGGGGTATCATGGATGACATCTGTGTGGTCAGCTATGTGGGCCACCCTGGACACAATTTCCGCTCACATACATGCATACCAAGAGAGCAGGGTGGCTCACATACTCATGTGCAGACTCTAGCCACACAGCTGACCACACAGATATTACCCATGATACCCTTTTGGGTCCAAAAGGTTGTGTACTCCAGCCTAGAAGGATGAGCCATCCTCCATTTAAGTGTTAAATCTCATGCCAAGCCACATTCCTGAGAAAACAAAGGTGAAAGTTTCCTCAGTAATGAAATAAATGAATGCCACTCACATGGACATATGCAGCTTTGGGGGCAGGTTACCAGGTGAGGGCAGGTTATATGCAGGTAGCCTCAATCAAGGGAGCTACACCCCTGAATTTGCAAGACCTGAGCAGTGCTGTTTATAGCAGGGCCTAGATGATTTATATAACCTTAAAGTAGATGATGAAGTTAATTGAAATAGTTCAAGATCTTCCTTGGTTCAGTCATTCTTGGTTCAGTCTTGGTTCAGTCAAGTTCTTCCTTGGTTCAGTCATTAATCAGGATGGAGTCTGCAGTCAAGAAATCAGACTTGGGGGAACTAGACAAGATCCTCAACTGATATATCATTGAATACTAAAGTGAGGATGGTTCATACCAATGTATTTCCAGTTTCTATGGATGGTTGTGAAAGCTGGACAATGAAGAAAGCTGATATGAAGAAAACTCTCTTGAAATGTGATTTTCAAGAAAAGTTCTATGGATACTGTGAACTGCTAGAAAGACAAATAAATAGGGCCTAGAACAAATGGATCCTGCAATCTCCCTAGAAGCCAAGATGACTAAACTGAGACTGTCATACTTTGGCTATAGCATGAGAAGACATGACTCTCTAGAAATGACAATAATGCTTGGTAAGGTGAAAGCCAGTAGAAAAGAGGGAGAGGGCCTTACAGATAGATAGACTGAATAAAGAAGCTATGGCCCTGAATCTTCAAGACCTGAGCAGAGTGAGAGATGATAGGGTGAGTTGGAAGTCTCTTATCCACAGGGCTGCTGTAAGTCGAAGCTGACTTAACAGCAATTAGCAACAACTTGGAGTTCTCTCATTCACAGGGATAGCAATAAGTTGAAGACAAGTTGGCAGCAATTAACAAAACAAAATCAACACACGGGGTGAATTGTGATTGGACTGGTGAGATCAGTGTGACCCTTAAGTCACAAGATGTGTACCTTTGCAGTAGGCCAAGGGAAGCAAGAATGCTCTCCATTCATTAAAAAAAAATGTGCTGGGACTGAATATGAAAGGAGATGGTTGATTTTGTGAAAAACGAGCTTTCATTGGAGAGTTCTGTTCTGTTTTTGATTGTTAACAAGCTAGTTGTTGTTTTAATATGATCATCTGATTAATTGTGTTTTGGTATTAATAGCGTATGGTGTTTTCAATTTTATCTTTATTTTTTTAAAGTTGCATTGAATCCCAATATTGGGAGAAAGGTGGGATAGTGATGGTGGTCTGGTGGGGTGCCTATAGGAAATCTTATGATGCCATGGCTTTCCCTAGAAATCTGATGAGGCACAGGAATTTTTGGTAAGTTTGTACCATGAACCCTTGTCTCATGGATAGTAAATATACCTGCTGTGCCAGGAACTTATTTAGTCTTCAGAGACACTTTTGGGGGAGAATCTTTGCCAGAACTTCCTCAAACTTCTGACTGTTGTGAAGGTAGAATGTATACATGCAACAGTATAGCTTGTGATTTTTAGGTGGATGGTCCACAAGGTTTATGATCAGAAAACAATTGTTAAATGAGCATCTCATGACATCCATCTGGTCCAGTGTGGCAGGAACAGTCACAATTAATCTTTTGTTGTACCACATTTTCAGCTGCATTTAAAATGCCCTGGTTTTTTACCCTCTTTCCACTTGGTCCCTTGGTCCTCACTCAATTTGTACTCAATTCTGTAAAGGAGACAGGAGAGGTGGAGGTAGAATCTTGCCCTTATGAATAGGCTCAGTCAAAAGCAAACTGCGTAGCATCTCCTAGCTTGTCTGTCTTTCCTCATTAATAGCTTCTGACATCTTGGCCACATTGATTTTGCTTGTCCATACACTTACCTGTTTTCATCTGTGAAGTGTTGAAGAGTATGGGATTTTTAAAGAGAACTGAACAGAACAGCGGGCTATGCAAGAAAAGGACCACAAAGCAGATCCAGCTTGGGCAATTTTTCCAGAGGCCTGAGCACATCTCCTTTAATACGCTCTTGAGTTTCAAACCAAAAGCCAGGTGATCTGAAGCAAAAAAAAAAAAAGCTCATCCATGGGTAGATATGTCTGCATTTTGAGCTAGAAATCCTCCTCTGTTCCTTTTTACTGCAGTTGATAGACAGCAACTAAAAAAAGAAAGCTGTAAAGGATTAGGGAATCATTACTAATTGTCACAAACATGTGCATCATTTCCTTTATTTCTGCTTATTGATGAAACTGAATTCCTAGGCACTGGAGGAATTTAGGGGGAAATGAGGGCCAGTCCAGTTATGTGATTGTTCTTCTGATGCGGAGAGTGTGAAAGTGGAAACAATGGGCCACTAGGAGATCAGCACTTGGCAAGACACAATGCTGGAGGTCTGCAGGGATCCCGTGGTAGCAGAAGCCAATAATGGGAAAGTTTGCAAACTTAATCTCCAGCTTTACAGCAAACTAATCCTTCTACATTGACATTAATCTTTTCAGCAGAGATCAAAAAGCCCTTCTTATCTTTCATTTTGATCAGTGAGCCAGAAAACACATAGCTGGGCTTTGGTCTCTGTTGTTTGTATAAATATGGGCAAGCCAATATCTTTGCTGGGAAATGACTTCACCAGCCTTTCCAAAACTTTGGTTAAGTTTCTATAATACTGAACTCTGATTTGTGGTTCTGCAACATCTAGTAAATCCTGTGGGTGCCTTTGATGTTATTATTTGGTATGTATCTTCTATTTCACTTTTTTTTTCTCCCTTACAACACTATAAAAGAAGTCATTATTATACTGGCATGAGATAATGGAGCTGCCGTTGAGAAAATAGCTCATCTAAGACCACACAGGGAAGAGACAACTTAGCAGGGATATTTTTTCCTTGCAAGAATCATAGTGTGAGACCACCAAGAAAGGTTCATATCAGCACTCAGTTTATAGGGAGCACCAGTTCCTATGACAGACATGATCTTCACATATTCCACCCTCCATAAGTTGCTAAGAAGACACTGGTCATTTCCACACTAGATTGTTATAGCGCTGTTATAGCGCTATGATTCCACTTTCAACATCCTAGGCAATCCTGGGGTTTGCAGTTTCAGGAGGGGCCAGCTGGTCCTTCCGAAACTGCAAACCCCAGGATTCCATAGGATGTTGAAAGTAGAATCATGGCGCTATAACAGTTTAGTGCGGAAATGGACACTACTGTTGTTGTTATTGTTTTAATTTATATTAACTTAAATTATATTAAATTATATGCGGAGCCTCCGGAGCCGGGCCGGTCACGCTTCCTGCCCCCCTTCCTGCGGAAGGAAGAGGCAGGGGTCTCACATGAGCAGGCAGCTCGTGCAGAGCTGAAGGGCTCTGGATGCAAGAGCCTCTTGCTGGAGGCTGCTTGTGCGATCCCCGCACCCCAGCGCTGGAAAACGGTGAGGTGCGGAAAGGGTCCTAGATTCCAGTTAAGGTCTAAATAACAGTCAGGCAAGAAATTAAAGAGCCTTTCCACATTACACTGTTAGAGTGCTATTATTCCACTTTCAACATCCTGTGGAATCCTGGGGTTTTCAGTTTAGGAAGGGGCATTTAAAATTCTCAGCCAGAGAACTCTTTGGCCTCAGTAAACTACAAACCCCAGAATTCCACAGGATGCTGAAAGTAGAATAATAGCACTGTAATAGTGCAGGGCGGAAAGGCCCAAAGAAATGCCCTAGTGTAGTAACACTTTCGTTAATATG
Source organism: Iguana delicatissima (assembly GCA_948472985.1). NCBI lineage: Eukaryota > Metazoa > Chordata > Lepidosauria > Squamata > Iguanidae > Iguana > Iguana delicatissima. Next base: position 93,663 of record CAOKZL010000023.1, read on the forward strand.
GCTAGATGTTAGATTGGAACTTATTTCAAGTTCAGGTTCCCACTGAGCAATGAATCTTGCTCATTAGTAGTCTCAACCATCACTCCCTTTCAGCCTGACCTACCTTACAAGGTTGTGTGTTGTGAGGATAACAATGAGAGAAGAGCCATGTATTCTGTTCCAGAATGGGGTAAAATTGCTAACAATAAATAGGATGAGGGGTGGGGGCGCAGAGAAAGATTTTTCTCCCTCCAAGCAGCTTATGGAGTTATTTCAGTTAAGTATTTCAGTTCAGTAAGGAGGATTTCAGTTGCAATATGAATTACAAATACAACTGACTGCATCTTCATGAGGACTAAAACTACTATAAACCTACTTAAGAAATCATAACTGTATGTGTTAATTGGCCTAATTATTAATTTCAACCAAGTGTTCTTATAAGCGCTAATGGATATAGCAATCTTTATTACCATGTATGATTATATTATTATTGTTTATGATTTTTTAAAAAAACTAAGTAGATTTGAAGGAACAATTAAATAGCTTTTCTTCTTTCAGGTGTGGGTACAGTTACTGCAGTTCCTCTAGGAAGCATCATTACCTTGCAAAGAAGACTATGAAGAGATGGAGGGGTGTCAGGAGCCACGGCCTGTTTTGGGCTTCAAAAATGAAATATTCTGGTATGGGTTCAAAATAATTGTAATAGTTATAGCACAGAAGGTGAAAAAGCTAATTGTGTTGTGCAACTGTTGCTTCCTGTTGCAAAGATAATCAGTTCAGCAAGAAGCATTGGGCGTAATGGCAAAGAACATTTGAATGTAAATATCCCTGAGGGTGCCCGTCTTGCAATGTTGTTCTTTTGCATATAAGAAGAATACGTTAGAGCTTCTGAATATGTTGTGAATTTCGAGTGGCTTTCTTTGCAGTTTTTTTCTTAGGGATCCGTCTTTCCCTTTCCCTCCCAGAAAGCACTCCCTGAAAAATTAAAAGAAATAATGAATGTTTATTGTTATAAATGATGTCTGGGTAACCTAATTGATTACTAAAGGTTTCATCATCATCTTTACCATACTGAGTTACATTTTTCAGCTGCAAAGTTTTCTTCTAATGCATCGCAACATGTCTCTCAGATAGTTTAACATAGATACTCCATTGTCCCCTAAACTGAACATGGCAAATTGCTTGCCTGCTTTTTCTCTGAATTCTTCTTCTCAGTAAACATTATCTATTACTGTTAATAACGCTCCTCTCCATTCTATAGAGACAGTATATTATCTTGGTTTGATATTTGACTGTCTTTTGTTCCTCATATTGAGGCTGTAGCAAAGTCATGTTGCATTTTCCATGACAATATTGGAGCTTACTTGTCCATTTCTTCTGCAAAGACCTTCATCCAGGCATTAGTCATTTCTCATCGTAACCATTGCTATCTTCTTTTCACTGGTCGTTATCTTAGTCCTCTGATTTCTGTTCTTCTAAGATCATTTTGCTTTTAAAATCATTTATTTGACTTATCACTTTGATTATATCCACTTCTAAAGTCCCTTCATTGGCTGTCCTTATTTCTTAGGATTCATAGCATTCATACGACTTCAATAGCATTGTCTTCCCTGTCATTCACTATTATCGCTTATTTTCACCCTGCATGGGATCTCCATCATTGACAGAGGGTAAGCATGACTTTCTGGCATTGGCTTGCAAGCATCTTCAAGGCCTCCACAAATATAACATCACTAGCTTCGCTTCGTCCTTTTTCCTTTGCCACCTCATACATTTAGAATTGTCTTTCCAAATACTTATGGACTGCTTCTTCAATTTCTGTTTTTAATTATCAGTTAAAAACTTTAATTTTCTGCTGCTTTTGGAACTTCCAATCAATTTAATTCTTATGACACTGTACATCCTGATCACGTCTCCCTTTAGTTGTCTTTTCCTCTTCCCATATGCCCTTTTTTATTAGATTATACCCCATTGGCACGTGTTTCTTATTGTTTTATCCTATACAGTGCCATGTACATTAATGTCAGATGGTGATGATTATGATGATGATGTTGATGGAAGATGAATGAGAAAGATACAAAAATATGAATATGTTGAGAGTGATTATACCCCACACAGATAAAGTTAGAGAATAAGGTATGAAGGAGTGTGGGGATGGGAGTGGGAGGGAGTGGGGCTACGGCACAAGGGGTGTGACCACTGTGCCTGGGGATGTGGCCGTGGTGTGTGTGTGTGTGGCCAGGGCACGTGGGGACGTGGCTATGGGCCAGAATGCTCCAAAAACATTGCCGCCCAGCGTGAACTGCCCCCTCCACCTCCGCATCCCTATGCGACTGCATGAGGGTACCTAAATACTCCAAACTGGTGTTGCCACAATAATTGAAAAACTTGGTGTCATAGAGGCACTGCTTCTTAAACTTGTGGGAAAAGAAGCTCTTCTTAATTTTATTTCAGATCTTCCTCCAAGAAACATGTCCCTCCTGTGTTTCAAGACTCTGAGAAATAGAAATGAGCAGACCACAGTCAACATGCACACAAAAAATAAATAGAACTGATGGATGCTTGGTGTACCATATGTTGCAAGTACTTCAGGTTGGTGGACCAAATGCAAGAAGAGTTTCCTAACAGTATCAGCTCATTGGATCAATCTGACTACTCTTAAATGTAAGTTTGTGGTGTTGGTTTGCAAGCACCTTAAGGGCTGCCACAGATATGACACCTTTGCAAATGATGTGCATTCCCAGTAAAATAGTCACCATTTCTGTCTATCTTTGAGACTCTGTACAAAAAAACCCCATATATATATATGAGAGAAAAAGGAAAAACTGAATACTTCAACTGTTTGCCACCACTCCACCTCCGATGTGGTGGTAATGCAAGAAATCCAAACTCTGATTTCAAACTGCAGAAAAAATTATTGTCCCAGGCATGTCAACAAACACTTTCATTCCTTAATGGGAAAAAGTAGAGAATGGTGGTCCAAGAAGAAATAATTAGTACAGATAGTAGAGTACGTTCATGAACACTGTGGTATGTATTTGAACATTCTAAACAACACTAAGTGGAATCTCACATTTGATGGATAGAAACAATTACATGGATTCCTGTCTGCTGTACCTCAAAAAGTGAATGACATCATGCGGACCTCCTCCTTTGGGAGGGTCTCAAAACTTGAACATCTGGTGTATAGGAGAACAAAGAAGTCATGGGGCCATTAGTCCTGATCCTGCTCTTGGGCATTTGCTAATAACGTCACATCTTCTTGTAAAGCAAGCTAAAGACAGTTGAACATAAACCTCAATCTTGCAAGTTCTGTTGTATGATGCTGAACAGTCTGCATAAAGCCATAAAAAGCTATTTTAACTTCTTTGCTAGGATAAAGACTTTCTTCTGGAAGTCCGCCTATAATTTCATTTCCAAAATGTACTGGTTACAGACAAATTACAAACAAATTCCTTTCCCAGGTCCATGCAAGAAGCCATGTTAAAGGTCCAGATAAACAAGTTGTTAGAGCTGTACATCCCCCTATACTTTGGTATGTTTTAATTGGTAAAATATGATTTAATTGGTAAAATGTATCAATGCTTTAAGATAAAATAAATCCTGATGTGACTGAAAGCCAGGCTGAATAAGAGACAAGTTGGCTAGATAAATAGGTCACCAGACTCCTTATAAGCTTAGTCAAGTCATTCCAGAAGCTTTCAAGTGCTAACGAACTTACAGCTAGCAAGTGAGACAAAGAGATGAGACAAAAATCACCAATGTTTGCATGGAAACATTAATTGGCATTTTCCATCACCTCCTTCCTTCAACATCTATTCCTATATACCCTTTCCTGCTCAAAATGATGTAAGGCTATCAAACCAGCTATTGACTCTTTATCACCTATATGCTAAAACCATCAATATATTTCCCTCATATGTTAAGACCATCAGCAAATTCTGGCCACCTTTTTCCACTCTACAACCTCCATTGTTTGTTCAGGCAGAGATCCCTTTACACTCCTTGCCTCAGTGCAGATTTTGGGTATAAAAATCCCAGATTTTGGACAACTTGATGTAGTACCTAAAATGCTGACACACTATGTTGTTCTGAACCCCAATTATACTGCCCTTAGGCACAAGTCTAAGCCGCATTGCTGTTTCTTCACTTCTTTTCTGGATTGGTAATTATAACTCACTCCCTAAGTGTCTGACCAAATTTCCATCCTTTCTTTTCGTTAGCTCTTGTGTGAATGCATGATTGATTGAATCTCATGTGTGTACATGATTGAATTCTCCCCAGTAAACACATTTTTAGTTTACTTTTGAATCTCTTCCTGGTTTGCTTGCAAGGACCCCATAGACATTGGTGAAAAGATCCTGCTAGTCACCCCACCTCTTGCTGCCTTCTCAGTTAGAACTAAGTAATTCTCCATTTTTATACTGAATTGCAGGTACTGCTGGAGGACCTCAACCTTTTGGGGTAACAAGGTACAATTAGAAAATAAGAGAAGAACTTCTAATGGATCATAAGGCCAGCATGGGTATAGGTGCACGTATTCCAGAATTCTGTTATCTTCCCAAAAATGGCTCATCCAGATGCATCAGCAAATTGTTTAATTTTCTTCTTTTGCTCAAAGCCTTTAGGCTGGCAATTGCAGTCAAGGCATAATGCATTCCTGGCTCAACCAATTAAGCAAGTGGTTTCCTTTATTTTTTCCTAACATACACCCCTCCCCACACATGTATACTGTCTTTCCTAGGTCCATGCAAGAAGCCATGCATTTAAAAGTACCAGGAATACTAAAAGCACAGTCTTCAAAAAAAAAGTGTTATGAGAGATAGAAGACTTTTCCCAAAACTACATCAATGACATTGAATCTATGAGGGAAAAGGATTGGGTTGAGGAAGAAATCTCCAGATATCTGAATAAGGGCAGTAGAGAACTCTCTCCTCCTTATGTGAGTTTCTCTACACCCTCAGTTGCTTTTTAAAATGCAACGCACACAAGTTATCCAACATGGCAGTTGAGATCCTTTTGAGAATGAGTGGCAATGTCACAATTTCAAAAAAAAGACAAACATTATTTGATAATATACTTTAAAAAGTTTGTTCTTTTGAGGCAGATCTGGGTTCTGGTGGACTTAGAGATTTGACTTTCAGAAGAAGAGTAAACATGTTGGACTGTGAGTTCACTAAAATCATTCCTAAGAAATGTTCTTTTTGGGTGTTTTTGTGGCGGCAGTAATGGGTAGAGTCTGGGTGTTGTTGATGGGGATAGTGGATGGAATAGGTTTGATTCTTCTGAAAAAGATCTGAGATAAAAATAATAGATAAAACTTTTTGTTTCCTGCAACATTCTTGAGTGTGTATATTTAATTTTAGCCTAAATCATTCCTTTTCAGATATATATTTGAGAAACAGAGAAAAGAAACAATATTATTGGATACGAGCATCACTTTATCTCCTCATTTAATTCCAAAGCTGAAGGTTTTTGGTGGAGTGGTTGAATGAAAAATGGGGTTTTCAAATATTAATTCAATTGTTTCCTTCTCTGAAGCTCAAAACAGGGCATGATGTGGAGGCCAAGAGTATAATCATGGATGAAGTTCCTCACTTGCTTTCTGTTAAGGACATTAGTTTTGTAACAGAATGTAACTTTAAATGCCAATGATAGCTAGACAGACATACAAATATAAAGTGTAATGCATTTTTCGTTTCTGCGTAAATGTGATTGATACAAATCTTTTCATTTTTCTTAGGATTTATAAAACATAATAGCACTTTCCCACTAGCATTCCTATCTCTGCATGGATTCATTGGGCCCTATAAAACTTCATCTTGCAGGTCCCTCCTGCTCAAAAACATACTTCCTTTCCTTGGGTCCTTTCACATTACATATATAGCGCCATGATACCCTCTTAAGTGCCATGGCTGCGTACAGAATTCTGGGATCTGCAGGTTGGTGAGGCAGTATACTTTTCTGGCTGAAAAGCCCGAATACCCTACCTAAATTGCAAATCCCAGGATTCCATAGGATGGAACCATGGCAGTTATAATTGTATTCATGGCGACAGAACTGTGCAGCGTGAAAGAGCCCTTTGCCACTATCTGGGCTTCCTGGTTCAGTAGTAGATGGAGGAGTACCACAACCTTGGAAAAGCTAACTAACAAGTCTTATAGATGCCTCTAATTTTTCCCATCCTTATCGTGACAGAAAACCAAACAAATATAGTACTGTCTAAGTTGCTTGATTGACAATTAGCCATCATGTCAAGGAAATAGCACTGTAACTATTGAGCTAGTGTGTTGTGAAAAGATATATAGCTGAATGCCTTCTATACTTGTGTGTATGTGTCTTAAAGTCACCTGTTGATTTATAATGACCTCATGAATTTCTTAGATATTTCTTAGGTAAGGAATACTCAGAAATGGTTTTGTAGAAACATAGCGCACAGCACCTCATATTCATTGGCAGTTTCTCATTCAAGTATTAAGCAGGGATGACCCTGTTTAGCTTCAAAGATCAAACAGGATCTGGAGTCGTTAAGGAATTCAGACCACTGTCTTCTATAGCAGTCTGTATATTTCATCTGATGCTATTATTTGATGAGCAAGAGATACAGGATGTCACTCTATAGGATAAGATGAGGAATTGCCAGTCTTGGTTACTGCTAAAAGCAATCAGAACTGCTTTAGGGCATCCCATAGACCCTATACATTAATCACTAAGACCTAATGACTGGCAAAGCTAAGGAACATGAAAAGATCAAATTGGGACTGACATCCTGTTGGGAAGTTACATCATTGTAAACTGACTTATAATTGTGCAAAGCTGAATTGTGCTGTTACACAATGTTCATATCCTCAGAAGAAGAGTAGAAATGTAGCTGTGTCATCAGGACTATTGTGCAGCAGCGTGGCTGTTGTGCTGTGTGTCCTATACTACAATGAGATGGCATCTGCAAACAAGCAGTGGGAGCTACATGGTGCAGTAGGATACTCTGCATAGTGTCCTGGCGCATATCGTCTCAATTCACTAGAAAAGTTGTGCATCATGTCAGAGACAAAGCTATGTCATCATAAAGTTATGCATCATAGCCTCTGATGCAAGATCTCAGCATGGATTAATAGGCTGCACTCATCATATTGATTTCCAGTCAAAGATAATAATCTAGTCATGTGATGCGTCCTAAAAATGATATATGTGCATGTACGGACTCTTGTAAATTTTTGCAGTTTCAAGTGTCCACACGCAGATTTACTCAGAGTCAGGCATGGACCTCTCTCAGAAAAATGCTTTTTCTCCCAGCCCCAGAAAGGGATGAGAATAGCAAAAAAGACTCCAGAGAACAAAGTCCAAATATGGGTTCCTGCCTTTTCTTCATCACTGCAATCTAGTCTGGCAAATTGTTATTACAAATGAGGAATTCATCTGTTACCCTTATTACTGATAAAAGCTAAAGCAAATGACAGGTTTGTAAAAGTCCAGAAAAATATCCCTGGGGGCAGAATTGGATATAAGTTGCTCGACAACCTTCCTTCCAAAACCAGTGCTAGAAAGAGGATAAGTGATAGAAGTATGTTTCTGGTGTGCTCCAGTATTTTGATAAGAACCCTTGAGGAGCTTGTTGTTTTTGTGTGCTATGAAGTAATTTCTTCTTTTTTTTAAGATTATTTTTTATTAACGGTTGATTCTTAAGATATTTATATAAACGCCTTTTCAAATATAACATAGAACATAGCACAGTACATAACATGAACAGATTTTACAATATAGAATAAACAGTATACATTGGACAAGAAAAAAAGAAACATTTGCTTATGCCAGTCAACTTGACTAGCTGATACATTGCTAAAAACCTTGTAAAATAAGAAATATAGAAAAGGAGGGAAATAAGAAGAGAGAAGAAGCAGGAAAAGGGGAAGGAAAAAAGGAAGAAAGAAAGAAAATAGAAAAAAAATATGAACTCCCCTATATGATGGGTCGATAGGCTTAAATAATTCAGATAAAATATTGACCTTCTTTGTATAAGAGGAGAAAGGACAGGAGAAAAAAAAGGGGAAGTAGTAATTTTTGACAGACCTATGACCCTGTTACAAATCTATCATGGGTTTTACTTGGCAAAATTTGTTCAGAGGGGGGTTGCCTTTTCCTTCTTCTGAGGCTGAGAGAGTGCAGCTTGCCCCAGGTCAGCCAGTGGGTTTCCATGGCCAAGTAGGGATTCAAACCCTGGTTCCCCAGAATCATAGACCAACATGTCTTTGAATCACTACACAATACTGGCTCTCTTCAAAAGTATAAATGTGAAAAAGCAGCTAGAGTTATTCATTGCTGCTAAAATATTTGGGGAAAGTATTATGTGCATGAGTTCTCAGTAATGTAAAGCTGCAGGATAAAATGATGGGGACCATCAGTTGCCTGAGAATAATAAATAACTCCTATTGAGACCCATTCAGCAAAGCAGTACAAGAACTCTGTGCTGTTCTCAGAGTCATAGCTCTTATATCAACCATTCTGTCCTAAAAAGAAAGGAATGAGGGTATAGAGAAGCAATAGTTAACAATGCAAGAGTGAATCACATTGTTGGTCAGAATGACCAGTTATAGTCAGAATGACCAGTTAGAACACACAGCTGTGTAAAAATAAAGCACTCCCATGGTGTGATTTTTGTTTTCACTTTTTTTAAAAAGTATAAACTGAAATTCCAGCAGGGAAAGTGAAAGAGGCAACTCAGAGAATGCTAATGTAACTTAGTTTGAGGCCAACTAGCATGAGACAAAGGCCATTTCTGCACTAGACTGCCCCTTCCTAAACTGCAAACCCCAGAATTCCATAGAATGTTGAAAGTGGAATAATAGCGCTATAACAGTCTAGTGCAGAAATGGCCAAAGTGACAGCAGCTTCTTCTTCGTGGTCTCTGTGTCCCATACAATGGGAATCTTTGCACATGCGCAGTAGCATTTCAGAAAGTTCCAGAGCTGAGCAGCTTGGTGGGAACCCCTCCCCCCACTCGGTACTGAGCATGCTCAGTCCCACCAAGCCAATGGTCTTCCCTCAGTTTCTTTTCATCTGCCGACCAGTTAGCAGCTTGGAAGGTTTCCTCTGCTAAGTACTTCTCTTCTTCGGACTTTTTCTCGCCTTCCAGCAAAACTGTAAGGACCCCTTCTCCTTCTTATGTCATCTTCACTCTTCAAACTGTGCGTAACTTGTGGCTGCAAGGTTTCACTTTCCGACGCCCACTCCGAGTGCCTGTTCTGCCTCGGAGAGGGCCATAACGTTTGGGCCTGTTCTATTTGCAAGGATTTTACTTCGCAGACCCTGAAAAATAGGGCTTCCTGCTTGAAGTCCTATTGCTGGGAGCAGGCTCTTCGCTTGAAGGATCAGGCGGCTTCTAACACGGCTCTTTTTATTGCTTCACTGTCAACTTGTCCATCTCGAGGCCTCTCAGTGTCGCAGTCTTCTCCTCCAACTATGTCGGTGTCAACCTCATCCTTGGTACTGGAGCCCTTGGTATCGATATCAACTCCATCGGCTCTGCCACCTATCTCCTCTCTTCCGAGGATTCCCAAGCTTTCAAAGATACCGGTGGTTCCTCAATCTTCTAGTTCTGTAGATGCTTCTTCTATTTCACAGCTGGCTTCAACCCAACAGCCTTGCACTGTGCCTACTCTAGCGGAGCATAAGCGGGCCTCTTCACACCACTCTTCCATGGCATCCAAGAAAAAGAAAAAGAAGAAGGAAAAACATTGCTCTCCTTCACCTTCTGCCTGTCTGCCAGCTGTTTGACCAACCTCTCTCGGGCCTTTACCAACACCTCTTCCAACGCAGCCCCAACATGTCACTTTGGAGGAGACAGAGGCTCCTACCTTCTCTCCAGTACCTGAATCAATCCAGCTCCTAGTACTGTCTGTTCCGGTACCAATGGACTCCACTTCAGACCCAAACCGTTGACCTACTCTGACCATTTCTCTCCTGTGACCATGGAGCAGCCCAGAGAAGGGTCTTCCCAGAATCTCCTTCCTTTGGCGGTGGCCTTTGGCTGTCCTGAGGTGGACCATCCATTGACATCAGATGCCCCTCAGGCTCCTTCCCGAGACTGGCCTCATTTGAGCATGGCTGGCTTTCTGGGATGCACTGATCGAAGTAGATCTCCTCGCTATCGTGATCATGGACGCTGTGGCATTTATGACATTCCACCAGCCAGGGAAGATTGACCTTTTCGTCGGCATCCTAAATAGTGCGCTACCGTCATGAACATCTATGAAAGGAGCAGCCTGGCTCTTACTACTCTTATTCGCCTGCTTATCGCGACCAATACCACCCCAATGTTCGCTGCTGGTCTCCGTATTGACCTCGCTGCTCTGGTCTCCATTGCACTCCCCCTCACAACTACACTACCACTATCCACCTCGGTACTGCCCTTCTTGGTCCCGTTCTTGATCCCGGTCTGCTTCTTACCAACGTTCTCCATCTCCTCATTCCTGTAGTCAGTCCCGTGATCGCTGTCCTTGATACCGAGCTGTCTCTCTACTACCACGAGTGACTACTACAGTCTCTTGGCCTGCACCAGAGGACCATGCGACCCTTCCTCCTCTGCCTACCTCATCGGTGACACTTCCGACGCCGTCCCTCGTCTCTCCTATTCTGGCCATTCTTCCAGCTTCATCTGCTCCAGCTCTGGTACTGACTTCGATACCAATCTCGGTACCGGTTGCATCATCAGTACTGGATCCATCTTTGTCAAATCCAGCCCAAGAGTCCCTCCTGCCTCCGTCTTCTCTGTTGTCAGGCTCTTATGATTCTGATGGTGATTCTTCCGATTCTAATCCTCCATCTCACAGCTCTCCTCTGCTTACATTTGGAGAACCAACTCCGGATACAGCACCTGAGGATGTCAAACAATTATCTGACATCCTCGTCAGGATGGCCAACGTGCTGGGCCTCGACATCTCTGGCCCTGCCTCAACGGTCCAGGACCCGGTGTTTCATTATATTGATGCACGTCCTGCCACAACAGCTCCAACTCTGTTTTTGCCAGCCTTGCAGGAAGTCATTAAACATCCATGGTCTCCACCAATCTCCTTCCAGCTGATTCCTCATCAATTGGAACACCTGTATCAGGCCCAATGTAAGGATGTGGAATTCCTTTTCAATCATCCCACTCTGAATTCCATGATCGTTGAGTCCTCCCAGACAAAGGGGGATAAGAATGCTCACACGACTCCCCCTGATTGTGAAGGTTGTTGTCTTGATGTCTTTGGCCACGGTTTCTATTCGGCTTCTTCTTTAATCGCCAGGGTCTCTAACACCCAAGCCTGTCTAGCGGCCTATCAGAGGAATATCTGGGATAGACTTTTCCCCTTGATTTCCCATCTTCCTGATGATCACTGGACCACTGCTATTCAGTTCTACAATGAATCAGGAAGATGGGAAATCAAGTCTTCTCAACACGCCGTGGAGGGTGCAGCGTGAGTCGTGGTGGGTGTGATTGCTCTCTGCCATTTTGCCTGGCTTTGATCCACCAGCCTAACTGAGGATAATTGAAAGAGGATAGAGGATCTTCCCTTCAATGGTCAGGGCCTCTTCCTTGCCACCATGGACAATGCCATGGACCACCTCATAAAAGCTCACCTTACAGTGAAGAAAATGGGTCTCCATCCATCGACTCAGACCAAGAGGCCTCCTTCATTCCGCTCTTCATGGTGGCATTCCTCCTACTCTTATTGGTTGTGGTCTCCACGGTGGTCCTCCCAACAGTCTTTTTTACTGGCCTCTTCATCTCGCCGTTCTTTCAGGTGTCGCCAGCCCTCCTCTAAAAAGTCTTCATCTGCCACAAAGTCTCGCTTTTGACTGCTCTCCAAGGTTGCCACCTCTACCACTCTTCCATCTTCCAAACCACCTGTCCAAGGCCCCAGGATTTTCTCCCCACTTCAACACCTGGTGCACCATCACTTCGGATGCCTGGGTGCTGACCATTGTCTGTCTTGGTTACGCCATCGAGTTTCTAAAATCTCCTCCTCTGGGTGTCTTCTATTCCATACCTTCCAGTCTCACTCTTCTCCAGGAGATAAATACGCTTCTTTACAAAGGGGCCATAGAGAGGCTGCCTTCTTCGGCTAAATGTACCAGCTTCTTCTCCTGGTACTTCACTATGCCAAAGGCAGACAGCACCCTTTGACCCATTCTGGACCTCCAGGCTGTCAACTCCTTCATCTCCTCCCGGAAGTTCAAGGCGGTCAACCTGTCCTTCATCCTTCCTCTCCTCAAGCGATGGGACTGGTTTGCTTCCATAGACCTGCAAGATGCCTACTTCCATATTGCCATTCGCCCCTAGCACAGGAGGTACTTCCAGTTTGCGGTTGAGAACATGTGCTACTGGTACAAGTTTCTTCCTTTTGGTCTGTCCACCGCCCACAGGGTCTTCACCAAGTGCTTGGCCCCTGTGGTGTCTTACTTCCATAGAAAACACGTTATGGTGTATCCCTACCTTGATGATTGGTTATTGGTGGTGCCCTGCAAGCAAAAGCTATACAAGGACATCCATCTCACCCTTTCTCTGCTTTCCGATCTTGGTCTCAGGGTGAATCCCAAGAAATCTCACTTGGAACCTACGCGTACCTCAATTTCATCGGAGCCATCTTGGACTCCACTTCCGCCATGGTGGTCCTTCCGACGAAGCACATGTGAGTCCTGTGCCAAGCTACAGCCATGATTCTGTGCAGTCCTTCCATTTCCACTCATCGAATTCAACAACTCCTTGGCTACATGGCAGCCATGATTTCTGTCACTTACCTATCTCATCTCTGTGCCCACCCTCTCCAACACTGGTTCCTCAGACATTTTGATCCTCTCCTCGACAACCAGTGTTGTATGCTTCGGATCCCACGTCCTGTCAAGGATTCTCTCCACTGGTGGCTGTTGCCTCACCATCCTGTCCCGAATGCCTTTTACCTAACCCCATCCATCCCTTACTATCACCACTGATGCATCCCTCCTTGGCTGGGGAGCCCACTGCAATCGCCTCTTCATCCAGGACCACTGGACCGGACTGGAGAAGCATTTGCATATCAACGCCTTGGAGCTTCTGGCAATCTTCAAAGCCCTTCGGGCCTCATAGGACGGACTGTCCAGGTTCTGTCAGACAATACAATAGCTGTCTGCTACATCAATCGCCAGGGAGGCACCCACTCATCTCTCCTCCTCCATCTCACATTACAGATATGGGACTGGTGCGTCCCACTGCGGATCCACCCAATTGCAGTACACCTGGCAGGACGAGACAACGCTACAGTGAACATGTTGATCAGAGACATCATCTGCCATCATGAATGGTCCCTTTCCAACACCACTTTTCACTGGATAGTGTCCTGATGGGGCGCTCCATCCATCAATCTCTTTGCCACCTACCAGAACAGGAAGTGTGCCTGCTATTGCTCCAGAACTGGCGCAGGGCTCCGCTTTCTCAGAGACGCGTTTCAGTTTCCCTGGAACAAGGGATTCCTTTCCATCTTTCCCCCATTTCCTCTCCTGGCCAAGATTGCTGTGGACAAGGCGAACACTGTTCTCGTAGCCTCTTATTGGCTGAGGTAGCATTGGTTCGGACTTCTCCTCACCATCTCTCAGGGCTGTCAGATGCCCCTTCCACACACATCTGACCTCCTCTCTCATTTGGATGGTCACGTGCTTCATCCAGACCTCCCTTGCTTCCACCTGCACGCTTGGAGGATAACCTTCTAGACCAGTGGTTCTCAACCTGTGGGTCCCCAGATGTTTGTGGACTTCAGCTCCCAGAATCCCTGAGCATTGACCATAGTGGCTGGAGCTTCTGGGAGCTGAAGTCCACAAACATCTGGGGACCCACAGGTTGAGAACCACTGTTCTAGACTCTTCAGCCATCCTTGCCATTCTCATGGCTTCTAGGAAGGAATCCACTCGCAGATCCTACAAGTACAAGTTGCGCAAATTCACTGCCTTTGCAGATGCCACACTGAGGCTTCCTCCCCTGTCGCCTTATCGACAGTGCTCCATTTCCTACTGTCTCTAAGAGAACAAGGACTGGCCTTCTCCTCTCTTAAGGTCTACCTCTCTGCAATTGTTGCCTATTAACCACATGACTCTTCTTCCTCAGCTCTTTTCAGAAATGCTACAGTCAAACAGTTCCTCAAAGGCCTTCAACACCTCTATCCCTCCGTTTCTCCTCCTCTTCCTCCATAGTCGCTGTCTCTCATCCTCTCCCAGCTCATGCGCCATCCATTCAAACCTATGGCCACGTCTGACAATTGTCTCCTTATTCTGAAGACAGCATTTTTGGTCACTGTTACATCAGCTAGAAGGGTGGAGGAACTGACTGCACTACACTCAGATGAAACCTTCCTGGTGTTTCACAGGGACAAGGTAGTCCTATGCCCAGACCTCTCCTTTCTTCCTAAAGTTGTCTCTGACTTCCACCTTAACCAGGATATCATTCTTCCAACTTTCTATCCTGAACCATCTTCACCTCTTGAGCGCTCTCTCCAATCCCTCAATGTGCGCCAGGTGCTGGCCTTCTATTTGCAATGAACTTCGACCTTTCGCCTCATTCCACATCTTTTTGTTTGCTACGGTGGACATTGAAAAGGTCATAAAGTCTCCACTCAATATTTTTCTAAGTGGGTTCTTCAGGCGATTCACCTTGCCTACGAACTCGCCAGGCAACCACCTTCATCTCTGCTTCATACCCATTCTACCAGGACCGTGGCCTTTTCGGCAGCTCTCTTCAAAGGAGTCAACTTGCAGGAACGTTGTCGGGTGGCTATGTGGATACAACTTTCAACATTTGTTTGCCACTACCGCCTTGATTGCAGAGCCCAACGTGATGGCCACTTTGGTCGTGTCCTCTATCGTCTAGGACTTGACCCACTGTCCAATGGTAAGCTACTTAATCTCCCATTGTGTAAGGCATGGAGACCGTGAAGAAGAAGAACAGGTTACTTACCTGTAACTGTGTTTCTTTGACTGGTCATTTGTGCCCTTGCACACACCCGCCCAGCCTCCCCTCTTTCAGGTCCCTTCCTCAGCAGACTTCAAAACTGAGAGAAGACCGTTGGCTTGGGAAGACTGAGCATGCTCAGTACCAAGTGGGGGAGGGGTTCCCACCAAGCTGCTTAGCTCTGGAACTTTCCGAAACTCTACTGCGCATGTGCGAAGATTCCCATTGTGCGAGGGCACAGATGATCACTCAAAGAAACACAGTCACAAGTAAGCAACCTGTTCTTCTGTCACCCCTTCCTTTCCTAGCTGTGTTATCTATAACTTTTTTACCTCCTTGGGCAGTAGGTCTGGAGAATAACAGGGTTTATGATAGAATTGGCAAGAAATAGATAGGAGAAGGTGTGGCTTTTTTTCTCTCACTCAGCATCAGGGAGTAGATTTTTACAGAAGGCATATGGATGTTATCTGGGATGCAACCTGTCTCCAGTTTTTCCCTCAGCCTCAGGCAACAAAATGTACTGCCAAACATCTGTAGTCTGCTGTACTGAGGTTCAACCTGAAATACATGTTTGTGCATGTGTGTTTCACTTTTCAGGCAGGAAGCAACCCAAGGAAGTTCAATTTGGTTTCTTAGGACTTTTCTATTTTTTTTTCTTTAAAAGAAAAAAATAGGAAATCTTCACATTATTTCCTTTAAGAGACAGGTGCCTACAGATAAGCCTGTCTGGACTGGCTTTACACAATACAAGGAAAGAGGAATGGGCCAAGGGCTAGGAAGCAGGTGTGCTTTCTCCCTTATCCAAAATACATGTTTCTAGTAAACATTATTAAAAACAGAAGGAGGCCGTAGGTTTTGTTTATAGTCCAAGTGCTGGACACCTGTATAGGGAGGCTGAGAACACAGTGGACAGAATGCAGAGCAGCTCCTACTGTAAACACAAACTCTGGATGAATTCCTCTTTTTCTGGGCCAGCATCAAACAGGAAACTAGACACAGCTGCACCATAGCTCTGTCAAGCTGGTTTGTGTATTTAGTATGAACAGAAAGTTCTCCACAGGTAATTTTCTAAGTCAGGTCTTGGCACACATTCACATTGCTAGGGAATCTGATTCTTTTTCTTGGACTGCAGGCTCTACAATACCAGAACAGCAGTCAAACCTTTGTGATACCTCCTGTACAAAGATTTCCAAGAGGCATGTAACATTTGTGATGATGGAGATCTCTGGAAAGCAAAACTTTCACAAGAACTGGGGTAAAGAAGGCCTTCAGAATTATACAAAACTGTTTCCCTCTAATACAGTGGTTCTCAACCTGTGGGTCCCCAGATGTTCGTGGACTTCAGCTCCCAGAAGCCCTGAGCATTGACCATAGTGGCTGGGGCTTCTGGGAGCTGAAGTCCACAAACATCTGGGGACCCACAGGTTGAGAACCACTGCTCTAATAGCATACCCACCAACATTTCTCAGATGAACACTGGGACACATGTGACTAAGCAGTTTCAAATTGTAGTCAAGATGACAAAGGTTATTACTGAGGAAGAACATATAAGCTATTAAGAGGCTGCAGCAGTTCACTTTTGTCCGAGCCTTCTTGGAATGGCAAGGTTCTGTGCCTTCAAACTACTTTTGCACTTTGAATTCAGTTTGCAGCAGTTGAAGAAAGCTGAGAACAAATGGGGAAAGTAAGTAAAGAAGAGAGAAGCTGGGACATTTTAGAAGCAGTTTGGCAACAGAAAATTAATTGGGAAGTCCCTGCCAAACTTGGACAAGCTGAAGGGTATTCTATAGTGGCCTTGGGGCATGGCCTCAGAGACTATTTCTGTGGGGCCCTCCAGGCTGCCTGTTTTCTGGCAAACAGAATGAATTACCTTTATTGAAAGCCCCTCAGGAAAAGCCATTTAATTTCCAAATAGATCATAGTGACCCCCCACTACACTGATTACCATGAAAAGGTGTCAGTATTTCAAAAGCAGAAGTGGACTTCTGGTGACTTCCAGATGTGTTTTATTTTTGTTACTGTTGTTGTTGTTTTGGGAGTCTATGTGGCCCCTGGAGGGTCTCAGGGCAGAAAACTTGCTGAAGACTTGCTGAAGCTGCCCATCTTTGCCTTATTAGGTAAGAATCCACTGAACATATGCAGGAGCCTCTTGTTTGACCTTGCTAGAGGCTCTTTGGAAGGAAGTCACAGTGGGTGCTGTATGAGACTTAGGCCCTTACCACATGATGTTGTCATCCCAGCAGGACAACACATTGGTCCAGGATGTGTGACATCACACAACGTCATTACTCACCCACTACTGTCATGTCCCCATTGGTCACAAATCTACTCCTTTTCATTACTGGAAAAAAAATATGGTAAAGGCCTCCTTTTTTGCCACGATCCCATTAGCTGCAGGTGTGCGGTAAGGGCCAAAACACTTGATAGTGCTTCCTTCCACAGTATAGTGTGGGAAGAGGCAAGGAAAGGACACACCATTGATGTTGTACTGCAAAAGGAAGAACAGTTTATCTGATGCCAGCCATCTGCTGGTGACCAACTGGGTGTTGTGGGAACCATTCAGGCCCCAATAGGATCACAGCACTGGCAATGCTGGGATGATGCACTGTTGAGGCATTGTGTGGTAAGGGCCTCAAAGGAAAAAATGTAGATTTAAATCCTTGCTCTGCCACAGAAATGGGAAGAAAAAGGGGAAACATATCCAAAACTTGTATTTGTATCAAACCTCAACTCATTTGATCACCTTAGGAATAAAAAATTTCATTGTGTACCAGACCACAATACATTGGAAAGAGATCTAGGAGTCTTAGTAGACCATAAGGTGAACATGAGTCAGCAGTGTGATGTGGCAGCTAAAACAGCCAATGCAATTCTAGGCTTCATCAATAGGAACACAGTGTCTAGGTCAAGGGAAGTAATAGTACCACTTTATTCTGCTCTGGTCAAACTCCACCAGCAATATTATGTCTAGTTTTAGGCACCACAGTTTAAGCAGGATATTGACAATCTGGAATGTGTCCAGAGGAATGCAACCAAAATGTTAAAAGACCTGGAAACTATTTCCTACGAAGAGCAGTGAGGAGTATGGTGGAGTCCTTTTTATTTTATTTTATTTTATTTTATTTTATTTTATTTTATTTTAAGCAGAGGCTGGATGGCCATTTGTCAGGAATGCTTTGATTGTGTATTCCTACATGGCAGAGGGTTGGACTTGATGGCCTTTTAGTCTCTTCCAGCTCTTTGATTCTATTTATAATAGCATACAAAATTGCACTATTTGGAATACTTACAAATTTTAAAAATAGAGTTGTCTTAGTTTTATTCAAACAAAATGTGAATAGGTCCTTACAAAGAAGGAGAAAAAGAAGAAAGAGAAGGAGGAGGAGGAGGGCTGGAAAAGAAAAGCACAAATCTTAATCTTAATTTTTGCTCTCTGAGAAGTAAGAAAAAAGAGAAAAAGAAAACCATGAATTTTGTAAGAAAATAAAATGCATTGTTTGGGTGGAAAGAGTCTCATGAAGTCAAAGCTATAAAGACTAGACTCACTAATTTGGTAGACTGTCTTAACTACAAATCTTCATCTACATAGCTCCTATAGTGAGTAAAACCTTGTCTTAAAAATATTTCACTCATTCTTTTCCTCCTGCAATTTCCAGTTTTCCACAGTAAAAAAATGTAACATTTGGTCTTAGACAAACGGCAAGAACAGTTTTTCCTCATTTTTTTCTTCCCTTTCCTCTACCTTTGCACTTCTAATAACAATCCTGGCATGGAAAAAGGGAGGTTTTAGCACCTTTCCCTTACCAACTATTAATAATTTCTAATACTACTGAAGTGACAGAAACATCTTAGGATCAGTGAAGGATGTCTTTTAGACAGCTTTCCAACAGTAGGTTGGATCCCCCATTAACTTCTGCAGTGCTTCACTTCTGTATTGCTTACAGCCTTTTCAATAGATGCTGAATGACACCTTTTTCTGTTAGTTTTGCCACTTAAATATAAGTCCTCTTTAAAAAATCTCTGTTCTCCATTCCTTTGCCTTGCCATCCTGGACAAGCATGCTGATGTTGAAAAGAACATTCTACCCAATTGTTCTGCCTAGTTACGCTCTGTTCCCAAACAGTATGTGCTTTTCCAAGTATCCCTGGAGAAACAGTAATAAAGCTACTGCTGGAGGATCACACAGTCATTTAAAAGAAAGCTGCCATCAGTCACACGGAACACTATCCAAATCTAGTAAAGTCAACTAGTTCCAGCTGTAAAACATCTACAGTGCAAATAAGATTTTGTTCTGGATTATGTTCTCCCTCTTGCTATGTCAGGTGATGACAAGGTCAGCCCTATCCTCAGGGAGAGTGAGGTAACAGCCTCCGGTGGCAGATACTGGGGCAGCCTTCTGGGCATTCAGCTTGAGCTCTCTGGTTATTCCACTTGATTGGAGGACAGAGTTGTGCTTTCACATAAACTCTTCTACACCCCCTAAACTAGCCTGCTAAACTCTCATGGGCTAGGTGAAACATTCATGTCACCATTGCTGACTCATTGACCAGTCCAGATCACTCCATAAATGGAAGAGAGGGAATATTCCCCTTTGCTTCAGGGAATAAACTGTTGTGAGCCATCCTCATTTGATTTCTGAAACACGTTTGGATTTGAAAAGTACAGGTATACCTTGGTTACAGAAAGGTGATGTGTTCCTGGCTGTTATTTCTTTAGTTGAAAATTTGGTCCAGAGGCAGAAATAACATGGAAAGAAGAGGGATTGGTTCCTACACCACCAAATGGGATCCTAGGCGACTTACAATTATCTAAGCAGATACTGCTAAAACACTTAGTTTACAAAAGTTAAAAAGGAAATTAAATATTGTAATTATTAAACATACTCAAAAACAGTTAAAACAGTATGTAAAATACTGTAGCAAAAAGGTTTTAAAATGCAACTACACCATTTTACACACAAAGTGCAGCTCATAATTAAAATTCAAGATCCCAAAGCCATCCTAAATGAAAACATCTTCCCCTGCTGTCCAGGAGCAGGCCCAAGCTGTGAGCATGAGGTTTCAGGGGGAGTGTAATCCCAACCAGGTCAATTTGAATCCCTATTCCCTAATCAGCTTTCCAATTTACCAGGAGCACCTCTGTCTTGTCTGGATTAAGTTTCAATTTGTTCACCCTCATCCAGTCCACTACTGACAGCAGATATTGATTTAGTACAGAAGCAACTTCCTTGGAATCAGATGGAAAGGAGACAGAGTTGTGTGCCATTGGCATATTATTGACACTTAAAAAACGAATGGCTTCTCCCAGCAGTTTCACATAGATGTTAAGCAGCACGAGGACAGAACTGAGCCCTGAGGAATTCCATAGGATAGTGAACAGGGTGTTGAACAGGCATCTCCCAGCACCACCTTCTGAGTCTGCCCCTGTAAGAAAGACGGGAGCCACTGCAAACAGGACCCCAAAGCCTCTTCCCAGAGAGGCAACCTACCATGGTCTCTGGTATCTAAAGAAGCTGACAGATCTATCAGAACCTACAGAGACATGCTTCCCCTGTCCAGTCCCCTGCATAGGTCATCTACTAAGGCAACCAAAGCTATATCTGTCCCATAGCCAGGTCTGGAAAGGACTGACAATGGATCTAGATAATCTACTTCATCCAGAAATGCCTGGAGCCCAATACCTTGCCCTAAAAGGGGATACTGGAGAGTGGTTGATAGTTCTCCAGTATGGTAGGATCCAGGGAGGATTTTTTTCAATAATGGCTTCACCACAGCTTCTTTTAGACAAGTTGGAAACCTGCCTTATTGTAGTGAAGCATTCACTACTCTCCTTACTCAATCTGCCAGTCCCCCTTGGGATGCTTTCAACAGCCAGGAAGGGCATGGGCCCACTATGCATGTGGTGGGTCTCACTTATCCAAGTATCCTCTCCACTTCCTCAGGTTGCACAAATTGAAATGTGTCCAATCATGGTGGACAAGAAGGGGCCCAGGTTACATCTACCAGACTTGTATCAACTACAGCATCCAAATCAGGGTGGATCCAGGTGATTTTATCTACAAAATGCTCTGCACAATCTTCACAGTGGGCTGCTGAGTGCTGAAACGTATTTCAGAAAACTTTTTATTCAAAAGCAACAATCTGCACATGTGAAAGGAAACAACCAGATCAGGTAAGTGTTTAATAAGTGAACAAAAGTGTTTAGAACCTTCTAAAGGCTACTTGGAAGTTGCTTCCAACATGCCTTTTCCTTTCACCAGCGGTCACATTTCATGTGATTTCTATTTTCGTGGTCAAACTTATACACTTTCTTTTAAAACAGACAGGGGGAGTGGATGAAGCATGCTAATTTGTCCCCTCCCCATCTACTTTGCTGTTCTTACATGCCCGGTAAGGGATAATGGAGGTAACTACTGTTTACCTTTCCTGTTGTAGGCATACATACAAGGCTAAAGTAGGATCAACTAGAATAGGACCTTGCTGTTTCCCAGCTCAAGCATTGTTATTGCACTGTTTACTGTAGACAGATTGCTCCAACATGATACTGAAAGCCTGCATTTCTCCAGCGTTCATTCACCTTCCACCAGTGCTGATGCTCCTAAAAAGATCCAGCTAGACAGATGTGGAGAAAGAAAAAGAGAACTGGCTGGGTGTAAAAAGCCTTTGGAAAAAAGGAACTTCATTGATATAAGCTTTATTAGCAGAACTGTGCTTATATCTGAATAGGAGACAGTGAACCTTAGGTAATGATCTTTTACATCAGTTATTAAAACCAGAGGGATACACACATAAGTGATTATTCATGCTTCATAATTATTTGGATTTAGGCAATGAACCAGAGTGTATTGCTACAAATCTCCCTATGGCTGTTTATCCCCGATGTAGATGCTGTTAATCCAACTATCACCTCTGAGACCCAAAGAGAAAATGGGCTGGTTATTTCCCCACAGGGAAAGAGTAGGGAACCCAGTCTTAATAGGGATGTTAACCGGGATTAGAAGACAAGAAACTGCTTTTTTTCCCCTCCTCACCAGTGAGAAGGCAAAATATTTTCTGTTGGTCTCAGGAGAATTTTTGTATTTGCAAGAACAGTTTTTCCACAAACTGCATACACTGTGCAAATTGCATAGCTGAACTACAACAGTGGCTGCCTTGATGCATGGATTTTTAAAAAATCATATTCATGAAATTGGATATTTGCATATTTTTGATCCACAAGGCAATCCTTCGATGTTTGTGGTATGTGTGTTTTGCTTCGCTAGGGCAAAAGATGCTAGTTTTTGCACTGAGATATTTTGTGCAAATTGGAGAAATGACGACTTAGAAAAGACTGTCTGGTTCTCATAGTGGAGGTGAGAAATCTTCCAGTGAGTTAACAAACTGTCAGTGGGTATCATCTTGGCAAACTAAGACAATCTGTCTCATTAGGAACAAACAATTTAGTGATATTACTTTACATCCCAATCTGCATAGAATGTTTTTCAGGTCGAGATCTGGAACTACATTTTCTTCCCCCTAAAGTGAACACACCTTTGAAATACACTTTTAACAATGTGGTGAATAGTGTAATGTGCCGTTTGGCAGAAATCATACCTTCAAATTTATCTAATTTGCAGTACTAGTACTGCTTAGCACTGAACAGATCTCAATTCCCAGATGTTTAATGCAAAATGAATAATCATGTATAACTTAGCATTATTAACTTATAGTAAAGACTTATTGTACATGTGGCCATGTTAAATTTCCTTCATAGCATGAAATTTTATATATATCCAATACAAACCCAAGAAGAAGCTATTGTATTTTGGCTTGAAAATAGTTACATTTTAAAATTATCTAGTTGCATTGGTTGAGAGCCAGCATATTGTAGTAGACTGAGTGTTGCATTAGGAGTCTAGGACACCAGGGTTTGAATCCCCACTCAGCCATGGATACCTACTGGGTTATCTTGGGCAAGTCACACCCTCTCAGCCTCAGAGGAAGGCAATGGCAAACCCTCTCTGAACAAATCATACTGAGAAAATCCCATTATAAGTTTGACTTAGGGTTGCTGTAAGTTGGAAATGATTTGAAGGCACACAATAACAGTTACATCAGGAATTATAAAGCATGTAAAACATGTTCATGTACTAAATATATTTCTATTTATGAACATGCCACTGTTTTGCCATTATTTCTAAACTTTTCATCAGCCATACTCCATCAGCACCCATTGTATCTGCACCAGATAAATCAGGTAGTCTTGGATGAATCCAAACGTAGGTATGGTCAACTGATTGGAGGAAAGGGGACTGCCTGTCCCTCTGCCCCCTCTTCCTCAGAGGAGTTCCCTGAAAATGTTACTCAGACAGTTGAGGACATTAGCTTATGTGGAAGCTGGTGTACTAGCTCAATACAAGATTACCTTCAGTAAAGAGAATATTTTATTTGAGAAAATGGCATATCTGAGAGGAATAAAAAAATGGAAGCTACTTGTGCTATTGTTTACTGGAGGGAAGAGTATTTGTGCAGAAGTGAAACCAAACTTGAGAGTATCCTTCTGTGAGTAAAGAAATGCCAGAGCAAACAAGACAAAAAGGGAATGTACTAGGGGACTCAAAACTGCTAGTGTCTACTGCTGTTGCTCTCTTGTGGGGCATAGGCAGTTGGGAAAGTGTAGTTGCACATTCTCCAATTCTGTATCTGAATGGGTTGAGTTGTGGTACAGAGGGGAAAGTGGTTCTTGGAAACTGGATGGAGGCATCTTCTGTGTGTGGTACCATTCCAGAAAAGAAGGCAGATTGTGGGTTCAAGGCACTGTGTATTTAAACATGACCTTCCATTTTCACAGTGGAGTCTCTTCCCTTGCAAAGGAGCAGATGAAACATTCTGCCCCTTCTGACTCAAGTTCATTTTCTTGTTCATCGGAAATGTTTAATTAACAGTGGTTGAAACAGGCATCTCTCTATTTTCTGGAATAAAGAAGATGAGAGATGGGAGAGAACTGAAGGGTGACCTCCTGTCTGAAGCAGATGGTAGGGCTGTAGCTTGGACAAACATTGTTAAATGTTACACAGCCACCACAATGTTACAGTTTGATTACAGGCAAGGCGGGACAGCTCAGTTTTTTTTCAGAGCAATAAAGCTATTCATGTCGACATTTCAAGAGACAAATCTACATCTGCCACGGCTCCAAGTGGGAACAGCTTCCATTTCTTTATTTTGGGTGACAGGGTAGCACAAAGAACAAATCCAAGGCTATCAATAGTTTGCCTCTTTCTTCATTTATTTTAATCCTACACAATCTAATAGATTCAGGTGTTATATCTGAAGAGAGCAAAACAACTTCTCCCAGTATAGGGCACTGCAGATATGTTGGATTATAGTACAGGAAGGAGCAATGCTTTATCATGGTTTGCAGGGGCAAGAAGGATACTATTTATGTTCAAGCAAATGTAAGTAGAAGCACCTGCAGACCTCCCTGCTCAAAATAAGGAAATTAGGGATTTGGAGAGTATGCAAAGTGAAGTGAAGAACTGAGAGAACACATATGGCCCCTGCCTCTTATACTTCACACATCCTAGTCAGGAGGAAAACCTGAAAATAATGTCAGATCTAAAACTTGGTTTACATTCGTGCTTAGCTATAAACACACTGAATAACTTTTAAGCAAGTCATTCCATCTTAAGCACTTTTAGATCTTAAGCAATGTAAAATTTTCTTTTGAAAATATTTCACTGTTGTGCCATCCACAACAGCCAGTGAGATTTTCCTGACGATCATGTCTGAAATGGACTTCATTCTCCTAACCTCAACTACATCCAGCTCTCACCATTATGCCACAGTGGTGCAAGCCTGGCATGAAGATGGATGACAAAAGGACAAAATTTAGTTGCCACACAGGGATCCTAAATAAGAGGGAACCAAAGCACTGGGACTTAACTTTTTGAGGCTTCTACCTCCAGAAATTGTAGAGCTCTTTCATTGGGACTACTATTGCCATGTTTTATCTATATGGCACCTAAACGCTTTTTCCAGATGAAACAATACAAAGCCTTCTTGAGAAATTCAATGTTCTTTTCCTAAGAAAAGGGCAAGTAGCCTCCATAGGATAAGGGCAGCTTGGATCTCAAGGGGAATTATTTTTCTGTTGCTAATGGAGTTGAAATTTGATTACTTGGATTTTACATATCTTTCCAGTCCTTACATGGCCAAAGAGGGGAGTGGCCTCTGCCTGCATTGATATAGCTCCATACCATCTTTACTGAGATAACAAAAGTAACATTTTGAGACAAAATGTAGGCCTGTGACTCTAATATTGTCATTTTTTTCCTCTCCTGTAAGATTTTTAACACTTTTGCCTGATGAAGAAACCAGTGAAGCCTCAAAAGCTTACGTGATGTATTTTGTGCTTGGTCCAACAAAGTTTTCACTGTTTTGTGGATTTTGGATTTTGTGGGTTTTGCTATCCCTGAATATGACACAAGGGCCCTTTCCACACGGGGGGGGCATGAAACACAGGGAAACGGGGTGGCGCACGCGGGAACGGAGCTTACCTTAATCTGGGTGGCTCCGTCCCCGCGGGGAGCAGCGCACGTTCGCTGCTCTACACGCCGCTGGCATCTGGCGGCATCCGGCGGCATCCAAAATGGCTTCCGGCGGCTTCCGGCGGCACTCCGCCAATTGGGGCAGTGCGCCAGCTGGAAGCCCGCCCCCGGGCAGCTCTGCAGGGACGTGCTTGCGCACCCCTGCAGTTCTTACGGGGCGCTGCGACGGGCTAGCATGCTCTTGTTTTAAAAAGACCACTTGAAAGGTGGTCTTTATAAAACACGCGGCACCAACCCCACGGCCGCGCGAGGGCGCTTTGAGGTGTAGAACCTCACCTTTTCAAACCGCCCTAGCGCACCCCGCAGTGTAGACGACCTCCTGGTGAGGTCGTCCCAGTGCGGGCTATATCCCCGTGTGGAAATGGCCTAGGACTATAAAGCAAACTTTGTGAAACAATCAATGATAAATTGTGGAGCATATGTCCATGCAGAACAAATGCATTCAGAGAGCAGCAACAATTTTGGAATACAGGATGGGCAGCTCATTTCTATCACTTTGTGAAACACCTTCATGGTCTGCTCAGTCAGCTTAACTTGGATGAAACTGAAGTCACACTCATGCAAATGTGGGTTGAAACTATGTCTGTATCCTGCTAGTGATACACACTGATATAACTTGAATTATTTGAGCAGAATATTCTGACTAGTCATTGCACCACAGCCATATCCAGTTGATGGAGTTGATGTGGTGATCCACACATACCAGTGTAAATCAGAAGGGGTGTAAGTGCTTGTCAATGAGACTCTACTCATTCTGTAATGGGGTTGGAGGCCTCACCATAGGAGCATGCAGAACCTCAGTGTAGAACATATGCTGATGTGCACTGTAGTGTGAATTGCAGCTGGACAATGGGGTGTCAACCATGTACATTCAGTGGTGTTCCATATGCTTTGAATGGTATTCAGTACACAAAAAAAATTGAGTTATGTTCCCAGTATAGGGACTGCCCCAGTATAGGGATCCCAGTATAGATACTGTGTAATGCCAGCAAAACATAATTCCTCTGGCATTATTTAAACTACACTGTGTCTTTGTAGGATCTTGGCCAGCGAATATTACGGTAGTCTGTGGTTATGACCTTTCAAAAAGACAGTAGAAACAGGGTAACTGAATACTTGGCAGAAAAAGCCATTTAAGCTCTCTCTCTCTCTTTCTCTCTCCCCTAAGTATACACAATAAAAACTTGATATATCCAACCTGGGCTTCTTTATTCTTCTCTGTGGTAAAGCCAAAAGGGGATCATAGCAAATTCATAAGACCACATATTTAGCTAAACTACGATGGTCTAAATGATATTTTATGGAAGATTAACCTAACAGCTGGACATCTTTCAAGAGCTGACAATGGCAAATACTTCTCCAGGGGCCTTTCTGAGGAGCCATCCTCTCACTCTTCTTCGCTTCCACCATCTCAGAGTCTTTAGAATGCCCATTATGCCCCTCCCTGAGGAAGAGTGAGGAAAGATTTATAACCTCTCTATGCTCACACTAGTAGAGGTCTCTGAATAAAAGTAAGATGGTTGAAATCTTAGTGAGAATGAAAGATGCAAAATACCAGCACAAAACGATAAAGAAAATATTATAATTTTACAGGGATCTAGTTTATTTCTATAAGACCAAGAAGACATGCTCAGATCTGGTCTCACATGGCCCAGGTGAAGCCCATGGCCCTGAGAAGACTCACCAGGGCTGATTCCATGATTTTCAAACTATCATAAACTAATGCCATCCCATTTATGGAACTCGCACTGAAAGGAGAAGTACTGGGGTAATTCCTGGGATCTCCTTCCAAATACCCCTGTCCGTGACCTCCACTGTAGCAATTGTTTGGGGAGCCAGATGCATTTCTGGAAAGACTGTGAACATTGTAGTTGTGAGACTTGTGATAACTTCTTTCTACAATAGGTCTCTTGAATACAGAAAACAGTGGGACACATCAGATGTCTCAACAGTTATTTATTAAAACCTACACAGAGTATTTTGATTTCTTTCAAAAGGAAAATAAACAATTTAATACTCACACCTAGTTACTGGTACAACCCTACAGCACTACACCCTTAAGACGAAAGAGAAAGCAAAGGTGAAAGCAAGGGTGGTTTTTAAAGTCTCTACTTGGTATATTAGTTGCAGCTTTCCCAGAAGGATCAAGTGTGCCCTCATGCTATAGTCACTTCTAGGCAGGATTATTATATGGTAACGTCATTCAAAGGTGGTTCAGAAACTGCAGCTGGTTCACAATATGTCTCCCAGACTTTTGTGTAAAGTTAGGAAACCAGGCCATATCTTTACGGTTCTTTATAAACTCCGTTGGCTACTAATAGGTTTGGTGGTCCATTCAGAGTGTTAGTTTCATCCCCTTGAATTAGTGGTGTGGCCTAGTGGGTGAGGAAACCCTAAGGAAGGGGCCGTGCTTGCTGGTTGAGTTCAGAGAAAGAGAACTGGAGAGGAGAGGAGATGCAGTTGCTACGGCTACAGAGTGGGCTCTTTTCACCTTGCATGATGGTCTCTTCATAACCGCATTTCAGTTGTGTATTTAGGAGGGAACAAAGGGGCACATTCCTTATAGGGAATTTCTATCATGCAGTACTACCTGTTTTGTATCTTTTGTTTAGGGCTTTAAGATTTGCATCCAAATGTTCCAATACTATGGAGCACCACAGGCAAAAGAGTACTGCAACCAAGTCCTCCACTGGCATGTCATTGGAAGCTTGGAACTTTTGGGACATTGCATATGTGTAAATTTAATATATAACTTCTTGTATTGTTGTTAAGTTATATGTATAAGGACTTAAATTGTGGTTGCATTTGCAATATTTAGTTCTAGCTGGTCGAATAGAACCCAGGAAGAGGTATGTTAACTTTGGCTTTGGAAGTCTTAAACAACCTTAACAGAATATCTCCAATACTATTTCAAAGACTGCTTTCTCCCAGTACCAGCACCAGCCTCACAAGTCCTAGAAATTGTCCCCAAGTTGGGCCAGAAGGACATCAGGGTGAACGATATCAAAACTGGCTATAAACCACTGAGAGGTCCAGGAGAGGCATTGCCTCATCCATGACACCTAGGACAGTTTAGAAATCCAGCTTGAAGAGTATTTTAAAAACTCTGGAAACTATTATTGGTAAGGTAACTGTCCATAAGAATACTTGGACAGGATGTGCTAAAGCTGATAACTGCTTCCAGAAAAAGGACTGAAGATGGTGTCATAATTTTGATAAAC
Organism: Iguana delicatissima; assembly: GCA_948472985.1. Taxonomy (NCBI): domain Eukaryota; kingdom Metazoa; phylum Chordata; class Lepidosauria; order Squamata; family Iguanidae; genus Iguana; species Iguana delicatissima. Next base: position 122,401 of record CAOKZL010000023.1, read on the forward strand.
AACAAGAAAGCAAATGCTGTCAAAGAACTCACATAGCCTGCAGTGCTTTGATGGAATCTGAATCAAAAAGGCACATAAATGCTAAAGGCTGCTTTATTGTAATCACTCTGGGGAGTTCCAGAGGTGAAGCTCTTTAGCAAAGTAATCACAAGTGCGTAAAACCATAGACAATCATTCACTGATTAAATCTTTCCTGCATTTCAAAGACACAGCTGTCAGTCAGCATGGCTGCCTTGGCAGTTTCTTAAAATGTCATTAAGAAAATCCAAACAGTCTACTCATCATCTCTTACTTGCACTGATACCTTGCAGCTTAAGGTTCTTATGTACTTTATACTGCTGTCTCACTACCTTGGAAGGAAGGATTGTGGTTCTTTATAGTGTAAATCAGAAATAGCATGGTTCATAGTATTATTCAGACCCCAAAGTGTGGAGAGACTTCCCCTGATAGATTTGAGGACCCAGACTGTGTCTCTGGACTGATGCTTACAGCCAGGTGCTGGGGTTACAGGTTACTCCTTTCTAGATTGCTAGCTATCGCCCTCCTGAAGCTTGCCCACCAGGCTGACCCAGCAGAGTTCATTATCAGTTGTTAATCTTCAAATAGCTATAACAATTGTTGCGATTAGAGGAAGAAATGTTTGTTGTAGTGAGGGCAGCAAGTAAACGTGGGGAAGTGGAAGACAAAAGGATGGAAAGAAGCCAGGCGATCCTCCAGTCCTGTAGCAGCTCAGTTGCAGACCATACAGGAAAAGTCATATAAAAAAATACAACTAATCAAAAAGTTGTGCTGAGAATAGTCAAGGCTAGACTGATAGTAAGGAAATAGAAAAGGTGAGAAAGTTCCCCAGGAAAGTAGCATACATTTAAATACCAACTGATGGGGCAGTATATTGATTGCCCTCCCTTTCTGTTTGTGGCCTTCCTATAGGTTGGCTCCTATGGTAACAAAATGCTGCACTAGATAGGTCTTTGCTGTAGCAGACATGTTCTTATGTTCTTAAACCTTTTCTAAGTTCATTGGATTTAATGTGACTGACATTTACTGTTATTAATACTCTACATGTTTACATATGATTCTTTGTAACAGTTTTGTTGCCAGCATTCTGGAAAAGAATGAGAGCATTGGTCCCCCTTTCCTTTCAAAACCGAATGTAAGATGGGAATGCAGAAGCTGTAGCCATACCCTGGGAAAAGTGAACCTGTTACTATTGGGTGCAAAATCTCCTCCCTGAACTGAATGGTTGTCGAAAGCTGTTTCTGTTTGATGCCATTAGTGCCCATCATGCTTCTGAAACTAATAAATAAAAGTGGAGATTTTTTCAGATCTCCTTGCCTACTGTCTTTTCATATGGCAATTAACTGTGAGGAAAACACACACACACGCTTGCAGTTTACTTCAGTTTACTTTATGAGAAGATACACAATGGGAGATGGATAGTAGGTTTTCCTGAATACTAATGCTAATAGTTTGGATCTCTGTGTGATTTTGCTGCTGAAGCACTAGCAAGAATGAGTGGGGAGATCCCAACAATGCTATGCCATGCCCTAACCTCCCTGATCAGGTCCTGCTAGTGTGATGAACCAAGCACCAGCGCAGACATGATGCAGAGAAGACATAGCAAGATAAAAATCCACAGACACTGGCAATCAGCCAGAGGATTATGGACAACATGTGGATTGATGACACGGGAATAGGCAAAATGAAGAGTATTCTGGGACTAAATTAATGCCCAAATGCTAACCAAAGCTGATACATTGTTGCAGTGTTTTTCTGTCTCAGACATTTGCTGGGACCCTTTCAGACATTTCTTCTGGAAGCCTGTATTCAGGGTTTCTGGTATGCCAAGTCCATGGCAATTCACTGAGCAAAGGATCCATATACAGTCTCTATGGCTGGGGTCCCATGCATGGCCTGAGGGCAAGAGAAACTTATGTGTTATGGCTTAGATTGCTGGAAGATTTCAATGTCTTCTCATCATGTGGTTCCCTCTCTGCTTTGGTTTCTGTATTACTAGAGATATGCTTTCTGGAGGGGAAGGCCTGGTCCTATTCCTGCCACCTATCATTTTTGCCAGTCCTGCTATAACTAGACCTTTTCTTTTTCTTTTGTTATGCTTCCATCACTCCAAGGGATGCTTCCCACTCCTTCCATCTTTTGCCACTGAGCTATGGTCCAGTTTACCAGACTGTCTTGTTTGAACTTGCAACTGTAACATTTGCACTTCTTTATCCAAATAGCATCCTTCCATTATGGTTCAGGATCAGGTCATCTGAAGAACTACCTGAAGTCATATGAAGTTGCCCAAGCTCTAAGATCTGCACCCGATGCCCTGCTCTCTGGCTTGCTAATGAGAGCCATTAAAATGGTGAGCAGTAGATACAGATCCTTTTTGGCTGTGGCACTATATCCATGAAACCGCTATTATTCCATTTTGTTAAGATGCTGTGCTCTCAAGATATTTTATTGCTGTGGTTGGTGGTACATGTTGTTCACTGTTTCTGTTGCTATCAGGTTTAAACTTTTGTCAAATTGTAAAGTAATAAAGTAACAACTCTTGAGGGTTTTTTTTTTTTTACATCCTTGCTCCCTGAATAGATTTTTTTTTTTGGTGGTACTGTTAGTAACCCAATAAAATTCTGTTTCTTGGAAAGCCTCTATACCAAATGGGAGTGTGTGCATCTCTATATGACCATTTCACTATTACTCCCTGCTCAGAGCACTTGGAAGAGTCCCTCCAGTCAATGGTTCAGCTACTTGTAGTGTTTTGGCACCTTTGTCTGCCTCAAAACATGACCTGAGGATGGCTGGCTTTAGGGAGGGACTTAGGTAAGGTGCCTCCATACCTGGATTGAATCCTCTATGACAGTGGTGACTGGTAGCTTCCGTATAGTTCAGGGGATCAATCCATGTAGAGGTTTAGTCTGAACTATCTAAAGTGCTGAATCCTATCCCAGTGAGTTCAGCACCCTGGAGAGCTCCTTTAAACTTCAGACTAAACCCTGAAATGCATTTGCCACCCCAGTGCTACAGAATCCCCTGCTGACACTGCTCTGTGGGCTGAAAGTCCTGCTGCTGCTGTGGGTTCTACATGCAAACATCCTCACTGCTAGATCATCAGTCTTCGATAGAAGAAGAAGGCTCGGTCTATTCTTGCCTGGGACACATCCCAGGATGCCATCATGACACTTGAGTTGTTGCTCTACATTGATGAATTTATGCATTTCATGTTTGGTACTGTGTGGGTGTCAGTAGACACAACATTGATGCATAGAAATGAAGCAGATGGAATGCTGTAAAACTGTTGAAGGGAGGTGAACGGAAAGGTCACAGGTTGATCGTAAGGCCAAAGTAAGGTAAAGTGATGCTAAAGGAAAGGTATTTTGAATCAAAGAAAAATTAAGAAGCTACAGAGTTAAGCTGTTTAAAATTTCAAGGAAAAGACAGATTAAGCATTAATAGAGTATTGTAACCCTACCATTTACTAACTGGTGCTTTCTACAAATAACAATAACTATCTGACATATAAGGGAAAGGCTCAATATGAATAATTTTTACTTGACACTTACTTGGTGATTTTCTATTATGGCTTAATGACTGCTGTTTCATGATTAATAATATATCTCTAGTATCCTTCTAGGACTGCTATTTGTTGTATGCTGTTGTATGATAGATTTTCCAAAACTGATATAAATGGTAAGGTACATACCCTATTTGCTGGCATATAAGGCTCAGTTTTTTTCCTGAAAAATATTGTTTGAAAAATGGGGTGTGTCTTATAAGCCAGTGCATCTTATATGCTGGCAAATAGTATTTGCCTTATATATCTTATATTTATCAGACATATGTCTTATAGTATTTGTCTTATATGCTGGCGCATATTATATGCTGGCAAATATGATGTTTGCTTTGATGTCAGTGTAGGCTGAATGCTGATATCAGGACTGGCACTGTGTCATTAAATAAACTGCTGCCTTTGGTTCACTAATGCCTCCATTCCTGAACCCAAAGCTGGGCAAGTTTCCCCTCCACAGGTCACCGAGCTTCAACTACAACCCATTTGCCTGCAATACATGAAGGATGAAACTAGGAATGGGATGCAGACATGCACACAAGCCCCTGTCATGCCCTGCCTTGGAGACCGTGGCAGTGAGGAGGAGGATTCTGACACTGAGGCAGAGGCTTCCCCAGAGGCTGAAGTGTCCCCAGAGGCTGGTCCAGAGGGAGATAATACACAACAACAACAAGGGCCTTAGAGGAAGACATAGCTGACACACCAACCTTGCACCAGAGACGCTGTGAAAGGGAGTGCTTGTGTCGCTTGGCCCGTTTAAGTAGCAAGCAAGCCCTAATGAGGGAACACCTGTGATGACAGCAGCCATAGATAAAACAGGGCTCCAGCTGGCTTTTCCTCCCAGGGTCAGCAATTGGTCTCTTTGGCTCTGAAACCTTGTGCTGTGCTTTTGGATCTGGTCATCTTGGAACTCTGTCGGTTTGGATTTGCCGCTTTGGATTTGTTTGCTCTAGGCTTCCTTTCTGTTTTGACATTCTTTGACTCTTGCCTCATAAGTAGGAGCTGTGCCTCTTTTGATTTACTGCCTGCTTTGCTGTGGACACAACAGCCCTATCCTTAATGTCAGCACATATCCAGCTAGTCTGATAGATCTTCATAGCCTAACTCTAATTGCTAGTCCCAACTGGCATTGACCTATTGAAACAATCCAAATGGAGGGGCTTCTGGTAAGTTGAAAGGCAGATTGGGGAATAGGGTTAGATAGGGTTACACTCCCCCTGAGGATGCAGGTTTGCAACCTGGAGGTACTTGTTGATTCAACTCTTGAGTCTGGAAGCCCAGGTTTCAGCAGCAGCCAGGAGTGCATTGTTACCCCAAAAGGTGGGTGACTCAGAGGTCCACCTGCAATGCCAGTGCCTCTATGAAACAGTGAGGAATATTAGCTCAAAGGGGGGGCCTGTTGGGGGGGTAACCTAAAAGGATCTTTTACACCTGTATATGCTGGTACTAATGTAAGGATACTAGTCGAAGATTCAAAAAATGTTTTATTTTATTGGGGGAATTAACAATAACATGCACACAAGATCCAAGCAGTCTTACATCACACAAGGGTAATTGAAGGAAAAGGGAGGAAAAATTGGATAGTGAGATTGTAATAATATTAACTCCATGCCATAACACAGGAGGAGTCTGAGATAGGTAAAGCAGGAATCTCGTGTAGTAGTAAGCCCATAGGTTGCCTGTTTTGAGATACAGCTGTAAGCTGAGAACTCCTCAGCAAAAACATCTCCATAGTGGTGAATTAAATAACTTTAGGTAAGTGAACTCTTTTCAGTTTCAACATCCCATCTTGAAAATGAAAATATGTTGACACTGACCTATCTTCCTCAGTTTATTGACATCATATACACCACATGATTTGAACAATCAAAACACTATACATACTCAGCACTGTTATTAATCTCCCAGCCACTTTTCTGTCCACTTTAACTAAGTGCCAAGGCCAAATGATGTGAGTCAGTATCTGGCGATAGTTGGAGGTAGAACATTATCTGTTTAAAGCTGATTGTGGAACTGGGGGCTTCTCAGCAACATTCAGTAACAAATTCTGGTGGAGGATATTTAACAGCACCACAGGCTGCCCTTCTCACTCATCAAAGCCATCCACAGCTTCTCCCTACTGATGTTGAAGGTTCTTGGAAATCACCTCAAAAAATGGAGTGTACTCTCCCAAAGAAGACAAAAAATGAGTGTGACATCCAGAATTTTTCTTTCAGCCAAGCTTTTAGGAATTTTCCAGGGCTGTTGTCTCTTAACCTACTGATTTCCAGATGTGTTGCACTACCCTACTCAAAATCTCTCAGTCAGCATGGCTGGTATGAAGATAGAACATAATAGGAGTCATAGTCCTCCAACTAAACTGGATGGCACCAGTTTGCAGAAAGATGCCATATTCTTCTCCTTATTCTCTCTCCCTCTCTTTCTCTCTCTCTCTTAGTGTGTGCACATGCACACATGTACCTTCAAGTCACCTGTCAACTTATGGTGACCCTATGGATTTCACAGGGTTCTCCTAGACAAGGAATACTCAGGGTTGGTTTGCCCTTACCTTCTTCTGAGATAAAGTTCCTGAAATAAAAGCTGTAGTTCCTACACAACAGCTTATGAGCACAAAGTAGAGACATCTGTACCTTTTCATAGTGTTCTTGATTTGCACTGCCTTTCTTCACACTGTGCGGAATGTCATTCAAGGATACTAGTGCAAATGGAAATGAATTCAAATAATTGTTGTTAGAGGAAAAAGTGCTTCAAAACAAATTTCGTTTTGACCATGTCACTGTCTGGTTTTGTTTTGGATGCAAAGATTTGTCTCATGCACTCCACATGGATTTCTTGCCAAAGGCTGCTCATTGGACAATTGAAGCTACAGGTGACTGCTTTTCTGTGCTTCTGTCTCAGATTTTGGAGATGCTACTTTTTTTCCCCCCGCACTATAGCTCCCAGAGTCACTCGCCATGCTGGCTGGGGTCTTCTGACAATTGTCACTAATCCGCCTCAAAGTAACTATTCTATTCGGCATGGTGAATTAATGGGAACATTTAGCTGTTGGCTTATCCAGAGATCAACATGCTTGTCTTCTGCTTGAGATTTTGTAACATAGATATGTCACAGCCTTTGCTGCCCTGTCTTTCTCACAAGTTGGAAAAAAGGTAAGGTATACGTTCAACAAACAAACAAAGAAATATTAAAAGAATCTTAGAATCATTGCTTAGACTACTATAGAGCTATTAAAGCCAGTTATTTGCATCAAGGCTTCAGGTCTCCTTTGAAAAATTACCATATAAAAAGTAGTCAATAGAATAAAAAACATCTGAATAAGCAATGCAGTGGAGAACCTGAAATATTTCAAAAACCTAGAAAAAACACAGAACAACAATAGACTATAACAAGGTGTTAATTGCAATAGTTCCAAAGCATTCAACTGAGTGAACCAAACTATCAGATGTATTGATATCTTCCTATTCCTAAATCTATTTCATCAGGCTGGCAGTTCACTACACTGTGACTTTTCAGCTGTTCTGTAGGGAGATTTAAAACAACAACAACAAAAACTACCTACAGGAGCTTCCCATTCTGCCATTGTTCGATGAGTACCTATCTGGTTAAAAGCCTATGTTAATAAATGATTAACAAGCCTATATTAACAAATGATTAACAAACAAGCAATAAAGAAACAGAATATAACAAGTGATTAACAAACAGAACAAAACATTTCAGCTTTCACCTTCTTCACTTGACAAAGATGAAACTGAAGTTGCAACTGAAGAAAGCTAAAAGTTTTGCTCTTGATAGATATTTTTAGGTTCTGTTAATTGCTTCAATAAATATATTATCTTCAGTGATTAACTCCATCTTTTTTGGATCCAGGAAAACCTTGGCAGAAGTGCTGTTGATTTGCTTTTTAATCATTTACACATACACACTTTGATTTGAAAGTAAGCTTTACTGATTTCAAAGCAACTTCCTGTCAAACATGTGTTAAAATTGCAGCTTTAAGCTCTGATAGCCAATGCCACAGTCACACTTTTGACTCACTCAATGCTTAGGCCCTAGTGCAAGACTCATGACTTGCAAAAGAAAAATTTTGTTTTCCCTTGTGTTTTCAGGAGATGTGAATCCCCCTGTCTCACATCCTTTTACTCCTGTTTAAATTGGCATCTTCTTCAGGAAAAACCATCACTTTCAACTTACACACTTGGCTGCAGGTATTAGGAGAACCATCTCCCATTGTAAATAATGAAAACCTCTCAGTATCTGCTGCCAAGTAATCTTGGGTTAGCTCCTTAGCAAGAAATATCAGCAGACGTACCGTTAGTGTATTGCTTAGGAACAAACTTGTGTTTGCAATGTTTTCCTCTTCAAAAGCCCCAAGGAATAGGTTGGCAGTCTTGACTTGCCTTTATTGAGTTCTCCCTACAGCTTTGCACTGCACAGCACATTAGATCGGTTGATCATGCAAGACTGAAACTAGTAATAAATATGTCGGGCTGAGCAAATAGGACACAGAAATTGGAAGGAGTAGGGGAATTGCACTATGACTGCTGATGGGCCTTTGCAAAGCTGTTTTTCATGGTGACAGGAAAAAGCCTGTGTGCCATACAGGTAGCTCGGAGGAGAATATATGGCATCTAGAATGCTTCAAAGTTGAATTTCCCCCTAGAATATTAATAGGAATGAGGTGACATTGATAGAAATGGGGGAGCAGAGAAGCTACAGCACCAATTAACCAGATGTCATGAGAAGACAGTGAGTGAGTATGAATGATCATGTCAACCTGCGAATGAACAGCTATGATGATAATTCGGCAATGATGAGGACTGAGGTGGGAGGAAGGGAATCCAGTCTGTATTGCTGATGTGTTATGTGCATTCCTAGAAGTATTGCATCCTGCAACTTAAATCTGCTTTTAGGCTGTACATCCCATCAGTCCTGGCCATAAAAAGTGATGGAATAAGCACTTTGTGAAGTGTTCAACATCTTGCCTTTGCTTGCCATGTTTCTTCCTCAGTTTTGATTGCTTGCCTTTCAAGATCCACAGCTCAAATATTTCTGTCTTTGCAGAAAGCAAAATACTTCAGCCTTGCTTATGGATGATTCCCCATGCCAACATATGATACAGTTGCTTAGAAGATGATTATGATCACAGGATGTCACCATCTTTAGAATTCACTAGTGCTTTGTAGTATTCAGTGCTTAATTATTTGTTTATTGCATTTTTGTATCACAGTTCTTCAAGGAGGTTCAAGATCATATTTCTGCTTATGAAAAATAAAGAGGAAAAGAATATTTGCAGTTATTTGTTTCTTGCCCAAAAATTGGCTTCCTGACAGACAAGAAACCCACATGAGAATAACAAAAGGTGAGAATTTTATGTAGTTTTTGCCCAGTAATCACCTATCCCAAAGGTTTTAAGGAAATTATTCTGTACTGAAATATGTGTGGGTTTTTTGCATGACAATCTTGGGGGAGTGTGTGTGTGTAAAAAAAACGTTCTTTTGTGAAAAAAATGTTTCTACATAACCACCTGTGGGGCTTTTTTGCACAAGATTGCTGCGTCCTGTGCACACACATAACATATGGCTATAATTTCTTTTGTATAAGATTGCTATATTTTTGTACGCAGGATTTTTTCAAGAAAGATTTTTTTCATGCGTGCTGTACCCAGTGAAAACCACATACAGTAATTTTTGTATTTTCGGTCTCTATAACTCAGATGGAATACCAAAGGTGGTAGGCAGTACCAGATCTGAACTAGTGATTTTGCAGTCTGTACTTACTACACTAATTCTCAGCTCCTTTTTTGAAGACTCCACACTTCTGGGGCTTTCTTAAAGGGCACTGCATATGGATGCCTCTAAAAATAGGGAAAAGAATCATATCCCAAAAGGCTGTTTTAGAGCAGAGGTAGAAAACATAGGCTGGAAGCATGCTGGTGCTGTATACTAGCATAATGGTCTGCTATGTCAGTGTAGTGCTTTCTTTTTTTCAAACAAGTACAGTGGGGATGGCTTGGTTAGCTCTTATTTTGGAAGAGTTTGGGAGCAGCTTGAGAAAGCTCCTGGCAAGCTTGGGAACTGGCAGAACAGCATTCTGTCCTGATGGTGATGATTTCCTCTGTTTTTCCTTCCAGTATGGCTGCACTACCAGATATTCCTGATGCTGTTTTCATTGTGTGGTGCCACTACCTACACCAATGTGGTTATAGTAGCTAACAGGATCTCAGCTCTGATGTCCTCCAGCTTTTCTTTTCTTTTGGACCAGCGCTCCCATAAGTCCATCTAGATTAGGGGCATTACAGTCTAATAAGGTACCATGTTGCCTACTAGTGCTTTAGAAATATCTGGTACATGACTAGTCTGAGGTGTCAAGAATTACTCTTACTGTAGTAAGTTGCTGAGGCTGGCACAGTGAATTCTTTTCTTGGATGTAATAACCTAAGTCTCCTGCAAGAGGTGGCCTATATAACTGTCCAACTTAGTTATTGTCGCCATCTGTTTGTGGCAAACATCTGACAGTTTCCGTCTTCTGTAAATTGCTATTCATAGTAAGCATGTCCTCAATATATTGAGTGCACTGTGTTGATGCGTATTTATAGAATCAACATCTGCCTTTCTAGAAAAGGGAGATAAAGTATACAGGTTGAACATAGTCTTATCTGAAGAATTTATCACAAGCCAGTTTTCAGCCTTGAACCTTATGGAAGGATGCGCCTAGAGGCTGAACAAACCATTGACTAGGAACGCTTTAGAGCCACATGTGGAAATCATAGCGCTGCAGCCTGTAGAACAGTGGTTCTCAACCTGTGGGTCCCCAGATGTTTGTGGACTTCAGCTCCCAGAAGCCCCAGCCACTATGGTCAATGCTCAGGGCTTCTGGGAGCTGAAGTCCATGAACATCTGGGGACCCACAGGTTGAGAACCACTGTTGTAGAATGTGACAAAAGAGTGTATTTATGGATGGAGAAAAGGCTGTGCTTTGGCTGGAGGAAGGTGGAAGTAATGAGGTCATGATCTTGGGAGATAAAGGCTGCAGTCTTGTATGCAGAAATACTATACTATGTTGAATAATTTACCATCTCTGCACCTAGAGGTAATGTAGAGTCACTACTGGCTAATAACTCTTTCAGGGAGCTGTAAGAAATAGACCAGGGATGGGTGATATAGCTCTCCAAATTATATGGGGCTACAGCTCCCATGATCCAGCACCATTGGGTCTGCTAGCTAAATATGTAGGGAATTGAAGCTCCACAATATCTGGGAGGTCCCTGCATTCCTTATCCCTGCACTAGGTGGAAGATGATGGGATAATGACAGTTGGCCTCACTTTGGACAATGTTCCCACTGTAACTGCATTTTACATTCTATAGAATGGAGTCCTTAAACTTTGTTAAGTATTATTTGCACATAGCTTGCACAGGACCTTCAAGGTTTACACACATTCATAGATATATATCCAGGTATAACTTTGTATCTGCACATGTATATTTTTGGTTGCTGCAGATGTTGGTATTCCCTTCCTGCTCCTGCAGTGACCAGTCCCCCCCCCAAACTAACCGGAGAGCCACTGAAGCCTCCTCACAACTGATTCATGTCTAGTGAATTGCAAGGTGGTGGCTGTGGTGGTAGCAGAAGCATCCGGCTATGTCCCTGTAGCCAGATGTGAAGCAATTACACCAGCTATTGAGGTCTGCCAGGTTCCTCCAGAGGTCACAGCATCTGATGTAAAGGTGGTTGCTACACTTAGTTTTGAGGATCCCTCTGGTGGTCTCTCCCTTTTTTTGGCAATTTTTGAAACATTATTGACATACCAGTAGCAGATTATTTTTTAATTATTGCAAATTTGGGAGCCAGTTTAATGTGGTGACTTTAGAACTGTTGACAGCAGTTTTCTTCTTTCTCCTTTTAAAACAATCTTCTACCTTATTTTGTTTTGTTTTGCTAACAAAATGTCTTGTGTTGTGTTTATGATGAAAAACTTGTTATTTCTTTTATGAAAATTAGAACAGAGTCTTTTTGTCAGGTGAGCGAGGTATATGTGAGGGCTCAGGCCTGTAAAAATGAGCAACGGGCACATACTATCCAAGTACTGCTTCTCCAGGGAGAGGAAGACCAGACATATAAAAGCAGTTTCCATCAAGCCAGGTTACCCTGGTAGCATCCCTCTAGGTTGTATAATGTAGCAACTAATTGCCAAAGCAGTAAATTGGGATGGGAAAGAACAGCCTGCAGGCCACATGTAGCCCCAGTCTCCAGCTCTGTGGTTCGTCAACCCCTCTCAGAATATGGAAAAAAAAAATGAAAAAAAAATGGCTGAAGCTGGACAGCATGGGCCAAAACTTCCCTTAGGTGAGGTGGTTTGGAGTACCCACCCCCCTGAACCCCCAGATGCCCCCCAGCCAACAATGTTGAAAATCAGCCAAAATGGAAACCAGAAGTGAGGGGTAGGGGTCACAAAGTGAGAATTTGCCTCTTTCCACAATTACGCCCTCTGCAGTAAACGGTAAGGTCTCTAGTAGACAACACGTGATCCTGGATAGGAATGCCAGTCTGGCTTGTGTCTCCAAAATATGCTTGGATAGATGCCCAGTTGGATCAGGTGGGAAAGGCTAAAGTATCATAGCTTTGTCCATAAGCTTTCTAAGCACAACTACAGATTGAATCTAAGAAGTTGAGAGGTGAGGTTGTATGCTTCTGTCATCTATCCTGTCTGGATACATAACCAGCAATTACTGAATTTTGAGAATGTATGTTGGATAGTAGGGAGCCAGTGTGGTATAGTGGTTTGAGCATGGGATTATAACTCTGGAGACCAGAGTTTGAATCCCTACTTAGCCATGGAACCCCACAAGCTGACCTTCGGGAATTCACACTCTCTAAGCCTCAGAGGAAGGCAAAGGCAAACTCCTTCTAAACAAATCTTGCCAAGAAAACACTATGATAGGTTTGCCTTAGTGTCACCATAAATCAGAAACAACTTGAATGCATGCAAATACGATGACAATGTTGGATAGTGTGCTTATGGGACAAAGAGTCTTTTGGTGTATTGTTCATGGAAGCTGTGTAGACATTTCTTGGACTGCTGGATACATCAGTGTTCATGATGAGGTCTTTCTTCTGAAGCAGGTTAAAGTTTTAGGATCTCAATGGTAACTGTAGATCTAGCCCTATCAAGTGCTGGTCCCATATATTCAGCAGGCAACACTCTCAGTTTGCTGTTTCATAAAGGGAAGGTTTTGGTGAAGTTTTGTGCAGGAACTCTGTGATATAACACTATCTGATAGATTTTAGATTCACTAGGTCACATAACCTAGTCAAGAGTTTGCTAATCCATCCAAATGGCCTTCCCTTGGAGATTAATGGAAGATGAAATTACTGGCTGTTCCTAGGGCAATTTTCTGCAGTCATATGCTCCACAATTTTGTCAAAGTGCTGATTGACCTATACTTGCCCACTACTTGAGCAGCTGACACAATTGATTCTAAATGCTCTCTCTTGCTTTCCAAAGGGCAGTCATCAAGGTGGTGAAATTATAGGAATGGTGGTGAGAGTGAGTATTTGTGAAAGGGCTCCTGGTACAGACATTCACAGACAATTTATCATAAAACAGCCAGAAACACAAACTGGGAATTCCCAAGGCTGTGAACTGTCTTCTACAACAGGGGTCCTTACACACAATGTAGTTATAGCACTACAATTCTATTTTAACTGTCCTGGTTCCATCCCATGGAATACTGGAATTTGCAGTTTAGGGATGGTAAAGGCATCCCTCAGGGCACCCCAAAGGTACTCTGGAAGTCCTAGATTATATCATTGTGATGTTTCTGGCTATAAGGACATAGGCAGATGCTTCTCAGACATCTCCTGTCCACCACCCACATCACAGTCAGGCAGCATACAAAAGGGATTCTTTTAGATCTGATTCCTTTGAAATGCAGTCTCTGTGACATCAGTGGTGGAGGTGTGCTTTTTTTTTTTTGTCATAATTCAGATGTTACAGATATCAGAAGAGATTACATTTTGGTGAACTACTGTGGTTTTAGTTAACTTCTGTGCCCTCACATAATAAAAAGGAACAGCCCTGTAGAAGAATAAGGTCTGACAATGAGGGAAAGCAGTGTGTGGACACTGATGGAAGATGTAACTTTGGCATTATAATTGACTAGAGTGAATATAGGTATGCTGAAAGGCTTTTTGTCTAGGCCACTTGACAGGCCAATGTGGGCAATGGCCAAAGTACTAGGCATTTTCAGCTTTTTGAGCAAGCCACTGACATTCACATGGTAGCAAAGAAGTGTCTTGGACTCCACTTCCTTCCTATTGACTTCAGATCAGTGTGTCTCTAGACTGCTGTGATATATTCCTCATGAAGAGCACTCGAAAGCAAGTAAAGAGAAAGGTTGCATGCTGTGGGAACATGATGCACAGAGGAAAGAGAGCACAGCATAAGATGACAACAACAATAATGGTTTCAATCTGGTTCATTGTTTTTAATCCTAGTCTGGCACTGAGCGATAGACTAATCCACACACTTTAGCTGAGCATATAGATCAAGTGGAGAGTTCAACATATGTTAACACAAAAGTGGGAAACGTTTGGCCCTCCTCATGTTTTAGGCTTCACTTCCAAGAAGCCCCAGCCAGCATGGCCAGTGGGACTATGGGACTGTAAATGCTGTAATCCAAAACATCTGAAGGGTGAAGTGTTCCAAACATTGCTTTAGCATACACCTGTCCCTTTACTCATGTTACACTTCAGAGCTTGGAAAGTGCCTTTTTCAACTTAGTTCCAAGAATTCAAGAAGCGTTAGTCTAAAAATAGGAATTTTTCCAGGCTCTGGAATTACCACTGTAGTAAAACTATGGGAAAAGCAGTGGTTTGACACTAGTGGGGTGGCTTGTGTGGAAGCAGATGGATGATCCCATTTCTTCATTCCACTACCGTAGGAATCCAGTGCTCCAGATGTTGTTGGACACCTATTCCCACCTTGCCCCACTATTGGCTATGCTATCCAGAGCTGTTGGAAGCTAAGGTGCAATACCATCTGGAAAGCTGCATCATTTCTACCTCCACTGTCTGTGAACCCATGCATCAGCAGTTCAATTACACCTGCTTGGGCAAGTCACTTGCCTCCAAGGGAACAATCATTTTCAGGTGGGATACCAACATGCCTTGACTCTTAAGACATTTTGAATAATTTGCTTCAGATGAGAATGTCATTCCTGAAAGCTTATATGAAAAAAAAAACCTTAATGGTGCCACAAAGCTCTTTACTGTTTCCTCTCCACCTGAAACTGAATAAAAGACCACCCCTCTGGGAAAAGGTGGGAAGTTTTTTTACTGGAGCTCCACTGTGCCTCTTTTTAAGCTCAGATTTCAAACTAAAAGAGCTTCAAGGCTGTGAACCTGAAAGGAATATCATTCATGTATTGCTTACACAGGAGCTAATTTCTCCATTGATCTGCAGTGAGCTGGTACAAATGAACTGAAACATGAAGGGATGTAGACAGATGGCTAAGGCAGTACCGTGGTTGCAAACCCCAGCCCCACAGGTTCTTCAGTACACATTATCAGTATGCAGATTGAGTTACTAATTACTGTTCCTATCAAAATCAATATAACTGAAGGGTACAAGGTGAAATGCTGTTGTGTATAAGGGTAAGGTTGAGAGATTAGGGTGATTAGATGTGATAAAGAAGCCAGGCTGTTTGGGCACAAAAATTGTCTCCCTCCCACAATATTATGGTATGCTAGCAGCTGAAATCTCTTCTATTCTATAACTGTTATTTTGTCTTCATTGCATCTGATCACCTTTGCTGGTAAATGTTCTAATTTTCAGAAATATGGAGTATTCAATTGTTACCCTGAACTATCTTTACCACCATCAAACTGAAATCACCTCTTCTGCACAACTAACTACAACATAGCCTTTATCTTCTTTTCCTCTGACCCTTTGGCTGAGCGTTCTTCAGAAAGCAGAAGAGGGTAGGTGGAGTGGCATGTACAAAAAAATTGAAGCAAACTCTTCAAATAAAAACAAAGAGCAGAGAGAAAGTTTTCTAAGGCACATAACACTTCCGGCAAATATTTCAGATCATGCTCACAACCGCTGCCACTTGATTTGCCATCTCCCTGTTCTCATCAATTGGCAAGACATCACTTTATCAGCAGTACTGAAGTGAAGCTAATGCAATCACACAGTAATCCTGGCAGAAGTGCCTCTAGATGACAATGGGGAGCTGCAGCTGCTGCAGGAGAAGCAGAGCTTGAATTTAGCAAGGCTTGGAACCTGTGGAAGGTGAAATGTAGAAATGGATTGCCTTTCCCCTGCCCCTGCTCCAAGGTGGCAGGATAAAGCTGGCAGATTTGTTATGTTGCAAAGCTCAAGGGCAAAAGGACCAGGATAATTAAATTATGGTAAGGCATGCTTATTGCCTACAAAGTGAGAAGAAAAATAAATAAATATAGACGGTCTTTGAATTGCAGTTGAATTTAGAAATAAGAAGCCCAATAATAGGAAATACGTATTATAGCCTCTGTATCGTGAAGCTAAAGTGCAGGTCAAAAGACGGATGCTCAGGATCTTTGAAAGTATAGAACATGGGCCCACCAGAGAAGCAGTTTATTGTATGGGGAAACTGTACCTGGACCATGCCACTTTAGCCTGCATGCAGAGGGGACTCACAAGACTTAAATGTTCCTTCTTATGAACAAAGACTCTAAAGGGAAAATGTTCTAGCATGCCTTTCTCTATTTACTAAATAGAGGTCCCCTTTACTCTAGGTAAAGGGGAAAAAATTGGTGGGAGCCTTTCAACTTCCACACCTGTGCTGTAAAGTACTACAGTCCATGCAAGTTTTTTTTCCTGCATCTACAAATTGTTTGTCTCAAGTTTGATATGCCTAAGCAAGAACAGGTTGAAGTAGGATAGACAAAAATGACAGTGCCCAGTCGACTTGTGGAATGTATCTGCACAAGATGCAGTGATGACCAACAACTTAAATGGCTTTCAATGGCTGTCAGTCATGCCATACTATCCCCAGTGCCAGAGGCAGTATGGCTCCAAATATCAGTGGTTAGGGAAAATAGGTGGCAGAGTGCTATCCCACTAGGACTGCCAGGTAAACAAGGGGCAGGGTTCTTGTGCCTTTAATTGTTCGGGAGAAGAAGAGATTTCAGCTCTTGCTGTTTGTGTGACAACTATGCAACAGGAACCTTGTCTTTTATTTCACCTGGCAACTCTGTATCATACTCATGCACTGTTTTTGGGCTTCCCATAGGCTTCTGGCAGACCACAGTATGACAGAATGCTGTACTAGCAAAATGAGCTCTACCATTAAGCAGAGGGAAGTGACTGTCTCATGCAGGAAATGCTGTCTGTGTGTATACACATTATCATCATCATCATCTTGCTAACTGTTCTTTCTGAGGTCCTCAGCAGCTAGTCATTCTTGACTGAAGAGGACAGAGCCCTGTATGCCATATAATCTTAGTCGGGTCCTCTAAACTGTACTACTGCAGAGGATGATGGCGGAGGATGATGTTCTATCATTAAGGTTTAAGTTGTCTTCCGTACATGGAATAGGTATGGGATGCTATTTTGTCTTTCCCACAGGCAGCAAAATCTCTTGAACTAGTTGTGTAGACTTTCGTTCTGACGTAGCATGTCTCATCTTACATTCTTTTGATAGTCCCGCTAGTTATAGAAGTGGAGTTGTTGCTCAGAAGTGGAAATCTAGAAGAACCACAAGTATCTCTGAAAGCTAGAAGCTATCAGTGCTCCACCAACTCCAGAATTCACAATCAATTCTCTTAAATATTCCATTCTCCCTCAGACCATTCCAGTAGAGGAATAGTTGTTTGCATACTGTAGGGCTTCACTAGGAGACAGGAAAGGAAAGAAACTGTTAATTTGCATGCAATACTGATTTAAACATGAACACACTGCCATATTAAATGTGTTGCTGAGATTGAAGTTAAAAAAGAAGAAAAAGAAAAATCCAGCCAGGTGTCAGGGGAAAACTCATACACATTCTGTTTTATAATCAGAACTAAATAATACAGCTAGTATGAAAATACATGTGCTTGACACTAAGGTCAGAGCATATTAGCCAGAGGTGGATTAACTAAAACTCTCGAGTACACTGTGTGCCTTCTCTGTAATCTTGCCATTTCCATTTACTCTCCAATTAAATCTCTAATTATCCAAATATTTTGAGTTCTACCCTGCATGCCCCAACATTTCGCAGATGAAAATAGGGAGGCTCTTATGTACATGCTATGCTCCTTCTTTCCCTCCAAGGACCACAATTTATGTACTCCTCCTTCCCCAATTATCTCTTGGATGAAGGCTGTTCCACACCTGCTACAACTGATAATCACTTTTACCTGGAATAGTCTGTCCCACTTTTGAAACAGGATCACCACAAGACTTTTTTTACTTAAAATTGTTAGTAAGACATTTAATTACCATGTGTTATTGCATTCTTGTAAGCTGCTTTGGGCCCCATTTTGTGAGACAGGTGGGATATTAAATACACACACCCACATACACACGGACAAGACATTTTCACCTTTCACTTTATTTTCTTGAGGTGTACACACAGAACTAGATTTGCAATGTAGGCATTCTGTCATATAGCCCCTTTCAAAATTTTAGATAATGTCTCCAAATTCCAGTCAATTGCCGTGTACTTTTGATTTTTTATAGATAAAAGATGTCTGGGACAAAAAGAGTTATAATAGAATGACTGATTTTTTTTCCTGTTGGGATAGCTTTGTACCACATCCTAGTGTGTCAGGACAAAAAAATGTCCCACATCATTGTTTGGACAAATCTTGAGGCAGCAAAGAAAAATGGTACGCGTTGGTTGTCAGTAGATTGGCCACATTCAGGGGGGAATCGGAATGTCTTGGGCATTTGTATCAGGAAATATCTTTAATAGAAGGATACATTTTATTTAATAGAGCCAGCATAGTATAGAGGTTTGAGTGTTGGACTAGGATTCCAGTAGACCAGGATTCCAGTCTGTACTCTGCACTGGGTGACCTTGGGGAAGGCACCCTCTCTCTGTCTTAAAGAACAGAAATGGCAAATCTCCTCCGAATATAAACCTTGCCAAGAAAAGCTTTTGATAGGGTCACCATAAGGCAGTGTTGGTTTGACAGTGCATAACAACAAACATTTTGTAATGTTGTTATTGTGAGCTTTCAAGTTGTTTCTGACTTATGGAGACCCTAAGGAAAACCTATCACAGGATTTTCTGGGGCTGAGAGTATGTGACATGTTCAAGGTCACCCAATTGGCTTCCATGGCCAACCAAGGGTCTCCAGGGTCCAATGCTCAGACCACTACATTACACTGTCTGTCTCAAACATTTTACTTTACTATAATTTATTTTGCTTTACTTTTATTCTGCCTTGTATTTTTTGACTCTGGTTGTTTGGTAAACACTTAACTCTATATATGCAAATACTCCTTTGGAGGCTGGGCGTTCTTATACGCTGCAGTCCATCTGCCATGCAATTGCCATCTGCCAGCTCTCATTGCGTTCAGACAATATTCCGCAACATACACAATGCAAGACTCCTTAAAAAATTAAAATTCCTAGTGGAGATCTGGGTAGCATAGCAGTTATTGAACTGTAATTCCCAGGATCCCTAGACAGCATAGCTAATGGTGAAGAATGTGGAGAGTTGCAGTTAAACAACATGATGCCGAGCCTTGTTTAGTGCATGAGTGTTAATCCTCCCATGAATCTTGTTGCCCTTATACTTTGTGGAAGTTTGGATTGTTCTGAGCACATTGATACCTTTGTCTTATTTCTTGATGTCCCCAAAACTGGCTCCCTTCCTTTTGGCACTCAGCACTTGACCTTACTATGAGAGGCAATGATGGATGATGGAGAGGAACCAGCATGTTAACATTTTGTGTATATATACCCACATGTCCATCCATGAATTTTCATTTGAACAGGTCCAAACCATACCTGAGCCAGTAAATGTAAGAGGTCTATTCTAGCTTGTGGTGTTTTTCCATTTTGCTCACTGAGGAAGCGCTGACTGAACCCCATACCCTAATGGAAGGAGATCACTCCACCACTGCTCACCTTCCCAAAGACTGAAGATTAAAGATCTCTGATCTTCCTGGTTGTCCTGCTTATAGGGGAAAAGATGGAGGGAAAAAGCCTGTTACTGTTTGGTGGTATTTCAAATGTTTATGAACAGCATATCGGAATGCCATTTATTCATAGTACAGTGGCTACATTATTATGTGGGCATGCTCCACAGAACGGCTAATCTCAGTTGTGGTTAAAACTTCACTGGCCACCACTTTGTTTCTGAAGGAAAGAGTGGACTGCCTGCGAAGATATACTGTACATGTGACCAAATATTAAAATTACCCCAGAGATTCTACTCTGAGTTTCCCTTCAGAAGGGAGATGAATGATGAAATCTGGTGAGGGTTGATTTGAATTGGAACAGAGACCATGGACTGGGCAAAATGTTAACTTCTTCCCCCATGACAGAGTCCTAATCTGGTTCTGTCTTCCCTGCACCAGGGAAACAAATGGGAAACAAATCAGGCACACATGGGCCAGAGACTTGAATAATGCCGTATCCAATTTGGACATTAGCTGTTTTAAATGCCACTGAAAATTAGTTTAATAGCAACTCTTGACAGTGTACTTAAGGGCCAGTGGCTGCAGCTGTGGACTGGATTGCCTCAGAATGCAAGCAGCATGAAGTTTTTGAATGCTTCCCTAGATAACAATTATTTTCTTATTGGGAAAAGCTACAGTAGTAAAAGTGATACTATTATTACAGAGGAACATTCAAAGTATCCCTCCAGAAGCAAAATAAAATTGAGATCTGCTAAGACTTTTTTTAAAAAAATTGTCCTGGAAGGCTGGCTGTAGTCAAGGAATAGCTGCTGAAATCAGTGATACTTTCAGCCAGTTTGGAGTACCAAGACTCAGGTCCTTATCGCACCATGCCATCACAGTGATGGTTTGGTCCTACTGTTGTCTCAACTTTATTGCACAATACTGTGGTTCCATTTGTGCTGTTGTAGTCTACAGTCATTAGGAATGTGGTCTCTTTTCATGCTGAAAACAATCAGTTAATGACTCTCTTTCTTACTATGGGCCTTTCCACACTACACTGTTATAGCGCTATTATTCCACTTTCAACATCCTGTTGAATTTTGTAATTTACTAAGGCCAAAGAGTTCTCTGACTGAGAAATCTAAATGCCCATCCCTAAACTGCAAACCCCAGGATTCCACAGGATGTCGAAAGTGGAATAATAGCACTATAACAGTGGATGGTAGAAAGGCTCTATGATTCAGTAGCTAGTTTTGAGCGGGACTAGTGGGCACGGTGTGAATGTGGTCTGGTTGTATCTTCTTGGAGATTCCCAAGCAAATCTTCAGAACAGAAACCTCAGAATATTTCTAGTGTTTGGGAGGGGAGGACAAATTTTCTAAAGAGAATTGCTGTGTTTTCTGTGGTCTATGCTCTTGAAACCCTTTTCAGATTTGAGTGAAACCATTTTGAATAGGACTGCAACTGACTCATGAGATAAACACTTTTTTGGGGGGGGGGTCACAGAAGACATACATCAAAATGGGGAGGGAGGTCTGTTCCTCTTTGTGTGCTACCTTTCATGATGAGAGATTTGGGCAATGAAGGGTGTGCATAATGATGTTGTTCCGTAAAAACATTATTACAGTGCTCTCGCTCTCTCTCCCTTTGTCTCTCTGTCTCTCTCTCTGTGTACTGAAGCAAACCAATCATTGAGCACAATGTGGGGCAAATGGAGTGGTGATAATGGCATTTGTGCAGATTAAAAAACTGTGCAAATCACACTATTAAAGTGCAAATGTGGCAAGGATGCGGTACAAAGCATCAGCAACCAACTATTATTGAATACAGCTGAAGTGGTTTTTGAATGGTGTACCTGGCTGTTACAACATGGTGTGATAAGGACTTATGCTTGCCATAGAATCTCCCCAGAACTGTACCCCATACAAAGGTGTGGGCGAGGGTAGACCACATGTTTAAAATATCCAGCATTATCAGCAGAGAAAATGAAAGGTAAGAAATCAAATTAACCTCTTCCTTGTACTCTCCTCTTCCTTGTTTGTCTGTTGAAACCCTGCCTGTTGAAAATCTCTTAAAGGTTTTAAGACTGAGTGCCAGTGGTCTGCCCAAGTGTGCAAAGAAGCAGAGAAGCTGCTTTTTTGAATTTCCTCTTCCAGAATCTCCCACTGTCTGTGCTAGCTGGATTATTTTGGGAGTTGCAATCCACCCAAAGTAACTTTTCCAAGCTCTGCCAAAAAAAAAAAAAAGTACTTTCAGAACTATAGATCATATTTGATCATTTTCTTGGGTTTGCTTTTTGTCATCCTGCAACATATGAACAACCAAGATGCCGAAGCTGAGAGAGAGCAAGCCCCTGACTAGTCTAGCCTAAGGAATGTATCTTCCTGGGCAACAGGACAGCTTTACTTACAGACTGGTCTTCTGCATGGAGGAAAAAGATCAATTTCTTGATTTACTTTTTCTCCGCACAAATGACAGCATGGTTACTGTTCCACACCTCAGTTGCCAAAGAGGATGCAGAATTTACACTGATAGAATCTGATCGGCTGCTACTGTCACTGTCCACGAGAGAGCTGTGTCTATATTTTCCTTGTTCAAATGAAGGTGGGTATATTTTTTCCCCATGAAAGAATGAAGCTATCAGCCCCCCTGCTGGAATGGTTGAGAACTGTCGCAGCAAATCAAAATAATCTTCAGAGTATTTATTATGTGGTTTGAAGTGGTTTTGCCTGTATAATCAAGAGGATTGCTACCTCATTTTGCAAAGATACCTCTGCAAAAGCATCTTCGGCAGAAGAGCCAGAAAACAAACAAGAGAAGCGGTACTTCCATGTGGGAAAAAAAAGGCTGCCAGCCACACTATAGCTAAGGGCATAGCTGTCTTCAGTTTAAAATGCCACAAAATGGAGCTTAAAAAACTAATAAACTTCAGGATCTAACTACTGTATATGAAGAAAGTGCTGCCTAGATTTCATCACTTTGTTTTCTTTGGATATTGCAATGGAGAAACAGTGTGCTGCTAGTTTTTTTGTGATTAAACTGTTTCTCCCATGCTGTGTACACTGCCATCCCATGCCCTGCTTTACCTCTTTGGGAAGTACAGTATTTTGACAGTGCTAGTCACCTGAAGCCACCCAGAGCTTGGGAAAGGTACTTTTTGCATTGGAACTCCCAGATTCTGCCTTCCAACCACTATTGCCATGATATACAAGCCACCTGTCTGGAATGAAAAACCAAGGTATGCAGCTACTTAGAGCAGCATGGCCATTGACCATGTTGGCCATGGGATTCAGGGAGTTGTAGTCCAAAAAGGTAACTTTTACAAGCTCTGATTGTGCCCCCTTTTTTGCGTGCACAGTTGCCAGGCTAAAAGAAATCCAAGCAGAAGGCTTCTCTGTGCTTGTACTGACCTTGTTTGATTGGGATACTAATGCTTGGCCTATACAAAGGTGAGCAGTCTTTTTCTCCAAAGGCCCTAGGCAGCATCAGGTGCATGATTGCTGTGTGCCTTCAAGTCATTTCTTACTTATGGCGACTCTAAGGGAAACCAAGACCATTTCCACACTACACTGTTATAGTGCTATTATTCCACTTTTAACATCCTGTGGAATTCTGGGGTTTGTAATTTACTGAGGCCAAAGAACTCTCTGGCTGAGAATTATAAATAACCTTCCCTAAACTACAAACTCCAGGATTCCACAGGGTGTTGAAAGTGGAATAATAGCACTATAACACTGTAGTGCCAAAATAGCCCTAAAGAACCAACATGGTATAGTGGTTTGAGTGATGGACTACAACTCTGGAGACTAGAGTTCAGTTCCCTGCTTGGCCATGGAAATCCATGGGGTAAACCCTCCCAGCAGGTTTCCATGGCTGAGTGGGACTTTGAATCCTAGCCTCCTAACATCCTAATCTAACACTCAAACCATTATGCCATACTGGCTCTCATGTCTCCTTCACTCCCTCTCAAATAATAGTACAGCTCTGTATGATTGGAGGCCACATGTTTGCACATTCCTTCTTGTCCAAAATACAGCATAGCATTATGTATCAAGGGGCATGTACAAGTAGGCACTGCCTGGGCTGCTGGTGGGTGTGGCCTGCATTGGTGGGAAGGGTCAGTGCTGGCTTCCCTCTCATCCTTCCTGTACTCATAGCCATAGAACTGAGATCCAACTGCAGGGGACATGATAGCCATGTTTAAATATTTGAAGGGATGTCACGTTGAGGAGGGAGCAGGTTTGTTCTCTACTGCTCCAGAGACTAAGACGAGGAGCAATGGATTCAAGCTGCAGGAAAGGAGATTCTACTTGAACCTCAGGAAGAACTTCCTGATGGTCAGAGCTGTCTGGCAGTGGAATATGCTTCCTCGGAGTGTGGTTGAGTCTCCTTCTTTGGAGGTTTTTAAGCAGAGGCTGGATGGTCATCTGTTGGGAATGCTTTGATGGGTGTTCTTGCATAGCAAGGGGTTGGACTCGATGGCCCCTGGGGTCTCTTCCAACTCTATGATTCTATGATTTAATTCTTCCTCTTCTTTGGGTGGCTGCCATCAGTGGCTGTCGATTCTGGTTACTTATGACAGAGATGCTAAACAAGGAAAGCCACTGCATGTGTTCAGTTGAATTTGGTTGGATCCAACTTCTCTCCATTCATGGCCAAAATGTTCTGCTGCAGTATTTATTCCACCTAGATATTGAAGGGTGACCTTATTATGTAGGAATTTGTACCTGGCTTTATTTCTTTTCCTATTTCTTTCCCATGCATATTTTTAAAAATTAAGGCTGTCAGAATGGAAGTCAATTCAATTGGTAAAATGGCAGTATATATATGAAGCATATAAATACATAGACTGAACCACCCCATTACCACCTCTGGTTCTAGAGTGAAAAGATTTTTAAATATCACATTCATATCCAGAAGTCAAGTTAATGATTCTCAGATACCAGCAGTCAAGATGCCAGTTTCAACCACCACTTTCACATGACACTTTTTTCACAGCAAAGTTTCAGCACAAAAGAAGAATAGGTGCATGGTGATCAGGGTGGATCCTGCCACTGCAATCCTGCCATCTTGATTTGAGCCAGGCAGACTCTAGTAGCAATCTCCCAGCAATCCAAAATCTAAGCTAGCTACAGCCCCACAGAGACAAGGTATTCAGGCAAGGGGAATCCCAGAGGGAAAGAGTAAGTAGCAATCCAAGGTTCAAACCAGTAAAATCTAGCCAGAGAGCAACTGAATGTAGTTCAACAGCCTAACATCACTGAAGTTACAGCAAAAGCCAAGGAGCCTAGGATCAGATGACAAGTTCTAGGACAGCTTCTCCAGCCTGGAATGTGGCCTTTCTAGCTAAGCAGATGGCATTCCAGCAAGTGTTCAGAAGTAACATTTTGCCACACTATTTCTGAGGAGATCCCTGTTCCTGAGCAGTCCTCCCTTGCAGATAACTGTCCCACCTGACCTCCAGCCTCATGTATGTTTCCATCTGAACCATCCTCCTGGGCTAGAAGGCTGCTTGGTCTCAATTCAGAAACTGAGTGTCTTGCCTCTTCAAGCTGGGAAGGGCACTAATCCTCTCCCGAGAGCCCAGAGCATGCTGCTCCTCAGGAGCAGGAGGCTCTGCATTCTCTTTCAAGTGGAATTCTCCACTGAAGGCCTGGCACCTGGTTACTCTTTCCATTTTTGCTGTTGTTAACATACCCTTCCAACAGTCCAGATTTGGCAGTGACAGTCTTGATTAATTTTCTGCTGTCCCACTTTTCCAGCTGCTTTTAAAATGTCCCAGTTTCTCCTCTCCTCTCTTTCCCCTTTGTCAACAGGTTACTTCACTTGCTACAAATTAAGTTCAAAGTGCAAACACTGGCTATTTCCGCACTTGACTGTTATAGCGCTATGATTCCACTCTCAACATCCTATGGAATCCTGGGGTTTGCAGTTTAGGGAGGGGCCAGATGGCTAGTGCAGTCATGTGCGGAACAGTCTAGTGCGGAAATGGCCATTGTTTGCACTCATTTAACTCTGGGGGAGTAAAGGACAAGAAGGTGGGGAATCCTGCCCTCCTCAGTAGGCTCAAAACAAACTGCTGTAGTCCCCCTACCTTGTGTGTTCTTCCTCCTTAATAACTTTTGATATCTTAATCACCCTCTACTATTTCTCAGCCACATGTTTCCCAGTTTTCATTTGTGAAAATGTTAGTAGGTATGTTGGAGGGGGGTTGCATTTTTTTATTTTCATTAAGAAAAAAAAAAAAGAGGAAAACAACTATACTACAGCACTACAGAATAATACAAAAGAAATAAACTATAAAAATAAACTACACAACTATATACTATCACAAAAGCAAACAAATTTACAACTATTAAACTAAACTACCAGATATCAACAAAACTACAAATAACTAAAAATTGGTTCCTGCCCGTGTTGCAAACAGTGAATAGCAATCCAGCAATAACAACTATTAAATTCTTAAATTTGACTTAACATTAATACTTGTTGCCTATTATTTGTTTTCATAGTAAATACAAACTTACAAAAATAATTGATGGTTAATAATTCTAGGTAAGTATTAATAATGATTCTAACTTAATTATTAAAAATCATTTTAACCACTTAGAAATTACTTGTCAATTACAAAATATCATTCCTTAACAAAATTTCTTATAAACTTAACTCCTTACAGACTAATTTAACATCAAATATATGTTGTTCTTAACTTAAGGCCCTATCACACCACACTGTTAAGTGCTATTATTCTACTAACTGCTGTTACATCCTGTGGAATTCTGGGGATTGTAGTTTACTGAGGCCAAACAGCTCTCTGGCTGAGAATTCTATAGGCCCCTCCCTAAACTACAAGCCCCAGAATGCCATAAAATGGAACCACAACAGTTAAAGTGGAATAATAGCACTATAAAGGTGTAATATGATAGGGCCCTTATTCTATCTTATATATTAGTCATCTATTCTTATTCTATTGTATATTAAAATTAGTATTTCTTAAAATAATAATTCTATATATAGTAAGTAACTTTTAAAAGCAACAAACAAAGTAAAGTTATTAACTCCCAGAGGGTATGTGTTGATAGGACAGACTTTTACACAGCCTGAAAGGGGCTTCAGTTCAGCTTGTTGAACCATTATTAGACGATATGAAGGGCAGTCTGAATAAAAAAGCAACTGTGAAGCTACATCTCTACTCCATCTTCATTTTCTCAGAAGGAAGTACTTCTGGCTTCCCAGGACAAACATCTACAGTGGCAAATTTGCTCTACTTATGTAGATTCCCTGTGTAGACACTGGGGATGAGCAGGGATTTAACACAGGGTTAAATCACACAATGGTACTAAGCCTGATATGTCTAGTTTTTGCTGGTCAACAACTCTCATCACCGAGGCAGTTGGCCACACTGGCCAGAGATGATGTCCAACAACATCCAGGGATCCAAGGTTAGGAACCACTCAGGTGTAAGAGCACCAGGCTGCCCACTCTAGATGTTTGTTCCGAGGAGGCTGTTCTGAGGAAACTCGGAGGAGACGTATGCCAACAGGCCCCTTTGTATGATTGTTGCTTCCTTTTTGAGTAATATGCCCTTATTCTTGGGTCTGAAAAAGGAAACCATATTTTCTTATTCACCACTTTGAAGAACATCTTATTGAAGAATAGATAAACATGTTTTGAATAAATAATAAATCAGTATTTAGTCAGTTTATATTCATGTTCAGTAAATCTTGAGCTGAGATGAAACATATGAGATGAAACTTTTCCTTCCTTGCCCCCCTTCTTCCCCCCTCCTCCGCCTCCTCTTTTCTTTTTTCTGTTTTACTTTAACAATAGATTCATTGACCTAGGGAGATTCTGAGATTGCACAGTACTAAGACTGCACCCCAATAGCCCTCCAGCTGTGCAAATTTGGCAGGGGCAGTCCCAGAGAATCCTCTGTCTTTTGAAATATTCTGCTTGGCTCCTTTTGAGATGTTCCAGTTTCTCCCTCTTCCTCCCACTTTCCCCTTTGTCCTTACTTCAGTTGCTGAAAACTGAACTCAAAGTACAAAAGTGGTTTGCACTCAATGAACTCAACAGGGGGAGAGGCGGGCAATCTTGCCCTTCCCATTAGACTCAAGGCCTTTCCATACTACACCGTTATAATGCTGTTATTCCACTTGCAACACCCTGTGGAATTCTGGGGTGTGTAGTTTAGTGAGGCCAAAGAGCTCTCTGGCTGGGAATTCTAAAGGCCCCTCCCTAAACTGCAAACCCCAAGATTCGATAAGATGTTGAAAGTGGAATAATAGCATTACAACAGTATAGTGCAGAAAGCCCCTAAGTCAAACGCAAACTGCTGCAGCCTCTCTTAGCTTGTGTGTGCTTTGTTATTAAAATCTTCTGCCCTCCTGACCACGCTCTGATGTTGCTTTGCCACAGGTGTCCCAGTTTTCATCCATGAAATGTTGGAAGGTTCGCAGTCCTGTCTTTACTTATTTGGCAAATCATCTCACTGAAATCTATAGGAGTCCCTTCTGAGTTGTTCTCTGACCTTTTTATTTAGGAAAAATGTCTCAGTTACTATTAATTATGATATGTATGTTTAGGCTGGATTGCAGTAGGAAATGTACAAGGGCTTTGGAAGCTTGATCAAACAAGATCAGCCGCTACAGAAAATCCATCGAGCATCTCACAGTATTTCACAACAACTTGATTTTGTCATTTTAAAATCTAATCTGCTTCTTTGCCTATGTATTCAAACAATAAAGATACATAAATTTGAATCCGGATGGTAATTCCCACTAGAATACACCCACTTGAATCAATGAGATTTATGTAAGTTTTTACTTACCATTCAATCATTGATTCAATGGGTCTGCTTTAATTTTGACTACCAATAGAATTCATATCATAATATTTCTTAAAGATTATAGCTGACATCTCATTAGGTAGTTACAGTATCAAAACCTCCTAACCTTTGTTCCACTATTGTCATCACTGCAAATATCCCCTGAAACCAATCCTAAAATCCAGACAGCTGTACCAAGGAAAGGAGTTCCATGGTGCTGGCAAGTGGGATGCTGAAGGATGATGCTTTCAGCCCCTTCCTGCCAGTAGAGCCATGGTGCGACGCCAAGCCCATTTCCGCTCTACACTGTTATAGGCGATTTCTGCACTACACTCTTACAGCACAATTATTCCACTTTCAACATCCTACCGGTCTGGCCAGCCCCTCCCTAAACTGCAAACCCCAGGATTCCATAGGATGATGAAAGTGGAATAATCACGCTATAAGAGTGTAGTGCGGAAATGGCCATAGTACTATTATTCAACTTTCAACATCCTGTGGAATTCAGGGGTTTCTAGTTTACTGAGGCCAAAGAGCTCCCTGGCTGAGAATTCTAAATGCGCCTCCCAAACTACAAACCCCAGGATTCCACAGGATGTTGAAAGTGGAATAATAGCACTATAACAGTGTAGTGCAGATATGGCCAAAGTTATGATAGGACCTCATAGGAGTCCTTGTTCCTGTTTCTCACTCCTCAGCTCATGGTGAGAAGGGCTGGATACACTTGAGTGCCCTGCTCACCAGCACTGCAGAATCCATCCCTTGGTTTTTAAGGTCCTTCAAATGGCCTTAGGTCAAGAGATTGAGCATTGTAACTATGCATCTGATAACTATATGACCCATATCAGGAACATGATTGCCTCACAACTGAAGAAAATGTCAGAATCACCAATCCTCTGCGTGATTATAGTGTTTAAAAATTGTAATTCAGAGCATTTCATTTTATCATTCTGAAAAGAGAGTTTTTCACAAGATTTTTTTCCCTTTTAATTCCAGACTTTCCTTTTTGGTTCAGGGTGGATGTGGGTTGAAGATAAAATCACCCTCCCGACAGGCTCCTGCATTTATATCCCTAAACACCAGCACTTTAAAAAACATGAGCAAGGCATTAATTTTGTGATCCCTTCTGCCCCTCCAGAATGCTGGGGAGAGCCCAGCCTTCCCTCCTATACTTGGCCCACACAATCAATTATCTCACTTATTGAGCCATACTCGTTAGTTATTCAGAAAGATGGACTGTGGCCATCATGTTTTAAAAGTGCAGCTCTTACAACTAATGAGTGCCTTGCTCTCCATTCCCACCCCTGCCCCTGCTTTCCTGTTGGATTTACACTTCATTAGTTGGTGGTTGTTTATTCCCCAGGGGATCCATCTCTTCTCTTGGTTGACCCCGAGCCCTTCCTTTTCATTCCTCTGCTCTGCCAATCCTGAGAAAATTCAAATAATTGTGACCTGAGACAGAGAGAAATGAAGCAGATCACCATGAGGACATGCACTTTCTCTCTGCAGCCAAAACTTCAGTGATTAATGGCTGAAGCCAGCCCAATATAATAGGAATCATCATCATCATCATCATCATCATCTTTATTTATATCCTGTTTTTTTCCTGGTTGGGACTCAAAGTAGCTTAAAATAATTTTAAAAATAGTTAAAATTATGTAATATAAAAGATGAAACACAAATCAAATGATCAAATAAGAATTACAACAAAGTTAAAATACATAATTGAAACTCAAAACATCCATAAATTCAGCACAAGTAACAATATTCAGCACTTTTTATCAGACAGGTCAAAATCACACACTGAATGCCTGTTGGCATAAAAATGTCTTTACTTGCCTGTGGAAAGAAAGTAGGGAGGGTGCCAGTCTGACTTCTTTGGGAAGGGAGTTCCAGAGCCTGGGAGCCAGCCGTTGAAAAGGCCTTCTCCTGTATTCGCACCAGATGCATCTGTGAAGTTTGTGGGACAGAGAGAAGGGCCTCTCCAGCAGATCTCAAAGCCAAGCTGGTTTGTAAGGGAGGATATGGTCCTTCAGATGGCACTTAGGTCAAGGTACTTAGTGTTGGGGAAATTAAAAAAAATATTGAATGTTGAGAGACTTTGGTAATGAGACTCAATCAGCAGAGTATTTTAGCACTAAACGGAAGTTGAACAGATCACCAGTCCCACTTCTTTAACTACATCCCAAACACACTTAATCTAGCTCAAAATAAGCACAAAAACAGTTTGGTTAAAAATATAAAGAGTTTACTCACAAAAACTTGTGCATAGTCTACACAGGTTCAATTCTTGAAGAAGGTTGGAAGAAAATAAAGCACTCATATGCTTGCTGCAAAATGATCCCTGTTAGGAGATCTCAGACAATGTTTTCAGGACAAAATGGCGAAGACAAAAAAGGGAGAGAGTAAATGGCCAGAGAACCTTTTTCAAAAGAACAAGGAATGCCTATGTGCTGGAGGAAGAGGTGTTAACCAACAAACAGGAAGTTCTCTCTCTAGGCTATCTCTCTATGCCTAACAACAGACATGCAAACAAACTAAGTCATTTTATTAGGCATGCAAAGGTTGCCACTCCCAACACTTAGTACCAAAAGCCAGCTAAGTTATTTTGGCAATGAGGCAGAAAATCATATAAGTCTCTCAATGTGACAATAAACAAGTGTAATAACAACACTACTGTCTTTTTATGACCTCAAATCTGCTCCTTGTGGCGGATATCTCATTCTGCCTAATGGTAATGGGGGACCTCTAATGACTACAACATTGGGGAGGGGGACAGGAAGAGTAATTTTACCAAATTCAATTCTAGCCTTCTGAGACATGCTGACTTCCTGAACTCTCACATTCCCTGAGCTCCCTCCACCTTGTTTCACACCACAGCACTTAATTCTTCACCATTGACTGAAAGTATGCATTTTCACCAGCCAAACAAATCTTCCTTAGGTAGCATAGTGCAGTCCTTACTTCAGTTATTATTCACAAATGATTGATCTGGAGTTTTCCTACTAATTTTATCCAGGGGTTTCCAAAAGCAGAAGGTTTGAAGAATTTGAAATGGCTACTAAGGGGCAATTGTTCTGCACAAAATCAAGATTCAGGATTGATTTCACCCTTCTTAGGTATTTAACACATGCATCAGTTGTTTTGGGCTATTCCTCTTGGAAAGGTAGCAGAATGGCAACGCACTGTTTTGCACTATGTCTGCATTTGTACTTCAGTTACATTAGTTCCTGTGTTTGCTGTCTGGCACTTGAAATACAACAATACAACTCATACAACCCTGTTTGCCCCATCTCCAGCTTCATGATTTATGTGTTTTAAAAAAAAGAAATCTGGGAAGCTGTAATTGCACAATTTCCCATCACATAATGACACTATTATGGAACAGACCCCCAAACATGCTTCCTTCCCCAGTTGGGAAGATGAATATACACCGCATCACGATTTTTTCCCTGTGGGTTTCCCAGCACTTCCCCAATGATACTTTTGTATTTTATCCTTTAAATTTTTGTATATTTACTCTTTAAACTTTTCCTGAAAGCAATGGTTTTTCTGGCATTAATTTTTAATGGAGTTACATTGGAAGTCTGCTATTGAGTTACTCCCTTTATTTTTTCTTTTTAAGTAAAGTAATGAAAAAAAAATCATGCTGGAGAATGCAGAATGAACATACAGTAGTTCTCTTGGGAATTCTTGAAAAACCTGGTGTCATCCCAGCCCTGCCACTACAAGGAGACTGGGTTTTCCTTCCTGGCGATTTCTGGGGAATACCCAAGAAAAGCAATAAAGCCGCACCTACGCCATGCCTGCTGTGTTCCCAATATCTCAATGAAGCAGAATCAGACATTCCCATCCAAAGTGGTAACTTTGGTGTTACTGCAGCTTCTAGGCCACCTTGGTGATAGCATAAAGATATCCTTTTGATATCAATAATTCGGCTTTCTTCCACCACCTCTCTCCACATGTTTGTGAGGTCCCTGGATAAGCATGAAACTAGGCTTGGTGGCTGATTGCTGCAATATTCCTAAACAATACAGGCAAGCCAGAAATAGCCAGATCGCAGCTTCAGGAGACCTCCCGGCAAACACCCTATTATGTATGCGCCACCTACAAAGGACTCCCTGCCCCGAGCAGGTAACTTGACTAGCTGAACTATCAACTGTCCAGCATCACGCATTTTCATACTGGCTACTCCTTTGTCAATTCGGACCTAACTCAATCATGTTAAATTTTGATCTTTCCGAGGCTTTGTCTCGCACCCGAAATCCATTGTTCTCATGAAATACAGCATAGCCTGCAGTCACATTTCTCCCTATAAAAACCCTCGATTCTGAGACCTTCCTTGGATCGCTCCCGAGTTCCAGACCGTCTTACTGCCTCTTTGCTTGGCGAGCCTCTTTGCTTGCTGAGCCACATTGAACCCCAGCATTGCTCTCTATTCTCCCGAACTTCAGGACAGGTTTCGTATCACCCAAATCAACTATCCCTTTGAAAAATCTCTCTGTCCCACTCCTACCTTTATTTTCTATAGTTATCTGAGTGAGTGTGTCACATACACTGTTTGCCTGTATTTTAATAAAGATCTCATTTATTCTTTCAAAATGGGTTGCTTCTTGACTGGCCTGACCCCGTAGACATAGGGTTCAAGATCCTGCTAAGTTACCCTGCCTCTCGTAACGCTAAAGCAGTGCTCAGAGCTAATTTTCCCCACCTATAGTTGAGCACATTTTAGTGTCCCTCATGGGACCCCCAGTAAACAGGGTAACATTGGTACACAATGGGATGGGAGAGGTCATTAACAGTTTATTTCAAGTGGGAAAAGATACAACAGTTGTACAGCAATAGAGGAGCCATGATTTGTATGATAAGCTACAGGTGAAGTTGACACTAATTCAGTGCAATTGTGGTGTAACAGTTTCATGTGATAAGCTCCTTAAGCACAAGCTTTTTCTCAGAGTTGGCCTGGATCAAGGAATGGATATGGAGCCCAGTACAGCAGAGGAAGGTCCTGAAGGCTCAGTTGCACTCTAGACCCTCTGAAGTTGCTCCCATCTGCCTTAGAGGCAGTGTGGTAGCTGCAGCCATGGTTGATATGAAACAAAGGAGACCAGCAAGCGTTGCCTGGTGTGTGTTTTGGCCTTTTCAGTCTATACACTATGATGCCTACTCCATTTGTCAGGTAAAAGCACCTAATCCTTGTCCTGAAATGTGGGGCCATCATGGATATACCAGGAGCCCTGGTGGCGCAGTGGTTAAATGCCAGTACTGTAACCACAAGGTTGTGAGTTCGATCCTGCCAGGCTCCAAGGCTGACTCAGCCTTCCATCCTTTCGCAGGTCGGTAAAATGAGTACCCAGCTTGTTGGGGGCAATTAGCTAAAAATACATTGTAAACCGCTTAGATAACACTGGTTGATAGGCGGTATAGAAATAAATAAATGCTATGCTATGCTACTGTTGGACTTAACTTTTTCTGAACATTATTAGCCCTCCAGTGGCTTGTTCCTTCACCAACATTATATAGGATGTTCTTGGTTTTGTTGCCTGTGCTAGTGTCTGTTTTAAACAATAGATTAATTAATTAAAACTTCAGTTCAGGAGTGTGCCACATGTACCAGTGATCTATTTTTAAATATCTCCCTGTCACCAAACTTTCCCAAAAATGAAAATCTATTTATAAATAAGTTAAGCGAGGATCATGCATTTTGTTTAAAAGCCAAAAAAAGATGTTTTAAAAAGGGAAACATTTCCTCTTGCCTGCCAAACTGCCAGATACCAGCAGTACATTCAGCCATGCAGCACCAACAGCAGCAGCAGCAGCATCATAGTGTTCACACCCTCTTTTCTAGTACAGAGGGGGGGTTGGTTCCCAGACCCCCAGAAATTGCTTCACTGTATTTAGGAAGTCTACTACTTCTAATTCAAGAGGGCAAATTCCATCATCAGAGTCTGAGGCCATTGCTGCCCTACACTGTTATAGTGCTAGTATTCCACTTTCAACATCCTATGGAATCCTGGGGTTTGCAGTTTAGGGAGGGCGTTTGGAATTTCTCAGCCAGAGAGCTCTTTGGCCTCAGTAAACTACAAACCCCTGAATTCCACAGGATGTTGAAAGTGGAATAATAGCACTATAATAGTGTAGGGCGTAAATGGCCTGAGACACTCTTTCTCAGACTATTTCAGTTCTGGAAAGCTACACTCATATGGAATGAAGAAGAAATGATTATACTTGGATATGAGGAGTAGCTTAAATTGTAAGCTGTTTTACACTTCTTTCCACAACACCAAGCTCTTTGTCAGCCTACAGGCACTTAGATGATTAACTGTACCTGTAAGGCTATGTGCCTCATTCACACCTGCCATAATTTGAGTGGTGTCATCTTTGTGAAAATTACTTATTTCTGAACTATGTGGCTCAACTTTGGGATTATATATCTCATGGAGAATCAACCTGAGGAACCCTATTACCAAGCTCAGTGGGGTTCCATGATATGGAAACTGCAATTAGTCCAAAATACAGCTGCAGAGCTACTAATGGGAATTAGACATTATAATCCTATTGTACCTGAATTCTGACAACTACACTGAATCCTGGTTCACTTGCGAGCAGCTCTGAGCTTGACTGAGATGGAATCCTCAGGTAGCTGATTGTCAGGGTCATGACAGGGCAGCAAATAGTTAGTTGCTTAATGCGATATTGTATTGTTATTGCCAGAGACATTTTCTGATGCTATCTAGTGTGGATGCCCAAAATAACCAAACATGAGTCTTTTACTCATCTCAGTTTGGAAGGGGGCTAGCCCAGGCCATTTTGTTCTCTGAGACAGAGGCCATTTCCATACTAGACTGTTATAGTGCTATTATTCCACTTTCAACATCCTATGGAATACTAGGGTTTGCAGTGTAGGGAGGGGCCAAAGTGGAATAACAGCACTGTAACAGTATAGTGGAGAAATGGCCAGCGTCAAATAGCATTTCTATCCACCAAAGAAGGGATGCCAGAAAAAAAAAAAGGCAAAAAAGGCAGAGGCTTCCTGTGCCTCTAATGAGTGTATAGAACAGGGAATCTCAGCAAGTGTTGCTTGTCACACAATAGGTAACAAGCAACATCTGCTAAGATTCCCTATTCTACACAGTCATTAAAGGTACAAGAACCCACTGGCTTTTTTTTTTCTTCTGGCAACCCTGCGCCCAAATCAAGGAGGATGTGACAATCAAGGAGGAGGATGTTTCCAGCATCCTTCTATCAGCAAGTGAGATGGTGAAAATCAGAAGCCAGACTTCTGTTGCAAGTCCCTGTCACAGCCTTGCTCACTGAGGGAGGAGATTAGAAATGCCATCCTTCTTGTGCCCCAATGGGCAGCTGAAAAGAATTGATTAAAACCACAGAATAGGACATTGTACCAGTGCAGTTATCTTTGTACTGAGATTATATATTTCATTTGTTGATGCATCATCTAACAATAGCATGTTTTTTTAGTACAGGACATGCAGTCCAGAATAAAAGGGGCTTTATTGTACTCACTTGGGCCATTTTTGTACTATACTGTTATAGTGCTATTATTCCACTGTCAACATCCTGTGGGATTCTGGGGGTTTGTAGTTTACTGAGGCAAAAGAACCTTCTGGCTGAGAATTCTAAATGCCCTTCCCTAAACTGCAAACTCTAGGATTCCATAGGATGTTGAAATTAAAATAATAGCACTGTAACAGTGTAGTGTGGAAATAGCCTTAGAGATGCTGGAGTTGTGGCCCAATATGTCTGTAGGGCAACAACTTGTGGAAATTTGCTATAATGGCCCACATAAAACAGGAGATGTAAAAAGTAATTATCCTAAACCAGAGAAATCTAGTAGATTAATACCTGCTACCACCTAGTTCCTCCATGATTTCAGGCAAGGGTCTTTCCTGGCCCTGCTTATTGAGACCCTGTAATTGGGAGGCAAGGAAACTTTGGCGCTCTAGATGATTTGAACTACAGTTCTCACACAATTTCTTCCTGTCAGTCATGCTGGATGAGACTGATCAGAACTGTAGGGCCAAAGCATCTGGAGGGCCCAAGGTTCCCCCATTCATGCTTGGCTAGAGATGGTAGGGATCACAATTATAGCCCTGTAAAGGCAAACTGTGCAGTTACTCACTGAGTCATAGCTGGTTCAGTATTTTAGCAAGCTATTAAATTTAGGCTTCCGTAGTGCAAAACAGACAATGGCCAGGGAGTATCCAGGCCAGGCTTTATGATGCTAATAACCAAATCAGTGCCTATTGTTGGGTTTGTCCCTCCTTCACTAACAAAGAATGCCAATTCCCTTCCCCTATGGGTTTGGGAGTGATGACATGGCACAGATGGTGCCAGTGGGCTGGACAATCATTGGCCATTGCAGGGCATGTATTGATGAATGGAACTGCTTCTGAGGAATACTAATGCCCACTCTTGCATAAAAAGGAAAAGGGTGGCTTTGTGTCTTGGCCTTAAGACACTGTTGCTTTAGAGGGCACCTGACCGTGACGGAAACGTCTTCTGAGAATGTGGAGGAGAGCCAGAAGAACGAGGTCATATCCTCGGAATGGCAGCCCATCAGATCAACAAAACAGGTTACCAGAAACAAAGAAATGAACTTCATGAAACTGGGTCATAAAGTTCACCTGGCAATTTAAGCATTGATGTAGAATGTAACACATGCCCTGTGGAAGACAACACTGATTAGAAACATGTTGTTTTTTAAACAATGGTTCTGATAAATTTCAAATGATGAGCTGCTTCTATTTTATATATTCCTCTACTGAGCCATTTGTACACATCCTGTAAGCTTCAGTTTTTCTATATATGTATAAAAAGATAGATAATGCTACAATCAACTTAATCCTCCTTGTACTTCTTGATGACAAAGGACCCCATTCAGCTTTACAGCTTTGCATTTAGACAAAGCCTGATGATCAAAATATGTATCTGGGAGGAAGCCTGCCCCTCATGTACTGCTTTGCTCCAGTATTTTAAACAACAGCTGGGCCTGCAGAAATAAAGCAGGTGAAACTTTTCTTGGTGCTTGCTTCATTTCTGCATGTCAAGCAGTTCTTAAAAGCACAGATGCAGGGCTGGTTTTTACATATATACATATACTTTGGTAAAATATGACCTTTTTATAGCTCAGTGGAAGAAGACAACACAATCCCACCACCCCTAACTTCTGCCTTTTTTGAAGCAAAAGTTCCAAACCTTAACTGAGAGGCATGTTGTATCAATTATCTGATCTATTTTGGATTTGCTCTCTAAAGATTTGTTTCTCTTTCATAAATACTCCCTGGGTGGCTTTTCTACCAAATGGGATGAGAGTGAAATGCTAAGAGAGGGAAAGAGCCTAAACTGTTTTTCTCCCTCTTTAGGTAGAATTCAGCTATTATTAATAAGCATGTGTTTATGGATCAATAAAACAATGATTTCCTCAAATCCCACAGCTGAACAACAAGGTCTACCTGTCTACCAACCTACCTACCTACCTACCTATTTATTTATTTAATGAAAGGACCCATCTATGTGAGCATTCTGAGCTATTTGTTACCACCGTGTACTGGCCTGGCCTTTGGTGAACAAAAGATATCATTTTGATATCATAATTCAGTCCTGCTTTGCTACCAGCCAAGTGTTTGTGAGGCCATCGAACAAGTGTGAAGCTAGGCATGGCTACTATTTGCTGCTCACACCAAACCAAGCCAGAGATTACCAGATCTGCTTTAGGAGACCTCCCGAAACAAACACCCTCAATAAACAAAGAGACCCTCTGCCCTGAGAGGGCACCCTGGCGAGCTGAGTGCTTAACTGCCGAGCTAGCCGCATTTACATACCAGCCATACTATTGTCAATTCGAAACATAACTCAATCATGTAAATTCTGACCTTTCAGAGGCATTGTCTCGAACCCAAAACTTATTGTTTTTGCCCAAGACCAGACTAGCCTACGGTCATCCTTTCCCTGATAAAAACCCCCAGTTCCGAGAGCCCTTTGGAACTCTCGCCAGATCGCCTTGGACTTCTACTCTGTCTTGCTGCCGCTCCGTTCAGCGAATTCCCCTTGGCCGCCACGCCGAGTTTCCTCTTCTACAATCGGCCTCCCCAAGACTGCAGGAAAGGTGGCGTATCACCCATTCCCCTTGAACTCTATTTTCCTTTTCTAGTTAGGAGTGTGGTTGTGTTGTTCTTGATATTGTTAAATAAATCTTATTGCTATCTTGAACTGCCTGACTGCTCACTGACCTGACGCTGTAGACATAGGGTAAAAGATCCCCACTAAGTTACCCTGCCTCTCGTTAGCCAAGAGAGTGCTCCAGCTAATTTCCCCATCTTTGCTTGTTGTTTGGTTATTTGGGCGCCCCTCACGGGACCCCCAAGTCACAGGGTAACATATTGCTATTTATTGGCTGTTACCCTTTTCTTTCCAAGGCCATTTCCACACTACCCTAGTATAGTGCTATTATTCCACTTTCAACATCCTGTGGAATTCTGCAGCAAAACTGCTTCCCAGGCAGACATTTTGGTGAAAAATAAGTTGGAATTTGTGTGTGGGAGCACTGAAGGAGGGCAGTACAGCCTCATAACTTCCAGAAATTACCTACCCCTCCTTTAAATAGAGAAGTGAGTTTACAGTATTTGAGTGCTAGAGGAATTAAACGTGTGACAACTTGCCCAGGCAAGCCTGCTGGACTTTTCAATCTGCACAGCAGGCTGGAATTCAGCAACTGTTTCCCCACTCTAGCCTTGCCATCCTAAAGAGGTTTTACTTGTTGAATTCACTTCCTTGTGAATTACTGCCTCCAGTTGCAGTTAACAGGCATAACATAGATATGCCCACTTTCATTATGTGTAAAAACAGGATTGCTGGCTCTTCACTTGGAGGTACAAGCTCTGAGGTGTTAAAAAACCTTTGAAGGAATGAAAATTAGACCCTGCCAGACAGCTACTGTGGAAAGAGAGGGTGTAGCAGAAGCACAAAATGTGCGGCTTGGTTATGTTCTCTTTAGACACCTGTACGCTTTTAAAGGAGCAACCATATTGCAGTTATTGTCTGGCCATATGAAACAGTATACAGAGCCTGTGCTTCAGATTTAGAGCCTGGAAATGTCACTTTTTGGACTTCAGCCCTGAATCCATCAGCCAGCATGATAGTGAATTCTGTGAGTTATAATCCCAAAATATAACTTTCCCAGATCTATTCAGATTTCATCCATAGACAATTGGTGCAAAATTCAGTCTGAGAACTCATGGTGGCTTCCATGTCAGAAGGGTGCTGAATCCACTCCAGGTTTAACCTGAAATTTACCAGAGCTATCCAAGGTGTCAAAGCTACTGCAGGGGTTAAAGCTTGAACACCTTGTATAGCTATTTTGGACTTTGCTCAGAAATTAATTCACCACCCCCCTGACAAGGAAATCACTACCTATCACTGCAGAAACAAAGCAAACTATACTGTTGTTGTTTTTTCATATTTGATACACAATAAAATTCAGAATGGGACTTCATGGACCTCATGTTGATAAGTAGGAATAAAACGCCGTAAATGTATTGTACACATTTTGATGGTGTTGCCATTTGTTGTGCTCCTGACATATTCTATTTCACAAAGGTCAGCTGAAGGACTATTTTCAGGCTTGATGCCAAAAGCCCCATGAGTCTGCACCGCCTGTTGAGGACAGTAGCATGCAAGTGGCCAGCCCCCTCCAAGAGGCATTAAGCACCTGGTTAGAGGAAATCTTTGTTTGCCTGAGATGGCCCCAGACTGCATTCCAAAACTCTCCAGCCACTAAAAAATAAAAACAAAACTCTTGACTTCTAACCCTTGGGACAATAATAAACTGCATTGCAATTGGTAAAGACTGACTGACTGGCTTGAAATATGCAATAGGAATTTGGATATTTCATTCTTGCTAGGAAACATGGTAATCTCTGGGATTCATAGCTTAATTCTAAACATGGGCAAAACTACAAAAGGAGGAGACAGGGACTGAAAGCTTCATCACAGGAGAGATGCCAGGTTGCAACCCAGACCAAAGCTTAGAAGAGCTACTTTGGAGGCTACAATGCCTAAAATTTCCCAGCCAACATAACCATGAGGGGATGGTATGTGGGTAGCAATCCAAAAAGTAAGCTTTTCCTGCAAATAACCTAGAAAACGTACGTGGCCTCCAAATTCCCAGATAAAACACAACGTGACGTAGAAGCAGTTCTTCTTAAGAAGTCCTCATTCAGGTCTTCCCATCTATTCTCCTCACCTGCATGCAAGCTAAATTTCTTTTCTTTTCTTTTTTAACTTCATACTGTGCTAAGGGAAGAAGAGCAAACAGCTGACCTGGGGAAGAATGACACATGGCTATCTTGACTCCCACTTAGAATGCTGGGCTGCAGAACGGCAATTTTAGCTGTACACTGTGGGTGGTGGGAGAGGGAAGGATACTTGCAATAAGCTTACCCTCTGTTGTCACAGCAAACTCTAATGTTCAAAGGAAATTAATGTTACACTACAGTGTTCACTGGAGAAAATGGCAGAAAATGGCATACTGGAACCACATATTTGCATCATTTGAGGAACCTGTTAATCATCTAAGAATTCTATGGTGCATTTTAGCTTTTTCAGTAGCCACAGCACAGACTTTTAGAATGATTTCCTTTTGTTCTTGAAGGTGAGTGTTGGTTTGCACAGAGAATCTATGACAAAGGTGGCCCAAGTAGTACAAAAGAGGCCTGGGGAAACTATGACTTTAACAGTTGTGTATAAAAAAGAATGTACACAACTTTCCCCACATCTGCATGTCATGTTGCAGCTACAAAAATGTTTTACCAGCTGTAATATTAAAGGTACAGCAGGCATGCATACATGTGCATTGTCTATGAGTCCATGCTTTCATAAGCTCCAGTGATTCTGTGGGTCTCTTCCTATTGGA
Source organism: Iguana delicatissima (assembly GCA_948472985.1). NCBI lineage: Eukaryota > Metazoa > Chordata > Lepidosauria > Squamata > Iguanidae > Iguana > Iguana delicatissima. The sequence goes on from CAOKZL010000023.1 coordinate 163,834, forward strand.
AGTAGGAATTGGATTCAGGCCCAGAAGACACCACTGTTCTCTCCCCTCGGAAAAACCAGATCCCTGAAATGGTTGCCCTGGAACACTTAATGCCACGATTCTGGGCAATTCTTTAGCTTATTTGTGATAGTAGAAGCTGCAGGCACCTGCCATTCCCTCATAAATATACATCATTGCCCCTTATAGCCAAGTGCAAGAGTCCTAAGCAATGTACAGGAAATAATCTCACAGAGAAACCTCTTCTCTCTATTTTTATTTAATGCAGTCTGCAGCATGCTCTTTTGGCAAGCAATTGAGCATTGAATTTGTTCCTCAGTTGGACTTGACTTTGCATTATGGCCATCGACACTAAAGCTCCCAGAATTTATAGACTTCCTTTTGGGCCCCGGTTTGGCTTGTCTCATGGAAGTCAGATCCTAGGGAGCAAATGTGCCTGAGCTGGTTTTCATCCTCTCGTCTTTGTGACTGTTTATGCTATTACAGGATCCGATTACGATGTAATCCCTCCTGCTGTTAGAGAGGTTACATTTAATAGAAACTTTGTGCACAAAAATAAATTGAATGCACTGAAAAGAAACACTCACCTAAAGCCTGTAAGACAGCACAAGTGGAAGAAAACATTAATAAATGTCAAGCAAGGGCTGGATAGCAAATCAAATATTGTATAAGCAAGATAAATGGAAGAGCCACTTAGTCAACCCAGGCCCAGTGAAGTAGTCCAGCTTCCTCCCCATGGTTACTTAGCCAGATGGAAAGAGAGGTTTATGCTTCCAGAGAGGTCTTTTAACAACTGCATATGTGTCAAGTGAAGCAAGTGGAAAGTGGAACATATGGTGCAGAACTGGCCATACTTTTGCTCTTACCTTATGGTAGGACTGCTTGTAATTTGGATTATATTTATTTTATTTATTCAAAATATGTTGTTGTGTGTCTTCAAGTTATTTTTGACTTATGTTGATCATAATGTGAACCTGTCAAGGCATTTTCTGGGCAAGATTTGTTCAGAGGGGATTCGCCTTCGCTTTTCTCTGAGGCTGAGAGAGTGTGACCTACCCAAGGTTATCCAGTGGGTTTTCATGGCTGAACAAGGATTCGAACTCTGGTCTCCAGAGTCATAGTTCCACATTCAAATCACTACACCATGCTGGATCTCAGTTCAGTTTGTCCCTCAAAGCAACTGAAGGCAGCTTATAATATTTTAAAATAAATTGGTTAAAAAGTTACATTATAAACGTTTTTTAAAAAAATTAACAATAGTACTATTAAAAAGAGATTATTAAAAACCTTGTAAAATACATTGAAAACATAATTTAGAACACAGATGATGAAAATACAGCACACCATTTTCAATACTATTCAGTCATATGATTAAAAGTCAATTAAAGTCCTGCATGAACATTTTTTAAAAAAGGTCTTAGCCTGCCAGTGGAAGGACAGCAGGGAAGGGGCTAACTGGACCTCCCATGGAAGGTAGTGCCATGCCATGGAAGCAGCACTGAGAAGGTGCCATCTCGTCTCCTCATTAAATGTGCCCATGTTGGTGGTGGGACTGAGAGAAAGGCTGCTCTCAAAGATCTTAAAATCTGGGCCAGCTCATATAGACAGATGCTCAAGCAGTGTAGTGATTTAATAACTAGGACTTTGAATTCTGCCCAGAAATAGACTGGTAACTAGTTAAGCTGTTACAACAGGGGAGTTACATGATCCCTGTAATAAGCCCCAGTCAGCTGCAGCATTTTGGATCTGTTGACACTTCTGAAGAGTTTCCAAAGCAGCTCCATGTACAGCCACTTGGCTGCAGGACTGGTCCAAAAAGGTTTGGCTGCCTGAGGCACAGGACAAGACAGCATAATTGGCAGTGAGATCCACTGGGGGATGGTGTCTCCAATGTCTGTGAGGTGGGGAATCCATTCTTGAGTTCTAGTCCAAACTTTATAGGAGCTGAATCTATTTTGGAAACAGGGTTCCACTTCAGGTGAAATTATTCCAGGGAAAGAGGTCAGCAGTCTGAATATCTCCTTTAAAATGAGAGGCAAAGCCCAGAATGGCTTTACTGCTCACTGATGTGGAAAGCATAAGGTGGGACTACTGGCATCTCATCACAACACCAGGGATGGGCCCAAGTTCTCCACTATGTACTGTATCACTCCTTGCCCGCAGCATCCACTGATGGAGATGGCTTCTTCTCTCTGCCAAATGATAGGGCTGGCTCTGCTTGGCAGGTGGCAAAGCTTAGCAACTGTGGTTTCTCTAACCACTGTAGTAGCTGCCATAATAAGTGCTATAACAATGGCAACAAATTGCCAAATCTGATTTTTCAGGGTGTCACTGGTTTAATTTAGAGAAAGAAATGTCTGAAAAGAATGGGCTTAACATTGTCTTTACTGCTTGGCATGAAGAAACAGACCAGAAGCTTGCCAAGTGTTTACATAAAAAGCCATAATAACCACTTAAATGGTTGCCTTCAGGCATTCTTACTCCATCTCTCTCTTTTCTGACAGCAGAGCTTGGAAAAATTACATTTTTGGACCATGGCTTCCAGAATGCCTCCATGAGGATACCCAGTGTTCCAAAAAGTAACTTTCTATTGCATTGGTTAAGAGTTTATGGTAAGCTTGCTCCACATACTGTTTTTTGCAAGACTAAATAGAAATTTCTTCATACTTTCTGACAATCCATATATTGATAACAAACGGTCTATAATTTCAATACTGCCATCCATCATACTTTCTATTAGTCACCTCTGGTTTTTTTTTAATTTGGATTTTGTTTTATCTTTTTTCCAGAATCTTATTGGGGCCTTATGTCTTTGTGAGCAGACAAACCAGCAGCTTGCTGTAATCTGTGAGAGTTAGAACTGTGCAATGCATAATGTCCATATCCGGTAGAAGGCTGCTATTATGTTACTACACATCATGCAGTGATATGGATTATGTACTGATGCTCATCACACAGTGATGTGCTTTGTGTCCCAATGTGCATTGGTACTGAAGCATATCAGGTACTCTTGCCAGTGTCCTACTATGTCTTTTTGCATGAAAGTAAAGAGGTTTATCTGTGCTTCTGCTACTTTGTTGTTGTTGTTGTTGTGTGCTTCAAGTCATGTCCAACTTAGGGAGATCCTAAGGTGTACCTATCATAGGATTTTCTGGGGCTGAGAGTGTGTGATGTGCCCAAGGTCACCTAATGGGCTTCCATGGCTGAGCTGGAAATGAAAGCCTGGTCTTCAGCGTCATCATCTGATGCTCAAACCACTACACCACACTGATTCTCAAATGTATAAAGTTGTGTAATGTAACATGTCATATTCCAGTTAGTAATGCAAAGACAGTGGGAAAATAAAGAAGAAGAAGAAGGAAAAGAACAAGAAAGAGGGGTAGTACATCGGATATGAATAGGCATGGACATTAATGTAAGCTGACTGTGTGTCCAAAAATATATTTTCTTGCAGTTGACACCTGTAAAATACAAGTTTATGTGTTACTAAAGCAGTTAGATTTTTTGACAATTGAATGATGGAGGGTGAATGTTTATCTTTCCAGCCTTGAACTATAAGTCTTTTAACAATAGTAGAAGCACACAGAATCCACTTCAGTTAAATTCCAAGCCCTGAGTATACAATTTAAAAATACATATGCATCAGAGAACAAAACATTTTCTAAAAAGATGTAGTGGTATCTAATATACCTGAAACATCCATTCCATTGTTACTGAACCAAACACAATTTTACTTCTAAAGAGATTCCACTCAATTTTAACTTCACTGACATCAAATTTGATGCTTTTCAACATTTATAAATTACATTTGTTGATTTTAGTTTCCCTGAGGATATGATCATTTCTTCCAACATAGCATAAGTCAACTGAAGTACTGGACATGGCAAAAGTTATTGATCTAGACCTGTCTACTGATCCAGGGTATCAATCCTACAATTAGCCCATTCTTCCATAAAAGATTGACTCACAATCTTCAAACTGAGATTGTCACATAAAGTTAACGTGGCATGACCATATAAATTAAATTGTAATTGACAAGAATTCACATGCCAGGCCAAGACAGCAGCATAAATTGGGGAGGAGCACCATCTCTTTCTTCCATAAATATGCAGAACTGAAGGAATCTAACCCCAAGGAGAGACATCTTAAATCAAACTATACTTGCCAGCTCCCTGTAAGAGTTAGGAGCTTTGCCTTACAGTACAAATTCAAATCTGGAAGGTTAAACTTACCCTCAGAAAATGACAGCACCATCTTTTAAAGTGGAAAAATAAAGTGATAAAGTTCCCCACACAAATCTCTGAATTACAGTATTGACCTATAAAACACTATATGGCTCAAATCCAGGTTATCTGAAGGACCTGTACTAACCCACCCATGTTTTGAGATTTTGTTGGGGAGGTACTTCTCTCTGTCCCACAACCCTCACAGGTACATCTGGTGGGAACATGGGACAGATCCTTCTGGCTGCTCCCAGGCTCTGGAACTCCCTTTCCTGAGAGAGCAGACTGGCACTCTCATAATCTTTCCTTAGGGAGACAAAGATTGTTTTGTTTTGTTTTGGCAGACCTTGTAAGACCAACTGCTAAAGAGAAAAGGCCTCGTAGAAAATGCTGGGTTTTCTACTTGATTTTGGTTTAAGCTTATTATTAACTAATAATTTTTTAACCTTTATTTGTTGTTAATATTTCACTGTGCTTAACTATTGAGTCCTAAACTGGGAGAAAGGATGAGATTAATTAATTAATTAATTAATTAATTAATTCCGCTTGAGTGAACTTTATGTTACATCTCCGTTCAGGATCTTGCTTTTAATTTTCTGGAAAGAGACCAGACAATTATACAATGAGAAGACTTTGAGATTAAGAGGGCTACTTTATTTAACCAAGCACCTATTTAAACTGAGTTGAATCTGGAAAGCAGCAAGAGATAGAAGCAACCTACCACAGGATCAGTTGAAGCCAAGTGTCACTCCATGACCTCCCCCTCTGCCTTCCCCAGGACAGACACCCTGTGCTCCTAGGGCAATCCAATAGCTGAGTTGCTCCCTGTCTGGTCATCTACTAGAAGGCAGAACCAAGGAACCCGATCCCCAAGTTACAGTCCTGCAGGCCAGTCTCAAAAGTAGTCTCCTTCCATACTCTCCAGGTCTCAGGACCTAAAGAGGCAGTTCCAGAGCTTTCCCATTCACTAGAATGTTGCCAGGGTGTTCACTGTAACTCTTATTTCTCCCCCATTACCTGCCATAGACAAGGGAGAAGAGTCTGCTTAGTCCCTTGCCCCCCTCCAGGCTGCCCAAAAGGGACCTCACTTCTTGTTGCAAGTTCTCCAGGAACAACCTATCACCCTCCTCGGATAAACACATACTCTCTACTCTGTAGAGTTCAAGGCATAAATAGACTGTGATAGATAGGTTCCTTGACAATAACAAACCAAGGAGCCTTAGACTCAAATGAGGTTGTGTGGGAAGCCCACCATCCTCTGGATCCACTCGCCCTCTGATTGAGCCTACAGATGCTTGCCTACCTACTATGCTCGAAATCCTCCATGGCCAGTTATACGCACCTGCATGGAATAGTGTTATTGTCAGAAGGTTCACCTGAAATAGGCTCCATTGACGTAGGCTCTTTCACATAGATCACTGCAGCCACATCATCCTCCACTTCCCCAGAGAAAACACTACTTCAGTTCCACTTTTCCAAAGCATCTAAATGATCCAAAACCCTGTCTTGTAAGACTTGTCTTATACTCAGATCTTCTTTCTCATTTAGCTGGGACTACAGACTGCTTAGAAGAAATCCAGACCTTCTCAAGAGCTTCAAGTCTGGCCAGGATAGTCAACAATCAACTCCTTTCCCCTTCTTCCTCAGAAGAACCAGACAACATTGGAGGGAAATGCTTCGCTGGCATTTTGATCTTTTAGCTGAACTTTTCCCTGTAGGTCTTCCATCCCCATTTTTGGAAGCCATTATCAATTATTTGAACTAGCTACTAGCCCAACCTTCAAACAACCAGTAAACTAGGGCCCTAATATGGCTTGCCTAACTTTCAGTTGATACACTCAGATTGTCAAGCATTAGGCCTAGAAAGGAGCCCACTTGCTCCAAAGAGGCCTAGCATGGACTACCTGGGCCCACTCGCCCTGTGAAAACTACCAGGCCCCCAGAGGGAGCCTACCGAAATATGAAAATGCCTGCTCAAAACCCTATGAGCACCCTGCCAGGGTTTACCTAGTTGTAGACTAGTGAGCACAGAGGACTTAATGAATCACTGTGGCCTAGTGGTGCCTGTTAGGCCCACCAAAGGGCCTGTGAGTTATGATGAGACCTATTCATATATATATATATATAGTTTTTATTAATTTTTATCAAAAAAAACCCCATCATATAATATACAGATATTCTTTCTGTAGTTTCACATTCGTACAATGTTTCTTTTTTTTCAAAATTTCTTTGCTTGCTTGCACGTCCACCATAAGCGGTAAGTTGTGCCCACTTCAGCTTGACATTTCCAGCATTTTCAAGTACCTACTTTATAAATTTTTTGAAGCTTATTTGGGGTCATATACCATCTGTGGAAAATCTTCAAATAGTTTTCTTTTAAATTTTGAGCTGCTGTAAATTTTTGTGTTGACTTCCAACTTTGTTCCCAATGTTCTAATCTTATTGGATGACCAATGTTCATGGTAAGACCTATTCTGAGGTAAACTAGATCCCAAAAGGCCTATGCATGCCTACTAGCTTGATAAAAAAAAAAACTGAAGGCCTACTGGGGCCAACCTACCTGCCCAAAATGGCAGAGTGGGAACTAAAGCCACCCAGCAGTAATGAGGCTTAGACTAGCCCCAGAAGCCCTTTCTTATCTAATAATGGAGCTAAACAATGGGAGAGGGGACCGAATTGTAGCCAGACCTAACACAAATGCAACAATAACTGCTACTAACTTCCTGATTCCCCCTCAAGCACTAACTGCCCTTAACAAGTTGAGTCCCTGAAAGCATCACTCACCACAGAACCATTCAGCTGAGTGGTCTGGTAACTGGATGCCAACACAACCCTCTACCTGTAGCTGTCTCCAAAGACCACTGCTGCTGCTCTCTTTTTTCTGCTGCTCTGCTCCATTCTGCACCTACTGCTCCATCATGAAGTGTCATCCAAAAGGAAGCAAAGAAGGGAAGACAGAGCTCATAACCCCTGTGTTGCACCTGATGTCATCAACACTGGCCTCTCCGCCATCAGAGGCCACCAAAAGTGGGTCCTCTTTCACAATGCCTTACACTGTGTGGGTCAATATCCATATTCCATTTACCTGGGTGGGAGGTAAAACTTGAGTAAACTGCCTAGCTCCTGATATGCTCTCCCTTTGAACTGTTGGGAGTTAGAGTTTCCCAAGGTGTTAGCCCTTTTGGGGAAATTCTATGAAAGCTAAAACTGTTAGGAATCAGTCTTCTTTTAGCAGAGTAGCAGAAAAAGCATGTCCCAATCTCTGTGTAGCAAGGCAGGCAGTTTCAGGTTCCAAACTTAGGAAAATTTAGTAATGAATTTTACAATCACATATGCATTGGAGAGCCTAGATCCTAAGTAGCTAACAAGAAGATTAGGTAAGATAGTAGCTTCATTTTTAATTCACCATGTTCTTGGTGGAGAGGCAAAGCATGGTCAGAGGGAAGTAAGTGGAAGCAAAAATGGCAAAGAGCGAAGTGTGGTCTTTCATGTAAGGCCACGTCTATCCCGGGTCACATGGTCTGGTCACTGGGATACCATAGCCATGCATTTAAACAACACAAAGAGTGAGAGTTGAGGCATTAGGTGGGAAGGCAAAAGGCTTTGACATGCAAAGGGGGGGGAACCCCCCTCTAAGCTAGTTAAGCCCCACTTGCCCTAGAACAGTGGTTCTCAACCTGTGGGTCCCCAGATGTTTTTGGACTTCAGCTCCCGGAAGCCCTGAGCATTGACCATAGTGGCTGGGGCTTCTGGGAGCTGAAGTCCACAAACATCTGGGGACCCACAGGTTGAGAACCACTGCCCTAGAACAAGAAACAGGGGAGAGAGAATGCTAGAATTTTCCAACATGAACTGTAGAATAAATTGTGCAAAGCAAACAAATATAGGCAAATATATGCTTTGTTTATAGTGGTGATAAAATTCTATTTCTTTCCATACAGGGTAAAGATTTTAGTTTAGAGATCTGCATGAGGAGAAGACTTTCCCATGTCTTGCTGAAGTTTGTTTCAAGAAGTGAATTCACACACATCAGTTCAATTCAAACAGTTATATGATGGGGGCTCCCAGTTTCTTGTGCCTGTTGAGCTTTGTTCCTCATTCCTGCAATACGAATAAATATTATTTTATTTTTCATCAATGCAGTGAAGACCCTGCATGCCTGCATACACACGATGACAAATATATTTCACATGGCCAGGCTGCTGAGTGATTAGTTGTGTGAATGCTCTGGCATATGTCAAGATCATCATCTTGTCCAGTGGAAAAAGGACGACACGTGAACTGAGGCAGGCTGTGAGAAAAAATAGAATGTCAACTTATGATATAACTCTTCCTTGGTCACTCTGCAGGGCAAAGCATTTAATTAGAGGCATTTTGTCACATTTTAAAAGTTGTTATTAATTCATTCTTTTTTAAAAAAGAAAATAACTTACCACCAAATCCGGACACCACTTTATTGAAGGGAAATAACTAGGAGCAAACCTTTGCCTTTTGACAGGCTTAAATTTGACAGACCTGAGATGATAATGCCAATGTGGGTTATGTGGTTTTCTTGCCTAGATATAAATTTCTCTCACTGTTCTATTTTTCTTTCCACCAGTTTCAAACAAAAAGGAAGCAGTCAAACTCATTCCTATGTCCTCCTGCCAAAGAGGCAGTCAGTCAACTCTCTGAAAGCACTATGAGTTAATGAGCCTAGTGCTGGGGGGAGTAAAACATTTTTACAGTTCCCAGAATCCCCTAGCCAGCATGGCCACTGGAGGATTCTCACAGTTGTAGTCCAAAAGGTAACTGGTATAATCTCTGCCTGTGACTGAAGGCAAAAGGGAAGGTGGTTCCTTGTCTTCTTTCCAGGACAAAAATACAGATGGTCAGGCATCTCTGAAGTGACAGCTCACATTTTGTTTTCAAAAACATTCACACTGTGTAGGAATACAATTTCTCTCTGTCCCTGTGCTGGATGCAAGCTTCCCTTGTCTGCAGCATCCCAAATGAAAAGGCCACAACAATGCATCCATTCCAAGGAGCAGGACTGGCCCAAGACTTTTTTTTTTTTTTTTTGGCTAAGGTGAAGAACATGCCACTTTCCTTCCATTCCATGTACAAAAGCTCTTTTGATTGGCTACTAAATCTTTCTTCAATACTAACAATGGGTCCTCTACCATACCTGAGGGCAAGAGGTGCCTTAGGGAGCTCAAGTCTAGCCATATGTGCATGGTTCTCTCCTCCAATATCTTGCTACCCCCATTCCAGCAACAGGTTGAGATGATTGCTGCATGATAAGGCCAGTCTTCACAATGTCTGTGAGAAGGATCTCCCATTCTTTTCCTCACTGTTTAATAAGGCCAAGGGTGTAGCTAAAGGGAGGATGGAGTGAGGGTATTCTCCCCAAATAAGAATTCTGCACCTCCCTATGAAACTGTCCTTCAGTCACCAAATTTCTAGCATTGCAGAATGAGGCACTGAAAATCATTCACACTTGGAACTCTTACAATTGCTGTGCTTGTGTTGCTTTGCTAACTTTGGCCCTTTCTGCACGTGGGAAAGGAACCGCACAAAAATGGGACTCACCGGATTTCTTCAGCATCCGGGCGAGTCCGTTGGGACGAGGAGCAGAGTGAGCTCGTCGCTCCTCACTGCTCCGGCGTCCAAAATGGCGGTTTCCGGTTGGTGGAGGCTCTCCACCAATTGGAGAAGCTCGCCAGCCTAAAGCCTGCCCCCGGCAGATCTGCAGGCATGCACTTGTGCGCGCCTGAAAATCTGCACCGGAGCGTGGGGACGAAGCGACACGGAGTTGCGCACTCCGTGCTTTTTAAAAACCTCTAAAAAGAGGTTTTTAAAAAGCACGCTGCGCGACCGGTTCTGGTCACTCCGAACCGGACTGAGGTGCGGAACCACAAAAAGTAGTCCGCCCCAGTCCACTCTACGGTGCAGAAGACCTCTGTCGGTGCGGAAAGGGCCTTTGTCTGCCCTTTTCTTTAGATGCCTAAACTGCATCTCTAAAAGGTCGTCTGAATTTGTAAGTTACTGCTGTGCTAGAAATTTGGGGACTGAAGGAAAAATTAATTTGAGATGGGGTAGTATTCTAATTTGGGGGCCAATGCTGTCATTTTGCCCCTCCCTAGCCACGCCTGCTTTTTCTTTAATAAGCTTTTTGTTAGGGCTTTGAATGTGAGAAAGGAATCCTGAACTTTTCCTCTCTCCATTCTTTTCTTCATATAAATTTCTGGTTCTTCTTTCAAGCTGATGCACCAAGGATTCAAGTACCCTATGGCCCATTGGATTTTTCCTTCCTACAAAGAAACAGGACTCACAATTTAATAGGGGAAACAGGGTACTCTCTTAATGGGTGCCAGTTGTCCCGTCTTCTAAGTTACCGTATGAAGGTTGGTAATTAGTATACCTTTAAAAGCAGGGAGTTTCTCCCTGACGAATTCCAGGATAGGCTTTTCTTTCTTTATCCCCCCCCCGCCTCTCTTTTCAGCAAGCCATTGTTACAATCCACAGCAGCTGATTTCTATAATTTATACTGCAGGAGGCAAAAAAACTCAGGAAGTTTTAAACAAGGCACTGACGTTTCACATGAGCCAGGATTACATTAGCAGTTCCAGAGACTAGGATAAGATGACAAGGTCCATCAATCCACATGATTGAGGGAATAAACTGATCACCAGCTGGAGCTGGGAAGAAATATTCCTCCCAGCTAGAGTAGCGCTGCACTGCTCAATTCTGCAGAAGGATTTATGCTTTCCCCTGATCAACCATCACATCTTACCTTTCAGAGAAGTCTCTAAATGCAAAACTTCTTGCTATTTTGTGTCCCAGTACTAAGGCTTGATTAAGACAGGAAACTCACCTCAGCAGCCACCAAAGATGTTATTAATTTCAACTGATTTAAATGGAATAAAGTTAAGCATGTGCCTCTTTTCTTTCTTCCTTTTTAAAAAATATATCCTATTCTTCAAGGCAGCATGTGTAATTCCTGACATGATTGCTATTTAGTCTGAAAGCTCTTGTGTATATGCATTTTCAGACCATTTTAAAAACTCTATTCTTTTTTATCAGCTAGAGAAAAATTGGCTGAGTTTTCTTCCTGCAACCTTGCTTTAGAAATTATGAGTGTTGTATGTTTTGCTTTGACGTTGAGGCAGCTTAACATTTGAAAAGTCATAATAAGAAGCAGTATTAGCTCTTTGAATAAATAATTGATAATGCAAAAACAAAAAACAATGCAAAGCTTTATTTATGAAAGGAACCTTTGGATTTGGTGCCAGAGATTATGTCTTAACCAAGGCTAAGTCTTAAACCCAATTATTAATTCCAGTTGTGTGTGTTGCTGCAGTGCTTTCAAGTCATTTGCAACTTACGACAACCCTAAAGCAAACCTATCGCACAGTGTTCTTGGGAAGATTTCTTCAGAGAAGAAATGCCTTCCATGGAAGCTGAGAGAGTGTGACTTGCTCAAGCTCACCTAGTGGGTTTACATGACTGAGTGTGAATTCAAACCCTGGTCTCCAAAGTCCTAGTCTAACATCCAAATCACTATACCATACTGGATCGCCTTAGTCCCAGGTAGAAGAGATTTATTAAATCAATGAGAGTTTGTCATAAATCAACTTACCTAAGTTAGTGTACTTCTTTTTGACTTCTATAGGGGTCAATTATAAATGGTTATTGCAAACACAACCACAAGTTAAGTCCATTTTTTAAAAAATGATACAAGAAATTACATATTAAACACACATCAATTATCCCCTGAGTTCCCTGCATTCAATGAAATGCCAGTGCAGAACTTGATTGTAACACTCTTTTACACATGCTGCTGAGCAGTATTGTAATCTTGGATGCAAACCTAAATAAAACATGCAAAATAGATGCAAGTGCATAATAAAAATTTTACTACCTGGAATATACCCTTTGTTTCCTCCTAAATACGCTTTGATTGGTGGTCAAAAAGACCTAATCCTTAACCCTGACAAATGCAGATCATCTTTTCTCCTCTCCAGCTCTCTCTTATCTTGCTGAACTAGTAAGTACACACCCTCCTTTAGGGTTTCTTCTCCCACTGGGCCAAACCAATAATTGCTAGGAGTTACAGCAACATTTATATAAGTTCCAGTGATTCAATGAATTTCCTCTAATTGAGATTAACAATTGGATTTCAGCCTAAAATGCTTCTGTAGATATCCACAGTTTAGGTTTATTCTGTATTTAGAGCAGTCATTTAAATCCATGCCTCTCACTGTCCAAGTCTATTCAGACTACAGTTCATTGGAGCTCCTGTAATTAACCTGACCTGTGCAAGACAAATGTAAAACTCTTTGATTAGATTATACTCTGTGCAAAAGGGTAAATGCTACCACAGTGTACACTGTTTTGTCAAGTACCTGAAATCCAAATTATTTTTTCTTGTAGATAAAATGTCAGTCCTGGAGTCCATTGGAGCCATGCAGTGGTGGGCAATTGTGCCCTCCCAGATGTTGTTGGATTGCAGCTCCCATAATCCCTCACTACAGGGTATGCTGACTAGGGCTGATGGGAGCTAGAGGCCATAAAAAAATCCAGAGAGCCATAGTTACCCATCTCTGTAGAAACACTGTAGATCCAGAGGAATCAGTTTCCACACAGCTTTTCCCTGCCATAAACTTTTCTGTTCAGATTGATACCTGTATTTCACTATATTATTGTGTAAGATATGCTACTATGGTTCTCAAACCATTTAAAAGCCCCTCCATCTGTGACCTCTTAATACTTCTCTGAAAGCAGAATTTATCACATTCTTGTGAAAGATGTGTTCCTAAGGAACAGCTGTCCAGGAATCATAGACTCATAGAACCATAGAAATGTAGAGTTGGAAGAGACACAAGGGCCATCCAGTCCAACCCCCTGCCATGCAGGAAAACCCTCAAAGCACTCCCGACAAGTGGCCATCCAGCCTCCGCTTGAAAACCTCCAACGAAGGAGACTCCACCACACTCCATGGCAGCACATTCCACTGCCGGACAGCCCTGACCGTCAGGAAATTCCTCCTGAGGTTCAGGTGGAATCTCCCCTCCTGCAGCTTGTATCCATTGCTCCTTGTCCTGGTCTCAAGAGCAGGAGAAACAAGCCCACTCCCTCCTCGACATGACATCCCTTCAAATATTTAAACATGGCTATCATGTCCCCTCTCAACCTTCTCTTCTGCAGACTAAACATACCCAGCTCTCTAAGTCTGTCCTCATAGGGCATGGCTTCCAGCCCCCTCACCATTTTGGTTGCCCTCCTCTGGACCTGCTCCAGCTTATTCATATCCTTCTTGAATTGGGGTGCCCAGAATTGGACGCAGTATTCTAGATGAGGTCTAACCAAAGCAGAATAAAGTGGTACCAATACCTCCCTCGAATTCTTGGAGATACTAAAGTACTCTGCAAAATTTGTGTTGGTTATATTGATGCTAACACACCTACCAAGGACTTTTGAGGCAACTGGAGTAATGAAGGCACAAGAATCTCCTCACCTCTCATTACCACAAAATGAACAAATAATGACTAATGATCTTGGAAACTATTAAACTCAGTGAAAGAGCTGGCTTGGTGGTTCAATGACAGGGGCGTGTAAAGCACATGTTCCTGATTCAAATTATACCTCTGCCAAAAACTCACTAAATATTTGGTGCTCTCCTTCAAATGGCATAATACTGACTGGACTTACATGATTCTTCCTGGAAGGTTAGCAGACAATGCATGGGAAGTGCTTTGAATGCTTTAGATAGGAATCTTTACTTTTTGGACTACAACTCCCAGAATCCACCAGCTAGTGTGGCCACACTGATCAGTGGATTTGGGGACTTATAGTGTAAAAGCAATATTTCCATGCTCTGATAAATGCAGTTATGTTCCTGTGAGCTTGCAAGATTGGGAACAGGTCAAAACAGCAATGAAAAAGGAGAGTTAAATCCATACCAAAGTGCTATATCTGTACTTGAAACCGGTGAAAAGGGGGATAGGGGAGCATAGGCAAAGGAATCATATTTTCCCATTTTCCCATCTTGATAGTAAAAACCTTGAACAACATCATTAGTCAAAATATATTCCTCGTGCCCAGCTTATACCTTCTTCCAAGAATAAGTGTGTGGAGGCTGCACAAATACGCACCTCTGCTTTGGCTATGTTGCCTAATTGTACACAGCATCTGACTGTGTGGCATTAAAATTCACAAACAGTCAAGGGTTTGGACCTTTCCTATCATAGCCATTTGTTAGAAGAATGGCAAGATAGCATCTACTGCTAACAAAAAAGTCACGGAGTTAAGACAATCACAGCCCTTTCTGTGTTTCACCATACAATCTCATACACGTTTTGTCACACTGACTTTGATTGGCCTGCTGTCAAATAAATCAGTATAGGATTGCAACTTCAACGGTTTCCCCAGTCCAGTTGCTGGATTACAGATGGAGTGAAAAACAGGAGCTATGTGTCTTGTGCAGTTAGGCTTTGTGCAATTAGGCAATTAAAGGACTTTCCCAAAGACTAACTGCAAGAACTTATTTTACACCTGCAAGAGACAAAGGTACTTGTTATCTTTTGCATAATTCTTACCTAGCTAAATGATCCAATCCTTTGAAAAAGGACCAATTACAGTCATCCTTCCACATTCACTAGGGTTAGGGATACAGGATCCCTGTGAAAGTGAAAAAATCGTGAATAACTCTTGGCCCTCCCAAACGATATTCAACACACAAAAAAATTATGATCACCATATTCAACCCACCATGGATTTCTCTGAGGTATCAGGGTCCCTTTACAAGGAAGAAGTGGAGGGCTGGTGGGGCTTCCTGCCACCTCCACTGCTGGCCCACACCATTTTTAAGAGGGACTTACAAGCCTTATTCATTGTTTCTCAGTCACGAGGCTTGCTGTCCCTATTAAAAATGGCATAGGGCAGCAGCAGACCTGACAGCATATAATCCATGAATAATCATATCCACAAAAGTGAAACCTGTGAGGGGTGAAATGTGGAGGGCTGACTGTACATCTTTTCAGCTATTGTTTTATAAGTGACAATGCAAAGTGATTGTAAAGAATGTGTTAATGCACTGATTTTTGTCAATGGATGCTGGGCTGGTGTCACTGACACCCTGCCACAAGCTGTGAGCTGTACAAAATTAAGAAACAGCAAGCATCTTCAGTTTTTTGGGAAGAGTCTGATAAAGGAGAGCCTATATTTTCCTATTATTTCCATTGTTTTCAAGTCAAGTTGCCTAACAGAACCTTTTGTGAAGAGCATCATCCCTGCAATCCCTGTAGCAATTTGTGCTACAGACAAAAAAAAAAAAAAAAAAAAGCACAGAGAGTTCATTAATAATTCTCTGCTAGATAGAAAGAAAGGTATATTGTATTATCATTGCTCCAGTCCTGCATCACAATTCTGAAGGGTGACAAATGGACAAACTTCAACTAGTGAACCAGACCCTTGGCAACAATTAACATTTCGCCTTTGTAAAGAGCCCCATTGACTCTCAGTCCAAAATGAATAATAAGAATATCTCACTCTGCTCACCTATGAATGAACATATTTTGTTGTATGGCTTTGATCTCAATTTTTCATCCTTTCTGAGGTACTCATTTATTTCATATTATTGTGCTTGGTATTTATTATGCATTTTTTTGTATGTCTCATTTTGTAAGTACAGAAAATTTACAATTTTGCAATTTGTTAAATCTATATACAATAGATTGATACTTTTTCATTTACATTATCATATGATTTGTATCTCCATGGCTGATCCAATACTACAGTTGAGTGCTTCTAACCCACTTTTTTTGACTGCTGCCTTTCAGTGGAAGTCCATTCCACTACTGTCTGCTCTATCCAAATTGCAGTAGCTCCCTTTCTCCTTTTTCATCAGTTCACTAATGGAAGCACAAGCTCTGCCCTCAGTTTTGTAGGCATCTTCAGTAGCAGTGGGCAAGATGCAGCCCCCACTAGCCAGTTTTTGTGCCACCAACCCATCATCCCCAGCTCCCTGGAAGTTTTTTCTGGCTAAAGAAAGAATAAGAATTATCTCTTTCAGTAGTCTTCAGGAGAGACATTCGTCATTTAAACAGGTTACCGATGCCCTCCCTGCTGCACTATTTAAATGTTTGCTTTTCAAACCAAAGGTCTGCTTCCAGACACATCCAGTTTTGTCCTCCCAACACACAGTTTTTGGTTCTCTTTGCAAACCCTTGAACAGACAAGATGCAGAAAATTGGCCAGACAAAAAGAATTTATTTTATTTGATCACACATCACACAGATAAACTAGACAGCTCCTGTACTGCCTTTAGCCAAAGTGGTCTGTAGTATAGCAGAAGCAATCTCCTGTCGGAGGAACATTGCAGGTTGTCTGCCGAAGCCTTTCCTTGAACACATGTCTCCTCATTCAGATATGTAATATTCTTAGAATCATAGAGTTGGAAGAGACCACAAGAGTCATCGAGCCCAACCCCCCTGCCATGCAGGAATACACCATCAAAGCATTCTCTGCAGATAGCCACCCAGCCTCTGTGTAAAAACTTCCAAAGGAGGAGACTCCACCACACTCTGAGGCAGCGCATTGCACTGTCAAACTGCTCTTATTGTCCTAAAAACTCTAGAATATCTCTGTTAGCCTTCTGTGGGCAGCTTGCACACTTTTATTGAAAATCAGGAGCGCTTTGTATGACCACATTACTGCACCTCCTTTTTCCTTCCAGTTTTGTGAGGAAAATCTGCAGAAGAAAGAAGAGAAATGAAACAGAGCTAGAGCAAGAGACATCACTATCCCAAGCAGCTGTCATTCATGATCTCATGGGTGCATCTCAATGTCACTTGCAACACTGCAGAGGATGTTGGGTGTGCAACTTAACAGCCTTCATGCTGTGTCTGGTACTGACAAAAATACTAGACACAAGAGATGAGCCACACCATGCCCTGAAATTGTGCAGACGGTGCTAGGGCATAAGGAAAAGTCTGTGTGTATGCATGCACACACATACACAAACAGTACATTTACCCAATACAGTTAGCAAACATCAGAGATGGAATGCATAAACTGGTATCTTTGTTGGGCATGCAGCTACAGACCCCTTTTATTAAGATGTGAATCATTAAAAAGAGGGCCTGCTTTCTGCTTTCCTGATAAAGGCCTCTTCAGGATTTCTCTGAGCAGTACAGTCCCTGTCAAATCAAAACATAATTCAGCCAAATCTGAATAATACATCAGCACTTGCACAGCATGGCTTAAGAACAAAATAGGAACAGTGTAATTCTTCTGCTCAAGGACTAACGTGGCACTTGGTAGTTTATGAGAAACTGCTGGAGCAATCACAAGGAATAGCACAGGGTTTAAAATGATAAAAATGCATTAACCAGAAACCCAGTACATTTCTACAGTTCGGTGTTTAATGCATGTCCTTCTTCCAAGTTCCATCAGGTGTTCTGGATAACAGGAGAAAGGAAGAAGGGTCTGGCAAATATTTCAAAAGTATTAGGATGATTTTCTGTCTGGATCCGCTCAATTACAGATTATTGAGGGGTATTCTAAATCCGTAGTGTGTTTTTCGCTTTAAAACATCTGGTCCTCTTTTGAAGTTTTATCATTGTGAAACATTTGAAAAAATAATCTGAATCATTAAATGATTAATGTGCTTTTATTTGAAATATGTGCAACGTATCTCTAATAACTTTGGTGGCTTCTAGGAACAGAGTCCTGAAGGAAACTAAAAACTGAGATTTAATTAAAGTTTGGCATTCACGTCGACAAAAACAATCCCCAAACAACTGTTAAACTTAGTTACAAAACAATATTTCTAATGCATTTTTTCCTTTGGCTGTTTAAACACAAAGGTCCTTTCTGCAGGATGGCTGCGTTCTGGCATAGAGACACAAAAGGAGCAGGACTGCAGTGATGCTTCCTCATGATGTCGTCACAGTCCCACCCTTCTTGCATTGCCAGCCGGTGTGATTTCAGGATATATCATTGACGGAGAAACTCCATCAATGATCCTTAATCATGCAATCGTGTGACCCTCAATCGTGCACACAAAATAAACTCCGTCAATGATCCTCAGTTGTGCGAGCCTTCCATCACAGCTGGCCGTGCAGAATCATGCACTCCCTGATGCTCTTTCAGAAATATGCACCTAAAGCCTTAGCTCCTGTCTATCATAAAGATACATTACAAGTCTTTTTAAAATATTTGTTCATATCTGAGAGTAAATATCAATGAATTCAACAGGCATTACTGCTCAATAGGACACAGCACACTTGCTGAGGTTCTAGTTGAGAGCCAGCACAATGTAAAGCGGGTGTGTATCGGGGGGGGGCACTCCCCCCCAATAAGAATTCTGCCCCTTCTCCTGTGAAATTTTTCTTCACTCCCAAATTTCTAGCATTGCAGAAAGTGGGATGTTGATAATTTAAATATCCCAAACTCTAGCATTTGTGCTATTCACGATCTCTTTGTCACTTTGCCACTTTGTCACTTTACTTCTAAATGCTCCAAATTTTACATTACTGCAATGCTAGAAATTTGAGCACTCAACGAAAATTTCATGGGGAAGGCAGAATTCTTATTTGGGGGTCATAGCCCTTATATTGTTCTCTCCACCAGCATTGCAGAGGAAACTGAAGTGACCAGATGGAGTGGAGGGATGGAACAGCTATGCCTCTATCTTGGAGTACCAAAATCTGTTGCACAATCTGGAGGGAACTCAAAGACCGCTCTATCCATGTGGGCAAAAAGTGGTCGGCTATGCATGGGTAAAGCTCCAGCAGCATTCCAGCCTCCACCTCCATCCCGTGTCCAGACTCAAAAAGTAATGCATGGGTATACTGGCAATTTCTCATGGTCAAGTACCAGGACAGCCTGGTTTTCTTTTTTCCCAATCTAGTAACACGCACTGCAATAATAATTAAGGAAGGAATTACCTCCTTGGTTTCCACGCAAAAATGAATCAAGCTTTTTGATATTTTAAACTGAACCAAATTCTCATTTCTTAAAGGGGGACGGTTATTCCATTCGTATAACTGTTTATTAAAAGGTATTGAAATGAAATCCACAGCGAATGCTTTTATATATATGGTTTGGTTTGGCAGGTGGAAAATTAAATCCAAGAAAAAGAATCCATGTCTTATGGAATGCATTTCCTCCTCCTCAGTCTGGAAGTGTTCTTCCTCATCTGGAATCTTCTGCTTTTTCTCCAGCTGAAAAATTTATAGGATGGTTCCTTGGCTGTCAAGGGCAAAGAACCATTTTCAGAGCTGTATGATCCCATTCTTCCTTCTCTTTTGGAAAAGTACTATAATCAGAACTGGACCTATCATAAGCTAGATTCTGAGTACCGTTCAAAGGCAGCAAATCACTGGTTAACTTATTCTTTCACTAATTTTGTATCTGGCCTTTCTTTCAACACGGGACCCAAGGTAGATTAAAATACCAGTTCAAACAAAAGGCAATTAAAACAATGGAAAATACAAAGGTTTAAAAACAACTAAACAAACCATGACATTACAAGCATTAATTTAAAACAGTTCTTAAAGGCTGTTAAATATAGCAATAATAATAAAAAGACAAATACAACACTCTGTGTTTAAAAGGCCTTCTGCAGCCAACACTTCATGCTCAAAAGTCTGGGTAAAGAGAAAGTTTTTCAACTGCCAGCAGAAACAGAACAAAGAGGAGGTCAACCCATGGGACAAAATTACAGAATCTGGAATAATTAATTTATTCCTGGTGCATTTTCACTGCAATGAGGGGTGGGAGTGGAAGAAGACATGCTCATGGGATTTTTCTGTCTTTAGTTGCTTAAATGCATACTGATGACTACATCCTGTATCTATTTGACTATACACTGATATCATGGACAAGTCTGGGGCCCAAAACTACAGAATTTGCTATGACCTACCAGTAAGTCAAGGGTAAAAACATATCCAACATCAACAGCAACAGGCACGTTCTTAGTTCCACGCCTGGTTGCCTACTCTACACATCATGCACCCACAATTTAATTCTTTCCTCATCCATCCAGTGTATAGAGTGAACATGAACAATTATACCTGCTTGAATTTTAAAGTTCTTTGGCTTGAGAGCTGCAGAGGTAGTCTCTAGGGCCTTTTTGGCAGCTTCGGCTTCCTCATTCTTTTTGCACCAAGATGGACCTCGACTCCTCTGGAAACCAGCACTGACCCATGGATAAATCAACCCAGGTTTCCAGGGTAAATTTTCAGCCTAAATTTCTAGACTTATAGTTGCATATATACAGAAATGTGCCCAAATAACTTGTCTGATTTTGACTTGGATGGATGGGGCATTCTAAAAATGGGACCAATGTGACGGCTTAATCCTTGATGTGCTGCCACATTCAGATCCTGCATCAAACCTTTGTGAGGCACAGAGCACAGGAAAAAGAAATTGTGGTCTGTGCAACACACAAGGGGATTTTGAAACCCAGATGATTGAATGGATTATGTGTAAGGTAATGCAATGAAAATACGATTATGCCTCTGTTCAGTAATTTTGGTTAAATGGAGAGATCTCAGAAGTGGCGGAGCTTTTTTTTCTTTTTCAACATAGGTTTGGTTGATATGACGAATTTCACTGAGCAGAACTGCATATAAAAACAATGTAAGCTCATGCAGAAGTTCTGTGTGTGTGTGTACTTTCAAGATACCTGTCAACTTATGATGACCTCATCAATTTTATAGGGTTTTCTTAGGCAAGGAATACTCAGAGGTGGCAGTTCCTTTCCTCTGAAATATAGCCTACAGCACCAGGCATTCATTGGCAGCCTTCCATCCAAGTACTAACCAGAGCTGATCCTGCTTAGCTTCCAAGATCAGATAGGATCTGGCACCATTAGGGTGTGTAGGTGGTCTCAGATTTCATCTCTCCAATGTCACACATTTGCAAGGACTTGCTTTTCCTGTTACCAAGTGATGAATTGTGTGATAGATTGTAGATAGTGAATGTACTTTGATCATGATTTCTACCATGTGGTTTAGCAATACTTTGGAAAGGTGACATCTACTTCCAGAACACAGACAGCACATGGGGTTTGTCTGAAACTTATTTCAGTAGCACCGGAACTGAGGGAGAAGCCATTTACCTTGAACACTTGTGGAGAGGAAAAGGCAAGCCAGTTCATACTTGGTTTCATCATTTAGCATTTCTCAAGGGGTTCAAGTTACAATCTGTTTTCCTTTTGCACCAGGTGGAATTTTTCACATCTACACAGTAAGTTATTCATAATGTGTGTCCCCATGCCCTTCTAGGCATCCTGGGCATTACAGTTTTCAAAATAAATGGTTCCAAAGCTGTTTCTCCCATAACAACTAGGCTGAAGACATTATACTATATAGTAAGCAGATACCAATTAAGAAAAATGTAGTGACTGCACAGTATGTATGTGTATCCTGTATATGCATATGTGGGTGGCTATGCCTGTCTTATAACTATTAATTTCATTATGGTGCTATCTGGTGCTCATCATCCTACCTGAACTGATGGCTGTAGAATCTCTTGAAGGGTTGTCAGGTCAGGCCTGTCCAAGGCCTTAAGATTTCAGGGCCAAAACTTGAGAACAAGGGAGGGCCCCTTGTGATGTCATGAGACAATGGGCTCTGGTGATGTTATGAAGGTGATATCACAAGGAGAAGTCCCTCATGATGTTATTAAGTGTGGCTCAGCAGTACTACATATGAAAAGGACCTTGGGATTATTGATTGTAAATTGAACATAAGCTAGCAGTGTGATGCTGCAGCAAAGAAGGCTAATGCTATCTTAGTCTGTATTAATAAAATCGGAGTTCTAGGCAAGAAAAGTAATAATCTCACTATATTCTGTACTGGTCAGGCCTCATTAGGAGTACTGCATTCACTTCTGGGTGCCTCATTTTAAGAAAGATATAGACGAATTAGAGCAGGTTCAGAAAAAGGCGATGAGGCATGAAGAACAAAAGTTCTGGGGACAGGTTGAAGAATGTAAGCATGTTCAGCTTGGTAAAGAGAAGACTATGGAGTGACATGACCACACTCTACCTCATGATTCCCACAAGAAAGAAGCTGCAGGCTTGTTCTCTGCTATATCAAAGGGTAGAACTAGATCTAATGGTTTCAAGTTACAGGAAGGTGGATTTCAGTTGAACATTAGCAGGAACTTCTTGACAGTGAGACCAGTTTGGGGATGAAACCAACTACCTAGAGAGGTCTCCTTCTCTGGATGTCTTCAAAGAGAGGCTGGACAACCATCTGCTAGGGATGCTCTAGCTGGAGATCCTGCATTGAGCAGCGGAGGTTGGGCCCAATGGCCCAAGCAGCCCCTTCCAGCTCTATGATTCTGTGCCTTAAGCACCAACTGTAGTTGCACAGAGTAAGCAGTTCAAATCAAAAACACCAAGTCCAGAAAAAAAAGGGGGGGGGAATGGACACACATGATTTTCAAGGTAGTGCTCTTGCTCTGAGATTCTTTACTCTTACCGCAGGGACTGAAAATAGGATCCTAGCACTGGTATCTGGGAATCTTAACCTGCAGATGTTTTGTACTACAGGTCCCACCAAGATGCATGGAACCAATAAAAGTTGTAGGTCAAAACATCTGGAAGACCAAGGTTCCCCTATACCACAATACTGTGGTAGCAGTATTGATGTCTTATATTTTTTGATAGTTTGGAACAATCTTCATGTTGGAAGACTACATAATAGTAACAGAGAATCACAAACATTCATAATCACACAAGAAAAATGGAATAAGGTGTACTTTGTCTGTTTGCTGTTTGTTTTTGAAAAAAAAAATAGTATCCAGAAATAATTTTTCCTCTTCGAACAACTCCCACTATAAATTGAATATTTTATCATCATAACTTATAAGGCATAAATATGGATTATCTATGCCTTGGTCTGCATTAATTTCAGTGAATATTTGTTCACATATATTTCTACACATAGCCACATTGGGGGAAGGGGGAGCTAAATTAAACCTGGTGCAGTCTGAAGATGTGTTCATGAACAGGAAGTTTCTAATTCAGATTTTATCCTCCTTCTACCGCCCTCAGTTACCCTAAAAATCTTCTCCAGAGGACTGAAGGATCCACCCAAACAGATTTTGGGAATATGAAGGGAAAGCAAAAGAACAAAGATTTTTCCACTTACGCAACATTGGGTTTCCTCTGTAATTTTCCTGAAGCTGGCATTATGTGTATGTGTGTGTGTGTGTGTGAGAGAGAGAGAGAGAGAGAGGGAGGGAGGGAGGGAGAGTTTCCCATTTAAAAATGCACTCCTAGAAAATGACTTTGTTAATATCTATCTATCTATCTATCTATCTATCTATCTATCTATCTATCTATCTATCTATCTATCTATCTATCTATCTATCTAATCTATCTATCTATCTATCTATGTATCAATCACTGGGAATGATACACAATGTAGTCCTATAGCTGCTTTGCTCAGCTAGATCCAGCCTTAGGAGATCTGGTGTTAGGGTCGTTATAGTGCTATTAGTCCACTTTCAACATCCTGTGGAATTCTGGGGTTTGCAGTTTAAGAAGGGGCATTTTGAATTCTCAGCCAGAGAACGCTTTGGTCTCAGCAAACTACAAACACCAGAATTCCACAAGATGTTAAAAGTGGAATAATAGCACTGTAACAGCAGTGCGGAAAGGGTCTTAGTTATTTGTCTCTCAACTGGTCAAATAATGACTGGTCACTGGAAATGATGAAAACTCCCCTTTTGCTTCTTTGGCTTGGATGTTTTACAATAGTAGGTCTTTTCACCCAGCCTACATATTCCAGAAGAGGCAGAGAGACAGAATTTACAAATAGATACCTTGGCATAAATCCAAGGTGACATTAAGAGAGGAAAACCATGAGCTTATACAGTTCCATTGTTTCTGGATTTTTTTCCCAGTTGCACAAAAAAGGGTGCACCTGTTCTTGTGGTCTCTATGATACTCACTGTACTAATGGTTGCACCATTGTTTGCACAACCAGTTATGTAACTGGGTATTGTATCAGATTTTGGTCCACCTGGTCCACAGTCCAGAACTATGTATCTATGAGTTATTTGCTTTAACGGAATATAGAGAATTGGCAATAGATAAACTGTGTAAACAACTGGAATAATTTTAAAAAAAGAGACTTTAGCCACATACTTCACTTTCTCTTAATTAATTAGCTGCTTTACAATTTAATTTTTATTCTAGAATTTTGTTTCCATCTATAACTTTTAAATATACTGCACATTTATGTTGTATACAAAATATACTTTGGTATACAATATATAATACAGTATATATTGGTATTTGCATCTAGTATCACTGGTATCTTTGTACTTTTTATTTACCAAGCATGCTTGCTTTCTGTTTTAAAAAATGAATCACAGTTCAAATGAAACAGTATTTTCCAAACTGAAGCCTTGATTTCATTTTTTTAAGAAAAACTGTGAGTCATTCTTAAATCTTATAGAAACTGAATGTTTTATATCCAGGTAGCATTGCATCTCGGGGCTCTTTCATCTGTCATTTTAAATAGGAAAGTGTGTTGGCAATAGTTTGAGACACTCTGCAGACTGTTTGGAACTGCCCTTTGTATGGAGAGCTCAGCCACTGGATTCTTTGCCCCAAAGGCCAGAACTAAATTCCATATAATTTCTGCTGAGCCAAAAATTGAAGAAGAGGTGTCACTCAAGCCAGGCATGAAATCTGATAACGTGTTAAAACTGTAAAAGGTTTACCATGTCAACAAGACTAAACAGGCTTATTACTGAGAAAAGACACTTGATCAATGGGGGGCCCATTTATCCTGAAAAGCCATGGCACTGCCAGAAGCCTCCTATACCCAATAAACATTTTATCACCTCGGAGCATACCCATGTCTTAGCTGTGATGGAAAACTCAAAGCCTTTTCTGATTATAAAAACCACCTGCGTATTCATTCTTTAGCATTCGGCTTGCACTACTGTGATCCAAGGCTCTTAGCATAGCACAGAGCAGGAAAGACAGCTGGAGGAAAAGGAGGAGAGCTACTACCAAGAAAAAGCTGGCTTAAGAGATCCAGATCTGCAACTGTCATCAAGTCAACTTTAACTTATGAATGAGAAACCTCCAGGACACCATATTATCAACAGCCCCGCTCAGAACCATGGCTTCTTTGATTGAGCCTATCCATCTATAATGGGGTCTACCTCTTCTCCTACTGCCTTCTACCTTACCAAACATTGTTGTCTTTTTTTAGTAAGTCATGTCCTCATGTCCAAAGTATGACAGTCTCAGTTTAGTGATCTTGGCTTCTAGCGAGAATTCAGGCTTGATTTGCTCTAGAACCCATTCATTTGTCTTTTTCACAGTCCAAAGTATCTGTAGAACTTTTCTCCAGAACCACATTCCAAAGGAGTTGATTTTCTTATCAGTTCTCTTCACTGTCTAGTTTTCACAATCATACATAACAACTGGGATACAATGGCATGGATCATTCTAACTTTAGTATTCAATGATATATCTTTTTACACTTCATGATCTTTTCTAGGTCCTTCATAGCTCCCCTTTCAAGTCATGTTTTCATGATTGCAGTCTCCATTCTGGTTGAAAACTGAGCCAAGGTATGGAAAATATTGAACTATTTTAATGCTTTTATCATCTACTTTGATGTAAATCATCTGTGGTCATTATTTTTGGCCATTTCCGCACTACACTGTTATAGTGCAATTATTCTACTTTCTGTTAAGAATCATAGAATCATAGAATGTAGAGTTGGAAGAGACCAAAGGGGCTATCCAGTCCAACCCCCTGCCATGCAGGAACACCCTCAAAGCACTCCCGACAGATGGCCATCCAGCCTCTGCTTAAAAACCTCCAAAGGAGACTCCACTACACTCCAAGGCAGCATATTCCACTGCCGGACAGCCCTCATCGTCAGGAAGTTCTTCCTGAGGTTCAGGTGGAATCTCCTTTCCTACAGCTTGAATCCATTGCTGAGATACTACATGCTATTATTCCACTTTTAACACCCTGTGGAATCCTGGGGTTTTCAGTTTAGGGAGGGGCATTTAGAATTCTCATCCAGAGAGCTCTTTGGCCTCAGTAAACTACAGACCCAGAATTCCATAGGATGTTGAAAGTGAAATAATAGCACTGTAACAGTGTAGTGCGGAAATGGCCTTTGTTTTCTTAATGTTCAAGTATAAACTTGCCTTTGCACTTTCTTCCTTGCCTTTCTTTAGTAATCATTCCAAGTCTGCTATTTTCTGTTAATAGTATGGTATTGTTTTCATAGCTTAAATGGTTGATGTTCCTTCCTCCAATTTTCACATCTCCTTTCTCTGAGTCTGATCCTGCTTTATGTGTGATATGTTCAGCGTACAGGTTAAAGAGATAAGACGATAAACTGCAGTCTTGCCTTAATCCCTTGCCAATTGGAAACCATTCCATTTCTCCATATTCTGTGATTTTCTTTTGAAATTCTTCAGTGCGCTCCATTATCTAATGTATGTTTGCAATATGACCTCAGTGTCTCCTCCTTTCCTGAAATGAGTTGGCATTCCTCACTCCATATATGCTTAAAGTCTTCGTTGCAGAATTTTGAGCATCAGTTTGCCTGTGTGAGAAATTAGCACAGTTGTACTGTGCTTACTACAATCCTTGGTGTCTCTAGTCCCCAAGAGAAAGAACATCAAGAATTGCAGTAAGCACAAGACCATTGCATTAATTTCCATGCAAGCAAAGTGATGCTGAAGGCATAAGGGGGAAAAAGTCCCTCACTCCATGCCAGGGGGAGATGGAGTGAGAAGCTGCCCATTCCAAAACTAGGTTGGAAGACCAACAATCCTCAACCATCACTACCTGCAGCCTTTCCAGCAGGCCACAACAGGGGAAGTTGTGAGAAGAAGGGTCACTCCACCAGCCCTGCTGAAAGAGGACACCTTTCCTTGTACTCCACTTTTTCCCTTCCCACCCCTATTTTTCTTTTATTTCATGGCTTTTTAAAAAACACTGTAAGCCTATTTGCAGGAATGTCTCCTATTGATTATATTTTAATTCCCAATGCAGGGATTTAGAAAGAAAGAAAGAAAGAAAGAAAGAAGGAAAGAAAGAAAGAAAGAAAGAAAGAAAGAAAGAAAGAAAGAAAGAAAGAAAGAAAGAAAGAAAGAAAGAAAGAAGAAAGAAGGAAGGGAAGGGAAGGGAAGGGAAGGGAAGGGAAGGGAAGGGAAGGGAAGGGAAGGGGAGGGAAGGGAAGGGAAGGGAAGGGAAGGGAAGGGAAGGGAAAGGACCATGTGGCACATACAGCTTTGCCTTCTTCCTACCCCTCAGTCAGAAGCCACCTGAGGCTTCCTCAGGCTTCCCAATGGCAGAGCCACCTCAATATCAGAATGTAGAGGAAGACTTGCAAAAGTTTTGGGGGGACTCTGATATGAAAGGCCCTTTCTCAAGTTCCTTCTCAGGTTATAAAATGGCAATTCCAAGCATGACTGCTATATTCCAGTTAATAATACTTTTTGTCAAATATTTTCTCCTGACATTTCTTCTTTTATGCCCTTGGGTGTACCTCTCTATCTGAGTGTTCAACTGGTGGTGTCTTTTCCAAGATGTGTTGGTATTGATTAGGAGTGTAAAGGTTACAAATGCACCTGCAATTTGATGGCTTATCAGTTGAGTTTTAAAGCAAAATAACAAATCCCACAGGAAGGACAGTTTGCTTACCTGTAGCTTTCAGCCTTCAAACAGTCTTCTGCGTACTTGTACTAGGTTCTGGACTTGCCTAGCAAAGCTTTCAGAAATGTTTAGAGAAAGTGCTGGGATTCACTCTGCTCAATACAGAGCTAACTCAGAGGAGAATTCTTATTATTATGCCAACAAGGCTGAAAAGCAAAGTGTCACCAGCAATGGAGAAACGGTGAGAGGGGCTGTTGAGGTGTGTAGGTGCCACACAAATAAGAGATACAACCTGCTTTTCTTCTTGTTTTGTTTGTGCAGATCTTAGTTGGGCAATTGGTAAGCTAACACACATAGACATTCAGTAACATTACTCAAAATGTACAAGACTTCTATGGCTCCTCTCTGCAAGCTCTCATATCCAGTTTGCAATGTTTCATTAATATATGAGTGGCCAATAACATTATTTTAGAAAGTTGAGGGACAGAAGATCCTTGGGACTCAACGGAGACTATCTGAGGAGAAAAGAAAGCATAAAGCTCATATCAGCAGCCATTACATAGGGTAGCCAGTGTAGTTCAATTTCCCGTGTTTTCATATTACGTCAAGTATTTTGATGTCCCCTTTTCAAAATTACTGGTATTTTGTCTTGTTTTTCTCATCTTTCCATAAATTTAAATAATTTTTTTAAGTGCATTTCTGTATCATCCCAACGTTATAGTGTATCTTTTAAAACATGAACACATCTGTTTGAATTATTCTGAGAGTTAAGCAACTTACAGTCTCTCATACTGTTGCTCTCTTGGATCTGCCGGTCCAAAGAAAAGTATAAGCTTGCCACATTTTTACACATTAATCACATGAAAGGCACACATATTCCTCATCCTGACCTGCAATGCCAATTCGTTGAACACATAAATCTGAGAAAGAGAATTCTAGACATAAAGGCTTCCATAGGAGTAAAAGAGCCAGTGAAATGTGGTGGTCTGAGTGTTGGATTGGGACTCTGGAGATCAGAGTTTGAACCTTTGCTCAGCCATGAAAACCCATTAGGTAAGCTTGGGCAGGTCCCACTCTTTCAGCTTCAGAAGAAAGCAATGGCAAACCTATTCTGAAAAGAAAATCCTGCCAAGAAAACTATATGATATGGTTGCCATAAGTCAACTTGCTCATCCAAAAGGAAAAAAACATCCATTTTAATGAAAGCCTTGCGAGCCTGGGGTGATGAATGCAAGGGATGAGAGGAGGAAAAGGGAGGGCAAGCATGTGCCTCGTGAATAATCAAACTTGCGAGGTCAAACCCACAGATGTGGAGGGAGGACTGTAGTAGTAGGATGAGGGGGATGGTATCAACTGCCAAGTAGAGACAAAGGATTTTGCAGTTGTCATGTAAACTGGCTTGCCTGAAGTAGTTTGCACTTTTCCCCGGGATCTTCAATATTGTCCAAATTCACTTCCCTGAGCTTTCTAGGTCCAGGATTTCCTTTCTTTCATCTTTCCATTCCATCTGTCCATCATGCTATAGGAGTCTTTATCTAGGCTTCAAACTTCAGGAAAAGGGATTCCATCTAAACATTAGGAAGAACTTCCTGATGGTAAGAGAAGTTCAACAGTGGAATATGCTGTTTTGGAGTGTGGTGGAGTCACCTTCCTGGAGGTTTTTAAACAGAGGCTGGATGGCCATCTTTTGGGAATGCTTTGACAGTATATTCTTGCATGGCAGGGCATTGGACTCAATGGCCTTTATAGTCTCTTCCAACTCTATGATTCTAGTCCTCTTAGGTTGAGCAATGCTGCTAATCAGCCTTGCTAGTTAACAATGCAAAAAACGTGGTGAGTTTTTAATAGAAAGCTACAAAGAAAGAAAAATAATAAACAACACAGAGAATAAAACCGAAAGGTAAAAAAAGGCATCCACAAAGGCATACAGATTTTGGTACAAACCCTACCTACAGTTTGAAGTGAATACAAGAGAAATTGGACAATTAGACATTCCTCAGGCAGAGGTAGGATTCTGACATTGTTTAAAAGCAAAAGTCTCCTTAAAAAAACAAAACACTATGAGAGGGGAGGTCTGTTAGCCAGTGAGGTGCTCGGTTCACTCAGTTTGTATGGTCTGAAATGATTTAAGTAGCTAATTTTAGGTCACCATGGTTCATAAGAAGCCCACAGGTAGGTGACCTGCATATATTTCCTCTGAACCTAGTTTTCACTTAAGAGATTCCCCAACTGTAGGTCTTTAAAAAGATAAAACTCCTGACTTGCAGACTTTATCACTTCACAGAGACAGATAGGCACTGCAGATAACAGAAAGTGGTAGCTGTTGGGGGCAAGTGATAGGCACTTTGAAATACATACTGGCATCTTACCAAGCACTTCCAAATGACATTTGGATAATTACCTGGAAACGCACATTTCCTGTGGTTTACAACTCAACACTGCCTTCTTGATTCTACACAGGACTTACAGCACTAGCAACAAAAATAGATACTGAACGAGCTTTTCTGTAACAGAGTTTACAGGCAGGCAGCAGGGGGAATGGAAGTTATAAGCTGAAAACAGCATCCAGTATGGTATTGTGCAATATACAACAGGAGCATTCAGAGCTTTTTCCATGTTATCAGTCCGCTCTGGGTTCTGTTGGATGCTTTCTTCACTACACAGCTCATTCAAGACTCTGTAGGATATTTTTATATTGCTATACTGTTCCATTAACCCCTTTCCTGTACTGTCTGCTAGCAACACATGCTAGTATGCAAAATGATTGTCCTTCTTCACTTGCATTTCCACTCCATGACTACTGTGGATGGTCCTTCTTGGGTAACAGTACCTTTAATAGATGTTCCTCTTTGTAGCAGCTTTAGTGGAGAACCAGGAAAGAGACTGGGAATTTCTATAGGAAGATTTTTCCTTTACTATTGTTACAGTTAGGAAAGGTTAACCTACATCATCGGCTATGTCTGGCTCTCAAGATGTTGTTGGAACTTCAGCTCACATCAGCCCTAGCCAGCAGCACCAATGGTGGGGGTGATGGAAGCTGCCATCCAAAAATAATGGAAGAAATTCAATTTATCAACTCCTGTCTTATGCCTTCCTAGCTATGATTTTAAAGCCATTCTTCATGTCTTGTTGAACAATTGCTCCTTGCCCCTTCAAGAGAGCAAAACACCACATATACCTACTCTTTCAGTTATTAAGTTCTGAAAATGTAATCTGCTTTTTCAAGGTTGTTTTATAAACACAAAATATGACCACCTTCTTCAGCCTTTCTTTATATCTTTACCTTCTCTAGTTTATTGTACTCACAGCACATGTCATCCTTTCTAATATAAGCCTTCCCTCATGACTGGTACTAGGGAAGGATTGCTGTATCACCCAGATTTTGGGATTTTACCCAGATTCTAGACATGTCTAGATTCAAGTCATTTCTGACTTATGGCAATCCTAAGGCAAACCTATTAAAGGGTTTACTTGGCAAGATTTGTTAAGAGGGGGGTTACTGTGGCCTTCTCCCTAGGCTGAGAGAGTAATTTGCTCAAGTTCACCCAGTGGGCTTCTGTGGCTGAGTCCTGGTCTGCTGGAGTCTTAGGGCCTTTCCACACTACACTGCTATAGTGCTATTATTCCACTTTCAACATTATGTGGAATCCTGGGGTTTGCAGTTTAGGGAGGGGCATTTAAAATTCTCAGCCAGACAGCTCTTTGGCCTCAATAAACTACAAACCGCAGAATTCCATAGGATGCTAAAAGTGTAGTGAAGAAAGGCCCTCAGTCTAACACTAAAACCACAACACCATGCTTGCCCACCTCAAACCACACTGTGGTCAGTAAATGGTTTGGGAGTTTCTGGTTACTAGTAAATCACTTGAGAGTTCCTGGCCCAGACATTTTTGTTGTTTAGCTTCAAGCAGCCTCCTGGACTTGAGATTACACATAGAGTGAAACACGTTGGGTTTTTCTATCAATAAACAACCATCTTTTGAGCATCCTGAGAGGTGTCTCTTGTTTCTGCTGTGGGTCAGATTGCCAAGTAATCAGCCTCCTCAACGTAATTAAACAGCAACTACAAAAACAGCAACTCATATAACCTTTTAACTATTACTGTAAATTAACATTTTTATTCTCAAATACATCTTGAAAGGTTAAATTTAAAAACATGTCATTTTAGCTGCCCTGAATTATTAAAATGAAGTCCTCAGTAACCTTGATACGAGCATAGCTTTTACAGCTGGATTCCCACTTTTGTCGTATATCATCTGCACATTTTCAGTCTTTATTTTTTTTTGAAAATGTCTGTCAATCCTTAGAAATAAGGTGACTCATCAACAAGTAACTCATTAGGCATGAAAAAGAGTGTGTTTGCAAAGGATGTAATTGGTAGAAGGAAGACACTCTTAACAGACAGAAGGTACTAAAAAGGAAAAAGTAATTGACTGTTTCTGCTGCAGATTCAGGACTTAATATAGTTTTCCAAGACCTCAAGAGATCTTCACCACCTGGAGTGTGAATGTAGAGACATCCTTCGGCAAATGAAAGGAGAATTACAGTGAGCAACAGCAAAAATGGAAAGTCTTCAATTTAAACTTTATAGGATTCAGGAGAGGAACTGTAATCCAAACCACAGGAATATCTTTCTTGGCAACTTGGTACAACTAAAACCTGCAGGGGAAAAACACACACACACACACACACACACACAGGTGTTACATTATGCATGGTCATCATCCTACCAAGTCATTATACAGACACAATCAAATACCACACAAGGCATTTGTGGCTAGTGTTCTTTATTGGGTTTAAGATGAAAAGTTGTAGATGACTGATTTCATTGTTGGCAATATCAGTTAAGCAGTTCACAGCACCGGTGTTTCAAGTCCTGATTGCTATTTTCATGGCAATTCACTTACCATTGTGGTAGATGAATATGCTGAAGGAAATGCTCTTCTGTAAGCTGTAACTATTGCTAGTTAGCTAATAGCAATTAACTATTGCTAATAAAAGCAATGATGGTGCTTGCTTGGGGGTAACAGAAAAGAATGTTGAATCTGCTATCAAAAACATGCATATTAATAGACCATGTCTGCCATCCTAGTAATGGCAGTACATGTCCTGGAATAAATGGCAAGTGAAGTGCTTAAAAAAAGTTGCTATGTGTATTTACTCTGCTCATAACTCAGAGAAGATACTGCTGAAGCTCAGACATATCTTCTAAGTTGTCTTCCCTTCTTTTAAAATTGTACTCCAAACTCTGGAGAGAATGCTATCTCTCATAGTAATTAACTTATTTAAACTGCTGTCATGAGATCATACCCCCCTTCTCTTTCTTTTATCACCTTCTTATCTTGCTTATATTCTTTCAATCTAATTACAAGCACAACCCTGGACCAACAATGACTCAAGGCAAACAGAAATAAGTAGAAAATGCAGTGGGAAGACATTAGGGACCAGCATGATTCTCCCCACCTTCGTTTCAAGCTAAATAATGTATTAGATTATAGTTCCTCTCTCCCTCTAACCCTTTTAACAAGGCAAGACAGAAAACTCAGCAGATATGTTTGACAGCAATGAAAACTTTAACCCATGGATAGCTCTACGAAAAATTTCCAAGACTTCTGTATTCTGAAAGATGTTCTGGAGATGATTGACACAAAGAGCTTGTTAAAATTTAAAGTCAGCCTGCAGGGGAAGGACTGTCAGTTCTAGATACTGAGTTGCTCCATCTATTCCTACAGTAGCTAAAAACAAAGACAGTCATCATGTAAGGCTCCTGCAACAATGCCCCCCATCAATGTTTTTCCAGACTGCAAGAAAAAAGCTTCAAGGTCTTTTCCTAAAAGTATATAATAATTTGGCTGCATGCTCCCCCCTCCTCATTTGGAATATGATCTGGATTTAGTAGTGTCACTGCCTGGTCTTGTCAGCACATCAGAACTGGGATTACTATTTCTTCTCCTTGTTCTCCTTCTTCTTCTGGGAAAACTACACCTGTAAGCTCATGCTATGTTTGTTCCAACACAGTTGTGGGACATCACTGTCTCCCAGTGTTTTTTTTTTTTTGTTAGAAAGAACACTGCCTGAATCTTCTTTCAGGTCATCATTTTGAGGATCAATCAGTTAAAGAATAATGAACTTTGTTACCTAGACTTTCTGATAATCTAATTTGCTATGTTCTGGTTCAACCCATTGATCAATGATTTTCCAGAATTTGATAAGCTATTTTGAACGTGTCAAGCATTCTGTATAAATAGTTCAACACGACAAAAAATAGTACAAACTCAACTTATTGTTATTTCACACACAACCTTTTCTAATAAAAAGCTTCTTACTGACGAGAATGGATGAATGTAATTGATATAATTTTTAATTCTGGCATAATATGCCTTTTTTTTTTTAAAGAACTTGTTTCCTGTCACAGCTTGGATACAAATGCCTTGATTTTGTTCTCAACCTCTCCTTCTCATTTGGTTCAACCAAGAACATACTCCTAAAAAGCTCTGCTATTTGTGTTACAGTTGTTTTCCACTTCACAAAATGGTATGTTAGAAGTCCAAAGAATATGCAAGAGAACATATTTACAATCATTCCAGCTGAGAAGAAAGTTAAAATATTATACGCTCTGATTGCTTGCAGATCAGGCAGATATTCTCTCGACAGGTTGTTGAAGAAGAGTTGGTCTTCATTTTATTTAGCAGTGACTGGAAATATCACTAGTTTGCTTCATAAGGATCTAATTATCAATTTCATGTTGGAAGGGGAAATGGGCAGACTCTGATAAAACATCTGTGGTCTGGATTGTTATTTTTTTCCCTTTGCTCTTCTTGGACTGCCCATCTTTAAGCATATCCCATTAAATGTCAAAGTTTTGGTATCACAAGTATTTCGCTAGAAGTCCCACATCACTCTTTCCAATGCAGACTTTCAGTATCTTAGTCCACAGTCCAGTAAGCAAGGGCCTGTTTTTATTAAATATTTATTTGGCGTTTATGTTGAACTGTTGGTCTTGGCCCCAAACATAAAGTAGCTTAGCAGGAAAATCAGAACACATCATAGACGATGGGAGGGAGGAGGATAAAAAAGCTCATAAAGTGAGTTCCATAAATTAAGACAAGGCAAGGGTATCCTAGAAACAAGACAGAGCTTAAAGACACAAGCAAGCCATGCCATGAATAAAAAGCAAATCCTTGGAGCTGCTCTCCACCCCTTGTGCCATTCCAAGCGTATCTGTGTGAAAGTGCTCGGGAGCAAGCTGGAAACGGCACAACCCTGGAGAAATAATTAAGAAATGAACTCTACTATTCAGTGGCATCTGTCCCAAAAGGGAACAAAGTGCCCTTTGTGAAACCTCCTCCCCAGAAAGCCTCCTAGAGTTTGAACTGTATCCATAGCCTCCCCTGGAATTAAACCCAAAGCAAGACTTTATTGTTCCCTTTCCTTTGACTACAGAAAGGGGGTGGTGGTCCCAAGAGGTTTTAAAATATTACTGATCAGCCAGGCCTGGCTGCATTTTTCCCAGCACATGAATCAACTTTACTGCCACTAACGAAAAGCCATTAGTGTTATTGCGACACAGACAGTATCAACGAATATGAGCAGGGTGAAAGAGTAAATAAACACTTTTCAGTAGCATGATGATACAGTTTGCCATTGTAAAATGGGTTTGAAAGGATGCTCCCCTATTTTCCCTAGAAAAACAGCAGCGTAAGTATCAGTGACACTTTTTAGATTCACTCTGGAATTTTGGAAAAGAAAAATTATAGGAGGCAAAGATCACTAGGCATGCCTAGGAAGGAAAGGCATTTGGAAAGGCATTTTGAGATATACTAGTGATATTGTAGTTCAAAAATAAGTATCAGTTAAATTTTGCACTTTATCTGAAAAGTGTATATACTCTCTTAGGAGAAATTTCAGATTGTTTCTAAGCAAAAATAAAATAAATAATAAAATAAAATAAAATATATATATATATATAAAAAATAAAAACATAGTGAGGTGGGCAAAACTTCAACAGATTTAAGTGGGAACTGCGTTGAGCTGACTAAATGTAGTTCCAGCCTCAAGTGGTCCTGGTTTAATCTGAGTTCTCTCACAATGAAACACATTAGAATGATTACTCACAAGAGTGTATAGAATAAACAAGTTAGCATCTTTTGTGGTCTTCTCTTTCTTTTGGTTGCTTGTGAAACATCCAGTCTTCTTTTCAGTTGTTAGAATGTCAGAATGAGAATCTGAGATATTTCCTAACATCAGATGAAATATTTGCTCTATCTCATTTTTGTATGGTTTTTTCCCCCATGATCATAGGACAGAATACAATATATTTTCACCTCATTTTATCCTAATAACATTCCAAGATAGTTTTATAGTAATGTTATGCTCAAGACCACCCACCCAAGCTTCTTGGCTGAGAAACATCTGAACTCAGATCCCATACATCTAGACAAGACAGTAAAAAGGGTCCCACACCAGATATGATGTACTTGTATTAGAGATCACATCCACAATTTCTGAGTAAAAATACCTGTTCAGACTCCTTAGTAGCCTTGCTAGTCCCCTTTTCTCAACAAGGTCCATTGGCAGGTGATGGATCATCATCACTGTATCTTGAGTCTCTTTGGGGAAGATCTGGAAGCGGGATACGGTCAGGCCTAAATGAAAGAGAAATGTAGAACAGACATCAAATATACCCTTAAGTTTGTGTATTATAATAGGAGATGTAGCCTCTCATGACCACAAATCAATATTAGAGCCAGTATAAAGCTAACAGAGTATGACAGGCATACTTAAAAAGAATGATCAAAATCACATTAGGGACGATAATTGTAGGCAGTACCAAATTCTTAGCTACAAGCACATGCATACACACTATTTCAGCTGAATAAACAAGGTAAATTAGTACCTACAAGTCAATGCATAAATGTGCACTTACTCTTTACTACCACACCCACAAGCCTCAATGGGAGAGGAATAAAACTGCCTATTGCTAATGCTAAAAAACACCTTCTGGCTTACATATTAGCAGATCCCAAGTTAGACTGAGCGATGGCAGCTGCTTCACGGAGATTAACAGATCCCCTCATCTCTTAGTGTCTTGGCTTGGCTGTGCATTACACAAAGTTTTATATACTGTTCTCAAATAGCTTAGTCTCAGTAGCTTCACAAAGATTCAGCTTAGTTCTTTAGTTAAAGGATTCTTTAAAATTCTTAATTAAATCTCAGTGTAACATTCTTTATTTATATCTTTCTGAACTATGTATTCCTAGACAAGTGTTGTACATTCCTTGACAATAAAACAGCAGTTCATATCTAATGGAAAACTATGGTAAGAAAAATATAAAATACTGCCTTGTATCAAGTTAAACTATTTATCTATCTAGCCACATTTTTCCTCCAAGTTTAATAGGCAGTGGTTCATTGGCACAAGGTTTTCTTATTACCTCCTACCTGATCTTTTTACCTGGAGATGACAGGGACTGAGACTGGGATCTTTTACATTCAAAACACATGCTCTAATAGTGAGTTATGGCCCCCTCCCACAACATGAAATACTGTGAGCCCTAGGCTGCACATACCTCTCATGCTACCCTCCTCTTTCACTTAACAGATGAGAATGCTAAACATTCCCACTTTTAAACTAAGCACAGTTCCCCATAATATAAAAATTCAAGGAAGTATAGCTTAAACTACAGTTTCAGAACAAGACAAATCTGAATCTTGATTTCAGATCCTGTCCCCCTGCCTCCCCAGAATTTAGAGTTTAAGCAAGCTAACAATTCCTGAAGTATGGACACTGTGGTAAACTGTGGTTAGTTTAAATTGACAACGTAAGATTTCTGATATCTCTGAAGTAGACCAGAATACTCTACAGGGCACTTGCCATATATGTGGAGGTTCTATTACAGGAACCTTTGCATAAAAAAAAAATACAAAGCATTAGTCAATGGATGCTATGTGTGCATGCCCATAGCACTGCAGGTACATGGCCATCACATCCATTAACTATAATGGGATGATGACTCTCTGTGCAACCTTGAATGTAAGTGCAGGGGCTGTGCAAGAGGAGGACCTACCGTATTATGCTTCTATCAAGGGCATGAAAATTGCAGTTCAGGGCCATTGGCATCCCCGCCCCCAATGTTTTAATGGTCTCAGATCCTCCAGACTCTACTACACTTTTTCTGCTTCACTCAAAGATTATTTGCTCCTCTTCGAAGCCCCCAGGAGAAACAATTCACCTTTTAAATAGGTTGTAGGGTTTCCTGAACTATTTAACATTAAAAAAAATGAACTTTTTTTTTCAAAGTTAGGCATATACTTCTTTCTACTTCCAGTTTTTTTCTACACAGTTTTGGGCCATTTTTGGCAATCTATATGGCTCCAGAGTGTACTTGGGGCACAAAACTGCTTCCCTGACCCATTGTCAATGCCTGTTCACTTTATAAACCAATACACAGTTAATAGAGATCATGAGAACATTAGATGGGAATCAATAGAGCAGGCAAAATACAGGGGGAAAAAGACACACAGAGAAGGTAAGCCCGGGTATGCTGCAAGAGTGGGCATTTGCCTTCACCATTCCACTGTGTAAAAGATTCTGAAGCTTGTGACTAGATCAGTGGTTCTCAACCTGTGGGTCCCCAGATGTTTGTGGACTTCAGCTCCCAGAAGCCCCAGCCACTACGGTCAATGCTCAGGGCTTCTGGGAGCTGAAGTCCACAAACATCTGGGGACCCACAGGTTGAGAACCACTGGACTAGATGAAAGACTATATTTTTGATAATAGTATGAGCTGCTCTCTTTTACAGCTGACTGTGAACAGCTTTTAGCACACATATTTATTTTCCCAAAGTATGGGAAAGCAGAACAATGGCCAATGGTAGCAAACAGATTTACAAAGCCCAAGTGAACATTAGTCAACTTACAAAATTATTTTTTTGCCAAGTATGCAGTTGCGGAACTACCAAGCATCTCATATTTCACTCAAGTTATATAAACTTATGATCAGAGGTTATTTAAATTATAGGGAATGTTAACCACGCTACAACCTGCCCTTCTAGAAAGGATCATTTCTCTGATTTGCCTTGTGTTGGCTGGCTACTAGCAGCCCCTGGCTTTCCTATAACTATTCATATAGTATAGGAAGGCATACACATTATCCTAAACCAGTGGTTCTCAACCTGTGGGTCTCCAGATGTTTGTGGACTTCAGCTCCCAGAAGCCCTGAGCATTGACCATAGTGGCTGGGGCTTCTGGGAGCTGAAGTCCATGAACATCTGGGGACCCACAGGTTGAGAACCACTGTCCTAAACCAAATGCAGGGGCACTAAGACAATGGCGATGGATAGGAGTGGTGGTATGATAGATGCTTTAAGATGGTTAGATGAAGAGGCTGACAGGAACCATGGACTACCTACAGGGCAAAAATCAAAATTATTCTCCTTTTCAAAAAAAAATTCACAGCTTACCCATTCCCACTATAATAAGATATACAAGATATCATAATATGTATGGCTCTTATTTGTGGTGAACTAGCCTACACAGCACTTTTCTTTTTATGCTGCTCCTGCAGTTGTCTGTGTTGCTGCATGTAACTCTAAACATCCAAAAAAATCAACAGGCAAAAGGGAAGCGGCAAGATGGCACCACTGGCACTTCCAAACTGTTCTGACCAGTTCCACAGAGTAGCAGAAGAATATTAACTAACACAATGAAGATC
This sequence comes from Iguana delicatissima, assembly GCA_948472985.1. Lineage (NCBI taxonomy): Eukaryota > Metazoa > Chordata > Lepidosauria > Squamata > Iguanidae > Iguana > Iguana delicatissima. The sequence continues at coordinate 203,414 of CAOKZL010000023.1, forward strand.
ACAGGGAAGTCAACCAGTTTTGTGACACATGGTCAGAGCCTCTCCTGTGTATTCATCTTCCCTACAGTCTGTTTTATGGCCTATCCATCATCTATAAGAGACTAAAAAAAAAAGTGTCTTGAGGATAAGTTTAGGTAAGATATCACACTAATACAGGAGCCACTGTAAGTCAAAACTGGTCTTTAAAAAAAGCAAATGGGAAGTTAGAAAGCAGCTGGCAATCAAGTAAGGGGACACTGTACATAATAGGAGGAGGAGAGAGAGACAAACTGAGCAATTAAGGAGAAAGAGACAAATCCAGAAACTAAGAGTGAGCAAATTGTTATTTTGGGGGGATTTAAAGATTTGATGAATGTATTATGTTAGGCTAATAGTTTCAGGAAAAATTGCTCCACTGAGACTCCATTATATGTTCCTTGGCTTGCTAGTTGTACTCTTGGGACAAGGGTGTTATCTAGAAAAGAAGGAAGTAGCACACTGACAACTGGCAAGGAAGCAGAGAAAGCAATGCTACTGTGTGAGACATCACACAAATTTTAACTCCTATTAAGACCATTTAAGAGAGAAAACTCTGTACAAGTTTCCAAAGGATTTCACATACAAGTCTCTGCTCATAAGCAAGTACAATGACAAGTCCAGTTGTGTATTAGGGTGCCTGTATCAACCACATGTAGGAATAACAGGTAATGCTATGCAATGGTTCACAATTAGCAGCTTGAAGGATACATTTTCAGTGATCAAGTGAAAAGTACAAACACTACCTGAATAATGCAAGGTATGGAAATCCACTATTTTGGTTTGTTAAGAGTCCATCCTGACAGAAGTAACTTTGTGCAGAAAATTTGAAGAAGGAATAAGGTACATGGAGGATACCCACATATATTCCAGTGCTTTGAGTGCCATGCTTTGTTACACAAAACTCTGACTTTGCAAACTGCAGGTCACAAGGATGTAGAATCTTTGTAAAGCTGGGCAGAGTGGTCTCACAGGAGTGCTTATGCCTCTCTTCATTCTGGTAGCGGTGATTTGTGAACAACTCCTTTGCCAGAAACCTCTTACTGTTGAGAAAACCTAGAAGACTGTTTTCGGGACTCTGGCTACAAATCATTCGAATGCTTCCCAATACATTAATTGATCTGGATGTAATAGCTTCTTAATAGATACGGCTGGGCTTTAGTTTTATTAGTTCAGTCATCTCTATCTTTTAGAAATTATTTTAATGGTTGTTGGGAAACAGATTTGAACACATCCACAGGCTCTTCCCGCATTTTTCAAAGTATGTCCCATGCCTGCAAAGCACTGAGAGCCTAAATGAAGCAAATGATATCATACACTGATAACCATTTACAGCCAGCTCACCAAAGATCCTGGAAATGGAAAGATGCACTTGATTACCTAACCTTGTTCTTTACTTACGGAGCAGGAGGTGGTGGTGATAATGGTGAGAAAATGAATCATTTCATCAAGTATTTTTTTCTCTTGACTCCATGGAAACAAATTATTTCTTGGTAGTTTTCAGACTGAAGTTGATTGAGATTGGCAGGGGCAGAGTACAATATGGAACAGACTTCTCCCCTTTTTTTGAAGGAAGAAACACAGCAAAAGGTAACACTCAATCACCTTTCCATTATGAACTGTTTCCTACATGATTCTCCTTCTACAGAAGTATCACTTGGGTATAGTAAGCAATGTACATGGTAAAGCTACTATGTGAGATGGGCATATCTGCCAAATTTATTGCACATACAGGCCGCAAAAATCTCCTGTCAATTGGGTCTTCTGCTGTGATGTAGGCACATATCTATACTGTTTTCTGCTTGAAGCAGTGAAACTTTGCTACAAATAACAGACAACTCAAGGAGGAAGGAATACGCGGAGAAAGACAGTAAAAATTGCAATCCTCTCATTATTTAACTAAGCAGAGAGGTTTTGGTGAAAAACGTGTAGTCATTCATATGGTGGCACTTTTTTAAAGCCATCTAATTAGCAGAGCTAAGTGTCTACTAAGACTGTCCTGAATTTCCTCAGAGATCTGTATTATTTTGGGGAAGAAGAACTCAGGCTCAGTTTATGAGGCTGGGGGAAACCTATCTTTTTGAGACACAGAAAACAGTGATGTTATGGGCCCTGCAGTGGTATTTTGAAAAAACATTCCTGGGATGAGCATTGCTACAAGATTGTAAGATGTGGACAGAATTAGAGGGGAAGGGGGTACCTACGGAGGGAGGAAATTTAGCAAGGAGATTGGGAGGAAACCAGTGAGTGTGCATGTCTGCTGGCAGTACAAACGGAGTGGAAGCAAAGCTTAATTTCCAAGACAAGAAGTAGAATCATAGAACTGGAAGAGATCACAGGGGCCATCCAGTCCAACCCCCTGCTATGAAGGAACACACATCAAAGCATTCCCAACAGATGGTCATCCAGCCTCTGCTTAAAAACCTCCAAAGAAGGAGATTCCACTACACTTCGAGGCAGCATATTCCACTGCTGGACAGCTCTGACCATCAGGAAGTTCTTCCTGAGGTTCAAGTGGAATCTCCTTTCCTGCAGCTTGAATCCATTGTTCCTTGTCCTAGTCTCTGGAGCAGTGGAAAACAAGCCCACTCCCTCCTTGACAAATGGACATCCAGTCATATATTTAAACATGGTTATCATGTTCCCTCTTAACCTTCTCTTCTGCAGACTAAACATCCCCAGCTCCCTAAGCCGCTCCCCATATGGCATGGCTTCCAGACCCTTCACCATTTTCGTTGCCCTCCTCTGGACACACTCCAACTTGTCAATAGCCTTCTTGAATTGAGGTGCCTAGAACTGGGCATAGTATTCCAAATGAGGTCTAACCAACGCAGAATAGAGTGGTACCATTATCTCCCTTGATCTAGACACCATATTCCTGTTGATGCAACCAACAATCGCATTTGGCTTTCTTAGCTGCTGCATCACACAGCTGATTCATGTTCAACTTCTGATTTACCAAGACTCCTAGATCCCTTTAACATGCACTGTTATCCAGCCACAAGTCCCCCATCTTATATTTGTGCATTCCTTTTTTTCTGCCTAAGTGTAGGACCTTACATTTCTCTCTGTTGAAATTCATTTTATTAGCTTTGGCCCAGCTCTCCAATCTGTCAAGGTCATTTTGAATTTTGACCCTGTCCTCTGGCGTATTAGCAACCCCTCCCAATTTGGTAACATCTACAAATGTGATCAAGATGCCCTCTATTCCTTCATCCAAGTCATTGATGAAGATATTGAATAGTACTAGGCCCAGGACAGAACCCTGTGGCACTCCACTAGTCACTTCTCTCCAGGATGAAAAGCAGCCATTGGTGAGCACCCCTTGGGTTCGGTCAGTCAACCAATTACAAATCCATCTAACGGTAGCCCTGTTCAGTCCACACTTTACTAACTTCTTTGCAGGAATGTCATGGGGAACTTTGTCAAGATATGCTACATTCACAGCATTCCCTTCATCTATCAAGTTTGTAGCTCTATCATAAAAAGAGATAAGATTAGTCTGGTATGATTTATTTCTGAGAAATCCATGTTGACTTTTAGTGATTATGGCATTGCTTTCTAAGTAATTACAAACTGACTGTTTAATGATCTGCTCTAGGATCTTTCTTGGTATTGATGTCAGTCTGACCAGTCGATAATTATTTGAGTTCTCCCTTTTCCCCTTCTTGAAGATGGGGACGACACTTGCCCTCCTCCAGTCTGCTGGGACTTCTTCTGTTCTCCAAGAGTTCTCAAAGAATATTGCCAGTGGTTCTGAAATGACTTCTGCCAGTTCTTTTAATATCCTTGGATGTAATTCATCTGGCCCTGGGGACTTGAATTCACCTAGTTCAGCCAGATATTCCTGTACTACTTCTCTATCTATTCTGTGCTGCATTCTTCCCCTTCCTCACCTGCTCCCCCCCCCCAGATTGAGTACTTCTACCCTTTTGGGAGAAAACTGAGGCAAAGAAGGTGTTGAGTAGTTCTGCCTTCTCTCTTTCCCCTGTTAGTAACTGGCCATCTTCTCCATGCAGCAACCCTATCGTTTCCTTGTTTTTCCTTTTGCTGTGGACATATCTAAAAAAGCCCTTTTTATTGTTTTTAATGTCTCTGGAAAGCCTGAGTTCATTCTGCACTTTAGCTTTTCTGACCTTCTCCCTACATCTCCTAGCTATTTGCTTGAATTCCTCTTTGGTGGTTTCACCATTCTTCCCTTTCCTGTACATGTTTCTTTGAACACTTAGCCCAGCTGAGAGTTCTTTCACCAACCATTCCAGTTTCTTTAGACACTTGCCATTTTTCCTTCTTACTGGCACAGTTTTAAATTGTGCCTTCAGTATCTCACTTTTAAGAAACTCCCATCCATACTAGTGCTCAAGCTTGTGTAAATCTGCACATTTAATTCTTAGACTTAACAGGAGCATGGATGAAGTGTAATTGTTCAGTAGTGAAGACGCGCTCTGTACATCCTCAGATTTAAGGTCACAGCTCTGGTACAGAAAGCAGATCATAGAATGTAAGCTTGGGCACAAATGAAACACTGGCTGAGTTCCTGCATCAGGAGATGTAATGTAAAGTTCCACCCAGGTGGAATTGTACCATGTCTCTCCTCTCTCCTTTCCAGAGGAGCACCGGGGGGGGGGATGCTCCTAGGCATAGCCAGACATGTCTTTGATGCTCCCTACTCTTCACCAGCCACTAAAAGGATGAAGGGGGTACTCACAGGAGGAAGGTGGCCTTTGAGGTGATGGAGTTGTTGTGCAAGGCAGTACCAAATTCCTCTTCCCATAATGACTATAAAAACACATGCAGGTTTAAGTTGGAATGATGCCTATGTATGTAACTTACAGCATGCCAGCTACTATAATCTTGGGGAGAAGGACTAATTTGTTCTTTGCAGAGAAGAAGGGGTATAGAAGGAACATGAAGCTGGGAAAAGACACATGAGCTGTAAGGTGATGGCCAATGCAAAGTGAGGCTACAACAAAATATCCCATGATGCTTTGGGACAAAAGTGAGGCATTATTATTCTCAGTGGAACAGAATGGATATGCTAGGAGGCATGGCGTTGCCTGGCTCAGAGCCACCAAAAAAGTGACAATGAGGCTGAGTGACTAAATCTTACTTATTGCTTAGAAAGAACTCCTCAGGAAAAAAAAATGGCCACACAAGTGATGATGTATATGCAATTTCCTACACACACAGAGTCCTGTAGAAAAATTTGCACATGCAAGGTAGATCCTGGAGTCTTTGTTTAAAAACACAAGCTTGAAATATAGATCTGAGGAATACGTTCATTGCAGTCTGGTTGGAGGCAGCAAAAAAGCAACTGCGCCCAAAGCAGCTCATAGAATCTGCCATGTGTGGCACATTCGCACCTCAAACGCCCTCAAAATCATTTTCACACATCATATGATGATGAGAGTGTCTTTGGAATGATAACGCATGTGCCAGTCATCAGTATGTCACCAAGAGCAACATCTGCAGAGATGAGCCAGAAATATTATTAGTTCTTTTAGCTTCCTCCCTCCCCTCCCCTTTGCCTCCTCAACTTCCTTACCAGAAAATTGTCATTGTTGCTGAGGAGTTGCTGAGAAGCTCTGATGCTGGTATCAGGGAATATGACAGCATTAGCAGAAAAGATTCCCATCTTTCTGATGCTCTTTATTAATTTAGAGTGCTATGAATATCAGTGAAAAATTGAGTAATATGGCATAAGAAGTTTGTCTCTTGTGAGCGGTCTGTGATGTGGCAGGCTTCAGTCATTGTGCATTATTGTACTGTATATTATTTATAACATTTGCATGTACAAATAAATATCTTTCGGGGATATAATCTAGGTCAAGCTTTCCAAATGTTTGAGTTGGACTATAGCCAGGCAACTGGACCAGGAAAACTGACCAAACGGACTCAGTCAACCTTGAAAAGTCTCTCACCACTTCCTGGATGTTTTACTGCTAAGTTTCTTACTAATTCCTGCATAGAAGGCTATCCCAAGAGGAGACAGAAGGATTTCCCTACCACCAACTTTTGTTCCTCTAGTTGACCCAGAAATCTGTGCTTATTGAGGTTATGAACACACATTGCCACAAACATACAGCATAGCATAATTCACACCTTAAGGTCACAACAGTTACTAGTACCTTTGCTACATACACCCCTGTTAGTCATTTCTGTTTCACAGGGGGAAATTGTGTTTTTCAAACCTTATAATCAGTGAATATTCTAACAACACATAATACTGCGTGTGACTATGTTCAGCTCTAATCACTTCCTACAGATGTATGGTCCTTTATTTTTCACTATTTGCATATTACTTCATAGCTCAATGGTAGAGGACAGAGCCTTCATGGATATAAAAAGGTCCAGAGTACAAATCCTACTTAAAGGATCAGAGAAAGCAGGGATGGTGGAATGACCTGTGTGCCTGATACACTGGAGTGCTGCTGGCACTCAGAACAGACTTTGCCAAGGGACGTGAACTTAAGGTTTCACTTAATATATAACAGCTTTGTTATATTACCAGTTGCTGACTTCCAGCTGGAAGTATGAGCCACTCCAATGAAAAAGCAAAATGTTTTGTTGATGATGGGAAGGGGTATGATGAAGGGAACCCAAGTAACACAATGCAGGAAGCCCCGGAGCTAAAAAAGCCACAACTGTATTGGTTGTGTGAGCCTTGCTGCAGCATAGCACATTGATCTAGGCATCAACTGACATGCCTGCCACCCAATGACACCCTCTCCCAGACCAAATCCTGGGAAAATAAATGGGATCCACATGGGTGGGATCCATTGTATTACGTCCCCTGACATCTAGGGTAGGGCAGAGACAAGAGGTCTGTGAGCTAGACTTCTCCCAGGATGTTTCACCTCCTCCGCTCCAAAGATCACTTAAGGGAATCTCTGAAACAGGGGACATGTACAGCAGCATGGCCAGCAGCTTAAATGCTCCCCTGACAGAGGTAAAAAACCTCCACTCAAACACCTGCTTCTGAGATGTTGCACCCTAGCTCCAACCAGCACTGTGGTTGACTGCTTTTATTCAGTGCTATAAGCCTTGAAGCTGCAGTGCCAGGAAAAAAAAAATGGCAGCTCTCTCTGCAACCAGGGGATTCTCAGAAAGTCAGTAGCCCAAGTTTGTGGCAATTCTCTCCCTTATGCACATGATTTTGCAGTGTTTAAACTGTTTTCCAAAAGAGTTGTGAAGTAAGCAGAAGACTTAACAGACAAATGTAACATTAGTTCTCCATTCTAGAACTGGTATAAAACAAGACATTGTTATTTCCCAAATAAGAGGTTTTCAATGAGTTTTATTTACTGGGAAGCAAGTTGTAATAACATGGCCATGGAAGGCAATGGCCAAGAGTGTGTACAATGACTGAAAAAGTAAAATGATAGTGGGGCAATGGGCCTTCATTGTTGTATGCTGACAATGCAGAATAAACAGAAATTTGAAGGAAAAAAACCCTTACGTTACAATGATTTGTCTGACTGTACCTTTTTCAAAATCAAACAGGTGAGTGTGAGATGTTAGGTTGCATTTGCTACTGTTTACTTAGACTGATTCTCATTATATGAGCTATAGTTTTTTTTTATTGCATTAAAAGAGTATTAAAGAGTTTTTCCTTCTTCCAGACAGCAAATTTCTCATTGTTTTGGAAATCATCCTGATTTGCGTGTGGTACAATGTAATTTGTCCCTAAGAGCAGAAAGCCTGTGTGCTGATGATGACAAATGGCTGATCAAATTCACCTTCATATGACCAAACTTGCCTTTTATTGCATTCTCTCCCCTCCTCTTCATGTTTTTAATCTAAGATGGGACCTACTCACAATCACGTCATGGGAAAATGTTATAAGAAGAGGAGAGGAATGAAAAAAGGTACACAAACATGCACAAGTCGTTTTGCTAGGACTTAATATTGAGGCATATTGGAAAATATTCTTCCCATGACCGTGTCTGTTCATCCAAGGTCTTGCAATTGACACGTGAGAAAATTCTGAGTGCTTTGTTTATAAGCATATCTCTTTTCTTCCTTTCTATCCTACATTCTTTCAGTATTTGGAAAGAAGAGGAAGGCAAAATTGTCTCTTGCTGTCACGCTTCATTCCTCAGAGTGCAGATTAAGGGCCAAAAGCAAGGAAGACATGGGGATTAGCCTGGGGTTTTCCCTTGAAAACTGGAGAACAGACAGAGAAGATTCTTGGAAACATATGAACAAGCAGTTGATGTCTATCACAGTACGCTGCCAGAACATGAACAGACATGTTACAACAGGGCTTACTTGTCCCTGTATTCTGACATTTTCAGTAGGAAGGAAGAGAGAGTTGGTAAGCGGGGAGAAATTTAGAAGACATGAAAATATTGGAAACACTAATGCCTCTACTATATCCCTACCACTATCTTTTATTACACTACATATCCGATATCAAGGTTCAGATGCTCTCTGAATACTCTGTATTACACCCATTTTTCTTCCTACATTCTACAAAGCATGGAAAATCAGACAAACAATGATATCTGCAGCCCTATTCAGGCATTCAGGATAGGGCTGACTGAAATGTGTTAGGAGAGGAATAATCTGTGCCCTCTGCCATCATTCTCTTTCTAGGGGAGAGGAAACATTCTAATGAAGACAATGCTCTCTGTGTGCAGCCCTCCCTCAATTAGAAACCCCTGGAAAAAAGAAATCTAAGTTCCTAGATAGTATGGAAATTATTTATATGTAGTCTCTTTCAGACTGCTGCTTTTCACAAGGAGTCATAGAATCATAGAGCTGGAAGAGACCAGAAGGGCCATCCAGTCCAACTCCCTTGCATATCTAATTAAAACACTCCTGACAGATGCCCATCCAGCCTCTGTTTAAAAACCACCAAAGAAGGAGACTCTACCATACTCTGAGGCAGCATATTCCATATTAAACTGCTCTTACAAAAAACTGCTCTTACCTGTGAAAAGTGACACTGGAGGGCAGAGCAGCGGGAGCCTGCTCCCTCTTTGCAAGCATTCCAGTTAATCCTAGTCTGAATGCCTGAACAGGATTCCATATCACCCTGACTCACAACTGTATTGCAATTCAGCTTGGCCAGGTGATCATAGTTAAAAATGGCAACTCATGGTCTACACTAAATCTTTGATTTGAAATTGCTGCAAATTGTTGATTCACAGAAAAGAAAAGCTGTTTGCCAAACAGGTGAAGTGGAAATGACCCTACATAACATAGAATCATAGAATCATAGAAATGTTGAGTTGGAAGAGACCACACCAGCCATCCAGTCCAACCCCCTGCTATGCAGGAACACCCTCGAAGCACTCCCGACAGATGGCCATCTAGCCTCTGCTTAAAAACCTCCAAGGAAGGAGACTACACTACACTCCGAGGCAGCAGATTCCACTGCCGGGCAGCCCTGACTGTCAGGAAGTTCTTCCTGTGGTTCAGGTGGAATCTCCTTTCCTGCAGCTTGAATCCATTGCTCCTTGTCCTGGTCTCTGGAGCAGCAGAAAACAAGCCCTCTCCTTCCTCTACATGGCATCCCTTCAAATATTTAAACATGGCTATCATGTCCCCTCTTAACCTTCTCTTCTGCAGACTAAGCATACCCAGCTCTCTAAGTCTATCCTCATAGGGCATGGCTTCCAGGCCTCTCACCACTTTGGTCTCCCTCCTCTGGACTTGCTCCAGGTTGAATTGGGGTGCCCAGAGCTGGACACAGTATTCAAGATGAGGTCTAACCAAAGCAGAGTAGAGTGGTACCAGTACCTCCCTCAATCTAGACACCATACTCCTGTTGATGCAGCTGAGAACTGCATTGGCTTTCTTGGCTGCCGCATCACACTGTTGACTCATGTTCAGCTTGTGGTCTGTGAAGACTCCTAGATCCCTTTCACATGTACTGCTATCCAGCCATGTGTCCCCCATCCTATATTTCTGTATTCCATTTTTTCTACCTAAGTGTAGGACCTTACACTTCTCTCTGTTGAATTTCATTTTGTTAGCCTTGGCCCAGCTCTCCAATCTATCCAGGTCATTTTGAATTTTGATCCTGCCCTCTGGCGTATTAGCAACCCCTCCCAATTTGGTATCATCTGCAAATTTGATGGGCATGCCCTCTATTCCTTCATCCAAGTTGTTGATAAAAACATTGAACAGAACTGGGCCCAGGACAGAACCTTGTGGCACCCCGCTAGTCAGTTCTCTCCAGGATGAAAAGCAGCCATTCGTGATCACTCTTTGGGTTCGATCGGTCAACCAATTACAAATCCAACGAACAGTAGCCTTGTCCAGCCCGCATTTTACTAGTTTCTTTGCAAGAATGTCATGGGGTACATTGTCAAAGGCCTTACTGAAATCGAGATATGCTACATCCACAGCATTCCCTTCATCTATCAAGCTAGTAACTCTATCATAAAAAGAGATAAGATTAGTCTGGCATGACTTAATTTTGAGAAATCCATGTTGACTTCTCGTGATTACCGCCTTGCTTTCTAAGTGATTAGAAACTGACTGCTTAATGATCTGCTCCAGGATCTTTCTGGGTAATGATGTCAGGCTGACTGGGCAATAATTATTTGGGTCCTCTTTTTTTCCCTTCTTGAAGATGGGGACAGCATTCGCCCTCTTCTCCTGTCCTCCAAGATTTCTCAAAGATTATAGCAAGCGGTTCCGAAATGACCTCTGCCAGCTTTTTTAATATCCTAGGATGCAGTTCATCTGGCCCTGGAGACTTGAATTCATCCAGTGTGGCCAGGTATTCCTGTACCACCTCTCTACCTATTACGTGCCTCATTTCCCCTGCTTCCTCACCTGCTTCCCAACCGCCAGGTTGAGTGCTTGTATCCTTCTGGGAAAAAACTGAGACAAAGAAGGTGTTAAGTGGTTCTGCCTTTTCTCTCCCCCCTGTGAGTAATTCACCATCTTCTCTGCGCAGCGACCCTATCGTCTTCTTCTTTTTCCTTTTGCTGCGGACGTATTTAAAAAAGCCCTTTTTATTGTTTTTAATGTCTCTGGTCAGCCTAAGTTCGTTCTGTGCTTTAGCCTTTCTGACCTCCTCTCTACATCTCCGGGCTACTGGCTTAAATTCTTCTTTGGTGGTTTCCCCTTCTTCCATTTCCTATACATGTTCCTCTTAACACTTAGCTCAGCTGAGAGTTCTTTAGTCAACCATTCTGGTTTCTTCAGATGCCTTCCATTTTTCCTCCTTATTGGCACAGTTTTAGACTGTGCCTTCAATATCTCCTTTTTAAGGAGCTCCCATGTCTCCTGAACTCCTTTCCCTTTCACTATTCTTGACCACGGAATTCCAGCCAGCAGCTCCCTAAGTTTACAGAAGTCCGCTTTTTTAAAATCTAAGATGAGTGTTTGGCTACCCTTATCTTCTCCTTCCCACTGAATGCCAAATTCCAATAGGGCATGGTCACTCCCCCCTAAAGATCCAACCACTTCTACCTCATTAACAAGGTCATCCCTGTTGGTCAGGATCAGATCTAGAATATTTGATCCCCTTATGGCCTCTTCCACCTTCTGGACCATGAAGTTGTCTGCAAGACAAGCAAGAAACTTGCTGGACCTTGCTGTCTTGGCAGAGTTTGATTGCCAGCATATATCCGGGTAATTGAAATCTCCTATTATTACTATATCTCTCCTCCTTGAATGTGCAGTCATTTGGTTGAGGAAGGCATCATCAAAGTCCTCAGCCTGGGTTGGAGGTCTGTAGTAAACCCCCACCAGAATATCCCTATTGTTTCTTGCTCCCTTAATTCTTACCCAAATGCTCTCGACCTGGCTTACTGTGTTTAAGTCATGGATCTCTTCACACGTGAAAACATCCTTGACATACAAGGTTACTCCTCCTGCTTTCTTGTTTGGTCTATTTTTACAAAATAGGCTATACCCCTCTATTCCTATATTTCAATCATTACATAGTTTAGGGAACAAATTGTTATTGTCTTAGATACAGCCTTTGGAAATGATGAATTTCTGCTTTAATATACGACCAGATACATAGCTAACAACAGACGTGCTGGTGTTCTTAAGCTGCCAAAATGTTTTTACTGCCTACATTTCACAGGACTATATGAAAAGGAACACGTGTGTATAGCAAGGAGGTTTTGCCTTTTTTTTTTTTTTGAGAAAATGCATTCACATTTAAATTCTCAAGATCTATTTAAGCCTGGCTTCCAGCCTAGTCTGGAGACTGAATCTTGGTCACACTGGTGGATGGTGTACAGTGAGAAATGATAAGGGAGAGTACATCCCTACTGGTTCTCCTGGACCTTCTTGTGAAAATGGATCTGGGAGTCACCATTCTGAAGCTGTCCCAGTTCTTTTCTTGGGGAATGGTCCCAGAAAGCAATTTTGGAAGATTCCAATTTGATTTCTTGGTCTCTGGTTTTGAGTTTCCATGACATTTAAATAAGTGGTGGCACTCTAAACATGTTGGATATTAATGTTCATCAGTCCTAGCCAACACAGGCAATAGTGCATAACTTAGCCACAATATAAATGGGATTGCTGGGAGATATTGCCTGTGCTTTTATAGTTCATTTTCACCAATACATAGAAGACACATTGATTTCTTTCTCTTTTTAATTTAAAATCAAAGATATCAGTGGAGTCCCAGAGTAGTGACTGCAAGCATGAGTCAACTGGGTGAAACCTAACAACTGGAAATTTAATCCAGATAAGACAGATGCACTCTGGGGGAAGACAGCAGAGGAATTAGATCTGGTTTAGATTGGATTGCATTCCCATAAAAAAAATATCAGTTTCACAGATCAAGGATGGCATGTTTTGCATCTGGATGCTCAGTGATCAGGAGTAGTTAATGCAATCCTTTGTGAACATACTTGGCTGACACATTCCTTAGTTATATCAAGACTGTCTTACTGTAAGATGCTACATATTGTATTTCCTTTGAAAAGATTTGGAAGATGGTATTAGTTCTAAACAATGTAAAGATCATGTTATCCCTATCTTCCAGTGTTTACTCTGGTTGCCACACTGCTTCCAGGTAAAGTGCAAAGTGATAGTGATTGCCTTTTAAGCTCTAGATCAGCTTTAAAGGCTAAGAGGCCACATTAGCTTCACATGAGAACCTGGAAGGCTGCACCCTCTGCTGCACTGTCCTGCAAGAAAAAAAAAATCAAACCTTTCTTCTTCTTCTCCCAAATGCTCTATTAGAACAAAGACACCATTTGGGCCATGCATTTGGGGCTTCCTGGGCCATTCTAAGTTTCAAAAAAGGCTTCTCTTTGCCTCAAATTAGCTCACAAAATGCTGGAGAAATGCTCTCCATGCCCTCTAAAGGGCATTTTAGGGCAGAAAACTTTTATTTGAAAAATTCTGGAAAAAAACCTGTTTGACTCCGGGAGGTCCTTAGAAATGCCTTCCACATCTAATAAAGAGCTTTGGGGGAAGTTTTGTTCACCCCCCCCATTTTTGTCCCACAGCCCAAAGGCTACACTTTGTCCAGCCCTGCTCTAGATGCACTGTGTCTGAAATACCTGAAAATTCATCTCCTTGCATACTTCTGCTTGTTTGCTAAGTTCATAAGTCAGGGTTATTCTGTAGAGAAGGATGGAGGTTGATGGTGATGATGGTTTCACCCATATTGTGGAACATCAGGGCCCATGAGATATATATGAGGGTTGCACTGAAATTAGTGCCTGTCAGGTCATAATAATAATTCCTTTATTAACAACATGAGGAATATGCAGCTATATACGTGCATAAAGTAATTCTTCGTCTACAACATGATACTACTAAAAATAGTCTCCAACAGAGGTGATGCATTTGCATTACTTTTGAACCCACTCAACAGATTCACTTTGGAAAAACTCCTTCAGGCACTCCCTGGTCCAGTGTCTGATAACGTCATCCATTTCACCTGGATCACGGAAGTGTTGTCCCCAAAGACTTTCCTTCACCTGACTGAACAAGTGAAAGTCTGAAGGAACCACATTGGGTCTATAAGGCAGATGTGGCACCACTGACCATCTCATCTGCGCAAGAACCTGTGATGTTGCCCAAAAAATGCATTATCATAGTGTAATTGGATTGCATTCATATGTTTCTGTGGTCTTTTCTTAAGGAAGTTTCCAGAGTAATGCAACACAGCAGTCATTGTTCATTTCGACACTTGAGGAAATCAAGCAAAATCATCCTCTTTTCATTCCAGAAGATGTTCACCATAATCTTCTGTGCTGAGCTCTGGCTTTTGAATTTCTTTGCTGCCACTCCACAAACTGATTCTTGGTAGCTGGATCATACCGTTATGTTCAAGTCTCATCACTACTGCAAATATTCCTGACAAAGTTGTTGTTGTGGGTGTCCTATCTCAATCTAGGCAACAAGCCATAGTTTGCAGCTGCACAACTGATAGCCAGGAGATAACGCAGGCAAAGTAACAAAGAAACAAAGCAGCTCAAAATCAGTCACTTACTTTTACTAAGTAAGCAAAAGGTCAAAGGCACAAACAGGGTCTGACAGAATCCAAAGGCAGAGCAAAATAAGTCCAGAGTCAATACAATCCAAGAAATACAACCAGCAGCCAAAAAGGTCAGATAAGCTCCAACACTTCCTGGAGGGGAAGGGCAGTGCCTATATAGATCAGCACCTTGCAGCTGCTGCCCAACTAATTGCTGTCTCCTATAAATCCTTTGTGATTGGAACAAGCTCTCCCTTTGCTGTCTACACCCAGCAAAGGAAGGTATAGGTAGATTGTCTTCTGTATCTGAAAGGGGCAGCACTCTCTGCTGGAGTGGCACTGCACTCTGTTCTGTCTCTGGGATTCATGGCTCTGTAACCTCCTCCTGTTTAGCAGGTTCTGGCATGTTAACTGTTTTGGTCTCTGAGTCTGAGTGTATTTCCATGTTCCGGAAGCAGGGCCTGAAAATGGGGATCCAAATGCTCCCAACAGTTCTAAACACACATGCAGTCTCTTCTTCTTCAAATCAGCTGTCAATTGATAAGAAACCCAGCTGGCACACACTTTCCTGCATCCAAGGTTGTAGATAATCTGCTCAACAGCACTGTGACCACAGCCAAGTTCCTCAACTATCTCTTGGACAGTCATATACCGATCTACATGAATCATGTTGTCTACCATTTTGGTTTTCATCTGTGATTGCTGTTGACTGCCTTCCACTCTGTGGTTTGTTTTTGACACTGATTTTGCCTTCTTTAAACTTTTTCACCCAACTTCTCATATCACTCTCAATTGTCACCTTACCATACACATTTCTGAGCCTTCGGTGGATGTCTGCAGAAGTGTGTCCCTCTTTGGTCAAGAACTCAATGACTACTCTTTGTTTCTGCTTCATATCCATGGTTACGTAACACCAAGAAATACAGATATTATGTCAGTCATGTACGTATATACTCAGGTGATCTCATGTATAAATTAAGGGCAGGTTTTGATGTGACCCATGGAGAAGTCACCTTGTCATTCTGCAGGAAGGGGAAACAGCAGGACCGCCTCAGGAAGCCAATTGCCCCAGTTACTGACACTGTTATTTTCCTGCTTAGGCATCCCAAATGGACTTTCAATAGAGTATTAACTCTTATCAAAAAAAGGAACCCTTCCCTCCTCAAAGTAGAGTGGTGAAAGGAAAGAGCTCATCTGACCTGGCATAACCTAAAAGAAGCACTGACCCCCTCTACTCTCTCAGTGCTCCATTGACAGGAGGTGCTATTTTCTCATACAGACATTTAAAAAAAAAAAAAAAACCAGAAGCAGCACCACAGCAGAGAGAACAGAAGGAGCAGGGCCTCTTTTAGGTTCTCCTGGGATGGACTAAGCTCTTACCTTTTGCCACTCTACTCAGTTAAGGGAATGGCTCCTTTTTTTATAAGAGTTATGGTACAGTACTTACCTGAACCCATTGATAAGTCAATGGGGGTGGGTCAATTTTTTGAGGGGGGGTCAATTTTTTGATTAAAATGTTTATAGATGTATAAATGAGTATATGCAATATTCTATCTGGTGATGCAACAACATCACATTTGGATTAATAGCTTCAGAAAAACGGCACATAGGCATTACTTTCTCTTTATGTATTTTACCAGCTACTGAAGATATTTCAATTCCAGCAAGCTTTTGCCTGCCAAGTCAAGGACGAGGAATGTGTAGACCTGCAGAGGCCATTAAGGTGCAACTACCATAAGCCCCA
This sequence comes from Iguana delicatissima, assembly GCA_948472985.1. Lineage (NCBI taxonomy): Eukaryota > Metazoa > Chordata > Lepidosauria > Squamata > Iguanidae > Iguana > Iguana delicatissima. Next base: position 219,586 of record CAOKZL010000023.1, read on the forward strand.
ATCAACATAGCAAATGGTTAAATGTTTGTCTTGTTTAACAGCTATTTAAAACCTATGATGTCTGATCTCATCTTCTGTATTCTAACTGATTTTGTATTTTTTGGATTTTTAAATTAAATTAAATTAAATTAAATTAAAAATGTTTAATTTTTATACAACATTGCGTTTTTAAATTGCTGTGAGATGCTCTGGATGCATAGCATATACATACAAAATAAATTCATGACATTTTACTATTTTAGTATTGTATTTACTATACAAGCTATTTTACTGCTGCAAAAATGAAAACATGTTTTGTTTGCAGTCAGCATTATTTGATTTTTCAAAGTGCAATGTAAAAAAATAAATAAATTATACAGCCACTTGAACAGACTGCTGGGGATAGAATAGATGAGGGTTCAACGCCATTCTGAATGAGCAATTCCTTAATGGAATATGCTGTTCTTCCCTCTAGCTGATGCTGAGATCAAACTCTATCCTAGTTGTGTTTATCACAGTGAGAGACAAAAGGCTGAAGCTCACTCACAGAGGTAAATAATCGGAGATCAATCAGCTACTAATGGAGGAACCACATTGCTTTGTTTTGAGTAGGAAAGGCATGCTGGTTTGGCAAAAGATCAGTCTCCTCAGTTCTTCTAGAAGCCAACTGTAGAGGTACTTCTGTTTTCTGCTAGCTCTTGCATTTTTAAATGCAACCTAATGATAAATCCAAGCACACTGAATGTGCAGCTTAAAAGAGATAGTTGAATTCTATTTTAAACAGACAACTGGAAAGAATAAGTTCTCATGTTCAGGACTCTTGCAACTATCAGCCAGTCTGCTCGATGTCAATACCAAGAAAAATTCTCAAACAAATCATTAAACAGTCACTCTGTGAACATTTAGAAAGAAAAGCAGTGATTTCTAGGATCCAGTATGGGACTACCTGGAGGGATGTCATACACAGGATGGAGTAAGCCAGAGACTACAGCACAAACCAATGGATTTAAATTACAAGAAAAAAAATCCATCTAGACATTAGGAAGAACTTTCTGACAATAAGCTCAGTTCAACAGTGGAACAGAAAGCCTCAGAGGATGGTGGAACTCCTTTGGAGTTCTTTAAGCAGAAGTTGGACGGCCATCTCTCAGGAATACTTTAATTGAGTATTTCTGCATGGAAGGGGGTTGGACTAGATAGCTCTTGTGGTACCTTCTAACTCTATGATTCTATGATTTTGCTGCCTAAGATCAGTATCATCTCCTTCCTCAAATCAAAATGTATAATCTTATAGATGAGTCAAGTTATTTTGGCACCTGTGGCAAAAAATCTTACAGAGGACTCTCTTTATGGCAATAAAATTGGAATTGTAATAAACTGAGTAACTGTTCTCTACCTTTTAATGACATCCAGTATCTTCTGCCTAAGGGAAGGGTCAGTCCTGACTCACAATAATAGAAACAGAGCACTACCCTTCAAAGACATATGTATTTTGAGAAGGATCAGTAAGCCATCAAATTATTAACTTGATTATCAGAAGGCACATAACCCTCCTTTCTGCTCCTTTTACAATAACAGATAGCAGGTTGGGTCAAGACTCTCTCTCTTTTGGTAAGCAATTGTCTGTGTTCTAAGGCAGGCAGGAATAGATTGGGTTGTAAATTTCATCTATCCAAGCCAAGACTACAAATGGTCAGAGGTTTCATCATGGGAGTTGTAGACCACATGTTACCTAACCACGACTAAAGGCAATAAAGACATAAACATGAAGCTGCTTTGTACCTTGCCAGAAGAGCATCTACTGTGGCCAGCAGCAATTCTCCATGATTTCTGACAAAGAGGTCTTTTGTCAGTCCTGCTATCCAAGATCTTTTTAAACTACTAGTACAAACAACAACACTACTTCCACTACCACATCATTTTCAGAATGCAAAGAGCTTTACAAGTCTCAAGCTGCACTGAGCTGAATCCCAAGAAGAAGGTTAGGCTGCAGAATAATGATTTGACTTAAGCTGTCAAATTGTGAATCTATGATGATGTAAACCAAGCCATAAGAAATCAAAAACAAGTCAGTTGCTACTCTAATATTCATCGGGTTACTAGCTGTACCCTTTTGCAAGATGTTTCTTCAGCACCAATGGCTGCCTTTCAGCACACTGTAATATTTTTACTGTGCCATGAATGTCAAGCTAGTTTGAATTCAGCCTTGCTCGCTAGCAAAAGGCAACAGACAGGCATTCGTTTCATTGCCCTCATGAAAGACAGCTCTATGCTGCATTGCTCACATCAGACTTCTCACACACTCAGAAAATACATTGCTCTAAATTATGAGTCCAATGCTGTATCTGGGAAGATACAGGTGGAAAGATAGGGTAGAGGGATGATTATTAAAAGTGCCAGCATCTTTATACATGGCTGTCAGCAAAAGTTCAGGGCAATGACTCATTCAGTCACTTGGTTGGCACAGCAGTTCCTTCTCAAAGCTTTGAAAACACATAAAAATACCAATAAAGAGGCATGTCTGTGAAACAGTAGAGTCCACCAATGTAGCCTTGACCTACTCAGCACAGTAGAACAGCATCTAGGTAGGGTGGGTGCGCCAGTTTATTTTCTGACTAGTCACTTTCTCCTGCGTGGTCTGTACTGTCTGTAGGTTTGTATTGTCTCCATATTTTCTACAATATTCTTTTCACAAAGTCTGCATGGAAATTGTTTTTCAGTACTTATTTAAAAACAGAGTTGGACTGTTGGACTACTAGAGAATTTGCCTCTTTAGTAGAGCTTATTCCAAGCATATAAGGATTTTGATCTAGTAGAGAAACGGAGGCAGTAATTCTCAGTTATTCCCTCTAACTCTGCAGCTCCCTATCCATTCTTTGCCCCTCAATCTGCTACGGACGCTTGAGGAATCATCAAGCATGTGGAAAACAGTTCTGAAGGAGAGGGGAACAGAAAAATTTTCATTTTCCTTTTTTGCTCCTAAAAGCCAACTGAAAAGAAGCTGGATTCAATTCAGTTTTTTGAGTACATTTTCTTCCAAAAGACACATTTCTAAATATATTTTGATTTTCTTTTTTTCAAAGATGACCGCTGTATTCCAAAATGAAGAAAAGTGCAAAATCTGAAGGACAATTCTGTTTTACTCTAAACATTAGTCTGGGAAGAGCAGATGAGTTCACTTTGTATTGGAATTGTCAAAGACTAGTTTCCTCAAGTATTCCAAGTTGTGATTATTGTTGTTCTCAGAAAAGCATTACTGTATGTTGTCACATGGAATTTCTTTTTGATACCTGAATTTCTTTACTGACAAGGATTTTTCGCCTTGATCAAAACAACAACAACAATACAATATTGTACTATCTAAGCCCAAGGTAACATATGCTCACCAGTTGGTGAATATACCTTGAAAATGGTTCCAGGTTGGGCAGCTGTGGAATGAATTTCAGGAAGGAAAACAAAAAACAAAAAACAGACTTGCTTTCTAAATGTTGCAGAATTGCTGTAGTAAATTGAACACATTTTGATATAAACTCCTTTTCAGAGCTCTCTACGACTGATCAAACCAATAGAAGAGCTACCATAGCTAATACCAAAGGCATCCTGTTTCCCACTGGGATCAGTTAGATGCACAAGGGAAGCCTTGACACATGATACAAAAGCTATAGCCTTTTCCTGATGTTGTTTCCCAACAGATGGTATACGGTAGAGAAGTATGACATCTCTAGTTTTGGAGGAAGCATGAAGTCATCATGACAAGCAGCCACTGACAACTGGTATTCAAAAAGGCTCCCAAAGAAAGATTTGGAAATGCATTGGGCTAAATATCTCCAGAACCAGCATGGTGTAGTGGTTTGAGCATTGGACTATGAGCCTGGAGTCCAGGGTTTGATTCCCCTCTTGAACATGGAAACTTACAGGGTGACCTTGGGCACATCACAAACTCTCAGCCCCAGAAAACCCCACAATAAATTTGCCTTAGGGTTAAAGTCAGAATCAGCTTGAAGGTGCACACCACCACCAAATATACTTCTCTCTTGTGGCCTCTGTCCTTTTTCCTCCTGTGACTGGAAGGCAAACAACAACAAAATATATATGTCTCTTGTGGCATCTGTCCCTTTTCTTCCTGTGATTTCCATATCCTTTTCCATGGGACAAATTCCACTCACAGCTCTTTTTTGATCTAGAAAAGGTTCTAGGTGAGCTAGTTAGCTCAGAATGTGATTTCTGTATTTCAGATCTAGTTCTGGTGTTACCTTGGTTTCTGGGGGTCCCTTGGGGGACACCTCGACATCCTCCAAATCAGAAAAGGGTGGGGAATTTAACGGAGCACAAGTAATAGCAAAGTGAGAGGCAAGGTAACCTAGCGAGATCTTTTACCCAGTTTTTAGGGGTTCAGGCCATGCCAAGAACCAGACAACGTATCAAACAAATGGTTTTACTGAATGAAAATGTTCTCACGCATCAACACAAATCACTCACTCACTCACTCACTCACTCACACAAGAGCTATTGAGAAGTAAAAGAGAGGAAAGTTGGATAGGGGGATGTAGAGAGGGATTTCAGATGGGGTGATACTGCACCTTTCCTGAAGTCCTTAATCCTGGAAACAGCAAACAAACACGAACTCAGCAAAGAAATGGCTGAGGGGATTACTTGACTAGCAGAGTGACTGTCTGCTAGCGTGGCAGGGAGTTCTCTGAAGGAATTCTCGAAACCTAGCACTACTTGTAGGGGAAAATGTACCCCGAGGGCGAATCCTCTCCCAGGGAGAACAACAGGCACTGCAACAGAAAGGAAGCTCAATGGCAACTTGTTTTGCATGATGACTTTATGATGTGTATATAAGATGAAAAGTATGTAAGAAAAAAAAAGCCTTACAAGTCAGGACTATCCCAGCCCCTAAGATTTCAGTGAAAACTAAGATAAGGATATGATTTCTATGTCCTGAAACTGCCATGTGTGGATGTAAGACTAGAACAAGTGTGAAAATCATGGCCCTCCAGATATTGTTGGATTGCAGCTCTCATCAGCCATAGCCAGCTTGGTCAATGGTAACAATGTTGGGAGCTGTAGTCTAACAACATCTGGAAAGCCACATGATTCCAACCCCAGACTAGAATAGTGCTTTTCATGTGCTTCTATAACAGCAGGTGAAAATCCCTTCTTAGGCTTAAATTCAAACATTCAGGCAGTCTTTCTTCAAAGCCATGTGAATATTTTCCAAAGCCAAGTGAAACAGATTCCAATATGACAACATGATGCATAACAGCTGGCACCTTAATGAACACAGGGAAATGGGCCATCTTTGAGACAAAATAAAGGGTGTCTACAATAAAAATCCAATTTAATTTCTCAAGGGCAGCTATTCATACAAGTCTACACAAAATGCAGGAAGGCTCTCCCTTCTTCAGAACACAGCTCACAGTCCTATCTCTCTATCATTTACTTGAGGTAACAGGTAAATGAATCGCTTTTCATCTTGCTTTACTGTTGCTGTTGGTTGAAGGTTGTTAAAACAGCAGGTCCCAAGGCCTTTGTTCTACCTCTTCTTTAATGTATGGGATGGGAAAATGCATGCCAATGAGCTAACGCACTATAATGCACTATAAGAAAAATCAGAATGTCATGAAAAGGTAGAACCATAGAATCATAGAAATGTAGAATTGGAAGATAAACTGGCAGCATCTCCCAACGTAAACTGTCAGCAGCATGACAGGTCCAGCTAGGCAATCCTGACTGGCAGCTGGTAAAGGCAAACACCAGCCTTTTTATGCCTCCCTGTCACCCTGAACAAGTGGGGTGACACAATCAGCATTCTGGTATGTGGCCTTCTCCAGTATACAAGTCATAGCCCAAACAATCCTGCTGACCTTGCACCTGCTCATCTGGCCATATCACCTCTTCCTCTGCTGTCCACTCAGAGGAAATTGTGCCTGCCTGGCATATAACCTTGACAGTCTGTGGACTATGACCCTGGACACCAGAGTCTGAAACCCTGCTTGGCCACGGAAACCTACTCATGACCATGGGCAAATCATAATCCCTCAGCCTGAGAGGAAGGCGAAATGTCCTCAGTTAAAACAAAATCCAGAGTTAGGTTTATTTCACTAATATTCTTGGTAATTGCTGGTGTCAATTATTCATATTCAAATCACGGATTTGAGAATTTCTTTATTTTACTCTACAGTCTGCAGACTGTATAAGATGTTAGTGTGTTTTCCTGTGTGGATTCCCACTGATTACCCTACACACACAGGTCAAAAATGGGCACAAAACTACTTGAGGCTGAACATTTGGGGGGCATAGTTTTGCCCCAATATGCTGTTCCAGCCCCAAACTGATAGAGCCAAAATTGTCCTCAAGTGTGATTGGAAATAACTGGAACATCACTTCTGGTCCATGCAAATGGCAGTGGTTCATCGTGTGTGGGGGCAGAAGGAGCAAAAAACCACCCTTCCAACTCTCCACTTGTCTTTACCCTGGATATAAAAGATAAGACTTGTTAATAAAATGTGTCTTCCTTTGGAAGCCAAAAACTAATTATTAACCAAGAGTGCATACTCTAATGAACCACAATCTATTATCATTTTTACACAATCCAACAAAACCCATTGAAGAGAAAATATAACTTGCATTCCCAGCTCAAGGAGAGGCTAAATAATACCCAGACCTTCAGCCTAAGTGCTTTTTGTGCCCAGTCCTGACACATACACCCCGAAGTGTTTAAACAGGCAAAAGAACAAAATCCACAGAAGAAACTTCTTCTTGACACCTCTGCCTAAATAGGCTCCATAGAAGGATTTTAGAGTTTGTGTTGCAGTTTGTTGTTATCTGCATTCAAGACAACTTTGACTCAGGGTATGCCTAGGAATGAGACACCCTCCAAGAGCCCTGGTCATCAACCGCTCTGCTCAGGTCCTGCCAACTCAGGGCCCTGGACTGAGTCAGTCCACTTGTATTGTGATCTTCTATTGCCTTTTACTTTATCGTATTATCACCTTTCCCAGCAACTCACATTTTTTCATGAGCCCCATTTAAAGAGTTCCTGTTTTGATCCTTTCAAGGGCCTGTGTAATGAATTGTGGGTCCTTTCCCAAAACACACTCTTTCAAAACTGCACAGATGTTCTGGGCAACTTACCTCCATTATTTTTATAAATAGGAACTGAATACCCACATCTCATAAACAGTCCATAAAACAATCCCTGGAACCACATTTTTGCATCCTCAACTGCGCAGACCTCTACTCTCAAAATCTCCTTATCCAGTGGACAATGTTTATGAATCATTGCTCTGCCAATAAGCCAAGCTGGGGATGGGAGGAGGGAAATGTTTTTTTTTTTTTCCTTTCTAGTCCTTCTGTTTTTCCTTTTCCTTTTTTTCCAGTTCCAAAGCAACAAAACTACCAGGAATCAAACTATAACATTTGAACAGGAAAAATAAAAATATTTCCAAGACACTCTTGAGAAAGAAGTGTAATATGTTGGCATTTATGATTTATTTTTTTGCACCGATTATAAATTTAAGATAAAGAGATAACAGTTAAAGAGGGACAGTGACATAGCTACAAATTGGCTCTTAGAAATATTTTTCTTCAGTCTAAACATAAAGTGTGTGGAAAGACAATTTGATTTTTTCTAGTCTGGTTGCCTTATATATTTTGAAAGAGAGGACATTGTTTAAACTGTGCACATCATTAGGGTATTCATATTTTTATTAGTTTGCTCTTGTCTCTAAGATTGTACTCAGAATACGATTCTGTACAGTGAGCAATGATCCCAAAGCCTCAATCAAGTTACTTGTCCATCATTCAAGGCCCAGATCTCCTTATGCTGCTTCAGCTGTTTCTAGCAATTCACGGCTCACAAGGTGCGCAAAGAAAATTACAGACATGATAAAAACATTGTTGTGCTTCCAGCCAAAGAAAGGGGTGTTTCTCACATCATTTCCACTGAACAAAACCACTAATTGGTTAAACAGAGAAACAACAGCATCATTAAAAACCCCAACTCCAATCAGCTCATACATACCTGGAACCATTTTTACATGCCATGGTATAAGCCAGGTTCTTGAAGCAACACATATCTACCTAAATACCATGTAAGTTGATAGTGGATATCTAACATTCAATTATACAAAGTGGGTCTCTTCTTTAGTGTCTCTTAGGTTCTTTCTTCAGTCCACTAATTCTAGGAACCACTGAAACTTTCCATCTATCCTAAAGAGAGTTTCATTTCTTAGATATTTAGCATTTAATGAAATAAGTCCCCAAAAATATTCCCTCAAAGAAGTCTGTAAGCCAGGGCTGGGGAACATCAGGCCTACCTGAGTTTGGACAACAATTCCCACCAGTATCACAGCTGAAGGTAAATGATTCTGTTGGTTGTTGTTCAAAATTCCTGGTGGGTCAAGTTTACCCACCACTCTTTTAAGCAAACCTAAAACGAGGGAAGTATAATCTGTCATTCCTAGTTCCACAGTAAAGCCCTCTTCAGCAAGGCAGGCTGAAAAATTCATGAGAGGCTACTTGTTAGTGAAAAGCTGCTCCTTATTAGAACGTGCTGAGCTATATGGACCAATGGTCTAACATATCATAAGACAATTTCATTTGTTTTATAGAAGTACTTCAATTGTTCCCTGCAAAATAGATGTCCTAAGAAGATCAGGCTGCTACCCTACTACTCCAGTGCATTTACAATCCTCCCCCAACTTTTATTGGTTTGACTTTCAGGAATCTCATGATTCATGAGGTGCCCACTTGCCTCCCCCCATTCTCCCCCTCCCATTCCCTGGCCTTTTGCCCAGGCGCAGGGAGGCGGAAAGATCTTTGCTGCTCTGCACTCTCCTGTTTGAAGCCTGCACAGGCATGCTGGCAGTGGCGGGCAGGAGAGTACAGGGAGAAAGATCTTTGCTCCCCAGCACTGTCCCACCTGTTGTCCATGCAGGCATGGTGGCAGTGGCATGCAAGAGAGTGCAGAGGGGAAGATCTTTGCTCCCCTGCACTCTCCTGTCAATCACCGGCATGGGTGCGCTGGCAGTGGCAGGCAGGAGAGTGCAGGGGGAAAGATCTTCACTCTCCTGCACTCCCCTGCCTGTCACCCACATGGGTGTATAGTAAGAACGGTGAGTGTGCAAGTGGCAGGCAGGAGAGTACAGGGGGAAAGATCTTTGCTCCTCTGCACTCTCCCGCCCGTTGCCAGCATGGGCGTGCTGGCAGCTGTGAGCAAGAGAGTGCAGAGGGAAAGATCTTTGTTCTCCTGTAACTCCTCTGCCCCGTTCCCACACAGGCGTGCAGTAAGAAGGGCTGGTGTGCGAGTGGCAGGCAGGCAGGCAGGAGAGTGCAGGGGGAAAGATTTTCACTTCCCTGCACTCTCCTGGCCAGGCATGCAGGAAAAAGGAAGGGCACACAGGCAGTGGGCAGGAGAGCACAGGGAAAAAAATCCCTTCCTTCTCCTTCACTCTCCTGCTTGTCACCCATGTGGGAATGCAAAAACAAGGCAGGTCACGGGGACAACAGGCAGGAGACTGAAGGGAGGAAGGTTTTTCCTCCTGCACTCTTCTGTCTTTCCCCCAGGCCTACAGCTGTAGACAGAATGAAGGGGAGGGAGTGCTCACTGAGGGGGGAGTTATTTGCAATTTTTTTTACTTTTGCAAGATTCTGTGCCCCTAACCCTTGCGAATGTGGAGGGCGTATTGTACTGGTAGGGAGGAAGCTTCTATCCTGCAGCTGGAGGCTTGATACAGGATTTACTCGTATGTCAGGATGGCATACATGGTGAGAATAGTATAGGTTTTGCTGAAAATAACATGGAGTGGTAACTAGAAAAAAAAGTCTTTTTTTCTGAAGAGTGGGGAAGAGGCTGCTGCAGTCGCATTCTCAGGTTTGATACGTCCTGGTGAACAAATGGCATGCGGGATCATCCATCAGTTTGGGCTTTGGTCTGCTAGAATGAGCATTTGCATCAAACAAATCAGTTTTGAGTTTCCTCAGTTTAGAATGATAGAGATAAATGGAGATGGTTGTGAACTGAAAAGCAAAATGCCTTCTCCAGAACTCTCTTCCCAGGGAGCTCCATCAAACCTCCTCTCTTCCATTTTTAGATGAGCACTGAAGATCTTTTTATTCTACAGGAACTTTATGAGTCATTTTATTTCAACTCATATTTATTTGTAATGTGTTTTTAATGGCATAATACTGTTTTGTCCATAACTCCATGTTCCACAGAGCTAAGTTCAGCTCTGCCAGCTATGGCCACAAATGACTCAAAATGCCTGGATTTCTTAAAAAAGTCCATGAATTTTATGTTTCCTACCTGTTCCTGTTAACATAAAACTCAGTGGTGATCTGCTTGCTTTTTCCACTGTTTCAGACAAATGGAAATATCTCTTTTTAATAGGTGTGCAATGACATTCTTAATGTATCTGTGCTTCAACACATGTAAGGAAAGCCTCACTGGATGAGATCCAAGGCTTATCTATTCCAGTATCTAGTTTTCCATGACTGTCAATCAACAACCCTCTCCTGTTGTTATTCTTCAGTGACCAGCTTTGAAAGGTACAATGTTTCAGCCTCTGCAGATATCATACACCTATCTTGAGTAGCCCCCTCCTCCTTCTTCTCTTGGTTAATGGCAAAACAAGGTGCAAAGGCCCAGTGACTGCCAATACGAGTGGCAAAAACCACCAACAAATTATAAACTCATTTACATTGCAGGCCTGCAGGTCTAGTAGTATTTCCTATCAATCCCCTTTTTCTCAAAGAATTTATCTGTTTTCCTCACATAACTTCATCTGTTGGTGGCTAAATCTATATTTAGGGATATTGGATGCCATAGTTTGATAAGACATTGTGTGAAGTAGTGTTTCCCTTTATCTTTTCTAGTACCACACCATTCACATTCCCTGGATGACCTTCTCTCTGCTTTATCTACAACATACATAATTTTATGAACTGTTATCATATCTACTTTTTTTTTCAAAGGCCTCAAACACTGTAGTGTTTTGTGACAACAGGCTGTTCAAATCCCCAGATCATTTAGGTTGCCCTTTTCTGCAGCTTCACTGATCCTACGGTGCCAACTGAAATGTGAAAACTAGAACTATACAAAATATAGTTTGTATGTTTGCACCACAGATTTATATACAGACATTATATTATTGGCACTTTTAAGTTTCTTGATGATCTCTAGTATGGAATTTGTTCTTTTCACAAGCAGCTGAATACTGGGTTGAAGTTTTCATTCAGCTGTTCCCCATGATCTCAAGATCCCTTTCCTGGTCAGCCACCACCAATTTACCTTAGCATCAAGCAGGATATGTCTGAGACAAGGACTTTCCTCAAATCAGCAAAAATTTGCAAATACTTTAACCCACATTTGCTATTTTATTGACCATTTACCAAGTTTGGAAAGATCCTTTTGGAGCTTGCTGCAATGTACTTTTGCTTTTACCATCCTGAATAATTTAAAGTCATAAAAGAAGAAAAAAAGAGATGATTGGTTGATTCACTCCTGAACTCTAACTCTGGATCATTATGAACAACTTTTTTAAAAAAAAATTGGTCCCCAATAAATCCTTTAAGCATCTCACTTTTACATCCCTCCATTGTGAGAACTATCCATTTATTTCTACTCCATTTTAAACCAGTTACTAATTCATAAGAGGAACCATTCTCTTATCCCATAACTAGGTTTACTTGGTAGGTTTTTGTATCAGTCCCTTTGAAAAGCTTTTTGAAAGTGCAAATAAATTACTGTTTACCCCTCTCTGCAGACTGCTCAATTCTCTCTCTCTCTCTCTCTCTCTAAAAAAAAAAAAAAAAAAAAGAGTTTGTGAGACAAGACTCATCTTTATTCCTGTTTGGACTTTAAACTGTGACTGCACAGTTTTGGATGTCACCACAGAGATTTGCAGATGGAAGAGTGAAGCATCTCTGATTTGTGCCTAAGAAGTGTGACAGTCATGCAACCTGTGGCCCCTAATACCCTGTGTGAGAGAGTAAAGGATGTCATGGAATCACAGAATCACACAGTCCTGAGGACGATTCCCTAAGATGGTACAGAGATAGAAAGGAGCAGATATCTTCACTGAGGTCTGCTATTCATTGCAATTCCTTGAGCTACTATGCAATATTTTCCATCCTATAACACATTAGAGATCGTCTCATGGCTACCCCAACATACATCTTCCCATCAATAGTGTCTTTTCCTTAGGGAAGATCCTCAGGGCTTACATGAACTTGTTTATTTAAAGCATTTATTTATTGCTTCCAAGCCCATATACTGCTTCTTTATGTGAGAAGTATGAAAAGACTGAGAAAATGGCTAAGGATGGATTTAGTGAAGAGATAAACACTTCACTGTTTCGTATGGACTCTGTCTTGAGTCAACCATTTCTTCTCTTGTTCACCTTGACACACTTTACATTTCCCATCAGTTCTTAAGAGGTTTTCTACTATTTGACCTCCAACAAATTATTTCTGTCTTTGAGTTCATTAAGCTAAGAGCATGACTGAACAAAAGAGAATTTCTCTGCAGACACGTTCTTGTTAGAACATCAGCATCTGTTGTGGGTGCATCAAGGGAAAGATAGGCATTGGGCTAAAAAAACACAATAGCTGCTCCAAAGATGACAAGTTAAGATGCTCCCCCTGTGATCTGCAATCCAAGACAGGTATTTGAGGTAGTAAGTGGTTTGTTCTATCATGTCAAATGCTGAAATCACAGCAGAAGGTGAGCACGGGCAATTTAGACAGATATGCTGCCTCATTATGTCATCAGAAGAAAGCAGTCCATCTACTCTTAAAGATTTGTTGCTGATTTTATCCCAAGACAGAGCTACATTTTCTAACTAACTAAGTGCAGACATGCCCAGCATTGGCCCTTGCACTCTTGCTGGATCAACAGGCAATGCTTTCGAGTGTCCATTTACTGATGTAAATGACAGCAGAACAATCCAAAAGTGCTAGTGATATCTGCATGAATGTAAAACAAACGGCACTATTATAGTGAACATCAAATGTATCCATAACAGCAAGACATTTAAAAGTAATGGATTCCCAGGTTCCTTGTCCATAAAAGTGATAATGAGAAACTGGTATATCACATAAATTAGAGAGAAGTTCACAAACTGGCTAACAGAACCTTAACAGCAGAGGGAGGTGAGCAATTTCTAGATGTGAGATCTGCACAAAGACAACGTTGTCTGCCTCCAGCTTCGGAAAGCAGTGGAACAAGGAAAAAAACAGAAGCAAGCCTGAAAGAAATTCTTCTTTTTGAAATACAAGTCCACCAGGAAAACATTACAGTCATAGTTTTCAAAGCATGAGGTCAGAATCCTCAAGAACATGTAGAAAGGTACTAAAGACAAAGTAAGCTCATCTGTGCCAAATCAGTGCATATTTAGTAGAGTCCAGATGTATAGATCCACTGACTTCCTATGAAGAAAGAAAGCAGCAAGAGTAACTTTGGATTGAATTCAACTGAATTCTCTCTGCATCACCGAGAGCTTTAAAAATAGAATAATGAAGTTATTTGGAGATTTCACTCTTTTTCTCCCCTTATATGAGTCTTGGGTGTTATAGGAATGCCATTATACAAATCCCAAAATAGAATCCTTTTCTCATTTGTAAGTGTCCCAGTTGGATCTTTATCTATGTTGACTAGAATGCGTTGAAAGTTTTTTGGTACATTTTTGTAAAGCATAGCAGCAGGCTTAGTAGGCAGTTCCATGATGCAGTGGGAATATCAGTCTGTCTTTCCATCTGTCCTTCAGGATAATGCTCCTAATGAGTTCAAGAAAAAATCTGCACAGTCTACACACACCAAGTCATACAGATTTTGCTGACAAGCTTGGTGACATGAGCTCTTCTGGTTGTAGAAATATTGACTGAAAACCTTTCAACTGGCAAGGGAATGTAGCACTCAGAAACTAATGTGTACAGTGTTATGCCAGATTTCATATGGTTTCTGATATATTGATTATATTTGTAGCCTAAAGCTATATGTAGCCAGAGTGTCTTTTCCCTTGTTCATCCTTACAATACTACAATGAGATGAATTATTCTAGTTTTATAAATTGGAACTGACTCTGGGAGAATGTGATTTTTGCAGCTGATTTCAGTTCTATATTCAAATTACACAGATCCAAGATCCAATTTATACATTATCCAGTTGGCCACACCTAAAAAGCTGATACATATTAACACTTTAACAGTATGCAGAACAGTCTCATTTCCTTGGTGTGTCAATCTCTAGAGTGGTTTGCATGCATGTACATGTAAGTTAGCATTAGCTCTAGATAGCTGACTTGGCAAAGAACCAACAACTACAGACCAGAGGTGAAGATAAGATATAAGACTGATCTCTTCTTCTATTGGGATCTCATTAAATAGAATGAGTTGCTGACTTTTTTTGTTTAGCAGTATATAACATCACACTTGATCTATGGGAAAGTACATCATCAGCTAGGATATGCTTTTATACTCTAATCAGTAAAATAAAGCACTAGTCATGAGGATTCTTATTGTGCTTTCAAACTCTGCAGGTTAGCACTTGCTGCATGTTTCAGAGATGATGTTGGGATACAACCAGAGGGAAAAACATAGCTAGGAGAGAGAGATCCTCTCTGCCCTACTATCATAAAACACAAGCAGCAGACACCCCAAAAATCAAAGCAGCTTTGGGATCAAACTCATTACGACTCCTCTCAAAAAAGTCAGCTTACTTTCCTTATTCTTGTGCCATGGAACAACAAGAGGGCTACAGTTAACAGCAAGAAATTGGTTGGTTTGAGGCATCAAGCATCTCAGAATAGGGAGTGCAAAATCTGAGATTAAATCAACAGCCTGAAATAAATGGCAACAGAAAAGCAAATGTTCAGAAATGTTCAGACAGTAGAAATTTGTTTCCTAAGTGAGATTTCCTAGATTTAAGCCATTGTTCTTTAAAAGGAAGTTATAGCCGTTTTGTTTTTCAAACAGTTGCCGTGTCACCCAAAGAATACGTTGTATGAGGAGGTCGAAACAGATTCCTGTTAATTAATGTTTGGTTTGACAGGGCCAGGTAACATATTTTCACTTGGCCATCCTGAGCTAGAAATAAAACCGTATCATCTTCCATGTGCTAGAGATCACAGGTGAAAGTATCATTACTTACTGGCTGAAATTACATCCAAAGTATCAGAACTTACTGGCCTGAATATTAAGCAAAGACAAATGTTGCAATCAGAATCCAGATTTTTTTTTTATTTCTGATAACAGTGGAATCCAGAAGTCCCAATCAATATCAGTCCAAGCATTTGAAGAGGCAGTATTTAAAAACCTATACTAAGAAGCCTGTTATTTATTTCAGTTGCATGATTCCACTTATCAAAAGGGCTTGGGGAAAATTACATAAATATTTACACTTTTGTATGAAGGAGGAAGAAAAAGATTTACAGCTTCATAGACATAGAGGCAGATTTTTTTCCCTTTTCTTTTTAAAATCAAAGCCAATATATCCAAGTTCCAAACATATATCTCTCTGGCCATGTCTCTTAGCTTTAGCCAATAGACAATAATACCTCCTCTTATTTTCCCTTGTATTGAATAATGCAGACATTTCAGAGGGTAGTGATTCATTTTTGTGAGATGAAAGGCTTGATGCAATAACATAATAAAATTCATATGAGCTGCTTAAACAGCAAAAACAAATGGGGCCAGGGACTCTCCCTTACTTATATAACTACTGCCTCTCTTTTCCTGATCCAGGAAGTATAAAGAGAAAGAGTGACACAGAACTGGCAACTAGAGTACAGCTTTTGCTCAGGTCTCTGAATTCTGCCCAGGAACTGACAATTACCAACACTAATCTGGATTCTGAGAGACAATGGCTTGGATCCAGCATTTCCTCCTGCCAGAAAGAGGACTCCTTGAGCTGAGTTTTCTGCTCAGGAGACTCCAGCTGGTGGGATAGGGGAAAGGAGTCCTTCAGCACTACCTAAAATGCCATTCAGAAGTGTTTTGTAACTAGAACAGATTTTCTGCAAAGACAGGCACCTGCCAGGTAACTGGGAAAGCAGCAAAAATAAACCCTTTCCACATTTTGCCAGCAGAAATGCTCAGCTGGATTCAAGCCTTCTGTTCATGGAAAGCAGCCTCTGGATCCAAGCCCGCCATTTACATTTTTGAGTACTGGGTAGGAACTCATAGGGATAAACACAGATATGTAACTAGGACAAGTAACAGATATCAGTGGGAGGCTTGGTTTTTTTAGTTGTTGTTGTTTTCAGAGAAGGCTGTAGATGATGCCAAGAAGGAGGACACAGAGATATAAAATATTCAGAAATTTTGAGGCCATGGACAAACTTTTTTCCATCTTTGGAGGGAAAATAAATTTTGCTGGGAAAAATGAAAAAATGTGCTATTAGAACACTTTACAGACTGAAAGCCTCTTTTTTTACCTCAGGAAAATAAAATACACTATGTATAATTTTGCTTGCCATAATATTATGTTTTGCATATTAAAACTACAATTTACTTAGACAATAATTTCAAATCAAATTTCCTTTTGAATGTTTACCTTTGTTCAAATAAAGCTACAAGATCCTGAATTGTAAGAAATCTCTTTGGTTTTGCTAGTTTATTATAAGCAAGCATGGGAAAAAAAGCAAAGAGAAGAAACCAAACATGTTAGTAAAAGAGATAAATTTTGTTCCCTTTAGTTCTCCATAGTGTCAACAGACATAAAGCACTCATGCTCATAAAAGAATTATGTAACTATTTTACATAGTTCTTTTATGAGAATGAGTGCTTGTTACACAGTTTCAGACATAAGTTTTGAAGAGTAAATATATGCAAGTCTTATCTTAAACATTTTATTAATCATTTTTAAAGAAAATACTCCATAACCCATTTTTTATTTTTCCCCAAATATTATCCCCCCCCCAATTTTGGTGGGGGGAATAGAATACACATACGTGTGTGTGTGTGTGTGCATGTGTATAAAACCCAATTTTTCTTCCCCTCCTCCTCAAGGCTTCACCATCTCTCATATTTTTGTGAACATTAATAATTATCCTGAATAGGGAATACTGACAACTAATAGATCATTTCTGGGAAGGAAATGACCAAGTTCCTAAGTTAGTTCCCGTAGATGAACTGAGTGGCCTAGCACCATTCACCTCTTATCCTTACGGCTGCAGAATAACTAGCGGCTGATGGACTCTCATCATTAATTTGTTTTAATTAGCAGAGGTATCTCTGATGAATGAGTGCAATTCATGTAAGTTCACTACAAAATAAAAGGAAAAGTGTTCCAGCAATGAGGGAGCAGAAGTGAACCAATAAGCAGGAGGGGGAAATGTGTGACATTAAAGAAATATAGCCCATTGTGTACAATATGACACCAGAAAACAGAGCAACATGTTCTATATGACACCTTCAAGGTTTTTTTTTAGCAGATCGCATAAGTGTCATGTTTAAGACAGCCTTTACATGTAGACACTGTGACCACAACACAGCCACTTTCCTTCCCTTGCACGATATCTTACACCATGATTGCCTGCCAAAAACACCTATGAGTTTTGAAATCCAGAGTGATGTATTTTGCACCTCTTAGTTGGCCTTGTAAAGCTATCGCCTTGGATTTTCATGATCAACATGGCTATCCTTGCATCATTTTTGATGTGAAGATACTGAATTTAGCCACTGAACATGGGTACCCTTTATTTTGGGAAGTGAGGTTTGTGTTGTAACACACTGAGATTTGTTTTTCTGATGGCTAATTCACTCCAACACAAGATAGCCAGCTGAATTTGCCTTCAACTGATAGGCGTTGTCCATTCTCATTGTTAAATTTGTCTCTAAATCTGACAGTACAATGGCTTTCCCAAGAGATGAAAGGTACTCTTCCATCGTAGTAGCCTACAGCCTCATACTGAGTCCTCTCCCTCTCCTTTTCTTTTTATAACTTCAACTGGAGAAGCCAAATTTTATTGCCTCTTGTTTTACTGTTTTTCTTTCCAATCAACTACAACCATGGAGCTAGCCTTGCTTTTTGTCTACATGTACTTCCTATATAACATTCCAAAGCAAAATGTAGATGCGTGAACACAACACTCTCACTTTCCTTCCCCTACATACTATTTTACCATCCTTGTCTGATGAAGCAATTTATCAGCTTAAAAACTCTCTCTTTTACTTTCTGCCTTTTAGACAGCCAAATAAAGGTACCACTACAAGATGGATTTACTTTTTGTTTTGTCTCACGGTCAACACAATTATTCCTGTGTTAACAGTTACATACAAAACAGGGTTAATGTTCAGACCAGCCTTCTCTAACCTGGTGTCTTCTTAGATGTTCAAACCAACATTTCAGAGTACCTGGTTAGGGAAAGCTGATGTACATCAGGCCACATAATTTTTGATGTATCAAACAGATGATAGCTCAACTGTGGCCTGCTAATATTCACCAATCCCTCTTTGATTTTTTAAATCAAATGCAGGTAGTGCAATGAAGGAATATCATGTCATTCATAGTTTGCAATACATGGTTGTGTACTGTGCGTGGCCTAGTGCATTCACAAGTTGAAGATGCTTGACTGATGCAACATCATTTTAGTATCTGGAATTCAGTAATATCTGAAGACCAATTGTTTCTTTACTCTTTGTGTAACATCAACCTGTCATGTTTCAGTTTGTTGTTATCTTTCCTAAAGTATAGTTCTCAGAACTGCATACAGTACTCTAGCTGATCTGAGCATAACACTGTTCATGCTGTCTAAATTTGTAATTTTTTCAAACTGCTACATCACAGTGTTGACTTATGCATGGCTTGTGATCTTTTTTCACACATACTGCTGCTAAATCAACTGTTAGCTAGTCTGCATTTGTATATTTGATTTTTCTTGACTAAATGCAAAACCTTGTATTTATGTCTGCTGAAATTCCATTTTTTAAAAGGTTTAGTTTTACTATCTGTTAAATACTGATGCCATCTTCTGAGAGATTAGCTGTCCCCCACCCTAAATCTGATAAACATGTTGTCTACTCCATAATCCAAAACCTTTATAAAGATGTTGAATATCACCACATCCAGGACAGAATCGCCTCTCATGCCTCTCCAGGACAATAAGAAAGTTCTGGTGAGCAGTCTTTGGGTATAGTCCATAAGCCAACAGTAAATCTACCAAAGAGAAGAATCATTTTGCTCACAGTTTACCAGCTTGTCCATGAGGATGTCATGGGGGACCTTGCTAAAAATTCTTATTGAAATCAACATTCACTAGATCCATAGCACTCCCTTAATCTACAAACTTGTAACTCTGTAAGAAATAAGAATTCTTAAATCTTGTATTTATTTAAAATAGCTTGCTGTACCACCTCTTTGAGCACTAAATAGTTTGGGAACTGTTTTCCTACTGGGAGAAGATGGAAATAAATTAGGTGTTGAGACATTCAGTCTTCTCTCTGTCACTCATTAGCATTTTTCCATCTTTTCCACGCAATGGATCTACTTCTTTTTAGTTCCTTACTAGATCTGTCCCTTATGTGTTTAATGACACTGGATAGAATGCCCCTTCTATTGTTTGTTTGTTTGTGCGTATGTGCCTTCAAGTCACGTGTTGATTTATGCTGACTTCCTGAATTTCACAGAGTTTTCTTAAGCAAGGAATACTCAGAAGTGGTTTTGTCAGTTCCTTCCTCTAAAATATAGCCTACAGTACCTGGTATACATTGACAGTTTGCCATCTAAGTACTAACCAGGTACTGATCCTGCTCAGTTTCCAAGACAAGACAGGATCTGGCCCCTTTAGGATACTTAGGCTTTGCCCCTTCTATTACTGTATATCATCAAATGTGAACATTATTACCCAGACCTAGCTTTTCTCTTACTTCAAATATGCGTGAAAAAAGCTAGAACAACTTCTTTTTAGTCTTTATGGCAGATCTGAATTCATTATGAGCTTTAGAATCCTGACCTTCTCCCTGCAGATTCTGGCTGCTTGTTTGTACTATTTATTAGCAATTTGTCCCTTCTTGTATTACTTATACATTAAGTAACTTTTCACATTTTACCTCATTCAAAACTCCCTACATAGTCTTCTTGGCTTCTTCAGAATCCTAGCATCTTTCTTTCTTTCTTTCTGTCATCTTGTTTTCAATAACTCACCTTTAAAAAATGCCTTCCCATGATGGACCCAGGTGATATGAGAGCATGCAATTCGAAATGGATAGAATTAGTAACTGTATTCTAAGTTTAGAAGTGATATTATGAAAAACAGTTCTAAATGTTTTCTCATGACTGAAGATCTGAATGTTCAGTGAATCCATTCTTCAACAATCTATTACATTAAAGTTTTATTATATTTGTAAGCACTTCACAGCAGAATCTCTACAGCTTGAAAATGAGATAAGTACTTATGCCTACAAGCTAATCCTATATACCTTGGAAGAAAGAGATTTGGATTCAATACAGAAAAAGCATTTCCACCTATTTTTGCTATTCATAATATTTAATATGATTAAAAATAGATCTTTTTAAAAAGGGTATGCTACCTTCTTTACAAGATTTCTGTTAGGCATCTGACAACAGCTTCCATGTATTAGGTTTTCACAGAGCTACTAATGGTCAGATTTATTTTAGAATGCAGTATGCCAGAAGAAGCTTATGGGCATCTTCCATTCAAGACACTGGCAAAAGGATGTTTTGCTGAAGATGATGTAAAACTTAGAGGATACAATATATAGGAAGCAAGACAGAAGAAGGCAGATTTCAATATTGCTGTTTTTTTTTGTAGAGGAGCCAATTAGATTTCCCATTCCTTCAGTGAAAACACCATTAAAAAATGGCATGATGTTAATTTACTTTGTTATTTTACTACATAGTATTTAGAGTTTAGAGATGGTAAATCCTACACCACTTTCTGAGAGGTGTTTTGTGCAGATGAGATTTTTGAATGAAAAAGATCATTCTGACTTCAGTAATAATACATGCATTTTATATAACATGTGCTGATAAAAAGGACATTCTGATCAATGTCTTTTAACAAGTAATCAGTGGTCTTGGTGAGAAAAAAAACAGAACAGCCTACTTCTAATAAACAGATGTAACTATTACTAGAACTATTGTTGGAACCAGAAGCATACACAAATATGGTTAATGTATGGTATAACGAATAAATGGAATGCAAGAAGATAAAGCATTTTTTTTAAAAAAGGACAAATATAACCCAAACAGACTCCTACATTTTGACCCTAGAGCTAATCTTATAAGAAGACAGGTTACTAGGTTCTTTGTTGGCAAATGGCACATTAATGAGATCTCCTTGAAATAATCCCATCTCTAATATGCAGAGAAAATTACATTTTCTAGCATAATTATTATGTCACTCAAACACCTCAACTCCAGTATTAATTGCTTTCTTTCACCACCAGCTTGTTAGGTTGCAAAGAAAACAGCAGAAAAGGAAAGGCTTTTGGGTGAGGGCAGGCAAAGAGAAGAAGAAACAAAAGATCGAACTGAAAGACTACAGTAACATTAATTATGCTTTAAAATAAAAAAAAACACAGAGAGGTTTTGTCCCTTGTCTTACATAGACACTTTTGTCTGAAGCAGAGGACTAGGCAATTTACCAAGAGACTAGACACAAGTAGGTCACTGATTTGGCAGAAAGCACATTCACTGGCGTCCTATCCTTTCTTCGGACTATCTTCAACATCCTCCCAAATGTAGTAACTGTGTTTTGGATGAAGCAGTATATCACAAGATTCACCTCTGAAGATCACAGAATCATAGAGGTGGAAGAGACCATAGGGGCCATCTAGTCCAACCCACTGTCATGTAGGAATCCACATCAAAGCACTCCCAACAGATGACCATCCAGCCTCTGCTTAAAAACCTCCAAGGAAGGAGACTCCACCGCACTCTGAGGCAGCATATTCCACAGCCAAACAGCTCCGACCATCAGGAAGCTCTTCCTGAGGATCAGGTGGAATCTCCTTTCCTGCAGCTTGAATCCATTGCTCCTTGTCCTAGTTTCTGGAGCAGTGGAAAACAACCCCATTCCCTCTTCAATATGACAGCCTTTCAAATATTTGAACATGGCTATCATGTCCCCTCTCAACCTTCTCTTCTGCTGACTAAACATACCCAGCTCCCTAAGACGCTCCTCACAGGGCATGGCTTCCAGATGGTTAAACTGATTAAGTACTTTGTTCTGATGACAGAATATGCCAAGCTGGTAAAAGTTAAGCAGAAGTTATCAAATGTCTATACCTCACTTGTATCCCACCTTTCATCCAAGGATCTGAGGATAACAAACACACAGGCTATTTTCACAAATCTTTCCATGAGACAAATTAACTAAGTTGACATGATTCCATGTTACTTAGTGTATAGGATCAGGAACTCCAACCTGCAGATTTTGGCAGCAGAGCCTTAATCGAAATGTGTCACTCTGCCAACCAGGGGGTCAAATTCTGCTGTACTACAAAAGTATTTGTGGCACAAAACATTGGCATACTTTTGGAGGACATATGAGATTTGGGGTTTTGTAGTTAATAGTGCAAGTCAGATGGTGACTAGGTCTAAAACCAACTCTTAAGTCTCAGACAGAATAGATACATTAAATTGATGGGAACTTACTAAGTCAGACTTATGTAGATCCATTGAATCAATGGGTTTACTCCTTTTGGGACTACCAACTGGATTCAGAAATAACAGGGTCTCTATTTGGCCTTATAAAGCTGCTGATTTTGAACTGCCTCCTCCACTTGGGCATAGCTCAGCTACTCAAGTGTCTCCACTTGATTTCTTGCTGAAACCATCTGTCTTCTCTAGTTTCCCAATGAACTTCTAGCTGAGCACAAATATGGGCTCATTCTCTTTTGGTGCAAATCCATCACCTTGTGTTTTTCTGTCATCAAGAAATACATACTGGTTACTACTCCAGCATACTTTTTTCTAAGATGATGCTTGTGCAGTTTATGAAATGGCACTCTTAATGTTATTAATTGCATTTTAAAAGGGATTTCACCCACCTTACTGACAACATTCAACGGTTTAGCATTTTAGCAGTACACTCAACCATACTTCATTTTTTTTAAAAAATGAGATCACTTAGCATGAAATGGGTATGACATGAAACTAAGACAGCATTTAGCTAGCAAGCAGCTAGGTCAGTGGTTCTCAACCTGTAGGTCCCCAGATGTTCGTGGACTTCAGCTCCCAGAAGCCCCAGCCACTATGGTCAATGCTCAGGGCTTCTGGGAGCTGAAGTCCATGAACATCTGGGGACGCACAGGTTGAGAACCACTGAGCTAGGTGGAAATGAGTGAATATCAAACTTATTATACATGAAACAGAGCAGTACTTTATTTGTTGCTATCACTTCACGTCATTTCTGACTTATGGTGACCCTAAAGTGATCCTATCAAATGGTTTTCTTGGCAAGATTTATTTTCGGGGGTTGTAAGTCGGAAATGACTTGAAAGCACACAACAACAACGATGCCATTGCCTTCCTCTGAGGCTGAGATAGTGTACTTTATTAGCAATCAAGAAATTCAGAATCCCATTTCATTCATCTTCATGCAGGAACTGCTAAGGCAGATTAAGACCACAGCTGTGAGCATACAATCACACACTGGGGTACCATCCTTACTGTAAGAAGCATATCTGGGTCAGGGGGAGAAAGAAGGCTGTGAAGGAGAGATGTACTTAAGATGCATTACATGCCCTTCAATACATGCCCTTCATTGCCAGGTAAATGGAGCACTTTATCTGGAGCACTCTTGTCTCTGCCCCTTTTCTAATGAGCCTTTGTGTTTTGCCCTTCGGAAGGTGAAACCCCCCTGAGGAGTTTATCTACCCTGCTTGAAACAGCATTGTCTCTCATTTTTCCACCACTCTGCAGGCTGCAGGGACTTAAAAGGCTACAGCAGGGTATGACACACCGAGAGTAGCTGTGCCCTGTCTTTTCATCTGCGCTGCTCTCGTATAATTACCGACTTCCCCCTTCTCCGCTGCAATTATCTCCTCTCCCCCCTTGATGATCAGCTGCAGAATTAAGCCGATTTTCTCACTCTTCCCTTGTTGCCATGACAACAACTGGCCTGCACCTGCCACTGGATGAACAGTGGCACTTTTGGAGGGAAAAAAAAATATATATAACACCACAATGAGAACAGGTTATGGCTTCTTCCTATGAGTACAGCACATAAGGGAAAACAGAAAGGAGCATGAGAGGAAAATGAGACTTTGGAAGAGAAGAGATTGCACCATACTGAAAAGACATACAAGGAAAGTTTATGCAGAGCGAAGAGGAAAATTAATTTTACTTTGTTTCCTATCCAGAGATAACCACGTAATTCAACAGTTAGGCTCCAAAGCACAGTTGAAAACAGTTAAGCCCCCAAACAATTACTTGTGGAGCATGCTGGGTATCTAACTATGAAAGTCAGGTTCAAGTGTCCGTCATGCAGTACGGGGTAGGCGCCTGTCATTCAGACTGTACCCACTCCAAAACAAGAGAATTTCCTTCAGTACCAAGGCACAGAGGTAGAAACATCAAGTCTGCAACTGTACTAACCTAAAGAGAGGATGGGTGTCTTTCCTCTCTTTCTAATTACAGGTGCTTCACTGCCAGTCTTACCCAAATCAGTGGGGCAGTGTAAAGGATGCGCCTTCTTTCAACTCACTCACCTTAGAAGAACAGCACATCCAGAGAGAGCAGCCTGAGTGAGGGCTATGTTAGATAGCCCAACTATAAGAAGGAATGGCAGAGAAGAGATTCTGGATGCACAGTGAATCTGTTTGAGGAAACTGCAGTGGGAAACATGTGGTCTCTCCAAATGAGCGACTGCATGCGTGCAGCCTCCAGCTTACCTCATTGTCACTTACACTGTTTAAGGCTGGAGGCTGCATAATTCTCACCTCTGTTCAAATCTCAGAGTTAAAATACTTTTCTAGCCTTGTGCCAGCTGCATCTGCATGAAAGACCTTTGCTCCTATCTCTCCTCCATAATGCCACCCAGCTCCCTTAATCCAGGAACTAGGCTCAGTTGTGAGGCAGGCCAATGCCGGTATTTCCCGGTCACTTTCAGCCTGGACATGTTAACATAGAAAATGTTAATATATCTGGGAGCAGGAGCTGGCCTTTTCTTGCTCCCTGACCTTTCATGCTCCAGAAATTTCAGCCTGGTTATTTGTGTCTTCTCAGAAACTCATGTTGGTAGTGGAGCTAAATCATAAGCACTGTTTTATTTACAGAAGTAGCTCACCTAGTCTCTTTCCATGACTAAAGGTGTATTGTGGAAATTATTCACATACCTAGGAAAGATGAAACTAAACAAAATGCCAGTGCTATATAAAACTGTGTCCTGATACGGATATTTCCTACATTCTCAATTTCCAAAGGAATAGCCATGTTAGTCTGTTACTGCAGCATGCTTCCAAAAGTGCCACAGCACTCTTTTTCATTTTTTAATTAATTTTTAACATGAACAATCTAATTTACAATCAAAGTAATATATATTAAAAAAACAAAGAAACAGAAAGAAGACAAGACAGAAGACTAAAAAAATGCATTTTAACAGGGAGAAACGTAGGGTATTATACTTAGGAAGAAATAATGCAATGCACAGATATAGGATGGGTGACAACTGGCTTGAAAACAGTATGTGTGAAAGGGATCTAGGAGTCTTAGTGTACCACAAGCAGAACATGAGTCAACAGTGTGATGCGGCAGCTAAAAAAGCCAATGCAATTCTAGTTTGCATCTAGAGGAGTACAGTACTGAGATCAAGGGAAGTAATAATACCACTCTGTTCTGCTTTGGTTAGATGTCACCTAGAATACTGTGTCCAGTTCTGGGCACCAACTTTCAAGAAAGATATTGACAAGCTGGCCAGAGCGTCCAGAGGAGAGTGACCAAACTGCTGAAGAGTCTGGAAACCATGCCCTATGAGAAGTGATTTAGGGAGCTAGATATGGTTAGCCTGATGAAAAGAAGGTTAAGAGGTGACATGAAAGCTATGTTTAAATATTTGAAGGGATATCATGTTGAAGATGGCGCAAGTTTGTTTTCTGCTGCTCCAGAGACTAGGACACGGGGCAAAGGAAAAAAGATTTCACCTAAACATCAAGTAGAACTTCCTGACAGTAAGAGCCATTTGACAGTGAAATATACTACCTCAGAGTGTGGTGGAGTCACCTTCTTTGGAGGTTTTTAAACAGAGACAGGATAGCCATTTGCTTGAGGTGCTTTGAATGTGTGTTCCTGCACGGTAGGGGGCTGGACCCAATGGCCACTGTGGTCTCTTCGTATCTATATCTGTATCTATATCTATAACTTAGTGTTTGTGTGTGTGTAGACACACACACAGAGTATATAATATACAGTGTGCATGTATGTATGTGTGTGTGCGTATGTATGAGTGTATGTGTATATATATATTTATGGCAAAATAGAAAAATCAAAGTTTGCTGTATGGAAAATGTATATATAATACATGTGTGTATGTGTATTCCATAAAGCAAATTTTGATCTTACCATTTTATAAAAGGGACGCTATTTTACTGCACCATTGTACATAATGAGACTTGAGCATCCATGAATTTTTGTATCCATGGAGGATCCTGGAACCAAACCCTAGAGCAGTGGTTCTCAACCTGTGGGTCCCTAGATGTTTGTGGACTTCAGCTTCCAGAAGCCCCAGTCACTACGGTCAATGCTCAGGGCTTCTGGGAGCTGAAGTCCACAAACATCTGGGGACCCACAGGTTGAGAACCACTGCCCTAGAGGGTGCTGAGAACCCAGTGTATTAGGACAAGGGTATGCTGAGCCTCCCCACATTAAGAGAGTTTATTGAACTATCTATGAAAAAAACATGTGAGATGCATGTATTTCTAATATACTAGCAGCTTTAGACACCCAAATACTGAAGACAAATTTTGTGTTGAAAATTTCTCATTTTTGGTAAGTGTGCTACTAGCCAAATAAGAATAAGGTCTGTCCTCCTTGAATTCTAAAGCACCTGAGAATTGTTCATGTTGGTTCCTGAGCTGGGGTTTTACCTCTTGTACCTGACAATGGTTTTAGTTTTTGCTCCCATATAATATTTTATGTCGTGTTGATATTTCTATTAGTTTTAAGTTATTTTGTTGCATTTTTAAAAAATTCTCTTATTTTAAAATTAATATTGTGCAATGTTTGGATGAACTTATTTTATTAGCAGTTTAATAAATAAATAACTTGTTCTGTTTTCTATTCTAATGTGACTGTTATGACTCATTAAGAATGCTAGAATAAGTTTTTCACATCACTGTTACGGGATTTAAAGAGAGGATTAAGAATTAAGGTCTTTTTATGGTTCACAGCAAGGATATGCCATTTAGTCATTGTATTCTGAGCATACTCAATCAGAGTGTCCCCTACGATGACAAATATAATTGGCAAAAGGACATTTTCCCCCTTTCTCTGATGTTATTCCAGACTTACCCAATGGTTTCAATTCAACTTCTTGAGAGAGAGAAATCCTCTGTGAGACACAATACAAATCAATGGACAGAATCAGATATCTCAGAAACCAAAATAAGGCCAGGCTGAAAGGCCCATTTAATCCTCCATTCTAAAATGAAACTCGGCTTTTTAAAAAATGTATGCTCTTATTTATAGATCCTTACATATTTATACTGAAAGTCTTTGTCCCACTTGAGTTACAACAAATTTATATATTCTTCATCTGCAATCTGAGGATAATGGTGTCTGCCTTCCATGGCCATAGAAATATTGTCATCATTCCATTTTCAAGCATGCCTGGGTATCTGGCAGACTGAAAAGAGGGATATATACAGAAATTTCTAGTAATTGATGAAGTAAAGCACATTGTTCCTTTGTAGCATGACATTCTAAGGCTTCTTACAACTGCTGGACAGGCACTACAATGCCCTCACAGTATGAGGTCCAATGTGGAAACTCATCTCAAAAACTCTGAATACAACACTTCCCACTTACTTTGGTTGCAACTCTTTAGCAAGCACCATTCCTTAATCTGCTAATTATTTTCTCTTCACTGAGCCATACTGAAGAACAAACACTTAGCAGATTAACAAGAGATACTTGCTAAAGTGTTGTAACCAAAGTAGTTGGGAAGACTTACATGTACAGGTATACCTCTATATATAGTGGAACTAGGAAATTTTTGTGTGCAAAGACATGTACACAAAGAGAGGAAATCTGGAAATACATTAATCTGAAAATGTCAAGCTATACATGCAAATCTTATTAAATTATGAGAAAAGAAGTACAAGGTAATACTTGAATAGTGGAGCAACTGCTATAGGAAGGGGAGAAACTGTGAAAGGTTTACAGCCCTTGAGATATTGTACAGAACCAAAGTCTACACCATTATTCATTAACTGGAGTTTCATTCTTGGACCCCTCTCAGACTCTTGATATTACACCATTATATACTGTTAATGGCAGCTGCCATCCTGCAGATTCATTTGGCCAAGTTATGAAATAATTTACCACCTTAGAACAACTGTACAAATATCATCTACTAGCGTATATACCCCGGCGTTGCCCGGGATTTTATTTTCTCATAGGTAATACTTGTTAGAAGTATCTTAGGAATTACCTTACCTTAGGAGTTAGATGTGGTTGAAATACACAGATTTGAGATTCAGTGTTTCTTATTTCCCAAACTGTGTTGTCCAGTACCAATCTAATCTGTATTCGGAGTTGGATAGAGTTCGGATAGCAGTACGTGTGAGAAGGATCTAGGAGTCTTGGTAGATCACAAGCTGATCATGAGTCAGCAGTGTGACGCAGCAGCCAAGAAAGCCAATGCGATTCTTGGTTGCATCAATAGGAGTATGCTGTCTAGATTGAGGGAGGTAATGGTACCACTGTATTCTGGATTGGTTAGGCCTCATTTAGAATACTGTGTCCAGTTCTGGGCACCCAATTCAAGAAGGATGTTGACTAGCTGGAACGTGTCCAGAGGAGGGCGACCAAAATGGTGAAGGGTCTGGAAGCCAAGCCCTATGAAGAACAGCTTAGGGAGCTGAGTATGTTTAGCAGAAGAGAAGGTTAAGAGGGGACATGATAGCCATGTTTAAATATTTGAAGGGATGTCATGTCGAGGAGGGAGCAGGCTTATTTTCCACCGCTTCAGAGACTAAGACAAGGAGCAATGGATTCAAGCTGCAGGAAAGGAGATTCCACCTGAACCTCAGGAAGAACTTCCTGACGGTCAGAGCTGTCCGGCAGTGGAATATGCTGCCCTGGACTGTGGTAGAGTCTCCTTCTTTGGAGGTTTTTAAGCAGAGGCTGGATGGCCATTGTTGGGAATGCTTTGATGGGTGTTCCTGCACAGCAGGGGGTTGGATTCGATGGCCCCTGCGGTCTCTTCCAACTCTATGATTCTATGATTTTGCTATATTGTTGCTTTTATTGCTTTTAATTGATTATACATCAGTGTGGTCATTTTATTAAAAAGGTGGTGTAAAAATAATAATACTCCTAATAGTTTGAAGTACTGTTGAGAACATTCTTTCCTGCCATGGACACAGGAAGTACAATTTCTTTACAGCTATATGATTCAGAATGGCTGCTGTTACAGAGATATATATATTTTTAGTCCTACTTACAGTGAGACAATTCACATATTAGAAACATCTGAATAAATCGTATGTATACATTTTTCCCTTCTTTGTAACTAATCTGGTAAAAAGAAATGAATTAACTTCAGTCAATTTACTTACTCATCTCATCTGCCATACACATGGTACAATGGCCAACATTCATTGTTGCATAATGAGATTAAACAAGAACATGTA
This sequence comes from Iguana delicatissima, assembly GCA_948472985.1. Taxonomy (NCBI): domain Eukaryota; kingdom Metazoa; phylum Chordata; class Lepidosauria; order Squamata; family Iguanidae; genus Iguana; species Iguana delicatissima. The sequence continues at coordinate 249,388 of CAOKZL010000023.1, forward strand.
CAATTTCACTTACTGCTGAAGTATATTCCTTCAAAGTATAAGCACCTTGGTCTGTAAAACAGAACTCAAGGTAGTTTTCTGCCCCCCCCCCAAAAGACAGCTATACCTTCCTCTTTGAATTAGAAAACTATTATTAAAATATCCATTCTTTTTCTAGTTTCTGGTCTGATCTTTCACTGTGCTAAAATGTTTAGAATATTTTTAACAGGAAAATCAAAGCCAAGAGGATTCATGAGCAGCAGCACTTCTAAACCCTTAAATAACCAAGAAATGAGCTTTCAGAATTAACAGATAATGTAAATAGTCACGGAGTGTTTACTGGTTGGACAGGATTTTCCTGGCAGCATTCTGAAAACTTACAAACCATTTTTGATAGTGAAGTTGTTAGGTGATGAATAATGAAACATTGCTTTGCCTTTGCTTGAGATGACCATAGCTTTTAATGTGAAATGAAATTCTACATATAATGTTGTAAAAAAATAAAGCTAGAACTTTTAAAACAATTTATTTAAACATACTGAAGTATTTTGGATTTATCTCAGTATGACAGATGGCACAATTCCTTTTGGTCACACACTCTTAAAAATCACGAAGGAGCTCATTTTTAGAAAAAATGGAGTACCAATAGGTTTGCTGTTCTACTTTGCTATGTTACTGGAGCTGAACACATACCTGCATAGCTTAATCTGGTGGTCCAGTGTATTCATTTAACAGCACAATATAGCATCCTATTTTCCGCAGTCTACTTGGCAGTGGAAACCTCTTCACAGTGCATGTTCCCACCTGTGCACTACACTGAAGTCTTATTCCACGGGGGCAGGCTGTAGCTACAAATCTGCACTGATATATAGGAGCAACTCTGCAGCCACTGTACATTGTGCATTTGTAGACATTGCAGCCACACAGAAACACTTCACAGTCCAATACTATGCACATGCAAACATGCCTGCTGTATTGAACTAGCCTTCACAGTAAGCATTTGCAGGAGTCCAGCACTGGACATAGTCCTACCTTGCTCAGACAAAAGTCAGTCTCTGTTAAATGTGGTATATAATGATTACTACTGGTGTTGCTGCTGTTATGTTTTAGAATATCTTTTTACTTTAAAGTTGTTTTCAAATTCTGCTTTACCTTGCATCATACAGGGATTTGAACATAAACTGCTTAGAGACTTTATTATATCAGGTGGTTTATAAGTACTAGAAATAAATTAGCAACAACAGGAGAAGTCACACAGAAAATATGAGCAAAACAAATTTTTAAAAATATAGGATGGTATGAAGATAAAATCTGTGGACTCTGTCATTTCACTGAAAGCTATCTCAGCTGTAGTTTTTTTTAAATAACATTTTACAGCTTTGTGGCTGATTATTAATTAATGTCTGCTTTCAAACACAGACCCAATGGATGTTGTCAGTAATAATTAAGTTCTTTTATATGGTAACAATATTGCAACAGCTGCAGCAACTGCTATGATGTTGCTGAAGTAGATGCTGACTCTGAACGGTCTTTGGTTCACAGTATGTTGACATTTAGACAGGTACTTGAGGCAATGGCTCTCGCTCTCCTACCTGAGTATCCCAGCCTTCTATTTCTCCTCGCTTTTATCTCCCCAAAGACAGATAGCTACTTCTGGCTGTGATCTGCTCTCGATTCCTTCCTAGCTAGCACCTCCATGAACTAGCTAGTTAAATTCTGCACTACTTCAGACTGTAATGTCTGTCATACTACTCCATATAGAGGGCTGATCCAAATTAACATTTTCTGATATTTCTCCCCTCTCTCTCTCTCTTTCTTTCTTTTTTGTGGTTAAAAAGCATCCCTACAGAGTGGCTCAGAGGAATTTCCTTGAAAAAGGCTGACAGCAAGACCCCAGGAAGGCTGACTGAAACAACAAATTAAACAACTGATGATGTCAGACAGAAAAAAATCTGAGACAAAACAATGAGAGGGTTATAGGAGCTGAGCACTATTAAAGAGCTTTGAGAAAAAATGAGGCCAGGCTGAAACCCCTCCTTGCTAGTGGGGCAAAGTTTTATATTTAAGCTTTTCAAATATCAATTGTGTTGGGGGAGAGGTAGGAAACAGGAATGATGACTGTGAGCAACAATTATCTGTACACCCAATCTCCACAACACTGTTCTGGTGCCAGAGCCTTGTAGGTTGGTTTCCAGTAGTGAGAACATACTTTGGATGCATGGTATGGAAGAATCCCCATGTATAAAGTCAAAAGGCTGCTCACTAAAGCCTTTGGGGCTCATTAATGCAACCCAAAAACTGCTTTTTATAGTTTTAAAAGTTTTAAATTTTTTAAAATCTATCTTTTAACTCATTGTATTATTTAATATGTTTTTAGCTGTTTGATATGTTAATATGTTTTTAAGCTATCTTAATGTTTTTAGCCTGTTTAACCTGTTTTAATGCTATTGTAAGCCACCCTGAGATCTCTTGATATAGAGCTGGGTATAAATATTGTATATAAATAAGTAAATAGCTTCTTTCTGATGTGTACACTTTATATATGGGCTGTAATATCGAAAGACTGATCTCTTAAGGGTGCGTGAGAAAAACAAACTGTGAATACAGGCACAAGCTGATCTCAACCATGCCTCCCAGACTAAGTGTGAAATGGAAATTAATAATTACCCTTCAAATTTTACATTTCTCTAAATTTGGAGATCCAGTGCTCAGATTTTTTAAAAACTGCAATACATACTTTAAGATAAAATACATTGTGCAAATGCAGGTATTTCGATCAACAGCCATATTTTGTGAGAAAGTAATTATTTAAATCCATATATGAATCTGCATTATATACCCTGTATGTATTTTGTTTTCAAAAAAGAGTTCAGTGGGACCTCAGTATCCACTGGGGTTTGGTTATAGGACCTCCTGTGGATGTTCAAGTTCCATTATATGCAAAGGTGTAGTAAAATGGTATCCCTTATATAAAATGGTGAACAACTCAAACAAATGCCTGAGACAGCCTGAGGATCTGTGAAATGGCAGGAGGCTACAGCAGAGTATATCTATGCTACTAGCATAGTGCTCAATATGTGGCAAAATCAAAGTTTGCTTTTTTCTTTTTTTTTCTGAATATTTTTGAGCTGTGGTTGGTTGACTCTGTGGATGCAGAACCTGCAGATATGCAGAGCCGACTATATACATTAATGCAGAAACTAAACAGCAATATTTTATACATGAGCACATGGTAAACTAATATGAATATGAAATAAAACTGATTTATCCATGGACATCTCCTGGACATGTCAATTCAGACACAATGTATTTACAAGAGGAGAATATAAAAGGTACAAAATGATTGTTTTGATCAGCTCTCATGCTCTAACAAATTTACTAATAATAAGTTATATAAGTTGTTGGATGTACATTTCTAAGAATATTCACCTAGCCCTGTTCCTTCAAAGGTATGCTAATAAACTTGTCCTGGATAAGCATTTGCCTTGAAATAGAAGGCCATCGTGAGATGATTCTAACTTCTGCCTGTGTGTACACATGAGGATAAGCTAATTTATTAAAAGAGGGCAATACTGCCTTTTTAAATAAACAAAAAACCTCTCACTGGGTATTGTGGGTCCTTCCATATCCTTTTGGAATTGACACAGAATTTGTATAATGAAGTATGTGTGACTTCTGGTTCAGGAGAAAAGGGAATTAATATGTAAGCTGGTAAACTTCAATGAATTCTTCAGACATATCATCTCAGAAGCAAGTGTGAAAGGGAACAGCAAATAAAGGAAACTAAAAAATATCTAGAAATGGTGGGGGAAGAGAAAAGTATTACTAAAAATAATTTAACTTTCTTGTTTATTTTTTTACCCTGAGGAAGCAGGGCCTTTAAAAAAAAACCCAACTAAGCAGTGGTTAAACCTCAATTTTCATGCACATGAACTGGCTCTAACCCAAGTCAGCTCTAATCAAAGAGAGATAGAAGGAGGACAGATGGAGAGACAATGGACAATTACTCCCTTGTGGCAGAGCCAGGCTATTAACTCAGAGACAATCTGTGTAAGGTGAGTAGATTGGTCCCATTTGTAATTTCAGGTTCTGCTGGGATCCTGTTAACAATGTATTACTGTCACAGAGAAATTTAGTAAGTCTAGGACTCCCTGTAACGCTGCCACGTTTAATGGGTGTCTGAAGTTTTCTGCAGACGTACTTTTAGTACTTTTGTACTTAAGGTTGGAGGCAGAAACACTGGAAGGGAAAAAGACTATTGTCATGAACAGGAAATAGCCCCTCATCACTGTAGTGAAATATACAACATACAACATATCACAGCAGGGGCACTGCTGGCATGCAGACTTTATTCCCACTTAGCTTATATCCTTTCCCTTCAAACTTTCTGGTGACTTTAGTTGTGGGCATTTAGAACAGAGATTCCATTTTGGGGAAATATACAGAGTGCAAGACATCTTAATATTTGCTCTGGCAGTACAGATACTTACAGCATTAGAGACGGGAAGAAGAGGTTGCTTGCCTGTAACTGTGATTCTTCAAGTGGTCATCTGTGCCTGTACAGTACACTGTTTGGAACCTTCTGGAGCCTGATGGCAAGCATTTCAGTGGGAACCCCACCCCCATCCCCAGAGGCTATAAAACCACCTTCCTGTCAAAGCCCTCATTTCCATGACTGCCAAAGGACAAGTGGGATAACAGTACACAAAGGCCACTTCTGCACTGGACCGTTCTAGTGCTATTATTCCACTTTCAACATCCTATGGAATCCTGGGGTTTGCAGTTTAGGGAGGGGCCTTTGAGGCAAGCAAACTCTTCTTCTTCTTCATGGTCTCCATGATTCACACAAAAGGGAGACTAGTGAGCTACTAACCACACGGGGTGGGAGTGTCATGCAACTGAAGAAAACACTACTCTCTCAAACAGAGCATCATCTCTCGACATATTGTCCAGTCTGCAGTGAGAGATGAGGGTGGAAGACTTGTGTCCACGTAGCAGCTCTGCAGATCTCATGCAGTGGCACTCCCTGCAGGAAATCTGTGGAAGCAGCCAAGGCCCCGGTGGCATGGCTCCCCAGTTGTGCAGGAGGCTGTTTACTTGCTAGTTCACAAGCAAGATGAAGAGTGGATGCCAACCATCTGGACAGTCTCTGGGATGATACTGGCAGTGCTTTCTTAGCAGAAGAATAGCAGAGGAAGAGTCTTCGAGAATTTCTGAAGAGAAATTATGTGCACTGCACATAAAAGGCTAGAGCGCACCTCACATCAAGGCAATGAAGACTATGCTGTAGGTATGAGGTTGGGTTCTGCGTGAAGGCGAAAAGTTCAGGTGAAAAGATGAAACCACTTTAGGAAGGAAAGAGATGTCTGTGTGAAGCACTTCTTTATGGAACTGAAGCTAGGCTGGTCCCCTCCAAGTCCAAAAAGCTTGCCTGCCCTGCTAGCCAAAGCGACAGCTCCTAAGAAGGCTGTTTTCAATGAGAGAAGGTGGATGTCGGAGGCAGCCATGAGCCTGAAGGGCCTCTTCACGAGCTGAGACAGGACAAGCTGCAGATTCCATGCTGGTATAGGAGCTGAAAGAGGAGGATGGAGAGTCTAGAATTTACTCTCCCTTCACAGAGAGCAATAGTGAAACTGAAGAGGAATTGTGAGTGCCATAAATAGACTGAATGTAAGCCTTAAAATAGGCACACACCCCCCAAACCGTGATCCTAGAAACCTACATTTCTGTGGGAAATCTGGGGTTTTTCAGAGAGTTTCCAGGAAAGAAAGAAATAACTGTAGCCAATGGGCACAAATATGGTGTTGGTCCCTAGCACACTGAAAAGAAAATAACTGCTGATCCCCCACACCAGCCTGAGAAGGCTGGCTTTACTTAACTTCTCCTGCAGTATTACATTGGCAAGAAAGCACAGTACACATGTTAAGATGCACATATGCAACACTGCTATAGAGCCACAGCTGAGTTCATCACTATGAGTATGTCCCAGAATACACCTAATACTCTCTACAACAAAGGAGAAGGAAAATGATAGTATTCCTAAACTGACTCTTATGGTGCTTCAACAACAAGTCAATGTGCAAGGCTTTCTAAGAGTCAAGAGTTTCAATATTGCTCTCCTCTCTCTGCCCAGTCCAAAATCTTTTGTAATGTATACAATTCTGCAGCAGATATTAGGGATTCCTCAGCAGACACAGTTGCCAGAATGCAGAAAATCTGAAGATTAGTGTTCTACTAACACCCTGAAAAGCAGGCAAGTATTCTTCTATTAAAGATTGGGGTAGGGAGTAGCAAAGTCAGAGACAGAATGGCCTGGACTTTCCAGTGGATTATTCAAAATCTCAACTGTGAAATTTCAAGTCACATTTTCATTATAAATCATACCAATACCATATAAGCTTTCACAGAACAAGGTGACTAACAGAGTAAGGAATACTGTCAAGTATGGAATGCTTTAGAATAAAGGCTGGGGGTTTCCATGACCTTAGCGCTGAGCATAAATATGACAGAGTTAATTAGGAGAAATGAATGACAGTAGGAAAGGCCACTGTGGTCTAAGCAGCAGGTCATTACACATCAATGATAAGATACAGAGGGAAAAGGGCAAAAAGAAAAAAAAAGCAGAAGGACATGGAAATAGCCTGGATTTAAGAAAGGCACAGTATGAGTGGAAAAGAAGGGTGCATAAATTTGGGCAAGGTGCCTTCCACTTTGCAGGAGGTTGTAGTGCACCTTCTTCCAAAATGACCTCCCATGACCCACAGGCAACATCCTCAGTGCCAACATCCTAATTTTGGGCAAGTCATTTGGGCATGTGGCTGCTGTGCAGCTTCTGACATTTTTGGAGGAAGCAAATTATTTGGACCCATTTTCAGTCTGGTGTCAGATTTGGATGTGGTACAAAAACAAAGCCAGTTTGGTGCAGTCGTTTGAGTACTGGACTATGGCCCTGGAGAAAAGAGCTTGATTTCCCACTCAGCCATGGAAACCCACTGGGTGATTTTGGGTACATCACACACTCTCATCCCCCAAAACCCCCGTGATAGTTTCGCCTTAGAGCAGGCATAAGTAGGAAATGACTTGAAGGCAAATGACAACAACAACAAAAGCAGAATCTTAGAACCATAGCGTACAAAGGGACCTTGTGTGTCATTGAATCCAAGTGCCTGCTCAATGCAGGATCTCCAGCTAAAGCACCCCCATCAGCTGCTTTTTGAAGACATCCAGAAAAGGGAGACCACATTATCTCTCTAGGCAATGGTCCCATTGCCAACCCATTCTCATTGTTAAGAATTGTTCAACAGAAATCTGTCCTCCTGGAACAAGGCTACCCTGTTGATCTGCCTGGATGTCTCAGTGGCTTTCAATACGTCATGGCAACCTGATGGGGTAACTCCACAAAATAAGCAGCACTTTTTACCAGTGGCTTGTCTCAGAATCCTATGATTCCATGATTCTGTGATTCTGAAGAGCTAGTTCCAGAGACCCAGCATTTTAGATGTGTGTTTAGCCCTATAGCTATGTCACTGAGTTGCAATCTATCCCTTATGGTGTTTAATATAAAGTGGGCAGGGAAGTGAGGTTATTAGGAATTTAGGGGCTGAACGCCATCCATACACTGATGACAATCAGCATCTTTCCTCTGGTGCTGGATAAAAAGCCTGGACTGTGTAATGAGCTAGACGAAAGTCAACAGCTAAAGCTGAATCCCAACAAGATGGAGGCTCTGTTGACTGGTGATTCCCAAATTTGGCAACATGGTGTGCAACTTGTCCTGCGCTGGGTTGCACTGTCCCTGATGAAGCAGGTACATAGTCAAGGAGTATTTTGTGATCCATCTCTGTCACTGCAGACTGAAATGCACTCCATGCCTCAGAGACTCTGAGACTACTTTCAACTGGCACACCAGGTATAGACTGGAAAGGATATTTATTTATTTATTGACTTTAAACCCACCACCTTTTTTCCAAAATGGGATACAAGGCAACTTACAACAATTTTAAAAAGATTCAGCTAAAAAATTAATTTACAAAAGCTAAAAAGAATTAAATATCAATATTATTAAAAACATGATTAAAGACAGTTAAAACACTTAAAAGATATTTAAAACACGGTTTAAACAAAAGGTTTAAAAATATAGCACATAACTTTACACACACTACATCTCCATAATTAAAATTATTAGGTCTGCCTAAATAAAAATGACTTCACCTGCCAGCAGAAAGAGAGCAGTGAAGGGGTCACTTGGACCTCCTAAGGAAGGTCCCCCAAGCCTGAGAGCAGCCACAGATAAGACTCTCTCCAAGTCCTCACTAACAATACCTCCAAAGGGGTGGGACTGAGAGAAAGCCCTTCTCTGTACATCTTGAAGCTCTGGCTAGCTTATACAAGGAAATACAGCCAATAGTGACATCATTTCAGCACCAAGACATAAGCCTTTGGAGTTTAAGGCTCTGGCTTCAATCTGTATATGTATATGGTATTTGAGCCATTTTATATATTTTATTTTATATATTTTACACTAGTTTAAATTGTTTTAAACTGCTCTGAATTATTTTCAATTGCTGTTTTGCCTTCACAAAGTCCTTGCCTCTTATGAGATAGGACAGAAGATCAGCATTTTAATAAAATCATATATAAAGCTGCATATTTTCAACAACTAAAAATCATAAAGCTGTGTCTGAGCCTTCCCTTTGAAGTGGAAAAAAGGGAGCCTGTGAGGTTCAGTATCATCACTGAGCTGCTGCTGAATGCTATATTGTTATACTTATGCCAATGTACTTGAATATTTTGAATCTCTGTTTGTTGTGTTCACTGTTTATGTTACCTTGTGTGTGCATTTTTAAATCTGTAATGGCTCCATGGTGGATCCCAGCAGGGAACGCCTTTTGACTCAGTGGAGGCAGCATAGGGATCTGAAGGATTTCGTGCAAGAGACTGGTGACCCAGTGAGGAAGAGGAAGATAGTGAAAAGAAGGAGAACAAAGAAGGCAGAAAAGGCCCCCTGAGGTAGCTGCATTTCTGTAGGCAGCAAAAGACAAACTGAAAGCCATTCATCTATATTCAGTCAAGGACGGATCCAAGAAACTCCAAGTGCCTCACTGTTATAAACCACACTTAAAATAAAACAAGTGATAATGACTATTGTTATCAGAAATGTAAACAATTTGTGATGAAATATTAAAATGGCAAGAAGAGGTCTCAACATCAAAAAAGAAAGGAGCAGAAGGGTCCAATTTTGCACTCCAAGAAAATGGCAGTGACATGTTTGTACTCCTTGACTCAAAAGCACACACTGCCTGCTGGTAGTTATTTACCAACATAAAGGACATGACATCTAAGAAAAAGACTGAAATAGCAATTGTACCATAAAAAGAAGTAAGTATTTAAGTCAAGGGCCATTTAAGACAGTTTATTTTGTGGTACTTGTTTAGATTTTTCATCAAAGTGCCAACCAACACAAAACATGTAAAAGTGAGGATGTCAGTTCATTGAAACTATCACAACTAATTTAGAAGAGATGTTGTAACAAATGCTCCTTTCTTGTAAGATAAAGAATAGTGTGACACTTGTCTGATCTTCATTTTGCAGACTGTGCACATTATCAAATCTGTATACAAATTTCCACAATGAGAAAATAACAATTGCAAGTAATGAACATCTGGCCAAAAATCTGAATGTGGGAGGCCCAGGTAATTTGGAACAGCATGAAACATTTTTGAGAACATGTAGCTACTTAGACAAAAATGATGAAGAACAGCTGAGTGCTACAAATATTCATTCCAAGAAGTTTGCAATTCACAAGCACATGATGACAATCAAATCAAATTCAAAGTTATGGAATACAACAGGGTCAAGATCATTATCTCTGGTGAAAGTGGTAAAGCTGACACTGAAAGAAATTTCTGATCATGTCCTCTGAAAGCATGATGTAAAATCCAAAGAAAGTAGTATTGATCAGGGAGGCTTCTAATAAGGTCAATGTCTATCACTGATTTAGAGTACTGTATTCACAAAGACTTCTGGGGCATCCAGAAACTTCAAGCAGGAGAAGCACCTGATAGTAGGCTTTGCCCAAGCAATATTTCCCTCACAACAACTCCTTCTACTCAAGTCACCCTTGCAGTTAGCAATCTGCAAGCTTAACATACGGCCAGGAGAATAAGATAACCTCTCTACCTAGCTCATTTAACCAAATTAAGACACTAATCAAGAAACTAGGTTATCATACCAAACCTTAACTGTGCACATATTTTAAATGGGGCCCAGATAATCATTTTAAAGTTTTTAGTCCTCTTTGAAGAAAGCAATAATACAGCACGCTACTGAAGTCTGCAATCCACAGTCAGTCATTCTTTACGGATTGGGAGGAATAGGGCTCAGTGGAAGTGTACATGTGTTGCCTACAAAAGCCCCAGGATCAACCCCCACCAGTACCAGATAGGGCAGGGAAAGACTTGTCTAAAATGCTGCAAAGCCACTGCCAGACGAAACGCCACATAGCTTTGTTCTCAAAACGTTCTTTCTGCACTCCACCATGAAGACTGGCTCTCTGTTTCAATCACTAAATCTCAAATTCAGATTTGTTAGGAGCCCTATACAGGCTCCTCAATAGCCTTTACCATCCACTGTTGCTTTGTTCACATGGAAAACTGCAGGTGTGAACTGAAGAATTCCCTGTATCCATCATGGGTCTTCATATGCTTCTAAAACCTGATTTCGCAGGGTTCTGGCTTCTGTGAAGAATTCCAAAGATAAAAAAAAGGCCCTTTTTTCAGACTTATAAGTTTTTCATATGGAGCAAACCAATGATGGAGGGCACAGAACTAGCATGCTCCTCATCGTCCATGCTTAATTAGCCTTATGTTCACTCAGGCCATTTCTGCCCTAAACTGTTACAGTGCTCTTATTCCACTTTCAACATCCTATGAAATACTGGGGTTTGCAGTTTAGAGAGGGGTACTTAGAATTCTCAGCCAGAGAGCTCTTTGGTCTCAGTAAACTACAAACCCCAGAATTAAACAGGATGTTGTAAGTGGAATAATAACACTATGACAGTGTAGTGCGGAAATGGCCTCAGTTTGCGTCTTTCAGAGAGATGAGTTTATATAGACATTAGGATGTATGTGTACATCGTAGGCCAAAATCAGAAAGAAAATTAGCAGAAAAACATACCAGTAGTGGACTGAACAAACTGTAAATCTTCACGTTTGCTTCCATGTTACCTAGGGTTACGGATCCATTCACTCTCCTACAACCTTTGAGACTTACTGCCTTGATACTTCAAATGAGATCAAGGGATTAACATCTAAGACTTACAAAATGACAAGCAAGATACTTATGAGAACTGGATGGGTAAGTGTTTTCACTAAGCAACCATCTACATCTACAGCATGAATACAAGGAAGACAGAAACTCAATTCTCATTTTGAAAAGTGAACCACAGAGGCCAAAAGTGGAAGCTTTTCCTACATTGGCTCTGGATTTCTTAGATGTAGCAATAAGGATATTTTGTTCAGTTCTCCAAATCCTTTGTCACATGGAATTACAGAGAACTGGGTCACACAGAACTGAGGACTTTGGGGAGCTTCTTTCATTCTAGAGCCAACGTTCCAGTTATGGTGACTCATTGAAAAGCTTATGTCCAAGGCTCCTGCCAAAATCCTGAAGTTAACCCAACCAAATAGTGTATCGGGAGAACCAGAGAATGACAAGAAACAATGCAGCTTTTTGCCTTGTATTTTAATTTTAAGAAAAGCTGCCTTCCAACACTCTAATTGATATCACTTTTGGATATTTCACTTTGAGAAACCATGAACTACTCAGTATAAAAAAATTAAAATATAAGAGATCCTATGAGAAGGAAAAGCAACATAAAACAATCCACTAAACATTAATACATGTAGTTCAGCAGCTACCTGAAAAGTTTTGGGCCAATGGCCCTAAGTACTCTTTATCTCACTATCAAAACACCATCAGAATACTTAGCCAGAACTAAACAGCTACATCTCATGTTCTTTATCTGCATGTATCATCTTGTCACTTTTATTAGTTTCATTCTTTTCTTTTTTTCTGTTCATGGGTGTATTTTTTCACAAAGTCAAAATTAATTCCCAGGAATAATTCAGAAAACTGCTACCTAGAAATGATGACCATGTATAGTACCCTACCTGAGCCTTATTTGATTGGCAATACGAACATTACAAGCATTACAAATGCCAAGCTCATTTCATATGATTAGAACACATCTTTCCTACTACAGAGGAAAGTATAAAGCTATGAAAAATAAGTCCCATAGGGAAGAGAGGAAGAAGCAGAACAATCTATTCAGCCTGTCAGCCTGCACCAAATTCAGTGTCAAAATGGTGGAAGTCATACTGATAGACCCCATAAGGATTGCATCAGACATTGCCCAAATGAATTCACATTTTCCGGCTATAGTACTAAAGACAGATATGGAAAAGAATTCTACTAGAAAAGAAATGTGGTGAAGACCAACATTTATAAGATTAACCTTCCCTTAAAAGAGAACAGATGGGATTCACAGCCAAAAGAAAAGTCATTTTTTGTATATTTACGAAGATACAAACCAGTAAACTGAAAAGAACAGAGGTTAAAAAAAAAACATGATAATTTGAGGTCAGGGTGGAAGGAGGTGTGAAATTCAATCCAGTTCCTAAATCAGGCAACAACAGCTATCACAGGATGTTAGATATTTAGTTCACTTGAGACAATGACTGGATCCTGGATTACAATTTGGATACTTTAAAACAGCAATTTTTTCAATGTCTCGTGGGACTAAAACTTTGACTACGTAACCATATATGTTCATCTGTACAATCCTGGTAGGGAGCATTTTTAAAATAAAGGATGCAATAGAAAGAATTCATACTAACACTGATGGTTGAATAGAAATATTGTTTGATATCCTTCGCAACCTAGTGTCCTCCAGTTGTTGTTAATTTTAACTCCTATGATCCCTCAACACTGAGTTTTAGCCAGGGCTTAATGGAGGATAGTGCACATACCTGGGGATGGCTGCTTGATGCCCATCGTAGCAGCTCCAAGTGCTGTCTGCTTCAACAGTGTTACAAATTGCCTTTTGCTTATTAGCAAATATGCTTCCTAACAACTGGACAATTATTTTTAAATCCTGTGAGTAGCTGAAAGGGGAAGGGTATGAAATGCCTGCCTGCCTGCCTCCTTCCTTCCTCACCAGGTCATTGCACAGAACTGTTGTTTTTAAACGCGAAAAACAACAACAACCACCCATCAGCGCCGAGCGTGAAAGGCGCACCCAAGCCTTGCACTCAAGGCCTGCCCAGCATAATACCTCTGTGTGATCAGAACTGAACAGCCAGGGAGATCTCTGAATCAAGCCAGGGCCAGGACAAACAGGTCTGCCTCAGTTCTCCCCTTCTGAGAATGCAGTCCCTTTCTCACTCTTGTCCCCCTTGGCTTCTTCCTTTCAGGACTCTCCCCCTTTACTGCCTTCCCTAAATCTGCCCTTCTCCCAGATTTAAGAATCAGCAGTGATTTATATTTTCCAAGACTGTGGTACTGTTGGCACTAAGGTCAAGATGATATTATTGGTAGTGTGTACATTCCAGGATTCAAAATAAGACTCTGTGACACTGTTTTAAGGAATACAGAACGTCAAACATTTACTGTAACACTGTTACCTTAAATTTGTTTTGTACCTCAATGTTTATAAGCAGCACATCATCCTTCTCTCTCTCTCTCTCTCTCTCTCTCAATACATTCACTATCTTTCGTACACCCAATTTCTCAGTTCTGTCTCCCCCAGAGCTCTTCAAATCTCCAACCTTCTCCAAACACACAAAAAATCACACTCCTCTTCAAACACACACTAGACAGTTAAAATCCATTATTTTTCCTCTTTCTACCAGCCCCTCCCCTGGGCTATCCAAGGTTCCATTTCACCAGCCAATTAGTTTAAACACTCTCAGTTGCCAAGGAGGCTCTGTTGTCAAGACCCCCTCCCATCAGGTTCGTCACAAAGACCCTATGACTTTCTTGCATCTTGAGTTTGTGGAAAAGATATACATCCCCAAGGTACATGTGGATTTTCTAGTATATCTTATCCAGGAAGGAAATTTACAGCCTGTCTCCTATGTTGACATTTCAAAGCAGGAACTAATGGCCAACACAGAGAGCTACTCACCTTTATCCCCAGCATTTCATGCATCTCTTTAATAACCACAGGAAACAACAGGTGTACATAAAGTTTGTTTGTATTATTAGTTGCCATCATGGGGATCAGAACAATAAATGATGTATTGTACCTGAAATAACTAACCAACTACTCCTGGAAGGGTCTCTAGTTTTGGCTGCATAAGCAATTTGTCACACTGATAGCACAGTGTCGATTTTGAAACTACAGGGTCTGTATAAGCCTCCTACAAAGCAGCATCACAGAATCATTGAAAAAAATTGTAACCTCATCTACAGTGGAATTTTACAGACTTTAAACAAGTTAAGGGGAAGAATAGCTTGAGAGGAAGGGAGAAAGCCCAGAAGTGATCTTACCTGGTTTCTTCATCTGTGCTCTGTAGAAGAAAACACACACAAATGAAAAATCTATGTTGAGAGCAGTAAATGTTGATTAACAACTTTAGATCATTGTGAATAAGTAATATATGACAGACACATAAAGGGCCTGCTGTCTAATGATGAAAGAGAAGTTCTACCCTAATAACAGAGGTCATCATCATTAGATTTCATGCTACAGGCTCTACTTGACCAGAAGGGCACAATGAATAGCTCATTCATTATACTGGGCTTGAGGCAGTAATAACAGTATCTCCATTAGGAACATCGCTGCTCTCATCAGTTAAGCACACTTAAGCCCTTCACACCAGATTCTCAGGTTACACTGGCCAGATGGGAATGGCTCAGGATTTTTGCTGGTTGATGATAACATCTTCCCTTCCTGCTATCATGCCGACAGGTTGATAACACTTATCAGGTGTTTGGGCTGGCAGATGGTATGTAATTGCACAAGGCCCTAATGGTACCTAGCTGTTCATATTATGCATTTGTCTATATGCCACGGTGCTTAAGTAATGAATGTCTCTGATTCCAAACACATTCAGCTGATTGCTCACTGCTTTTGGGCAAGGCATGCAAATGGAAGACAATACATATGTGTTCAAATGCTGTGGCAAAGAAAGATGCAAGCCTAATGCTCACTAGAGCATGTAATTCTGAGTAGAGCAGTAAGGACATTTTGTATCACATTCTGAGGAGAGTAAAGGGCATTGCAATAATCAATTTTATGTAAATACCACTGTAGAGTCATACAAGTAACATTTACTGTTCTGTACAGAAAAGGGTAATGTTAAGTAAGCTCTGGTATCTGCTTGCTTTAAGTGTCTAATCAGGAGAAGATGCACAATATAAACTTTGGTTAGCACTGACATTTAATCACATTCATTTAACTAGACATAAAAGCCTTATGTATGACATTATTCATCAAATACATCAATTGTCATCAATGCTCTCTTATTTACCACAGGTAAACAACTGGACCTTTAAAGGTGGCCTTAAACAAGCATTACACGGACAGCTTCAGATTATTTTAGTAACATAGAGTCTAAAATTCAGTGGCGCTATAAAAGCAGAACGTTAAAGATTCAAACCCTGATATTTGCAGTTAAAACAATTTCAAATAGCAGGCTTCAGAAAAGTCTTTTTCTGCCAGAAAACTTGAAGAGCTAATGCTAGTCAAAAAGATAATACTGGCTTGGATAAACAAATTATATGGTACTGAAGAACCTACTGCAGAAGATAACTCTATATATTCATAAGATTCAGTGCAAAACATCTCACCAGCATCTCATCTCCTTTATAATAGTCTAGGTTTGGCAAATACAGTCTTTAGAATGTGGTGGTAGGACAGTACTATTTCTACCTCTAATTTTTTTCACAAAAATCCACCATTCACATTAGAAATATGGGATACATTCAGCACAGCTGCAACCATGTTATTTCAGGGCTGAAAGTACATTAACATGGCAGATCCTCAATAGTGAAAATTTATTGCATTCAAAAATACATTCAATGTTGTATTTAGCACAAGTTATTTCTGTCCCTATCAAGTTCTTGCTTGAAGTATAGTTCTGTTTAATTCTTCCATTTATTGGTTCTAGCACCACACCTATAGCACATCAACACTTACAAATTTTTGTACTTTTTCTTTTAAGATGAAAAGGTGTACTGTCTCACATAATTCATGATTAGCTTGCAGAATTCACTACACAAGGCATTATGGCAGGGGTGAGCAACTGCAGAAGACCTGGATGCCACCTGCCCTATTTTCCACCATCCTTGGAAAACCATGGGCTGGACCCACTCTATTTCCAGGAGGCAGAAGTGACAGAAAGGTTATTTCTACTTTTAACATCTACATGAAGCCTCTGGGGGAAGGCATCCAGAGTTTTGGGGTTGAGTGCATCAAGATGCTGATGATACCCAGATTTATCTCTAACTGATACCAAGGAGGCTGGGGAGGTTCTTGATAATGGCCTGGATATAGGTGAGTAAACTGAGGGTCAATCCATGCAAGAAGAAAGTTCTGTTGTTTAACAGGAAAGCTAACCTGAGGATGAGGCCACAGACTCTGGATGGGTTTGTGCTCTCCCTCTGAAAGATCAGGTTCAGAGTTCAGGGTTATTCATGTACCCCTGGAAGGCCAGAGTTGTAGTTTGCTCAGCTTTCTTTGGTCCAGTAGCTTCCACATTTCCTAGGGATGAGAGAGCTGGCCCATGCCTCCGTTAACTTCTGAATATACTACTATAAGGCATTCTATGCAGGACTGCCTTTGAAAAGTGTCCAGAAGCTAAAGTTAATTCAAAATGCAGAAACCAGACTATTACATAGTATGCATTTCAGGGACCATATAACAGTGGCCTTACAAGAACTGCCCTAACTTCCAATTTACTTCCTAGCTCAACTAACATGCTGGTTTTCGCATATGAAGTCCTAAATGTCTATGGGCCAAATTACCTAAAAGACTATCTCCTCCCTGCCCAAAAATTGAGATCCTCAGCACAGGCTAGGTAGGTGGGTACAAATGACAGGACCTTGCTTGTAGCAGCACTCCAAATGTAAAACTCTCTTCCAAGGGAAGTCAGGCTGATTCTACCCCTTTCAAGTTTCCAGTGGCCAGCTAAAATGGTGTTGTTGGCATGGCCTTAGGTCCTTAAAACTGCTCTGAGTGTTTTATCTATCTGGCTTTAAATTATTTTTAAGGAGTGTAAGTTTCTAAGTCTGCTTTTTAAAGCTTTCATTCATGAAATGAGAAAAGTGTTTTTATCAACTGTGTATCACCTTGGGGGTCCTGGCAGGGTAAAAGGCAATCTGAATTATCACAAAGTATTTTTATTTTCATCACTTCTTGACCACATTGTCTTCTTTCATTTGTATCTGTATACAGATATACACAGATACACACAGACACCTGGGCCTACAAAACTTCATGTCATAATAAATTTGTTTTTCCATAGGATTCTTTGTTTTTGTAATTTATGCAAGCAGACTGCTGCCTACATTCAATGTTGTGTTGGTGGATGCCCACTCTACAGGACAGGTTTTTCTGTTTCCCCTCTCCATGTGGCCCTTTGTGGTGCTTAAAAACTGACTCCAGAAGATCTTCCAGCCCTTCAGAACCAATTTTGGAGGCTGCATGGAAGGCACTCTGCTTCAGTGATGAGGCAGTGCCATCAAAGGAGCAACCCACTGGATGGTGATAGGAGACCACTTTAACTGCTGTCCAGATAAGTTTTATCCTGGACATTATGACATTCAGTAACAGTACAGGCAAGCATACACTACATTAATTATTTTCTTACAACGTTCAGAAATACCACACTGTATTATAAAGCTCAGTATCTTGTTGTAGAGGGCATCACAGTCAGTATGCTTTCTGATTGCCACAGTGTTGCAGCTTGGATAGTGTTGATCTGTGGGAATACGTTATAGTGCATGGGCTGTATTTGTTGATGTATCTCTCAGTGCACCAGTAATTGTAGGTATTCAAACTGGGATAGACAAACTGCAACACTTCAGATATAGTTGAGCTGCATCTCTAGTCATTCTACACCATTAACTAAGCTGGCTAGAGTTTCAGTCCAGCATCTGGAGGGCCAAAAGTTCCTAGAAACAAAACTGACTTTTTTCTGGATCCTGCCATGTCTCACTGATGGGAGTGACTTAGAAGCAAAGCCATGTCTTATGGCACTCGCAGCTTTTGAAGGCACAAATATCAATATTCACCTTTACATTTCTATACTGAACCCTTCAAGATACTGGAGAACTTCACTTTCTTTCAGGCCAGAGATAACCTGAAGAAGATCAATATGGAATCATCACTGCATTACTAACAGGGCTTGTGGGTACCTCAGTATTTCTTTGGATGTGTCTCTTTGAATCAAGAATCACCACTTGTGTCCTCAGAAGTCTAGAGGAAGAGGAGTCCTCAAAAGACAATGATCACTACAAACAATTTCCTTTCCAACAGTAAAAAGTCTTCTGTAACCTAAAGAAAAGCTCAGCTACATCACCATCCTTCTATCAAACGCCAGTAGTTCCTTTCTCAAGACAAGTGAATCAAAAGATACTGAATTGATTCAATCTTTGCTCAAAACAGAAAAACAAAACAGAGTTACAATCTGAATGTGAGCTCTTTCTTAACCTAGTTTCTTGAAGTTATAATTAGTACAACTTCTAGGAAATGACTGAAGTTTTCAGTAGGTTCAATTTGTTTCTTTGGAAAAGGTATCAAAAAAAAGAGAGAGAGAGATAGGAGCAGAGTCAAAAACAAACCTTTGATTACAAACTCAGGTTGTGAATGTGTAGGTTTTTCAACAAAACAAAACAAAACTCCTGATGATTCTCATAGCAAGAACAGATTGCTTATCTTTTGTGTCCAACACAGTGGATACTTATATGTAATATTATACTTTAAATTATAGTACAACACATGATGGCACTTTTATTTGTGACAAATATACTGAAAAGATCAGAATTAAATAGTATGACAAGCGCAAAGAATAGATGAAGATACATTTAAAGTTATTTTGATTTTGGTTTTTTTTTCCAATGAGTGGTAAAAATAGTAGTAGTGTTAGGTCCTTTAGATTCTGTATATAATGACCTCACCAGAGTGGGTAGGAGTACCTCTTTAAAATGACATTGGTCTAGATCTTACTTTAGTCAAGACTACAGTAGAGCTACTGAATCCATTAGATTTCTCCACACTGACTCACCATTCAACAACTGAAAGAATGAGTCTACTGAAACTGAGTAGCCAGCCACAGCCACTTCATTTGTTTCAAAACTGTGGTATCACAGGCCTCCTCTGGATGCCCTCCTGTCCGTGCTACTGAGCTGAAACCTGGACCTCTGCCCCAAGGTCTTGTCTTACTGGCACCAACCCTTAGAAATGTGTTTCTCTGCTCCAAGTTCCTTATAATATTCTGTTGCATATCTGTTTATTAGGGATGCAGATAAGCTCACTCCCTCTTCCTACTGTCATCCCTGACTTTTACAATATCAAAGATATTTACAAAGATCATTCTAAGTAACAACTAAAGATATGAAAGGTCATAAAAACAGTAGAATTCAGAATACACAGGGGTTTTTTTAATCCCTTTTTTTTTCCTTCCTGGCAAAATTAAAAAATGGTTAATGGAATATTTTCCTTTACAATGATGAATAAAATATTTAACACAAAATACTCATGAATTTACCTCCTCCCCTTTATTTCTAAAAACTATGTAGCAGGTAGAATTTTACGTAAAAGTATGTACAGTATCTCACACCACTGTCATTCCTGCTATTAATTTCCTATTCTCAGGTTTTTGTTTTTGTTTTAATGAGAGTGACTGTTTTGTATCTGATGGATACTACAGAGAACTAGGGGTAACAAAATAATTTTCTTTAATTTCTTATTCTGTTGATGGTTTCATCTGTTTTTATTGTTTTGGGGGTTTCTGCCTGCTTCTCCTAAACTGTAAAACAAACAGCATTCCTTACAGTTCAGGATCTTGTAGATCAACTTGAAACAAAAAATTAAATTTAAGAAAGTAAATCCAATTTGTAATTCATTTGAGGAAAAAACTACTATAGGCCAAGTTATATATAATACGCTTTACAATTCTAAAGTAACCAAGAAACTTTGTGTAAAGTGAATAAAAGGTGCTAATGTTGTGTATTTTTTCAATTGTTCAGAACATTTCCATTTAAAAAACAAACAAACAGAGTAGCAGAGAGCTGTTAACCAATGCGGCTGAATAGTACTCCCAGGTACAAAAGCAATCTGTATATTGCTGCATGCTGGAAGAGTATCACAAGGAATAACAATCACTTTTGTACCCTGTTTGTGAGCTTCCAGAGTCATTTTAGAAGACAAAATTCCAAAGTAAGCAAGCATTTGGTCTTACCCAGCAAGTGATTTTAATCATTCAGTTTTCATGTCTCTTCCACATTTCTCATGATAGTTGTGTACTCCTACAGGACAAGGGAAGACCAAGTGTTTCTTCTAGTCCCTTACAATTCCGTGATTCTATGATAACCTTGTTGTTGTTTTGAACTTTCAAGCTGTTTCCAACTTATGGTGTCCTTAAGGCAGAGCTTTCCAAACTTTTCATGTGGGTAATGCACTTTTTAGACATGCATCATTTCGCGACACAGTAATTCAGTAAGTAATTCAAAGTGGAGACAGTCCCTCCACCTCGACCTGGCCCTCTACCACTCTTGCCAGGGTCTTTCTCTGCCCAGGGCAGCGGCGGCAGAGGCAGCTCCTCCACTCATTACGTTTGTGTGAAACATCTACATGCTGCAGCCAACACACTAATGTGTCACGACACACAGTTTGGAAAGTTCTGCCCTAAGGGCGAATCCATCACAGGGTTTTCTTGGCAAGATTTGTTCAGGATGAGGTTGCTTTTGCCTTCCTCTGAGGCTGAGAGACTGTGACTTGCCCAAGTCTGTTTCTGTGGCTGAGCAGAGATTCAAACCTTGGTCTCTAGAGCCATAGTCCAATGCTCAAACCACTATACCACACTGGCTCCCACCCTTGGCAAGTGTTTATTCCAGCACAGGTATTTCACTGCTTCCTTCTCTCCAACCTCTCAGCATACTGATAAGTAATTATTACAAATGGTCTCCTTTACTTGCAATGGAAACCACAGCAATGCCTCTGGTCATTTCATCTCCTTCTCCTCTCAGCTGTAGTCTTACAAGTTACAGAAATGGAAGGGAGTCAATTGTATTGAGACAAAAAACTGAAGGAGCTTCCATCCATCTAAGATGCCACTGAAGTGGGATGAAAGACAAACAGTAGCAAACTCTGTAGATGCCAAGACCAGATTCAATGCACAAGTTTTGCCCTGCCTCAGTCCTGTCAGATCAAATCTTCTATACTTTCTCCTTCAGAAAGGAATTGGTCAAAGCAACCAGCTAAACCTCTTAGGAGAAAAGGAAACTGGCTTACAAAGAATGCAAAGCCAAAAACAAGTTCAGATTTAGAAATGAGGGAATGGCAAATACCCACTTTTAACTAAGAAAGGTATAAATTTTCAGGGCTTAACAATGGGGATATGGAGGAACTTTTACATCATCTTCCACAATATGGTCCCTGCCAGATGTTCTGGACAATATTTCCCACCAGTCTAAGTAAGTGTGGCGATGAAGGATGGAAATTACATTCAAAAACAGGGCCCCCTCTCTCTGCCTTTTTGGCCTCCAGTTATATAGTCTCAGTGTCCTACCCAGCTGTGGCCTAATTAACAAGTTCTTTCTACACAAACGCTGCCAGAAACCTGGCCTCTCCCGTTTCCACCTGCACTGACTGCCATAAGCACTGTCTCTCTCACGTCTCTAGGGTATTGGGAAGAGTCTTGTCTGAGTCCTGGGGCAGGGGCATGACAAGAGTCAAGTCTCTTCGGGTTTTTTTTTAAATCTATGACATACAGAGGATAAATCAATTAAGGGCTTCAAACATCAGAAGCCATATGCATTTCTATTCTATTAACAGCAGGGTGCTATTCTGACCTCGGGAACTTAGTTTTTAAAAGCACAACTCACAGAATCCCCTAACCACTATAGCCAGTGGCCATGCTAGCTGGGAACTGTGTGAACTATAGGCCAAAAAAGTAAATTTTCCAAGCTCTGGTGCTTTACCACTCATGGGTTTCTTGTGAACTCCCCACAGGATCTGATTGACTACTGTGGTAACAGAATGCTGGACTAGATAGGCTAATCCAGCAGTTGTTCTTGCACATTTAATCAAGCTCAGAAACCTATGTACTAATCCAACCATTCAACTTCCCAGAGGATAAAATAGAGCTGTCCAAAAAAAAAAGAGGGCAGCCATAATGATTAGGGAGCTAGAAAAGTTTTTGTAAGCTAAAAGGCTAAATGTTCAGGCTATTTAAGATAAGGTGGAAGATAATGGGGGTGGAGACACTGGGGATTTACAGAATTACAAATGACATGGTGAAAGTAGATAGAAAAGAATTTTTTTTCTTCCCTTATAATATTTGAACCTGGGGTTACCCAATTAAATTGATTGGCAGTAGATTCTTGACAGACAAAAGAAAAGTACCTTTTCATGCAATGCATAATTATGTATGGAGCTTGCTGTCAAATGATGTGGTGGAGGCAAGCTCATCAGATGGTTTTTGGAATGATTCAGCACAGTGGACAGATCTACCAATTGCTACTGCTGTGATAAACACGAACTTTATGGTAAGCTGACCTGTGGCAATTTGGGGATATATGTTGGCTTTGTGTCCTTTCCAGGGGTACTGGTTAGCCACCAGTGGCTAAATCTCATGGAGTCTGGTCTAATTCAACAGATGTCTTATGCCCTATACCACATTAAATGCTTGATAAATCTAGTATTTCTGTTTGAAGGAACTGAAAGAGGAGTGGTGGAAAGAGACTAGATATGTTATCTAACCAACTTAGCCAACTCTTAAAAAAAGTTATTAATTTTTTTGTTTGTTTGTTTGTGTTTACTGGTACGCTTTTCAGCATCTGATACAGGCAGCTGGTTTTACATGCAGCCTGTCATTTTCAAACACTGGCAGAAATCAATCCCTCTTCCCAAAACGTTTGTATGATTTTGGAAAAATCCAGTCTGCCTATCAGCTAGGTTTCACTGCATTGGACAGAGGGCTCTATCTGGCAATTCTGATAGGCAGAAACAAAAGATGAGATAGGATAGATTTAAACTGAGCTGAGGGGATGGGTTCTTTTCTTGATGTTAACTTAGGAAACAACAAATGAGCCTAGAACTTCCAAGAGGACCAGGTACCACACTGCAAGCTCCGTTTTGAAATAACTGTTTCAAAGGAAGCATGGAGCAGTGCACATTTTGGGAGACTCTGATCAAGCAAATACCATACAAGACAATGTGAAACATTTTTTGCTTATAAAATCTTTAACTTCATCTTGATCTTGCAAGTATTTTCTTATACTTTCAATGCTGTGTGAAATATCATTACCTTTGTAATATACACACTGCTATTTTCTACAGTTGAAATTTTATGTCTGGTTTTAAAAAAACCATACATACTCATGTCTCCTCTGGCACAATATACCAGGCTGATTGGTATCAAATAGTACTAGGATTATTTTTATTTTTTAAAGTAATAAAGTGTTCCAGAAGGACCAAGAGTTTCATAGATTTTGACTCTTTAGAACTGGATGGTGTGCAGGACAAGAACTTGAGGAGGGAAAAAAAACTTTTTTTTTTGTCCACTAGACTAATGACATGGGGGAGCTATAAACGCAATTCGGGCTAATAGGCTAGGCTGGAGAATTTTTTTTACTTACTAGCACCACACTATTTTCATTTATGTGCTGTAAATGCACCTGGGTACTTATCATTTGGATTGTATGAGTAATTTTTAAAATTCCAAACTGAATCACAGATTAGAATCTGTATCGTAGCTATAGACAAGGTAGCTACAACAGCTGCCATCTCAAATTCATAGCAGCTGGGAAGCAATAATAATAATAATGAGGCATAGGACCATTCTCAGCAAAAAAGAAAACTGTATCTTCTTCCTTTACATGAAAGAAGAGGGAGAGGGACACCAAGTGTGATAAAATGTATACTTTGAAGTGGAGTATTTCACCATGTTTCTTCTACATTGAAAAAAGATGGAATTCAGAAAGTCACAAGAATGGCAGAATTCTTTGTGAAAATCCTGAGATAAATAATCAGACAAAAGATCTTACTACTGCAAAAGGCTGCAATTTGACTTTTAAATGGACAGAATCAGTTGGGCTCATGCCTTTTCAAACCAACAAATCAGCTGGGTACCAACAAAACCACACACACAACTCAAAGTGGGCTACTGCTTACAATTCTGCATATCTACTTGGCAGTTTAGTGGATTTGTGACCACGTTTACATGCTGACAAGCAATAAAGGATATTAAATTTCTGCATTCATCATAAAGCTTTACAGTCATCTGCTGTTAACTGCTTCGTGTGCTCTTTATTTACCTCAGGCTTGAGCAGGGCTAGCTCATTAAAGGTGTTCAGCTGCCTTGTGAGTTCTGCCATCTCAGTCATCAATTTTTCCATGCGGACATCAATGTCAGCCAGGATTTCTGTGGTATGAGCTGTGGCCAATGCTTCCTGGAGATCCACCAGGTGGAGAGCTCGCTGCTCTTCTTCACAAATCTGGCGCCGCACTTTGCTGAATTCTTGCTGAATGCATTGCTTCATTTCACCCTGAGTAACCTGAGGCAGAAAGAATAATGAGATTTTAGAGAATGACCAACAAACTTACTAAGGAGCTACAATCTGGAGCCAAAAAAAAAAAATCTGAAATTCTACTGAAAGTTTGGATGTAAACTAGTAAATGTGCAAATGTATGTGCCTTCAAGTTACCTGTCCAGTTATGGCAACCCCATGAATTTGATAGGGTTTTCTTATGCAAGGAATACTCAGAGGTGGTGTTCCTCTGAAATATAGCCTGCAGCACCTGGTATCATTGGTGGTCTGCCATCAAAGTACTAAGCAGGGCTGACCCTGCTTAGCTTCCAAGATCAGACAGGACCTGGTGTCTTTAGGTACTGAAAAAAATTAGAATACTTTATTATAATGTTTCAAGGGTTTAAAATGAATCACACTTCAAATATCCTTCAAAATAACCTCATACTATCATATAAGCCAGAAATATATTTCTTTATGTTCTACAAAACTGAGATAAAGTAGAGAACCATGTTGCTAAATGGCATATTAAGTGCACGTTTCAAACTCTGTGCATTATTCTTGGGCATTAGAATCATAAGTTGAAAGAGGTCACAGGGGCAATCGAGTCCAACCCCCTGCTATGCAGGAACACACATCAAAGCATTCCCAACAGATGGCCATCTAGCCTCTGTTTAAAAACCTCCAAAGAAGGAGATTCCACCATACTCCGAGGAAGCATATTCCACTACCAAACAGCTCCGACCATCAGGAAGTTCTTCCTGAAGATCAGGTGGAATCTCCTTTCCTGCAGCTTGAATCCACTGCTCCTTGTCCTAGTCTCTGGAGCAGTGGAAAACAAGCCCATTCCCTCTTCGATATGACAGCCTTTCAGATATTTAAACATGGCTATCATGTCCCCTCCTAACCTTCTTTTCTGCAAAATAAACATACCCAGCTCCCTAAGCTGCTCCTCGTAAGGCATCGCTTCTAGACCCTCCACCATTTTGGTTGCCCTCCTCTGGACTTATTCCAGCTTGTACATATCCTTCTTGAAATGAGGGGCCCAGTACTGGACACAGTATTCCAGACGACGTTTGACCAATGCAGAGTGCTGGGGTGCATATGGAGTGGGTCTGGGCATACTCTTGTGACATTCTCTTACTAATCCTACAGATATTTTTTCCCTACTGTTTACGTATATTTCTTTCTAACACCTTTTTTTGTCTATTCAGATGTGATTTCTAACAAAAGTCTGTTGATTGCAGAATTTGGTTTTTTGAAAGAATAAACAAAAGCTACCTGTGCCTGTTCTTTCCACACACACTCCGCCCCAAGGATTTGACAAGCAAACAGTTACTTTTAAAGTACTGTAATAACAGCAGAACCTACATGTTGGGAGAGGGTCCATAACGGCAATGAATTATATTTTTAGAATAAGCTATGTGATTCCTACTCAGGTTCTAAAAAGAGGGAAGTATGAGAGTAGTCTGAAGAGGAGACTTAACAAATAGGTGGGGATCAAAGGAGGAGACCTGCTACATCAGAGTGGGCAAGCTGCAGCCCCCCAAAAATGCCTGCTGCAAACCCCATATCTGCCCTAGACAACATAGCCAGTGGTAAGGGACTGAGGAGCTATAGGCCAACCACATTTGTGTGGCTACAACTTGTTCATCCCTGTATTAAATGCATAAAGAAAAGAAACCTAATTTCAAACCAGATCTGCCTCACTTCTGCTTTAGAAATTATCTGGACCACCACTTTACACACACACACACACACACAGAGTACTAATTTTTTAAATAGAGAAATACCCAAAGATGACAGAATAAGTCCCAAACTAGAAAATGGCAGCAACTCTGTTTTCATTATGCTGACAGTCAGTGTTAACACCTCTCTTACAAAGTCTGCTAATGCTGCAGAACATTCAGTTTCCTCCAAGCAAGAGCCACAAATCTGATGCATAAATTCACGCTTCATAAATAGGATGGCTTATTTAGAGCTTTCTGAGAGTTTCAGCTTTTTGGAGCAGCTTTAAGCTTTTCTGAAGAGTTTTACCACCCACACAAACTTCATGCATTTTTGTTTTCCAGTGCCACTCAACATGGAGGGCCACAGAGCAGTACTGGCTCACAGACCATCAGCTGCCAGTCCATGAAGAATTTCCAGAAAAGAAAGAAAAAAATGTAGCCAGTGGGTACAAATATGTACTGGTTCACAGCTCACTGGGGGAAAAACGAGGATGCTCCCTCACATCAGATAGCTTAAGAAGCACTGTTCTGGTGGATTCTCTTCTGGTAAGACAACAGGATCAACATGGCAAAACCATAAGAAAAATCAGAGTACAAGACTATGCATGCCTGGTCAAAAGTAATTTCCACTTACTTTCAGGTGGATGCATAGCAGTAGTGGCAAACCTTTGCCCCTCCAGATGTTTGGACTTCAACTCCCACAATCCCTTACCACTGGACGTGCTGGTTAAGGCAGACAGGAGTTACAAGCCAAAACATCTGGAAAATCAAAAGTTTCCCATGCCAGCATAAGAGATCAAAGCCCTAAGTGTGCATTTTGCTGGAGAGAGAAGACTAGAATGCACACTCTGAGAGATGTTGTTTTTCCAGGGCTCTGTCTGTGAAATAAAGAATCTGTTTCCTGAGCATCATGAATGTCTATCAAGAACCACCAGGCCTGTCTTAAAAATGTGCTAGATATGGAGCTTCTTCCAACTGGATCAGTTGAAACAGGCTCTCCAATTCTGTCCTGATGGCTATAGGATTTCTGCAGTACTACATGTGAATACAAACTGGCAGTGACTAACCTATAAAAACCAGAAGCTGCAAATCACAGATGGGCACTATTTTCAACACTAGAAAAATGTGCACACTGTTAAAAAAAAGAAAGAGAGCTTTCTTGAGAGGGGGGAATAGACTGCAAATCAAAACGACCAAACAGACTCTTTTTACACATCAATTTAATTGCAATGGCAAGAAATAAAACTAAAAGCTTATAGCACCGGCAAAAGAAGCCTCCTCTGAAAAAATGCCAACAGTTAAACATTGTCTTTTTTTTCCTGACAGGACTACAGTCAGCAAAAAGCATAAGCTACACATTCTCTCTTCAATTAGCACTATTAGGAGATGATGAATATTTTTTAAAAGTGGCCTTATACTGAAGTTCTAGCAGAAACTGCTCATGAGGCACTCTCTGGAGGGGAAAGTCTTGCACAGGTCAAGGATAGGAAGCAGCAAAAACAGAATGCTGAAACAGCTTACTCCCTTTAGAAGCATTCATCCCATTAGCCAGATATCCTGCCAGGTATAAAGCTAGCCGAGCCAGCCCTTCACCTTCAGAAGGAAGTATGAAAATAATACTCCAATTTCAAGGACAGGTCTCATTATATAGCAAACACATATTTTATAATGATATCTATGTGAAATGCCCTTTATTTATTTATAGCTGTTAAATATTGCTTTTCTAAAAATAGTTCAAAGCCATTTGAAGGAACAAAAAACAATACAATCACACAATTTTTAAAAATTCACTAATTTGTAGAAAGGGAAAAAACAAGGTCAGCTAAATACTTGTTGAAAAAGGAAAATCTACCAGCTCTTCTAATAATGAGGCAATTTCCTAGGCTATTCAAAAAGGCGGTTCCAGACCTCAAGAGCTTTAACCATGAATATCCAACCATAAAGAGAGGACAGAGAATTATGCTTGCCAGCAAGGCCTCAAATGCCAAGTGATTCAAAACCAGAGTTACCATATTGTTACCCTGATTTCTGGGGGTCCCATGAAGGACACCTAAATGCTGTCCAAATTATACAAGGGGGGAAATTAGTCAAAGAGCACAAGTTAGCAATGCGAGAGGCAGGGTAACGGAGCGAGATCTTGAACCCAATGTCTACTGGGTCAGGCCGAGTCAAGGAGCAAACAGAAGTGAAATAATAATTGGTGTTTTATTAAAATACAGTCAAACACGTGTATGTAACACACTCACACAGATAACTATAGAAATAAAGGTTGGAGTGGGATAGAGGGATTTTAAGAGGAGGTTTGATATGAGAAATACTGCACCTGTCCTGAAGCCTGGGTAGCCTGAAGATGAGTTCGTGGATATGGAGGTTCTCAGTACGTGGGACTGTGGGGAAGGCTCGCCAAGCAAAGCGGGAGCAAGGTGGTATGGAAGTCAGGAGTGATCCCAGCAATTCAAGCAATCCAAAGTAGTGCTCCAAGTCAGGGGTTCTTATAGGGGAAATTGCAGCCACAGGCTAGTCCGTTCTTGGGGAAAACAATGAGTTTTGGGCTGGAGACAAAGCCTCCGAAAGGTCAGAATTTAGCATGATGCAGTTAAGTCCAAAGTGTCAATAGAATAGCCAGTATGCAAACGCAGAGTGTTTGACAGTTGAGTATTTGGCTCGCCAATCTGCCTGCTTGGGGCAGGGAGTTCTTTGTAAGTAGCGTGCATACATAATGAGAGTACTTGCTGAGAGGTCTCCTGAAGCAGCAGTTTGGCTATTTCTGGCCAGCCTGTATTGTTGTTGAATATTACGGCGTTTAGTGACCGAGCCTGTTTGCGTGCTTGTCCGGGGGCCTCGAAAGAACATGGGAAGGAAGAGGTGAGGAAGGCCAAATTATTGATATCAAAATGATATCTGGTGCACCCCAAGTCCGGCTAGACACTGCGGTAACAATATGTCCTCCTTTTCCTAGACACGTCATCTTTTCAGAGCTAAAATTTCTTTTTGAGTGGATTTTCAAAATGTGTGGGGATTTTTAAAAATGTCTGCTGCTGCTGCTTAGCCCCTTCCCCACCAATGCTGTCTCTTCTTGTCATCTCATCATCTCCATCAAGAGTTCTGCAGGAGAAGTGACAGAGGCTAGCCTGGCTGAGCAGTCAGAGAGAGAGAGATTGATTCTGGGATAGTGGGGAGAGAAGGGCGAGAGGATCAGAGGAGAAAGACAAGCTAGCCAAGCAAGACGGTTGGAGAGACTCTGTCCACATGGGGGCAACTGAAGTAGGTGAGGCAGCTGTCAGGAGAAGCTGAGGAGGGGAAAGGAACCCAAAATTATTGTTATATCAATACAATGAAGGTCAGGAATATTTTTAATAGCAATAATCACAGCTTATATTATAGGGATATTTAAAGTGAGAACTTTCATAGTGATTGAAGTAGTCAATCAGTAAATGTGTCCTCCTTTTGCTTTTGAAAATATAACTCTCTTTAAAACAGTAAAAGGCAGTTCTTAAGATGCAAGAGTGCAAGACCATAAATAGACTTCAAAACACACGAACAAAAGATTTTAATCTTGCAAGTAGATTAGTAACCAGTGTAGATGAGCTGAGCAGATGAAGTATACGTCTACCTTTTAGTACTGGGCAATATCACATGAAGTGTACATCACCAATACAGGATCACAGACCCTCTCATATTACACAATTATGGGACTATGAGTTCTCTTCAACAGCCATGGCAACATCCTATGGAATCCTATGATTTGCAGTTAGGGACGGTGCTATTGTGATTTCTCAGCCAGAGTTCTAATGCCTCACCAAATTACAAACTGCAGGATGCTGCCATGGCAGTTAAAGTGGAAAGTGTGAAAGGGACTCAAGTGTCAACACAGCAAAGTTTTCTATATCTAAGAAGGTGCAATGACTCCAATCTTCTTGCTGCATTCTTTACTTCTATTTCTGTCATATAAGCAGGATGGGAGACAGAATTTAAGAGAAACAGTTGATGTTTTTCAGGTGAGGGGGCTTATTAACTCACAAGGACCTAATGTTGTGTACCACCCTGAGGATTGTCACAGAACAACCTTTAGATGCTGCTAGTAAGTAGAATCCCCACTGATTACTCTCCATATTAGTTCTTGGATATTTTAAATGATTTTATTTCTTCTGATATATTCTGAAGCATTAATTCCCATATGCTCTGAGACTACCAGATGAACTACATCCAAGTGTATTAAAAGAACTGGCAGAAGTAATCTCAGAACCCCAGGCAATAATTTTTTAAAATTCCTGGAAAATGGGAGAAGTCCCAGCAGACCAGAGGAGGGCAAATATTGTTCCCATCTTCAAAAAGGAAAAAAATGAGGACCCAAACAACTATCACCCAGTCACACTGACATCAATACCGGGAAAGATTCTAGAGCAATCATTAAACAGGCAGTC
This sequence comes from Iguana delicatissima, assembly GCA_948472985.1. Lineage (NCBI taxonomy): Eukaryota > Metazoa > Chordata > Lepidosauria > Squamata > Iguanidae > Iguana > Iguana delicatissima. Next base: position 280,277 of record CAOKZL010000023.1, read on the forward strand.
TGTTAGCACTTAGAAAGGAATGCTGTGCTTACTAAGAGTCAACATGAGTTTTGCAAAAACAAGTCATGCCAGACTAATCTTATCACTTTTTTTTGATACTGAGTTGCTAGCTTGGTAGATGAAGGGAATGCTGTGGACATTGTATATCTTGACTTCAGCAAGACCATAGACAAATTCTTGCAAACAAGCTAGTAAAATGTGGGCTAGACAATGTTACTATTACATGGATTTGTAACTAGCTGACCAATCCCCAAAGGTGTTCACCAATGGCTCCTTTTCATCCTGGTGAGAAGTGACCAGCAGGGTGCCACAGAGATCTGTCCTGGGCTCAATGCTATTTAACATCTCTGTCAATGATCTGGATGAGATAATAGAGGGCATTCTATGCATCACACATTCTCAGCCCAAAAAACCCCATTATAAGTTTGCCTTAGAATGGTCATAAGGCTGGAAATGACTTGGAGGCACACAACAATACCACATAGTTTGGAGATCATTCTTGAACAATATAGGAAGAAGTAAGAGAGTGTAGGTGAGAGGAAGAAGCTCAGAGAGGAGCATAAAGAGAACAGGACAATTCCCTAAATAATTACTTGCAAGGCCAATTTGCATTATTTGTTTTAAAGTCAAGATTGTCTTACTACATAATGGTACAACCATGAATATGAATGACACATATTTAAAGCTCTATACAAAATACACATAAAACAACCACAGAGAGGTGTGGAAAACACTAAATCAATTCCTCAAAACACAGTTAGACCTCTGTTCTAGTTAAAAGCAGATTCACCACTTGTGAAGCCAGCCAATTCAAAGAATTTCAGGATTAGTCATTCACCGGCCTCCAAGCCCGTCTGTTTAGAAAGCAATTTTGTTCCATTAGGACTGATGCTTCTGACAACTACTCGGCAGCTCATTAATGCATTGTGCATTTGCTTTTTGATGGTACTCAGCAGGAATGTCAGGCCAGCTTGCAAAGATATAGATGTGGTTAACATATAGCAGATTTGTTACACATACGTTTTTTAAAGGAAAACTAGAGTGGAGTTGTAGCTTGAGTGTTGATCTACAACTCTGGAGACCAGGAATGATTCCCCACTCAGCCATAGAAACCCACTGGGTGACCTTGGCCAAGTCACACTCTCTCAGATAAAGAAGAAGAAGAGGATGACAAACCTCCTCTGAAAAAATCCTACAACAAGATTGCCATAAGTGGGAATCAACTTGAAGGCACATAACAACAACGTCACATCTAGATAGTCAGCCAGGATCTCTAAAAACTGTCCATTTGTTCTGAAAATTGGGATTAGTGCTATCATTTTCCAATTGCACTACTCCTTGCATAAATCATAAATAAATCCTTTTATTCAACGAATGTTTTTCTGTGCACAAGCAAGGTCTCCAACTAATATCTGAGCTACATTAGAAACAGACAGGATATTGTGTTGCAGATGCAGCCATGTTGACTTCATGAACTCCTAGGCTGTCTACAAAAAAATTTTGTTCCATGAAGAGGAACGTTTCTGACAACTGCTCAGTTGGACGCCACATCCTAGGATGACACTCCACCAATAGCAGCAGCTTCTTATATTCAAGTTAGGCAGAGCAAGGCGTTTTTGCTTAGAAGAATCAGAGGTAGTGGGTGTTTGAGAGTGACATGAGCAGTTGAAAGGGCCTTTTGTAGCAGACTTTTTTTTCTTTGAAAGACAGATTGTTAGTTTTACAGAGACATGTCTCTTCTTCCTACTTTTCTAACAGTACACCCCCACATTTCAACTGTACAGTCAACTATCTTCCTCTAACCACCAAAGTTTCTTTTTTCCTTTCCCCTTAAAAATCTACTCTTTTTTTTAAGAAGGGGAGGGCTGCAAAGACAACAACAGCAACAAAACCAAATCAGCCACAGTATCTATTGCATTTAGATCAGTATTCCTTCACATTTTCCAATAACTGGAGCACATACACAATTGAGGAAAAGCACAGGTGTGAAAGTCCTCAAAGACAATCAATACCATTTTAATCTCCAAATTGTTCACTCTCCTTGACATACTTGTATGGATCGATTTGCTGGGAAATTCTCCTGAGCAAATTCCACTAAAATGAATGGCAGCTGTGCAAGTACTACACAGTGTTGAGTATCTTGGGTAAGTCAAGTGGTAACAATGCTAATTCAATCCATTTGAATTCTGCATTGTACCACAACAAAATGTGGAAAAGTCAAAGAGAATAGGGCTAATACTCTTGCAAGGCACTCTAACTGTACTTCACAGTCCATCTCTTCTCCCTAGCCTTTTTTAAAAACATCCTAAGTTTCAAAATTTTGCATCCCAGTTTCTAAGAAAACTACCATGGGCCATGAACAAGTGCTCACATTCCCAGCTGTACACTGTACTGGTTAAACACAAATAGGTTAAGAACTGGTTACCCAAGAGAAAAGCTTCTGTCTTTGAATTTGAGAACATTACTTCTCTAAACTACAACTCTCAGAATCTCCCAGCTAGCACAGCTATTGTCTGCACATAGGTTCTAGCATGCCCAGAGAATCACAGAACCAGAACACATCCTAAGATAATCCATCCCTCTGTCAGCACTGGGACACATAACCAAAAACACTCCTGACAGACGGCCATCCATTCTCTGATGCAAAAACGTCCAACAAAGGAGAGTGTAACAACTTTTGGTGATCCTTTATTCCACTGTTGACGAATGTATAAGGAGGCTTTTCCTAATGTTTACTTGGAAATTTCTTTCTTCTGATATGAATCCATTGGTTCAGATTCTGTCTTCTGGAACAATAGAAAACAAGTTCACTCCATCTTCCACTCACCAATCCTTCAGGTATTTAAAGATGGTTTTTATAATACCTCTGTTCTCTTTTGTCCAGGTTAAACTTACCTGGCTCCCTCAGCCATTCCTCAAAGACCTCAGTTTCAAAACCCTTTTCCACCTTGGCTGGTTTCCTCTGGAGACATTCCAGTTTGTCAATATCGTTCTTAAGTTGTGGTGGCCAGAACTGGGCAGAGACCTCCAGCCAAAGTTTGACCAAAACAGAACTGAACAGCACTATTACATCCTTTGACCTGGACACTACAGTTCTGTTGGTGCAGCTTAGAACTGCATTGGCTCTTTTGTTACTGCATCATCATAATCATCCATATAGTGCCATCGCTGTATATGGCATTTTACAAATAAAAGAATAGCAAAACACTGCATCAAACCACTGTCTCAGGTTTAACATGGGGTCTATTAAGACTTCTAGATCCTTTTCACATGTACTACTATCATGCCTAATATAACCCATCCAAGGAGACAGTTTGTTTTCTGCTGCTCCAGAGACCAGGACAAGGAGCAATGGATTCAAGCTGCAGGAAAGAAGATTCCACCTGAACCTCAGGAAGAATTTCCTGACAGTCAGGGCTGTCCGGCAGTGGAATATGCTGCCTCGGAGTGTAGTGGAGTCTCCTTCTTTGGAGGTTTTTAAGCAGAGGCTAGATGGCCACCTGTCGGGAGTGCTTTGAGGGTGTTCCTGCATGGCAGGGGGTTGGACTGGATGGCCCCAGTGGTCTCTTCCAACTCTACATTTCTATGATTCTATGATTCTATGATCCAACATTTGTAAATCTGATTTTTCCTGCCTAAATATAGTAACTTTCATCTGTAAATATAGTAAACAAAATTGGGCAGAGATAGAACATAGAACACCTCATTTGTCACCTCCCTCCAGATAAACACAAAGAGTTGACACCATTTGTTACTGATAAGCACTCTTTGGATTTGGCCCATCAATCCCTCTGTGACATCTTAGTTTCTCTAAAAAGGAAGACAACACCAAAAAGATAGCATCTCTGTCACATTTTGCATACTTGAACCAGGAATACAGCAGACCACTCAAGACATCCTATCAGGTCCACAGATACTTGTCTCTGTCTTCCTCATTATGCTGTCACCTAAAATCATTACATGAGTCCTCCTCCTTCTCTTTCTCTAAGAAAAGGTAAGAGTCCTTCAAATGAATGCAGAAAGTGTCTCTAGAAATGTAGGCTCTCTAGCCATTTGCAGAACATCTGTTGATATGAATGTACCTTCCTCAACACTTCAGAAAAGATTATAAAGGCAGATAAATTCTAAAGTGTAAATTTAATCCTAAAGTTTCCAGAAGTTTTACACCAGAAGTCAGCTAACATTTCTTCTGACCTACATACTCTAGAGTATGAAGAGGAAAGAAGAGAACATAGCAATAGCAAAATTTATTTCTTGAGAAGTCTCCCTTCTGATCTACTTTAGTTCACAATATCTAACAAAGTCATGCCAATGCTACGTATATCTATGAGGCAAGATTGAGGAAAAGAGAAACTGTTTTCCTGTTTGTAGAAACAGAGTCCAGGCCACGTTAACAGTGGTAATTTCTCTGGTAGCTCCAGTATAGAGCAATAAAATGTATATGCACATAGAGAGTACCTGTCGGACTGCAGACGAAATGATGTGACTAACCAAGTAAGCAATTCTTTTCCTGACAAGCCCCTTGTTCTTCCTTTCCTATAATGCATGGGTGCACATATGTCACACATCCACAGAAAGGTTGGTATGTGGCAGATGGATTGATGCATTATTTCAGAGCGAAAAATAATGAGTTTCATTACTAGCCCATTCTGTGAGTTTTTTTCTTTCTCTCGGATTTCAAGGTTAAGTTCCACTCTCCAATGCAAATAAGGCACTTCAACACAATCTGAAGAGTGGGGACAACTGGAAGAATAAAGGCCCTGTCATAAGCAGCACTTACTTGCTTTATCTCTATTATCATTGTAAAATCCTATGAGTAGCTCCCAAGGACTTTTAAATTAAATGTCAAATACAATCTAGCGCTGGAAACAAAAAGTGGTATTGCCCAAAGGGGAAAAGAGCCTGACAGCCTTGCTCTGCTTGTCAAAAGTGGCATTTGCCTCATAATTATCTGTTTGCACAAATGAGTCACCATTTGGCAGAGAATACAGCAGGAGACTTGAAATAGCACAATGTGAATATACAAGGGAAAGAAAGAAGGAAAGAGAATTAAAGAAATAGTATAAGTAAGAAAATATTTCTGGGTGTTTTTTCAAGACCATATTTCTCATAATCCTTTACAATTTCTCTCTCTCTCTCACACATACACTCTCTCTCTCTCTCTCTCTCTCTCTCTCTCTCTCACACACACACACACACACACACATAAACACATTAATTAATTCTTGCATCATCACGCGAGTTAAAACTTGGCCAAATATCTTGTGAGACAGAAACAGGATCTTCACGAAGCAGTCCTTTTATATACAGACTTATGCATTCACAAAGATATGTGAACATGCAGGGATCATAACACTGATTACATATAACCAGTCCAAGCTTACACATAACTCCTGAAAGAAACAGAAGACACCTGTAAAGCCTGCCAGCTCAGTTTCTTAAGTCACAACCTACAGCCAAACTAAGCAGTCTTGCATCTTCCTTTCTCTTCCCACCCCCTCGTAATATTAAATCATTTGTGACATGAGCCTTGTGTAGATGTTTTCACTTATATGCTTCAATCTGTGTATAACCAATGTGTATCTTGTTCTGTATGTGCAAGATTGAGTTATAAATGTACCCAAATGTATCAATGTTAACTCTCCCTGTGCCACATCTAGATTTGCCTTTCAAAGGCATTGTTTCCGTATGTGTCTTGATAAAAAAACAACAACCAAGGAAACAGTAGCCAGATGGATATACATCTGTAGATTTATTTATGCTCCTATCTATACACTGTCATATCAGAAATAATCAGTGGTCCCCAATGCAAAAGTAAACAAGCATCGCATTTTCCTTTGGTTCAAAATATTTGAAAAAGAAAGCTTGCTAAAGCTTTGTTTTTCTTCACTAAAGTTTTGCTGTGAGGGCTGAAGCTTGAACTCTCCCAAGGAGCATGTCATCTTTCATTAGTTTATAATAATAGGCAACCATTATGAAAGATCCAGGAAGTAATCTGTAAGAAGCAACTGGCTGAAGCTGTATTCCTCAGAAATAATAGCACTGAACACTCATTAGGAAGTAACAGCAAAAGACAGGAGGCAGAAAACAATATCATATCACCTCTGTGGTCTAAGTCATACCCAGAAGTCATTATGAATACAACTACAGAAATAAACATGCTGTCAACGCCTTCAGAACAATCCCCATGTTCTAAAACCCTGATTTATCCAGGCTTTAACTTACATGCAAATTTTGTGGATAAATATAGCTTAGATGTATCTACATTATATTATGTGTGTGTGCGCACACACACACACACACACACGGCAGGGGGAGAGAGAGAGAGAGAGAGATTGAATGGTAACACACATCAAACAGTATTTCACCATGTTGTACATTACTCTGTCCCAAGTCATTGGCTTGCAAAATGGTGACATCTCAGATTGTACTAAATATTTCTAGGCATAGACGACAAGAACTGTAGGGCTACTTTATGATCTTCTTTTTGAACCCTGGAAAACTGATTTCCGGCAAGCAGTTTTATGGCTTTCACACATCAACACGAACTAATCCTAATCGAACTAAGGAACTAATTGCTGTAAAGATCTGAAAAGATCTGTATAACCTTACCCAGCCCTTTGAAAATCTAGGGCAAAGGCAACAGACTAACAGTGTTACCCTCCGGAAATTTTTAACAGTCTCAATTTCCTAACCTCAGAAGCAAAGCCCAATGGACTATGCAAAAGTTTGGGAGCTCGATGAGGACAAATGACAAAGAAGCAACACGCACATTGGAAAGAGGTTATTTTCATTCAGGATTCTCAGTGTCTTTGTATTTTAACTGAAAAACTAAAAGGCTATCAAGGAGGAAGCATTTTAGATGCAGCTATTGGAATGTGTTCAAGTCCCATATAGAGAAAGGCAGCTAGACTTTTACTTGACAAAACTATAAATCTTTACTACCCTTTGCACAACAATAATGCTAAAAATAACTACAGTTCCTGTGGGACTTTAGCATTTGGATTAATCAAGTCCTGTAGTGTTAGCTGGAAAATTGTTACAGAAACAAAAGCACTGTAGGATTTTCAGAACTAGACTATACAAGTAAAAGATACAGCAACATTCAGAGACTGAAACAGTTTGTTTCTGTCTGTGCCTGCAGACCAAATAAAAAATTCTTTGTAAGTAGTTAACAGAACATTGTTACTTACTGAGAAGGTCCTTTTCCCACAGCGGACAGGGGGTTTCCTATGGTAGGCATTGTCTCCTTCCACATCACGGATGAGATCTATGCTAATTAGTTACAACTTTCCCAAAAAAGAAAACTTTGCTCTAACTGCCAAAAACAGAATAGATCATGCAGTAAGGGGAATATAGCCCAGAATAGGTGAAGAGGTAGTAAAGGAATACCTGGCTATTCTAAATGGATTCAAGTCTCCAGGGTTGCATGAGCGACTAGTCAAGAGTACTGAAGGAACTTGCAGATGTAGTCTCAGGGCCACTGTCAATAACCTTTGAAAATTCTTTGAGGACAGGAAAAGTCCCAGAAGACTGAAGAAGAGCGAACCTTTTCCCCATCTTCAAGAAGAACAAAAAGGTGGATCTGAACAACTACTGACCAGTAAGCTTGACATCAATATCAGGAAAGGTTCTAGAACAGACCATTAAACAGTCTGCATGCACTTAGAAAGAAATGCTGTGATTACTAAGAGTCAGCATGGGTTTCTCAAAAACAAGTTAAGCCAAACTAATCTTCTTCTCCTTCTCCTTCTTCTCATTCTCCTTTTTCTTTTTCTTGATAGAAGTTACAAGTTTGGTACACCTGGAGAATGCTGTGGTTGTAGCACACCTTGATTTCAATAAGGCTTTTGACAATGACAGGGTCCCCATGATATTCTTACAGAAAAGCTGTTGAATTGTGGGGTAGACAGTGTTATAGTTAGATGGATCTCTAACAGGCTGAAAGATCAAACACAAAGAGTGCTCACCACTGGCTGGAAAGAAGGGACCAGTGGGGTGTCTCAGAGTTCTGTCTTGGGGTCAGAGTTATTTAACTTCTTTATAAATGACTTAGATGATGGAATAGATGGCATGTTATCAACTGTACAGATGGTGCCAAATTCAAGAGGAAGGTAGCAAATAGCCGGGGGAACAGGATCAGAATTCGAAATGATCTTGAAAGATTGGAGAGCTGGGCCAAAACTAACAAAATAAATTTCAACAGGGATGAATCTAAAGTACTACATGTAGGCAGGAAAAATGAAATGCAGAAATATAAGATGGGTGACACATGGCTTGAAAGTAGTACATGTGAAAATCATCTATATGTCTCAGTAGACCACAAACTAAACATGAATCAACAGTGTGATGCCATATGTGATAACTGAAGCCCCTGTCAGAGCTGCTGATGACAAGCAGCAGCTGTTGGTCCCTGTGGCTCTGGCTGGAGATGAGTCCTGCAGCTCAAGAGCTCCCCCTTGCCATGGACCAAGCAGGCACGGACATCCCTCTGCCTGAGGGATCCAATTCTGTGCCTGCTCCTTTGGAGCAACAGGGATCCGATTCTGAAGAGGCTCTGGAGCCTGGTTCAATAAGCCCCCAATCAAGGCGGAGACTCAAGAGGGCTGTGCAAAGGGAGGCTTCCTTGGCTAAGTTTAAGAAGCGGTGACTGGACACATCTGTGGCTGGGGCTATATAACTGCCTGCCCGGAAGCTTCCCTTTGCTTGTGGAAAACTTCTTACAAGCCCTCTTCTTGTCTGTACCTTGCTCCCAGCACCCGGTTCCTGATACCTTGAATTGATCTCTGGACTCTTGACCCTTGGCTTTGGAACTCTGACTATGGCTTTGCTTGGCGCTCTGTTAAATGAACTTCCTCGAGTAAGTGCTTGCTTGTCTCCTCCCAGCTGGACTTTGCTGGCTCTCCCACTCTCTCCTCCGGGCTGGCTCGCTGCCCAGGTCTCTGACCTTGACACCATAGCCAAAAAAGCCAATGCAATTCTAGCCTCCATCAAACCAAGTATAGAGTCTCAACTAAGAGAAATAATATCTTGACTCTATTCTGCTTCGATTACACCTCACCTGAAATACTGTGTCTAACTCTCACCAACACTGTGCAAGAAGGAAATCAGTAAGTTGGAACATGTTCCAGAGATGGGTGGCAAAGATAATAAAAGGTCTGGAAATCAAGCCTTATGAGGAACAACATAGAGAATATGGTATCTTTAGCCAGGAGAAAAGAAGACTGAGAAGTGACATGACAACCATTTTTAAATATCTGAAAGGATGTCATGTCATGAAGCTAGCTTGTTTTCTGCTGCACCAGAGATCAGAACATAAACCAATGGATTCAAATTACAAGAAAAGAGATTCCATCTAAACATCAGGATGAACTTTTTTTACCTGTAAGTGCTCTTTTACAGTGGAATAGATTGCTCAGTGGGTGGGGTTCCTCCAACTTCATAGATGTATAAACAAAGGTTGGATGCGAATCATTCAGGAGTGCTTTAGATGTGTATTCTTACATGATAGGGGGTTGGACTAGCTGGCCCTTGTTGTCCCTTCCAACCCATCAGTCTGTGATTCTATGAACTTTTATCTGTTGTGAGAGAGACAGCCCCTCCCAGTTACGAGTAACACACTCCAGATAAGAAGAAATAATTTTTTAAAAACCCTCAACCTTTAACCACAATAGGACTGAAAGACAGCCAAGGTTTAGCCGCAGTAAACAGCCTTAGGAAACAAAAGGGATAGAACCTCTCCTGTTGGAAAAAGGACCTTCTTGTAACTATCAGTATTTCATTTAATAACAGCAGAGGAGGGTCTCCTGAGTGGGGTTGTACCAGAGCAGTCATCTGAGGTGGGAAATTGCTGAGCCCTAAGCTATCACTCTCTGCAAAGGAGAACATAAAGGACCAAGTGGAAGCCCTGCAGATATGCTGAATGCTCCTGAGGTAGCTGTGCTCTTAGTAGAGTGGGCTGTGATCTCTGAGGGAGCAGGGGCAGTCACAGTGGAATGGCAAAAGATGAAACACACTCTAATCCATCTGGACAGAGCTGTAGAAGAAACATTGAGTCTCTTTGAATCTAGCACTGAAGGAGGCAAACAAGAGACTCCAAAGTCCTGAACTCTTCTATCTAGGAGATATACATCTTATGTTCTTTCTTGAGACCCAAAGAATGCCTGTCATTTTTTGTCCACCTTAGGAATAGGGTAATGTGATATGCAAAACATGATGTTCATCTTTGGGATAATGGAAGGGTCCAGGTGGAGCACTGCTAGTCCTTACAGAAAATGCATGAGCTCTTGAAGACTGACAGTGCCCTTATTTCCACCATCCTGCATGAAGACTTGATTGTCACCAGGAACAGGACTTTCCACAACAGTTATTTTAGCACTGTACATCTTAACGTTTCAAATAGTGCAGAGGTGAATGCCCTGATTAAGTGTGAGTCCCAGGTTGAGAAATGATAGTTCACATGAGGACTGATATATCTCACTCCTGAAAGAAATTTTTTATGTGTGGATGTTCAGCTAGTGCACCTGGAAGTGAAGATTTCAGGACAGTGTCTAATTCAAAGCACATTTGGCTTAAACCCTGAGTCAAAGCCTGACTGCAGGAAAGATCAAATGAGACTGATGTTATCTTTCCTTGAGTTTCAGCAACATCATCTGCTGAAGATATGCCAGAAAAGTTCACACAGCCTGTTAACAGAATTCTTTTAGGAGGACAGCATAATATCTACTACCTTAGGGGCATAACCCTAGTTCTTACCTTTCCCTGCTCAATCTCCAGGTCTGGGTGGAAGATGCTTCCTTGAAACAGCAGTTTTCATAGCTCTGACAAGAAGGTCTCTGTGGCCAACATGGGTCCACTAGTAGAACCTGCACCCCCTCTAAACTGTGAGAGCAGAGTTACTCCTTAAAGGAGCCAGAGTAGGTATGTGATTTTTAAGTGATGGGGAAGCAGAATAGATAGCAGTGCCAGCGCGTACAAAAGAAACACAAAGGTTGACACTTACACATCTGGCCCATAAAACTGTGAAAGGAAGCTTAAGCTTCTGGCATCTCTCTGGACCTGATTAAGCAGGCCTGCCTGACATGCCACTGTGCACTGAGAATGACACTTTAGGATCCTGCCCATGGTTATGTGTCATTACCATTGTCTCAGTCTACAAATTCATAATTCATACACAACAAGCAGTAAGAAGTTCTGTGTATCTTCCCACATGCCTCCTTTAAACATGAACACAGCTGTTGGAAGCTACAAGTTTAAGCGATAATGATGTGTGTATATGTACATGCGAGCATGTGTGTGAGAGGAAGTGCTTAATCTCTTTCTTCTGCTCAAAATCACTTCCTCTAGCACGCTTTTTTGTTTGATGGGGGCTAGCCACACACATACAACTGTCTATCATGTGCAGTATACACCATAGTCTCCAAACTATTTAGGGCTACATCATGTTTAAAGAAATAAGAAAGATTAATCTTCCTGTTTGCAGCACTGAAAGCACTGTTGCAAAAGAAACGCAGACTGTCATCATAAAAAAATCCCTAGTCCTTTTGGACATTACCATCACTGCACCAATCTGCTGTGTCGTTGTTGCTTTTCAAACAAGGTAGAGCAATATACTATATCCATTTGTCTGGATAGTAAAATATTCAGCATTATTGTAATATAATATATCATTACTACAACTATTATTGTCTTTAAAAGGAGAAAAAATTAGCAATCCTGTAATCAGACCAATCTTGAATGACAAACACTTTAAGGCACTACTGGAAAGAAGTAGACAGGCATACTTCTTTTCTTTTGTACTGTTTGCATTAACTATTTTAGCTCCAGCACAGTAAATCCTGGAATTTAAAAATATAAATGGTGTTATAGCTAGTGAAATGTGGCAGAATTAAATGAAAGATAGATCATTTAAATTGACAACATTGGCTAATGATGTTGCCATGTCACCGGAACTGATCCAGTTACATTTCTGAAAGAACTGAAAAATATTCATCAATATGGTGCAGTATCTTGCTGTAAGCTAAAGGACACAACATTCAAAATGCTATATGTAAATTTTAGTGAAGAGTCAGTTAATTCAATATTGAGAGTCTGGTGTCTGTCCACAGATACTGCTTTCTAATATATATTTTTCTATTAAGATTCCTGTACATTTAGAGAAACCTGTAGAATTAAATTGTGAACCAGAGATTCTTATAGTTAAGGAATAGACTGATGAAAAATATGAAATGAGACTGTTTTGCTTAAACCTAATATCACTGATATAAATATTCTTCTTCTTGTCTGCAGGGTTCCTCCACCTACCATGCCAATTACTTAGCAATTTCATTAGAAATTACATTAGAAATTATTTTTCTAGAAATTTTTGGAGGAGCAGACAATTGGTTTATCTCAAAAGAAACAAAACACTTTTATTAATAATGTGCAAAATCTATGGTACCTGTGAAATACTGCAAGAAGGGAGAATTATATAAATATACAAAAGAGCAATACTTTTATTGGCCAGCAAAAATGCAGAAAATGCACTGTGCCCATAAAGCTTGGCCAATAAAGTTATCATTCTTTTGTGGACTTTGGATTTTGTTGTTTTGCTTCATGGCCAACACAGCTAACTCTGAATATATTTTTCATATAAATAAAGAATCACAGAGTTGGAAGATGTCCCTAGGGTCAACTAGTACAATGCCCCTCCAGTGCTGGAATCCCCTGCTAGTACTCTTGAGTAGTGACCATATTCTAAGCTCTCTTTAACAACAGAAGGAAATGAAATGAAGGGGCATGAAGGAGAGTTCACTATTATTAGACAGCTCTTACCATCAGCAAGTTCCTCCTAATGTTTACTCGGAATCCGCTTTTTAAAAACATTTTTAATTCACTAGCTCATAGTGTATCTTCTGGAAAAGCAGAAAACAAGTTCACTCCATCTTCGACATAAGAACTCTGCAGATATTTCAAGATGGCTACCATATCACTTGGCAGATTAATATATCTGATTTTCATATATACCACAAGAGCCTAAATGGTTATTTATTGGCTATTTACTGGTACTGTGTAAATTCACCTTTATGGCTCAAGAAAAAACGCAAGGCATTCTAACATTATCATTCAATTATTATATTAGCCAAGATCAAAATTAGTTCTAATGTATCCCCCCGAAACAATACTATGTTATTTTGATTAAGAAGGTTGGATTAGGAGTAGGATGACTCAAATTTAAATCCTCACTAAACTATGGAGCTCAGGTGTGATGCTGAGCCAGTCACGCTCTCTCTTTCTGAGACTACTTAATAAGTTAGTTGCAAGGACAGAATGTGGGGAAAGGAAAAAACAGACTACCAAGGCTACAAGAGGAAAAAGCAGGACTTAAATCAATGTGTGAACATAGGAATTAGGTCCCCATTATATCAGTTGCCACGTAAGATATTTTATGCTGGTGTTATCCTAAAAGGTGGGGGGGCTTTGGGGTCTACCTGCAATACCAGCATCTCCTTAGAAACAGGGGGGATTATAGCTCAAAGGAGGCTTGCAAGAGGAGGTAAAGAGAGAAAGGTAATCTTTTCCCCTGCATATACTGGTATTAACTGTAGAGAGAACCCCAGTTAAAAGTTAAACAGAGGGTTTTTTTTTAAAAAAGTAATAGACACATACAAAGAATTAAGCAGTCTCATGAACTATACAAGGCTATTGAAAGGAGAGGTGAGAAAGGTTGCATAGAGAGAGGTTTGGCATGGAAGGGGTGATATTTACCAATCATAAAGCAGACGATTGAAGAGGAGTGGTTCAAACAAGAGTCCGAGAGTAGCACGGAGGAATAGGAATCTCAGCAATCACATGTAGTGTGATGCCCAACATACTACAAATTGCCTGGGCTGGAGCTAGGGGTTTTTATACCTTACTTCCTGCCCTGGAGGAGGGTGCATGGACAAAGTAGTAATGGCTTTCCCCACAAAGCTGACAAAGGAGTCCAGAATGGGCAGATTGTCTTAACTTTAAGTGACAAAATACACCTAAGAGTCAAGACAATCTCTTAATCTCTGTGTCAGGAATCTTTCCCTGCTGAGCTGCAGCCAGCAAGGAAGGAGGGAGCTCAGGAATACTTCGGGGAGAGCCCGAATACACCAAACACCAGGAAAACACAAGCTGAGCCAGGTCAAGGTCCTGTCCAAAGGCCCAGGAGGCAGAGATCCATCCAGAGGGTTTCAGGGAGCAGGAGACACGAAGGTCATGAGGGCTTGCTAGTAATTTGCTGCAAGCAAAGAGCAGCCACGCTGGCAGACTTAAATAGCCACTGTGAGCAGGTGCTGCTTGTTACTGTTTCCTCAACCTAGTCCATGCAGCCTCCCTCTGAGCAGCCCATTTCAGCCTTCTTCGTGATTGAGAGCTGATGGGTACAGGTGGCTGCCACTCCTCTGCATCACTGCTGGTTCCCTTTCCGTCATGAGCTGGCTGGGGCAACTCTGTCTCTGTTTGACCTTCCAGTGCAGGGGATGTTTGCAGGTTGACTTGCTCACTCACTGGCCCAGTCCTTGGCCCAGTCAGTTGCTCCTCCATCTCAGAGGCATCATCTATCCCACTCACTGGCTTGGTCCCATGCACAATCAGTTGCTCCTCAATCACAGCAGCAGCATCTAGCACACACTGGACAGGCATTGGGTCTGGGAAGGATTTCCTGTAGGGCAGATCACAGCAGGTCTCTGACAGTTTCACCAGTGTGATTTCATCTTCCATTGTTTCTGTTGCCTGGGCTTTCAAAAGGATTACAGCAAAACCATTAGTGTCGAGCTTTCCCACATAATGCTCTCTGAACTTATGACGCGGCCATGCTGAGGTCATCCTGACCTGGCTACATACTTACAGTCAGCACTTCTCCAAACATGTTTTCAGCCATAAATATATCTAATTTATGAAAAATAGCACACCCCTCAAAGTGGGGGAGTTGGGTTAAAAAAAAGGACTGAAGACAGTTGAAGCTGCTGTGGGGAGAGTCATGATGTGGCAAAATCCTACTGCCTGGGACATAAATTATTATGGAAGTTAAATAGGAGTATTTTTGAATAAGGCAAGATGTTAAATAATATTTTTCCACTTCAATTGATTTAATCAAGAGTGGCTCACATGGAAATGTGTTGTTGTTGTTGTTGTTGTGTGCCTTCAAGTCATTTCAGACTTATGGTGATTCTAGGATGAACCTAGGGTTTTCTGGGGCTGAGGATGTGTGATAAACCCAAGGTAACCCAATGGGTTTCCACAGCTGAGCTGGGAATCAAATTCTGGTCTCCAGGGTCCTAGTCCAAGCTCAAACCACTACACTATGCTGGATCTCTACATGCAAGTTGCCTCACCCATTTTTGTAGCGCCCCAGAACAGACAAAAAACAAAACAAAAATCTCAAAACACAGAGAACGGTGTTCTTGGTAGTCTCCCGGAAGCGTTCTTTTCTTTAAAAGACAAAGTTTAAAATAAACTAGAAGCAGACATCCAGTCACTTCTGGTTTTAGTAAGAGAGGCTAGTGCAGGCCACAGCTGATGGGGGTAGGGTGGGGACTAGCCTATGGTGCTGCCAAAGTTGCCCTCCTCTACACTTAGAGATAATCATTTTAAAGATGGGCCAAGACATCTGTTACCACACATCAAATGTTAAAAATGGAATCAAATGGTGAAAGTGTCTGCAATCCATGGTGATGATTTCTGCATTTGGCAGATAAACCAATGATGTATTGCCTCCCTTTCTTTCCAAAACAGAACTGAAAGAAATAATAAGGCAATACTCAACTCACATAGCTATTTTGTTGAGGAATATTGAAAATGACATAATCCAGGAACTTGCAGCCAGTGTGTAAGATACAGCAAGAAATAGTTTCCAAAGGCAAAACTGCAGTAATGAGAACATGGAACATACTGCCAATAACACAAGTTGCCTGATAAGATTTAAGTGGGGGAAATCTGTGCCTCTCTGGGACAGAAAATTGGCCATCGAGAGACAGCTTCCTTTACTTATTTCTACTTTTGTGTCAGGTATAACAATAATGTGTGGTTTCACACTGATTGATTTTTTTCCTCCCTATAAATTATGTGATATGGATTAAGGATTTCTCTTGTGTTCTTTTAAAGAAAAAGCTTAATGATAGATATTTTAAAAGCCAATAAACTTAACAGGAGTTTCCTCCCTCCACAACAAGTGTCCTGTCTTGTCAGTCAATACTTCTCAAATAATACTGGCCTTAATGTAATGTACCCATTTAACAAAAGTATTACAGCCATAGATTAACTGTCTTATTTTTTTACTGATGAGTCAAAGAACTTTTAATCAGTTGGCTCACCAAGCAGAGTAACTTAGATTTATTAATTCTGTACAGATGCTCAACACAGTTCAAAAGTGTAACCCATAACTCTTTTTATTATATTCTCCAATATTGTATTACACAATTATCATTCTCTTGACCCCAATGACAACATTTCTCAAGTTGGCTTTACTCAGCAAAGAGCCCATAGCATAACACTGGAAGTATGTACACTGGCTCTGCTTCATCTTGGCACTCGCCAAAAAAAGGGCGGGGGACAATCTCACACACATTTCAAAAATATTAAAAATGCAGACTGGTAAAGAGCTTGAAGATGTGCAATCACATTCCAGAAGATTTTTTTAAATGATATTTTAAAAATATTTATTAAAAGATATTTATTAAGGCAATTCCGCATTACTTACCTAAAGATAATTCCCATGAACACAATGATACTTAACAACCAAGTAGGTACACTTGGCATTATACTGCTAGTAAATAATTCAATAACTGAAACAAGTCATGGAATTGCAGAATACTGGCAGACAGATTCACAACTAGAAGAGAACAGCTAGGGGCTACCACAAAATGCCAGCATGTAACATGCTCCTTTTCAGAAATCCAGAAGTCACATTTCCCCTATTTTACTCATTCAATAGTCAGTCAGCATTCCATGCTTAGTGAACGTGCTTGATCCTCGCTAGCTCTTGAGATTTTCCCTATAAAGCCAGTAGGTATGGTGTGTGAGGGTGGGGGATTTTTAGACTGTGAAATCATCACAGGCAGAAGGAGGGTTAATCTTATTCACATTTCCTTTCCACAATACCATTGTCCCAGGCCAACTGCAGATCCTTAACACAGATTCTCTCATGTACTGCCTAGTTCTTCTGTGACACTTAGGTCTTAAAGATCTGCTCTTGTTTGCATCAAACTCAGGGTCAAACTAAACATTAAGGGGGATATGTATCTCTGGGGTATACATAGTATAGGCTGAAAGTAACTCCTGGATCCTACTTTTATGGCCCTACAACTCCTCATTTTAAACAAGGCATGATTTTCAACCACTTTTTGCCCCAAAACCACACTGAACCCCCCCCAACTATGCAAAATCATGTTTAAATATCTTAATGTCACTTCCTGTTACCATTCTGAGAAGAACTGTAGAGGAAAACCCTAGGATTTGGGGTTGTTGTGAAGGAAACAGCCCATGGGGGCCTAAGGGAAAAACTGATCCTTGGTCCTCACACAGTTGCCCATCCCTGATAGACCCCTATGATTAACCCATGTTCCTTCCTACAATGGATTTCCACATCAGCAACTATACTTTCAAGGTAAGTCCACATTGACCTTTCCATGATTGATTAGGGAAGACTACCCCATATTGCTCCATATTATTTACATTTATATCTTTCTTTATTCATAATAATAGACAGACAGATCTGAATATTTACCAATAGTCTAAAAAAAAAAACAGGTGACGTGAAAACAGAAATTCAGAAATCTGCTAGTAAAATGTGGGCTGGACAGGGCTACTCTCAGGTGGATCTGTAACTGGTTGACTGACTGTTCCGAAAGGGTGCTCACCAACGGCTGCTTTTCATCCTGGAGAGAAGTGACTAGCGGGGTGCCACAGGGTTCTGTCCTGGGTCCAGTGCTGTTCAATATCTTCATCAACGACTTGGATGAGGGAATAGAGGGCATGCTCATCAAAGTTGCAGATGACACCAAATTGGGAGGGGTTGCTAATACGCCAGAGGACAGGATCAAAATTCAAAATGACTTGGACAGATTGGAGAGCTGGGCCAAGGCTAACAAAATGAAATTCAACAGAGAGAAGTGTAAGGTCCTACACTTAGGTAGAAAAAATGGAATACAGAAATATAGGATGGGGGACACGTGGCTGGATAGCAGTACATGTGAAAGGGATCTAGGAGTCTTCATAGATCACAAGCTGAACATGAGTCAGCAGTGTGATGCGGCAGCCAAGAAAGCCAATGCAATTCTCGGTTGCATCAATAGGAGTATGGTGTCTAGATTGAGGGAGGTACTGGTCCCACTCTACTCTGCTTTGGTTAGACCTCATCTTGAATACTGTGTCTAGTTCTGGGCACCCCAATTCAAGAAGGACATGGTCAAGCTGGAGCAAGTCCAGAGGAGGGTGACCAAAATGGTGAGGGGTCTGGAAGCCATGCCCTATGAGGATAGACTTAGAGAGCTGGGTATGTTTAGTCTGCAGAAGAGAAGGTTAAGAGAGGACATGATAGCCATGTTTAAATATTTGAAGGGATACCATGTAGAGGAGGGAGTGGGCTTGTTTTCTGCTGCTCCAGAGACCAGGACAAGGAGCAATGGATTCAAGCTGCAGGAAAGGAGATTCCACCTGAACCTCAGGAAGAACTTCCTGACAGCCAGGGCTGTCTGACAGTGGAATATGCTGCCTCGGAGTGTAGTGGAGTCTCCTTCTTTGTAGGTTTTTAAGCAGAGGCTGGATGGCCATCTGTCAGGAGTACTTTGAGGGTGTTCCTGTACGGCAAGGGGTTGGACTGGATGGCCCCTGTGATCTCTTCCAACTCTATATTTCGATGATTCTATGAAAATATTCAAGAGAAGCAGAAATGTACTGCAAAGGAAGGCAAGTGGCCTTTTCAAGAACAAATGTGTAGTAGCTAGTACATCTTGAAATAAATGATTAATTCCAGTGTTAATAAATGCAGTACGTAATTATATTCCAAAAGGTAATTCCACCACAAAAGTTCTAAATCAACCTTTCTTTTCACTATTAAAGATAGAAGGAAGGTTCAATAGTCTCCCTGTGAAAAAAGTGAGCCTAGTGTCCAAAAAGTAAGGCTATTAAATGATATTAGGATACCTCAGTGAAGGAATACCAAGTTGTTTCCAGTGATGCCACTCCGGTAATGTGAAAGCATCTGTTGCTGCTTGTGGAAAACTCACTATAACCCTTCTGCCAAAATAAAATCCAATACTTTGATTCTGCCTGCACAACAGAATCACAATTCACTGTGATTCACAACTCATTAAAACTGCAGTTGGCTAGGGGCAGCTTCTGCTAGTTGCAATTGTTCTGTCAGAAGAAAAGTAATGATTGTAATTTTTCAGTAACTTAACAATGAATATGAATTTATATTATGGACCACTGGGCTAAACCCAACGTTCTGCTAGCAGCTATTGCAGACATTTCCTCTACTCTACCCTGCCTAGTCCTACTTGCTGCCCCAACTCCAGCTTCAGAGCCTTTCCCAGCACTCCAAATTCAGTTGCAGGAGGTTATGGGAGCTGTAGTTGTCTTCACATTGTCCTGCTGGATCCAGTTACTTCTCCAACACAATGCTACAACTGGTTATTGCCCGTTATCTTAAAGAATTCTGATCCCAACCTTCACAGATTTCTTACTATCTCTGTTCACAAAATGGAATTTATAGCATTAATTTTATCTAACATTACCCTGTAGACAGCATGCAGGATGACAGAATCCTACCATTCTGCCCACCAGATATCTAGGTTTCAAAAGCTGGCTTCAGCGGTGGTTCCAGCAGCCTCCTTGGTCTCAGTGAACTATTTCTGCCCAAGGTAACTAATTACATGGAATATTTATTTATTTAATATACATCCTGCTTTTCTCCCAATATGGGACCCAAGGTGGTTTACAATATATTAAAACAAAATATAGCTAAAGTAATGCAACACAAAAGTTTTAAAAATTAAATAAACCAACTAATTAAAACTATTAAAACCATATTTGAAACATCATAAAGACAAAAATACAGTCAGCCCTCCACATCTGCAGGTTTCATTTTCGTGGATTTGATTATTCACTTCCACTTTACATATTCATGGATTATTTGCTGTCACCTCTGCTGCCTCCCTCCGCCATTTTTAACAGGGACTGTATGCCTCATGAGACTGAGAAACTGCAACTGAAGCTTGTAAGTTCCTATTAAAAATGGTGTGGGCAGCAGTGGAGGTAGCAGTAAGCCCCACCAGCCACCCACTTCTGCCCTGTGGAGGAACCCTGATGCCTCAAAGGAATCCATGGTGGGCTGAATATGCTGATCATACTTTTTTGTGTGTTAAATATGGCTTAGAGGGCCTAGAATTATTCACGTTTTTTCCACGTTCACAGCAGTCCTGAGCCCCTAACCCTAGCGAATATGGCGGGAGGACTGTACAGCACACCTCATTAAAAGATCCTTCTGCTACCACCATCTGAAAGCTGAAGGCTCATTTACATAAAAATGTCTTTGTCTGTTAGTGAAAACAGAGCTGAAAGGAAGCCAACCAAGCCTCCCACGGGTTGCTCTAGCACAAGAAGTGGCCAGTGGAGCTATTATTAAGGAGACAGGAAATCCACAGTTGATTTCACAGTGGCCTGAGTTGTACAGAAGTTCCTCAGAAGCAACCATGTCCAGCACCAGAAAAGCTCCCATAAAATGTAGAACACCTGTGAGAGGAACAGCCTTAAAATCAAGAGTGGATTTGTGTCCCCTGCAGCAATAAATTCACCAGCATCTCTTGTCTTAACCTCTTTACTCAGGAGCGCTTTTCACTGAACAAATACAAACATACACAGACATACAGACACCTTGTCCAGAAGGCATCAGCTATGTCCATATGGACCACTGTGCAAGTATACCTACAGAGTACATCTTTGGTTCCTCAGGACATGTCCATTTTGGTGCAAAAGATGGATTGGTGTATCTGAACTCACAAAGAAACACATCTTCAAGGAAAATACTCCAATATAGTATAAGCAGATAAGAGTGCTGGACTTGGAATACAGCCTTAAAATCTCAAACACACCAGCTAGACTTAGGCCAGTCATCTGAACCTAACCTTTTTTTAACTACCGGGTTGGGTCACTCTACAGCCTCATTCCCTGACTATAGTGGGTTACCACAACAACGTTATCACCACAGAAATGTTGAGTTAAAAATTAAGAAAGAGGTCCCCAAAAGTATGTGTTGATCAAAGAGGGTTCAGAAGTCTGAAAAGGCTGAAGATTGCTCCAATTTGCTAGACAGCAATGTTTATGAGAATATATTCTAGTTTCATTTATGCATTCCTCAGCTTCTTAGTAGAAAGGCACACAGTGGATAAATAAATAATAGTGAAGATTAAGGCCACACTGGTATGCTGTACAGGGAAAACAAACACCGATTATGTTATTTCAAGCTGTATTTTTAAAAAAAAAACGACAGAGGAGGGTAAAGAAACTACTTATCTCCAGGCACATATGAAGCTGGGTTTTTTTTTTTTGACTGACAGACTTAATTGGAACTTAATGCAATGTGCTGACAGTCGTTAGCAAGGCAGTGTATTTTTCTCAAGGAGAATGAAAAGCCAAAAAAAAAAAAATTGACAGCAGTCATGTTTATTTTATTAACTTACTTTAGGGTCTGCACACTTGAGCTTTAACCTCTTCACCATCTCTAGCATGGCTGCCTTCAGGTCAATATGCTCTCTGTTCTGAAAGACAAAGAGGGTAAAGGTCAATCCTGCAAATACAAGGAGAATTTCCATAAGATAACTGGAGGGAGGTGGAAGAGGAGCAGCCTTCCTTCAGCAATTTCTGTTAGCCAAGTTGCTATGAGCCCCTGAATACATTCACTCATTCTTTTGGGAATGAGGTTAAGCCAGCAATGGGCTCAACCAAGAAGAAAAGATATATCTGCCAAGAGCACTGGGAGAACTACTGAAATGAAAATTAAATGCAATTGCACAGGCCAAGTCATTCATTGCCTGTGTCACACGGCTCAGTTTCAAGCAGGCTCAAATTCTGCTAGATGCTCAGCATTCTTCACTCTTCCTCAAGCCAAGAATTCAATGATTGTCAAGAGAAGACTCAGTACCTTGCAGCATAATGGCTTTACGTAGAATATGCCTGCAATGGTGACCTGGTTCCATGTTTCATTTATTTTCTGTAATTGGTATTGGCTGCCTGATAATTTAATCCTGCACTTTTGTGGTTCCATTTGTACAATGGAGCAGATGGAAAGCACTAATTAAGGAAGTAATCAAGAGTTCACACTTCACAAAAGATGCAAAGGAGTAGGCACTTGTGGAGTCGCAGGAATATTTGTTTCTTTTTCTTGAACTAGCCTCCCTCCAGAACTAAACTGCAGTTCATATTTAAAAGGTGAGGGAGATCTCAACAGTGAAGCAAGTATCTGAGGGAGGAACAATTGAAACAGCATTTTATCTTCTTGTCCTATTTTACTTGGAAAGATCTGTGGCTTTGAGAGTACTTTTCTTTTTCATTGACTGAAGAGTGATTCAGTACTTCATCCACAGTATTTGCCAAACAAAACAATATTTACGAGGTCCAGAAATACCTCTTGAAAGATATTCTGGACTATATACAGCATTAGGGCACATTTGTGAATTGTTCTGTTGTTGCTGAGAGACAGACATCACTACTGAACTCTGTTCACAGCCCAATCCCACTACTTCACAGCAACCATTTCATTAAGGCTGAAATAGCCACCAAAGACAGCAATCAACTACAGCAGGCTGGGCTGCTTCCAGGAAATACTTGGCAGTTTCAAGCCCACATAATGTGTTAGTTCTGATCTTTCCACTTTCTATTGTTACACACAATTTGTTTATATTTCCTTTGCATTCTCAAATAAAAATTTAGGTAGTAACTCCCATATCACCATCCCAAGCAAGGTCCCTTCAGGTTTTTACATATTAGCAATTTCTACTTCCCTGTGTTTGTGAGGTAGTACTAAAATGTTCTTTTATATGTAGCCAATAAAAACAAAGTTCCAAGTGTTCAACATATGGAAAGGCTTGGTCATTCAAACAGAACACATCAAGAAAAAAAAATCAGTAACGTTACATCATTCCTGGACCAAAAGTGAGCACCTTGAAGAGAAAAACCACTGCTGCACTACAGACTAAAACTAACTGTTTGGCCTAATATAGAACATAAAGCATTTCTTCTAAAGCTATCTCATGTGGTGAGTGGGTCTTGTACCAAGGAGCAGTACCATATTTGTGCCATGTTGTTGTTTTGTTGTTATATTTGCATAGCTTCCTGGGAACTCTGCATCAGTCTGCAGAGTAGATTGCACTTTGAGTAGTACGCCCTAGATGACATGACCTGGGAAGTCCTCACTTCACATCTTACCTCATGCTTAGACAAGCTGGACTCAGACAAGTTACTCAGACAAGTACTAGATTCTCTTTGTTTCTCATGTGGTACTAATACTGGCCTTCTTTACACAGCTGTCGCAAGGGTAACAGAGATAATGTCTGTGAAGCACCTTGAATATTGTTCTCTTCCACACGAGAGGACAACAACTAAAAGCAGTATTGATCAACAACTAAAAGCAGTGGTTCTCAACCTGTGGGTCCCCAGATGTTTTTGGACTTCAGCTCCCAGAAGCCCTGAGCATTGACCATAGTGGCTGGGGCTTCTGGGAGCTGAAGTCCACAAATATCTGGGGACCCACAGGTTGAGAACCACTGACTGGAGGAACTGATCCACCCAGGGCTTGCTCAATTCATATTCAAGTAAGATAAAGTCAATGGAAGGAAAAATCACAGATCTATTAGTGACAAATAGATTGGTAAGGATACAAAAGCAGAAAATATAAACCAAAAAAAGTGTTCCTGTGTCCTTTTGGCCAAATGCTGACACAGCCCCAAGTGCAGATGGTTCCTGGGTCTGTGCTGCTAAATGTTACATTGTTCCCTTAACTTCAGATGGCTTTCTTGCTCTTAGTCAAAGCACTGGTATTTCCCCTTCCCAAGACTGGGACAAAAGAAAATCCTGCCCAAGATTGGGACAAAGGAAATCCAGACCAAGTAGAGTTATATACCCTGGCAAGGATAGCTTTCTGGAAGTTTCAAGATGACACTCACAGGTTTGGGAGACATCCTCTTTCCTAAGACTGAGCAAGAAGGAATACTCAAGCTCTCAGGGAGAGAGTTTCTTATCAGCACCAGCACTGGCACAACCAACTTGGCTGCATCTCTTGTTCACCTTTAGGTTTAAGGCCTCTTTACTACGTAACTCAAAAGGAGTACATCAGCCCTCCACATTTGCTAGGGTTAGGGGCACAGAACACCTGCAAAAGTGGAAAAACCGCAAACATCAAAGCATGTGTGTTTGTGTCTGTGGGAAGGGCGCTGAGACATGATGTGGAGAATGGGCACCCAGAGTCCAAACCAGGTCAGGGAAAGGAGAGGGAAATGAGGTGGGTTGGCATGACAGCTCTATACGTCTCTTTCTTGCCCATCTCCTTCCTAAGGGCATCAGGAGAGGGCTTGTGATGCTGATAAACTGTGCTCTGAGCCCTCTGTAGCTGGTCAGGCAGTGGCTTGTGAAGGAGGAGGAGGGCCAAAGGAAGTCTTTTAAAGGGTTACACAGCCTGATCAGAGCCCAAGATGGAAGGTTCCCCTGGAAAAGAAGCTCTAGAGGTGGGGAGCAGGGTGGAGAAAGTCGCGAATAATCAAATCCGTGTAAGTGAAATGCACAAATGTGGAGGGCTGACTGTACAGTGAAGCTACGAAACTTCTAAATCCAGACTATAAAGCAAGTTACTACATTTGTAATAAATGTGTACAGACAGATGAGAAACCCAATTACTAAAAAAATCCTGCCAGTTTTCCACAAAGACAAATAAAAAAGGACAAACTGAATGCATTGAAATGTGAAATATGAGTTAACAGAACACTGATTTACAAGAGGATCTGTTTATATAGTAATAGAGTATACTAGGATTTCACTGAATTTTGGGAGGAGAGACTCTTGCCCAGTCACCTGAAAAGTAAATGGTCATGTAAGTATACAACAGACATATATCTAGGCTGGCAGACTTGTATGCCAGCAGCTTTTTCTTGTATCTGCAAATATGAGAAGCCTTGCCTAAATAATATGCACAACTGGCTTCCAGCCAGACTTGGGAACTTGTGTTCCACTTCCAGATCATGACAGTCTGGAACTAGCTGCGTATGATACTCAGACAAGATGTTCCTAATGTAATTCCAGGCTTGTGGAATATTGCCTATATTATTTAAATGTTGTTACATGACAAGTACATATTAGGAAGCACAGGAAAGAAACAGAAATTAAATGGTAGAATTAACTGCATCATTTAGATTACAAGGAGAACATAATGAGTCACTTGGCACCTTAAAAGATTTTGGTGTTGTATGCCTTCAGGTTATTTCTGACTTATGGCAACCTTAAGATGAAGCTATTGTGGTGTTTTCTTGGCAGAATTTGTTCAGATGTTTGCCCTTCCTCTCCGCTGAGGCTGGGAGAGTGTGATTTGTCCAAGATCACCCCATGGGTTTCTACGGCTGAGTGGGAATTTGAACTCTGGTCTTCCAGGGTCCTAGTCTAACACTCAAACCACTACATCACACTGGCTTCCAGCTTAAAAGATCAGCATCTGCTTAATTCCCAGATCCAGGAACTAGCTTCTCACAGAGTGTCTGTCTTATTAGGATTCAATTTCAGCTTTCTGGCCTTCTCCCGGCTCATCAGGGCTTCTGGGCATTAGTCCAGCCCTCTCCACATTCACGTGGAACGGACGAACAGAACTGAATGTCATGTGTAGACTGGGGAAACTGTGCTCCAAAACCTAAGATGGCACATCTTAGTAGTTCCATATAAATGTTGAATAATAGCGGGGACTGGATAACATCTTGTGAATTTCTAAATACAACTTTATGAAGATGAGGAAAAGTCCTAGATCTCTGGATATGCTGCAATAAATAAATAAGTTTCCAAATGCTATTCTCTGGCAGCAAACCCGTAGGTAGAAGCTCAATGACTGTTGCACAGTGTCTCTTATCACAAAGTCATTCAACAGTTCCAGAAGGATATCATAGTCAACAACACTGAAAATCGCCAAGAAGTCAAGGAGACTCTATAAGATAGCATTTTCCTATCTTTCTCTCAAAGAAAGACGTGTATCCGGAACAGCATGGTACTTTCAGGGCATCTAGAGAGGAAATTACCAAATCTTTGAGAAGAGGATCAGATGAGATACATTAGGTTATCAAATCTTCTCAGTCCTTGTTTACCCAGGAGTGTGCATCAAAAGTACCAACTCTATCAAGATTTTTGTCTCTGAATACCCATTTTTCTTATACACAACTTTTGAATGGGTATGCTAGGTGGAATGAAATAGGTACCCATAACAATACTGAACAGGCAACAGTAAAAACAAAGAAAAAGATCTTTATAAGATTCTACTCCTTTAGCATGGTAAAGAAACCAAAAATAGGCAGAAAGCCCAACCCATGCGCCAAGTACAAGCCTGGCAACAGCACACAATTAAGAAGAGTCTATTTCTCAGCGGAAGCTACAACTCTGCAGAACACCCAATCTGCAGTATGGATTGGCAACTAGGGAAGTTAACACCATGACTGAAACAACTCCCACAGCTCTGCACATAGCTATGTTTTCTAGGAATTGCCTGAAAGCTAGCCATTCAGGCTTGAGAGAAAACCTAAAATTAAACCTATCAGCTGACCCTTTAGTTTGCAAGAAATGTAGAACTGTGATAGCACACTACGGTAAAACAGGCCTTTGTTTTCCATCAGCACACAAAGTAGGATGGCTAGCAATATGTTTCCTGCCTCCACAAAGAAAATCCCAAAGGCAAGAGAGTAGGCCAAGAAACTGCAGCATCACTACCTATTACACTGTTTTCATACAAATGAAAACCTATTATCAGCATTATCCAACCTGTTGCCCTATAGATTTTTTGGGCCACCATTCCCTGAGATTCCTATTAGCCATTGTGGCAGACTGATAGATGGTATTAATTCAGAGAAGGCTGTCCAATGCAGCCAGTCCTGTGACTTTTTATTTAGCAAATATGCAGAAATCATAGATCACATGAAAACAACTAGAGATCTTCAGTCCAAATCATATTCCTGATGCTATCTTTATCCACCATCCTCCCCACCCAACAGCAGTGATCAGTTTCAATCCTGGCAGAATTTGGTTAAAGTTATTACAAATCCAGTCTCTGATACAGTCATACTGTTCCAGTCAACTTACCAATGATCTGTATCAGACTCCTCCTCAATAACTTATGCACCTCAGACACTGCAGAGAATTTCTCAGTTACAACCTATGTTCACTTAAATAATATTATGTGCAGCTTTGCAAATCAAACTACAAAAGTTAACAGTCCATAAACATTCTTACTGGCTTGTCTGCACAAAAAGAACACACGAGTTGGCTATTAGTGGCACAATAAGATCAATAAGAAAGGGGAAAAATGGTATTTTCCAGATTACAAAAGCTGTCATTTCCAAAAGCCCTTTACAGAAATTTCCATTCACTTAAGTACATGTTTACTAAACTTTACTTATTATGCATCTTCTTTACACTCGAGTCTTAAAACAAACACACATAGTATATTTAAGTCTTCCACTGAAAACAATGGGACATCATCCAAGAAAGACTGTTTATAGTGACAGTAATAAAATAACTTTTAGCCCAGATTAGTTCTGAGTTCATGTCTCACACATTTTATAGCATTGTAGAAAGATAGACCTTAAACATTTCCACTAAAAGGATATAATTCCAATTTTTTCTAATAAACTGGTAGATTGAGAAGTCAAGGGCTGGTATAGCTGGTCATATTCCCCTTTTCTCTTCCTCTCAAATTCATAATTACTTTTGTCATTAGGGTCTCCCTCCATCCTTAAATCTCCATTAATTTCATTCATGACCTGGAAAAGACAGGACTGTAAAAACCACTCACAATTTCATTAAACACAGCAGTCTCTTTTCTCCTTCAAGCAATCAAAGAATGCAAGCCTCTGGAAACTTGGCTATGTTACTATCCTGTAAGTTTTTACTACAAATATTTGAGAGAATGACCCGTACAAAGAAGACTTTGCGTTATTCAGTCACTCTAGTTTTTATCCCATGGACTTCCACTGTCACTTCATATGTTCACATAAGCTTACAGTTGTCTAAAGGAGTGGTTCTCAGTCATTAGTCCTTGACAGGCTTCGGGTGTCAGCTATCAGATGCCTGAGCCAGCATGTCTAATAGTCACAAAGTCTGGGAGCTGAAGTCCAAAACAGGTGGAGGACCAACACCTGAGAAGCACTGACCTAAAGAACTGGGAACAATGATTCTGAGAACATATCATACAACATGCTTCTCACAGAAAGCTGCAGTGGAATAAAAACAGGAATAACAATGACAGAAAACGCAAGACCAATGTTATGTTTACTTACAGGGAACAACCCCAAATGAAGAAGAGTGTAGAACATCTTCTCTAACTAGAAGAGACATCTTTGGGTTTTTTTGTTTTGCTTAAAGACTACTTAAAGGGAGAAGGGAGGTCATAAGTTAACAAAGTTACGTTAATAAAATTATGCCCAGTGTCAAGTTGCTAGAGAAGCTTATCTCCTTTTTTCTAAGACAGAACTTGAAGTCACACAAACTGATCAGCAGTAGACTCAAGACAGATAAAGATCAACACAGACACTGACTGATGATATGGAATTAAAATAAGGTTAGACAAAGCAGGCCTATGGAAAACAGGCTTATTAGCAGCTATTTGCCATCGATAAATTCCATGTATCTGAGGACTCAACAGAAAAACCTGCACTCTTTTGTAGCATTTCAGTCGGTTCCGATGAAGGCAGATTTTGGGAAATTTGCTTTCTGACTAGAGCTCTCTGTATCACCAGCCAGTTGGGTGATTCTGAAAGTTTTATCTAGAAAGAAACATTCATAAGTTCTTACCTTAATAAACAGATCACCAACTGTGAATCTGGATATTTTCCCCCTCATGGACTAGGATGTTCATCTACCAAGATGAACTTCCAGTTTTAGAAAGCGAAGTGCCAGCTGTACTCAGAGCAATTGGGAAAAAGAAATCACCAGGAACGGATGGCATACCAACAGAACTGCTTCAAGCTACAGAGACAGAATTGACTTTAGTTCTAACTAAAATCTGTCAATATGAAAAAAAAAAAGCAATGACCCACAGACTGGAAATGCTCAATATACTTTCCAATCCCCAAGAAATGGGACAGCAGGGATTGCAGTAATCACAAGATCATTGTATTCATTTCCCATGCAAGCAAAGTCCTGCTCAAAAATATACAACAAAGATTTTTACCATATGTGGAGTAGGAAATGCCAGATGTCCAAGCTGGGTTCAGGTAAGGAAGAGGCACTAGGGATCATATTGCAAACATATCTTGGATAATGGAACATACCAAAGAATTTCAAAGGAAAATAGCCTCTGCTTTTATACATTATACCAAAGTCTTTGATTGTAGAGATCATGGAAAAACTGTAGTTCACTCTCAAAGAAATGAGAGTGCCACATTTGAATGTTCTGAGGCATAATCTGTACTCAGGACAATTGACTACTCTCAGGACACAATATGGAGAAAAAGAATGGCTTCCAGTTGGTAAGGGGGTCAGACAAGGCTGCATTTGATCGCCCTATCTGCTTAACTTGTATGCTGAACATACCATATGTAAAGCAAGATTAGACTTGGAGGAAGGAGGTATGAAAACTAGAAGAAAAAATGTCAACTATTCAAGACATGCAGATGACACCATATTATTAGCAGAAAATGTGGTTCTGGAGAAGAGTTCTACAGATACTGTGGACTGCCAGAATGACAAATAAATGGATCCTAGAGCAAATCAAACCTGAATTCTCCCTAAAAGACAGGATGACTAGTTTGAAACTGCTGTACTTCAGGCATATCATGAGAATACATGATCTACTAGAAAAGACAATAATGTTTGATGAGGTAGAAAGCGGTAGGAAAAAAGGAAGACCACATTATGGATGGACTCAATTACAAAAGGCACACCCCTGAGTCCGTGAGAGCTGAGCACGGCTGTTGATGATAGTGTAACCTGAGGTCTCTAAATCATAGGGCTGCCATAAGTCCAAGTCAATTTGAGGGAAATTAACAACAAACCATACATGCTGTTTTGAGTTCCTTGCAGAAAAAGCAGAATAAAAATAAATAAATAAATAAAATGTAGCTGAAAGGAGAACTTTCACTAGCAGTAGTCATCTTCCTCCTCCAACCCGTGTACAGTGTTATGAGTGCTATACAGTCAGAAATTCAACATGTGCAGCTTTTTCTGACACAGAATTCCAGTCTACTGGTTGTAATAGATAAGTATAACAAAAATCACTTGATTCTATTATAGGCCAGTCAAGCAGAACAGGGTCACTTGAGCACAAGACTAGAACAAATTGGATCCAACTTCATGGCATTGTTTCCAAACCTTTTGTGCAATGTTCTTCTAGTAGAACTACTTCAGTAATTCAGGATAAATTAAGGTAACGAAGGCATGTGTTGCCAAAGCCTGACAACTCTTTTATTATTACTGTATTAAAGTGAACCCAATGCAGAGGTAGGCAGAAAGATTCTACAGATATGAAGCAACTTCTGTCTGACTGTAGTATTATAGAAAAGTTAGCCTGCCATCTGGTAAATACACAGTTGATGCAGAAGCAGCATGTCTGAAAGCAGTTGCTCACTGACTGGCCAACCATACTCTGCTCCTGCAGAAAATGAAATAGGCTTACTGCTTCAGAGGGAATTTGAGCTTCTTTCCAGCTTCTTTCCTCTGCTTCCTGTACATCTCTTTTTACTGCCACCACTATCTTCTTCGGTGCTGTGATACCTAGCCAAAACAGCCAGGAGGGTCACAGGATAAGTGAGCCACTCAACTTATTCATGTGAAAGGGTGAAGATATGTGGGGGGAGACACAGGAAAGATCTTCCTGACATCTCAACTTCCCACTCACAGGGTGGCTTCCACACCAAAATTCACCAGAAACAAAAGATATTGGTCGTGTGTATCCTGAAATGCAACTAGCCCTTGGGAACTTAAATGATGTACTTTCTGGTCACTTACATTAGAATCTCTCTCCTTTGAGTCCATCTTGTTTTATCAAGAACTAGCACATATACCTGGTATTGCTGGGGATTTTATTTTCTCATAGGTAACACTTGTTGGAAAGATTTGAGGTCCTGTGTCTCTAATTCCTCAAACTATCTTGTCCTGTACCTGTAATTTCCCCCTATATTCCCCAATCCAATCCATATTCAGAGTTATTAACATACAGAGGTTGCGTTCCTGAGAGAATACACTGTCCTCCTCCTTGCTGCTAGGCCTTGTTTCCATAGCAACCAGACTATTCAAGACTATTCAAGTTGACTGAAGCCCAACAACTCTTTGGTTCACAATACTAAAGGTCCCTCCCTAAACCGCAAGCCCCAGGAGACCCCAGAATCTTCTAAGGCAGCCAATCCTACAAAGACTTCACCTGACACAGCCAATCCTATGAGGCCTTTGCCTGTCTGACACAAACAGACAAACTTTCACTTTCACATATTAGTAGATAAAAGACAACAGGAAGTCTGCCAAGAAAAAGAGGGGGAAAAACAGCCAACACCACAAGTCTGTAGTTATTTTTTAAAAGCAGCAGCCCTGCTAGTCTCTTGCAGCATAGAAAGAGGGAGAAGGAATGTAGCAGCAGGCATCCATGGGATAGGACGTTGAAAGAGGAATACTAGCAGTCTAGCAAGGAAAGGGCCTGTCTTTTATTTCTGCACGTTTCGTGGACGAGCGCACTTGGCGGGACGCCGTACCCGCTGGTCGGGCCCTGGCCAGGAAGGAGACTTACCCTGAAGGCGTCGTAGGCGTCGTGCAGCGTCACGATCTCATGCTGCCGGTGCGGGCCCGCCACCGCGCACAGCACGCAGATGAGCTGCTCGTGCTCCCGGCAGTAGAGGCGGAGGTCTTCGCCGTGCGCCTCGCACTTCTTCCGCTCCAACTGGCGCGCCCCCCGCTCCTCTTCTGCTGCTTTTTCGGGGGCTTCCTCGGGACCCCCCTGGCTCCCTGCCCGCCCAGGCCCCTCGGCAGGGGCCACGAAGGCCCTCATCCGGTGGCTCCCGTACCTCTGCCGGTGCTCCTCGGCGTGAAGGCGGCAGAAGCTGAAGTCGCAGTCCTCGCAGACCTGCGCGGCGCCCTGGGCTTCGTCGGGCTCGCAGGCATCGCAGGTGCCATCTTGGAGGCGCTCCTCTCCTTCGGAGGAAGCCATTTCCAGCCCGGCCGGGCCCGGACGAGGCCTGCTTACGCCCGCCTTCCTCTCTCCCGAGTTGCCAGTGCGGTTCTCTCCCCCTAGTAAAATTATTATTACAACTGGTGAAAGTGGGCCGGCTCTGCGTTGTGGTCTACGAAGCGGCTTTTCTGTCGGGAAGCTTGTCTGTCAGGCTTCAAGGTCTTTTTGTTTCTCCCCTTTCTCGCCCTGGACTCCCTTTGTTTTTATTGTTTTTATTGGCCTCTCCGTTACAGGCCTGGAGGCGCGGGAGTTCCACCTCTTTTTAATAATATTTCCTCCCTGGCCGACCTCCCACCCAGGGATCCCGTTTACTAAAGAACAGAGCCCGCCGCCCCCCGCAAAAAAAAACACTCGTGCAACTAAAAGCAGTAGCTTTACTTCTGGAGCACAGGCCAGGTGGAGGGCTGTCGGTTTCTTTTCTCGTTTTTTGCCTTTCCCTTCTCCCTTTCACTTCCTGAGTCATTTAAAGTGGCGATGCCTTTCCGCCCGCCTCTCTGCAGAGGAGCAGGACAGATGCCAAACCGAGCGATTCCGCCACATGGGTTTCATTAAGATCGCGCCTTCTTCTTTTTTTATTTTTTTTATTTATTTATTTATTTTCCTTTTTAAAAATCAAAGGTATTCCTTCCCCTCGCTTCTTCCGTGTCCCATTTAAAGGCTAGGTCTGCGCGCCTGTTCCTCCTGTGTGCATGTGTTTGTGGGGGGGGGAGAGGGGGTGAATGGTGCTCCAAGCATAATAACCGGTCTGGCAATAATCAGAAAAAAGTCCTTTGAAGTCGACGGAATGTTTCCCCCGTTTCTGGTAGGAAGGAGGGGGATAAAGGAAAGAAGCAAATGGGCTGATTCTTTCTTGGCTACAGGGTGGGTTGAGGATTTTTAAGATACATATATTATTTGGAATGCACATACGTTGAAGCCTCGCAGTGGAGCACCCCCAAACTCTCTTCCTTGCTAAGTTAAAGCTGTAGGAGGTGTTATATGCAAAGATGTGTAACAGGTCTCCCCGCCTCAATTTATTTCATAGAAAAAGCTTTGGGAGAGGGTGATTCATTGAAACCAGTGAAACTTGCTCTGAAGTAAATATAGCTAGGAGCATGGTGCACGATACTGTATATTATGCCCATCTTGGTGTATGATGGGTATGTATTCCTTATTTGTGCACTTGGAGGCTCCACTTGGAACTAATGATTGCTGAGCTGATTTATGGTAAAGACATAGCACCCTTTTCTTTCTATTTTACTATCCTCCAAAGTAACTGTTGGAGATCCTGTCAAGATCTGGACCTTGGCATGAGGGCTAGGCAGGAGGCCTTCCAAATTGCCTTCCTGCAGTTTGTGTTGTCAAAAAGAGATAAAATTTTCAGTATGAAACGTGCAGGTTTGGAGCCCTGATCTAGATAAGTTTGATCTAAAGCACCATTAGATTGTAGAGCTCCATGCTTACTTTTTTAAGTAAAGTAAAACTATAGCTGCTAACTATAGCTTAAAAATGATGTATAGCTTCACCTGTAGATTCCTGCTGAGTTTCTTGAATCATACTTCCTAATTGTTGGTCATGTTGACTGGGCCTGATGGGAGTTGAAGTTCAAGACCAATTGGAGAGAACAGGTTCCCTACCCCTGTCTAGTTTGCTCTGACCACTGAGGGAGAAGAAGAGCAGTTAGATATAGCTCCATTATGGCTGAACCCCTGCCCTTGTATTCTAACTGCCATTGCTCTAACTGCTGATAAGAAGAGCAGCCAGCCACAGCTCCACCATGCATGGACTCCATCAGCAGGGAGACTCCTTTCTCTATATTCTAGCTCTGACTGTTGAGACTGAAGAAGAACAGCCAAGTTCATGGCTGCTCTTCTTCACTCATGGCAGTTCATTCATGCCAGGGCCAGAGTGTCTGGTGGGAGCCCTTCCCGCTATATTCCAGATGCTGTTGTTCAGGCCTCTAAGGAAGAAAGGAGCAGCCAACATCTCTTTCCTTGGGTGTGTGGAGGGCATTGGAGAGGTTTCGTGGTGCTGAGAAATTGGGCTGTGAGCCTTCCTTAGCTGACCAGGGAACACCTGGTAGAAGAGGACCAGAGATGGGTCTTTAAAGGGCTGTGCAGCCTGATCAGAGCCAGTAAGAGAGAAAGTTTCCCCAGAAAAGAAGTGCTTGAGGTGGGAGAAGGGGTTGGAGGAACTCACAAGTAATCAAATCTGTGCAGGTGAAACCCATAAATACTGAAGGCTGACTATGGCTCTTTCTGCACGAGGTGAGGGAATCGCTCTGTGCCATTACCTGCCACTTCTTCTGGGGTCCGAAGCAACACAGACTGTCCCTGAAGCCCTTCCGCAGGGCTCCTCCTTGGTCCAAGGCGAATTGGAGCAGTGCGAGGTCTGTAGATCCACACTGCTCTGGCTTCCAAAATGGCAGCTTCCGGCTTCCAAAATAGCGGCTTCCAGTTGGTTGTAGGTCCCGACCAACTGCTGAAGCTCGCCATGCCTAAAGCCTGCTCTCCACAGATCGCAGGCTTGCATTGGTGCGAGCCTGCGAATCTGCACAAGGGAGCAGGAACGCAATGGTGCGTTCCAGGAAAATAAAGACCTGTTTTTTGCGGTCTTTAGAAAACACACTGGAGGACCACTTGATATCGTTTTGGAGTGGACTGAGGTGCGGATCTCCAGTAAGTAGTCCACTGCAAGGTGCAGACGACCTCTGTGACAGGATGCACTGCCCCGTTCTAATTGCCTGGTGCAAAAAGGGCTTATATTTGAATTGTAAGCCTGAGGGCAGATCAAATCAACTATTTGTAAGCCATTCATCCTTTTGGGCTGAAGGGTGGGATATAAATACCTTAAGTAATAGACCACAAGGCCCGTGTACATTTATCTGGGAATACCCACTGATTGAAATGGATCATTTTTTGTAAGTCTGAATATAGGCTATAAATGGACCAATCAAGCCTCTATATATTTTTGCACTGTGGGGATCTCATTACCTCAAGCAGTGAGTATCTTTCAGTCAGAGGTAGATGTGAGTCAAAAAAATTTATGTGGCCGATGTGGCAAATAGTACATGTAGCCACCATAACTGCATCTAAGAGAGCAGTGATGAGCTCATGTTGTGGTCAATATTTCAATCTCCTCTCAGTTAGAAAATTAAGTTCAGTGACAAATCAGTCATTATGTGAATGGAGCAGGTTGTTCATAATGTTTCGGTTATGGTTGCCATGTTGGATTCAATGATGGCTGTTACAAATGTACGGTTACACATGAAAGCACTTTGTAAAACTGCTGTATCAACTCTCTTCTGCGTCTGATTACTTCAATATGAAAACCTCTAAGGAAATTGCTGAAGAGGGACTTGCTTTTAAATAAATACTACAATGCAGCCAATAGAATTGTTGAGTCAGTTGAAAGTCAGGAAGTACAGGTTAGAATCTACACAGTACACTGTATGCTTTGATGTATGTTTACAGTCAGTGATTAGTCAAAATACATCTGGGAATGTGGAAGCAGATGAGACATTCATGGTGTGATTAGCATGTATGAAGAACGCTAGGACTCAAATGACAGAAAACTCATACTATGATTTTTTAAAATTTATTGAATATTGTATATAAAAACAATACACAGTACAAATAAACATCTAAAAATATTAACAATAAAAATAAATAAAAATATACCAAACTATCTAATCTAATTAACTAATAGTATGATTGAAACCAATAAGAGCCTATTATTTGGTGTACCGGGTGATCATGGCAGCGAAGAAACTGCTTCTCCATCATCATTGTATCATCAGAGTGACAGTGGGTGTGCTCCTTTTTTTTTATGCAGGACTTCACTGTACATGATTTAATACATGATTTAGTACAGGACTCTATCTTCAAAGACTCACAGTGATATGTTCACAAAACACTTGGAGGATAAAGTACTCTCATCTGCTACTGCTTAAACAGGGCAGCTGGAACAGTTCACTCAATTACAGATATATGCTTTTGGAGCAACATGTCAAGTCAGCAGCGTCTGCTCAGCATCTCTTGGATGAAAATGCTTTCTAGACTAAAGGAAGAAAGCTTTTGGTTCCCTAGATGTTTTGGAGTACAGGTCTCATAATTCCTTATGACTGCATGGGCTGAGTTGGACTCGTTGAAGTCCAAAATATTTGAAGGGCCAAAGATTCTATACTGCTGTACTAGATTTGTTTGAGCTCTGGTTTGGCACCAAAACTGACCATCACAATACATGATCAGTACCTGAAGAGACATGGGAGCATATAACACTATTGCTTCCTTGAGACTTGTCAGAAGTCTTTGGAACCACTGTTGGTAATACTTGCCTGCATCAGCTATGGAATTTAGGATTTAGAGGCACGCTATTACAGTGCTTTTGCTAATGTTTGCATGGCATCTAGCAGCAAGTGAACAACTGTTTGAATCTTCAGCCCTTGTGTTGTGATGTTCCACATGGTTTCATCTTGTTTCCCATGGCATTTAATTAGGGGTGGGCCAACCGAATCCTTGGATCCTTGAATCCTCAGCAAGGATTTGAGATTCACAGTTCTGAATCCCAGCACCAGAATAGGTGAACCAAATCTTTCAAATCCACCAACCAAAAAACAGTGGGTTTTTTTTTAAAAAAATTGGCACCTCCAGGACCAGCCAAAGGCCTGATTGGCTGGTGGGCCTCTGGGCACACAAAAATCATGGCATAAAGCCATGTGTGTGCGTATCAGAGGCTGCCTGTGCCCACTTGGGCTACCTGTACTTGAGGCTGCCTCCCTCTGCAAGGTAATAATCTCTATTCTTTTGACTTGAGACTGGAGGGTATGGATTGGGAATTATTGAGACTGGATTAGAGACTTGATTTAAAAATCCCTTGCAAGACTTGAGACTGGACTTGAGGGTGGAGAACTAAAACCAGACTAGAGGATGTTTCTTTTTTTTTTAGTGCCTTGTTGCAGGACTTGAGACTTGACTGGAGACTGCGGGGTGCAGAACTGAGACTGGACTTGAGGCTTTACTTGAAATACCTTGCATGACTTGAAGCTGGATTTCAGACTGGGGGGTACTAGGTATAGAATTGAGGCTGGACTTGAAATACCTTGCAGGACTTGAGACTCGACTGGAAGGTACAGTCTTCTTGAGATTTCAGGGACAGTGAAAGATTCCTTTGCACAGCTCCCTTGCAAAGCTCTTTCATACACACTTCTGAGGTTTGTAGTTTTACACGGTGTCACAACCTTCTCTACCAGAGTGTGCATCATCAAACTGCAAACCCCAGGATGCCATAAGGAGGTATGCAAAGGAAATCCAGTTTTAACCTGAATTATTTCTGTACTGTAGTATGTGGCCCTGTTTGCACAGGCAGGAAAATGTGGCCTGTGTAGAAAGGGCCTTCATGTCATTTTCAGTCTGGGAAGATCCTGAGCAAAACTATGACAGTTGTCCTGGCCAGATTTTTTCAGAGGGAGGTTTGCTTTTGCCGAAGCTTTTGCTAAGGCTGAGAGAGTGTGTCTTGCCCAAGGTTTTCCTTGCCTTTTTTTTTGTTTTGTTTTCTTAGGAGCAACCAATCTTCTTGTGCCAGTCACAAAACCTGCCTGTCACACAACATGCAATATCCAGAGGGAAAGGCTCACATACTACTTCAGCCACGTGGAAACACATCAGAACCCAACATTCAGCCCAGTTTCAAGAACTGAAAGGTAGAAGTGCACCATCCTCTTTTGAAGAACCAAGCCCTTTGGAATCACCCCCAGTGAAACACAAGACAGCATCTTCTTTCCAACCAGCTCTGAAAGCATTCACGTACACCACTCAAAAGTTTCAAGCCTGGAGACAGAACAGCTAAAGCCATCACAAGGTTGGTTGCCGAAATGATCTGCAAAGATAACCAGCCATTGTCCATAGTGGAAGATAAAGGCTTCAGAAAGTTGATAAACCACCTTGAGCCACTGTACAGCATCCCAAGCAGGAAACACTTTGCCCAAAAAGGTGATCCCTGAGATGTATGAAGAGGAAAAAGAAACATGGAGAATCTTTTAGAGAACACTGACTTTGTTGAAGTGACAGCTGACATCTGGACCTCACCAAGTTGTGACAATTACTTCAGTTTGACAGTTGACTTCATAGATGACAACTTTGAGTACCATCACTTGTGCTTAGAATGCATTCCCTTGCAGAAGATTCCCACACAGCATCTGCAATAGAAGCTTTCATCACCACCACTATGAAAGAATGGAATTTCTTGCACAAAGTTGTGTGTGTCATGAGAGACAATGGCCTGAATATGGTTACAGCTTTGGAACACAGTACCTTTGACCATTTGCCCTGCCTTGTTCACACCTTTCAGTTAGTTGTCTAAGATGGCTTACTGAACAAGAGTGAAATTATGGAGATCATGTCCACCTCCCAGAATATTGTGGGACATTTCAAGCACTCCTCTAAAGCCATGAAAGTATTATGAGCTTCTCAAGCCAAGCTAGGTATGAAAGCTCATCAACTAATACAAGATGAACCTACTAGATAGAATTCTCAGCATCACATGCTCAGTGGTCTCATGGAACAAAAGCAAGCTGTTTTACTATCTGCTTCAGAGTTGAATTTCTAGGTGGATCTGACCGCTCAACAGTGGACCACTATAGAAGAAGTGATATGACTTCTAGATGTGTTTGAGAGAGTGACATTTGTGGCCAGTTCCAGTAAAGTGACCATCTTAGAAATAATTCCTTTAGTAAATTGCATCACTTTTACTCTCCAAAACTTCAAATCAATGTTAGGTTCCATCCAGGGTTTCTGCGATGACTTGCTGGCATCTCTGAAGAGGCACTATCAGTCTGTGGAGACAGAAGAACTGTACGCTCTTGGAACTCTCCTGGATCCCTGCTTCAAAGCCAATGTCTTTTTGAACAAAGAACACATTGATCAAATGAAATCAACACTGGCCGTGGAAATTTCTGATCTTCATTTGCAAGCAGATAGATGTCACTGAGCTGCAGTCATCACAAGAAAGGCAAAGAGACACCGCTCCCGCATTGTCAAGTGATGACTCCATCTAGCAGCAGTGAGGACAGTTACACTTTGTCTCCTGAAGATGAAATCAATGCCTACTCGTCAGAACTACTGGCTTCCACCATCTACGGACATCTTCAAGTACTGGAAGAACAACCAAAAATATCCCAATTTGAGGAAACTGTCCAAAAAATTCCTAATCACACCACCATCGACAGTAATGTCAGAAAGACTCATCAGCACATCAGGTGTCATAGCTGATAAAAAACACAGTAGGCTAGACCCAGAGCAATTTAGAATGCTGATGTTTTTGAACAAAAATATGTATTAAAGGTTTTAGCTATGGTTTTTTGTTTGTTTACATTGCCCTGAAAACAGTTCAGGCAGGAACTCTTACAAGTTTAAAAGTAACATGTTTTTGATTCTTCTTAATTTTGTTCAAAGAATCAAGACTCAGGAGTTATGTACTTCATGTAGTAGATGAACATGTCAGTTGCATTTGTTTCTTCTTAAGAAGTATGGATATGTTTTCCTGAAAGTGAAAACTATTATTTAATTTGTTTTTCATTAAACAAAGATGTCAAATTCTGCTTCAAAAACACTTTTCAGTAGAAATTCTTTCTCTTGCTTTTTAAACCCTTTTTTAAAAAAGGATTTGAAAGATTAGAGATTCATGGATTCCCACAACCTTCCAGGGATTTGGATCTGGATTCGGATTCAGAAAATTCTAGATTCGTCCAATCCCTACATTTAATATTGATATGAAACAACTGAGAGAAGTTACCAAAGAGTTATGAGTTTGGTATCATCAGTGTACTAATGATACTGTGCTCCCATTGGAATCAGTGCTAACTGACTGTCTGTGGACCAGTGCCTGTCTGCAAGCTATTGCCAGTGGGTTAACAATGAGTTTCCAGGAAAGAAAGAAATGGTTGTAGTCAATAGTTAGACTGGAAAAAATAACTCCTTCCATTCCCCCCACTTCAGATGGCTTTAAAACAGTCATCTGAATCAGGAAAGATGGCAGAAGAGCTCTTTCATTGTCCAAGTTTTGTTAGTGGATGAATACCACTAACAAATTTATTTCTGATGGAGACACTGAAGGCAGGCAGTCCCTATCCAGGCAGTGAGCACTAAACTGTTTTGGATGATTATACATCCCCTCAGATCAGGCTCATAGTTTCAAACCATCCTGCCTTTTGTGGAGTTGAGTAAGCTAGAAATGTACAGCAAAATCCATTGTTTTTTCCCAGCAGGGGTTTCATGAAAAAGCTAGTCACTCGGGGGTCATTGATGGGGAAGTAAGGGGAGGGCCACATACCAACAGGCCAAAGCTGCCACTGGACTGTGCATCTTACAGCAGAAGCCCAGAGGTTTGTGAGCTCTCTTGCTTTGTGTAAAAGCTTGGTGAATGGAGTCTTATCACAATGACAAGCCCTTTGCTGGTAAAAGAAAAGAAAACCACACGGCCATTCTCATGCCGTTACCTCTCCTGCAATGTTTATCTTGCATTCCACTAAAATCTTCCTTACTCTACTTGCACTGCAGGCACTGTGGGATTGATCCTTCATAAAAGGTTTACAAGATGCTTCCCCTCTTGGGTGTTAGTGCAGGCCTCTGCCATTCCTGATGAGTCCTCTGTTTGAACTCTTTAAGCTGACAGATGTTTTTTTGGTACCTAAATGCAAAAAAATGTGTTGTCTGTATTGCCGGAAATAACATGTTTTGAAGTGAACAAAAGAGGATAACAGATCTCTTAGGGTATGGTTGCCAGATGAAAATGCTAAAAGAGGAAGAAGCAACAGGCAGCAGAAATGACAGCGTTTGCTTTGTGGAGCTATAGTGTTCTGCAATGCAGGCAGTCCATTGTATTTTGCTAGGGCTGTGATGTTCTAAAATAAGAGATTTTTCAAATGGATCATTTGCAAATGTATATGAGAAAGAAACGGTTTATGATTTGAATGTTGGCTGCCTCTTACTATGGGGTATATTTCTTTCCTGAACAGAGCTTTGAAAAGTTACCATTATGGACTGCCATTCCAACAATTTCCTAGCAGAATTAGTGGCTGAGATATTTGTAGTCCAAAACAAACTTTTCTCATTTTCTGTTTCTGAAGCTTACCAGCTTAGTTAGCCCAGAGTAACCCAACTAATTTGTTTTGCATATTTTTACCTTAATAAGAAGCTTGTTTCTGCCTTTATATCAATGAATGAATATCTCAAGGAAGAGCATTATAGTGTCTGGCCCAATTGTCACATATTTGCTAGTCCTGCTGCTGATCCCTCTCGACAAATCTATTATGTTCAATAATGAGAGACTCAATGTGGCTAACAATATACTTTAAAACAGTATAGATCATAACTATACAAAAGTTTCAATAAAACTATAACTTTAAAAATAAAAATGATATAAAAACACTAAACATTAAAATCATTAAAATTCACCAAAAGACAACCCTAAAAACAGCACTGAACAGTATTAAAAGTCTACTGCAGTCAGTATCCAAAGGCTGACAGCATAAAAATGTCTTAACTTGCTGACAGAAAAAGAACAAGGATGGGACCATTGTTACCCTGTTTACTGGGGGTCCCGGGTGGGACACCTAAATAACCAAACAACAACACACAATTTTGGGGAAAATTAGCTGGAGCACTCACTTAAGCTAGCGAGAGGCAGGGTAACTTAGCAGGATCTTGCAACCCAGCGTCAGTCAAGCAGCCAGACGGGTTTAAAGTAGTGAAATGATATTTTGTTACATACAAACAAGTATTAAAGACACCACATTCACACAGCTAACTAAGAAATTAGAGGTTGAATTAAGGATAGAGATTTTCAGGGAAAATGGGTGATACAACACCTGTCTCGTCGTCCTGGACCTCGGGAGAGAAGCCGGGGGTGCAGAGAAGAAGCTTAGCTCGATTAGCTGAAGGGAGCTTGCCAAGCACAGCAGCAGCAAGGCTTGATGGAAGTTCGGAGCCATCCAAGGAGGGTCTCAGACTCTGGGGGTTTTTATGGGGTGAATTGGGACTGCAGGCTCTGCCTTACTCGGGGAAAACAATGAGTTTTGGGTGCGAGACAATGTCTCAGAAAGGTCACAATTTAGCATGATTGAGTTAAGTCTGAATTGACAAAGAGGTAGACTGTATGCAAATGCTCAGTGCTTGGCCTTTAACCTTCTAGCTTGCCAAGTTACCTGCTCAGGGCAGGGAGTCCTTTGTAAACAGCGTGCATACATAATGAGGGTGTTTGCAGAGAGGTCTCCTAAGGCGGTGATCTGGCTATTTCTGGCCTGCCTGTATTGTTTTGGGATATTGCAGCGTTTGATGGCCGAGCCTAGTTCTGTGCTTGTCCAGGGGCCTCTCAAACATGCGGAGAGGGGTGGTGGAAGAGAGCCAAATTATAGGTAGGCCTAGATTGCAGTAACACCATTCTGGTCTCTAGGGAGGGAGTTCCAAAGTCTGGGAGCAACCTGTGAGAAGACCCTCTCCCTTGTTCCTGTGAAACAAGCCTGGGAAGGTAGTGAGAAAGAGGAAAGAACCTCTCCAAATGATCTTAGTGTTCTAATGGGCTCATAAAGGGAGATTTGGTCCTTCAACTAGCTTGGACCAAACAATATAGGGCTTTATAGATCATCGCTGCTACTTTGTGCCCGGAAATTGACTGGCAGCCAGTGAAGCTGTTGCAACAAGGGATTTGTGTGCTCCCTGTAGCCAGCCTCAGTTAAAAATCTGGCTACAGCTCTTCAGGCTAATTGAAGTTTCTAAGCACTTTTCAAGTGCAATACCACATAGCGTAGATTGTTTGTGTATGTGCCTTCAAGTTGACTGGCGACCTCATGAATTTCATAGAGTTTTTTGAGCAAGAAATATTCAGAGGTGGTTTTGCCAGTTACTCCCTCTGAAATATAGCCTGTTTGTGTCTACTTGTCCAAACAGTTGCAGTGACAGAAAGAGCAGCATATGTTGGAGGTTTCCTTGTTGTGTGACAAGGGCTGGCTTCTTTTGATTTCAAGAGAATTAGAACTACATGGGCCGTGGCTTAGGTATGTGGAACCAACACAAAACCTAGGTCTTACAAGCTTCTGAAGAAAATTTCATTCTAAGAATTACGTCAGTTTGCAATTCTTTGTGAAGCTCTTTAAGGTACACAAATTATGTAAAGCTCCTTTTGCTATTTTTAAAATAAGTTATTTTCCTGGAGTTTTGACATTGAGTGGAAGGGATGCATCCAGTGGGGGATCGAAAACAAATAGGTGACCTCCCTACTACCTCTGACTGTGTGCGATGGTGTAGTTAGTGATAGGAAATCTGTTAGTGAGAGTTTAGACACAGAGCACACACTGCTGCCAAAATTCAGAAGTTATAACACACCCTAGACTCAATACCTAAAGGAGAAAATAAAGAGACATGTTAACAGCAGGCATCCATTAACAAAGCCTGTGGCAAGTTTTAATTATACTGTATATATTATTTTCAACACTACCTCCCCCTGACTTTTTGCCTTATTCTCTGTCTATACCTGGATTAATTGATTGATTAATTGATTGATTGCAACATCAGCACGGGGAAGGTGGTGAAGAAGAACTGGAGAGACACAGACTGTCACTGCCCAGTTGTATCTAAGTGTTTGCTATAAACAATGCAATTAAGCCTGAGCTGGGAAAGAATAGCATTCTGCTCTTGCTAATTCTCCTGTAGCTGTGGGTTACAGCAGACAAGATGAACAGCAGCTGCCTCCAGAATCCTTTACTGAGCATAAACATCAAAACAAAGAGAAA
Organism: Iguana delicatissima; assembly: GCA_948472985.1. Lineage (NCBI taxonomy): Eukaryota > Metazoa > Chordata > Lepidosauria > Squamata > Iguanidae > Iguana > Iguana delicatissima. The sequence continues at coordinate 324,439 of CAOKZL010000023.1, forward strand.
AGGAGAGAGCAGATAAGCTCATCTCACTAGCTCCCTAAGCATGTTATAAAAGCAAATATCTGTAGGATTGGCCCTCCAAATAGAAACCAGAAATAGCAGAGGCTGGTAAAAGGGAAAAAAGTCATCTCTGGATGACTTTGAAAGAAGTTTTAAAATGGTCTTTATAATGCTCAAAAGACTGTTGATTACTTATCTGATCTGGTGGTTTCATTTCACATATGCATCTTGCTAGTCTGGGATTAAAGGTTTCCTGAAACACATAGAACTAATCTTTTTTTGTGGTGTAGAAAACTATCCCTATTGTTCACATGTTATTTCTGCTTCTGGTGCTAAATCTTTTGTTAAAGAAGTAAATGTCCAGAAATTCATCTCCTTTGTTAAGTGAGTTATACCTGTACTTATTTTCTGCTTATCGTTCCTTGAGAAATAGAGAACATAAATCTACTTCTTTTTGGATGCAACTCAATACACAATGGGTAAGGAGCAAATTTCACTGAAGTTGGCGGGATTTACTTCCAGGTAGATATGCACAATATGTAATATGTGATTGTCTGAGTCAGGAGTTAATGCTACAGAATGAAAATCAGCCCCTGAGGCTGTCTTGGTATGTATGAATGTATTTATATCACAGATCTCAGAGTGGCTTGCATAAAGCATTAAAGCAAGTTGCACAATTTAAAACAATAAAATAAATGAATAAAATGAAAACATATTAAATGACAGTAATACATTAAAAACAGATTTAAAACATTTTAACAGTTTTTAAAACTGTACACTTTAATTAATGAGGCCCAATAGCTTTGGTGAACAACCGAGTTTTAACTTGGTGCCTAAATGGTAAAAGAATATTGAGAAGGCATTCCACAATTGGCATGCCATGGCCAGGAAGGCCCTCTCCTATGTCCCAACACAGAGTATTGATCTTACTGGTGGGACACAGAGGTGACACCCCCCAGCAGATCTTAATCGTTGGGCAGGCACATATGAGGAGAGATCTTCCCTCAAGTATTGGGTGTCATGTCCTTGAGAGTTTGTCTTCCTTGGACGATAAAGCAGACATACCTGATAGCCAACTTAGTCCTCTTCCAATTCAGCAAGAAGAGGAACTGGAAGAATTACCTCCCAGCCCCTGAGAGAGATGAAGTCTTTGGCATCTGGCACAGAACCTCCTCTGCCAATTCAGTGAAAGGCTATGTGCACACAGTTGTGAAATGTGCTCTTATATGTATGCAGGAATGGGGGCATTGGCTGAGCTGGCTGTCAGGAAAGTTCCTCCAGTTAAAGTACTGGAAGCAAACTTTCAGTTCGCCTCTTGGCATCCTGACTCGGCTATTTTTAAGTACTGGATTTCTGACCCTTAGACTGTTTGATAATTCTTGTCCCTTGACTGCTTGGGCTGTGTTCCAGTGTTTAGCTTCTTGACCATGGACTGTTTGATATCAGCTGCCTCCTGTTGCTATGGCTTCTGAACTCTGTGAATTCTGGTTCAGGATTGAGAGTGGGATATTGAGGTCCCAAGCCATTTAGGGCTTTGAATGTCATCACAAGCATCTTGAATTAAGACTGGAAAGGTATTGTAGCCAGTGCAATTCATTTAAGACTGGTATGATATGCCATCTATATGGTACTCTGGTCAGCAGTTGAGCTGCTGAATCTTGCACTAGCTGCAGTTTGTGAGTCGTCTTCAAGGGCATCCCCACACAGAGCACATTACACTAGTCTAACCAGGAGGTTACCAGTGCATGCACTACTGTGACTGGGTTATCTCTGTCTAGTAAATACTGTAGCTGCCATACCAGCTGGCACCAAGCACTCTGTGCCACAGAGCCAGCCTGGGTTTCCAGTGGCAAGGATTGACCGAGGAGCACTTCCAAGCTATGTGCCTTCTCTTTCAGGGGAGTGCAACCCCATCCAGGACAGGTTGGTTGTCCAGTTCCCAGAACTGAGACCCATCAATCTGCAAAGCCTTCATCTTAGTAAGGATTCAGTTTCAGTTTATTGGCTCCTGTCTAGCCCATCACAACATCCAGGCACTGGTCCAGCACCTGCACGGCCTCAGCTGATTCCAGTGATAAGCAGAAATAAAGCTGGGCATCATCAGCATACTGATAGCACCCCACTCGAAATCCCCATATGGTCTCCCCCAGTTGCTTCATGTGTATAGTGAACAGGATGGAGGATAGGATGGAACCCTGTGGTACCCCACAGCATAGTAGCTGGTTTATAACTCCTGCTCTATTTGTATGCTAATGTATAATTCATCACTTGTATGTCGACCACAGAATAAATGGAGCAATGACAGAGCCCGCCTGTGCTTTAAGCATTGTCCTGTGTATTACCATTTGGTCAGTCTGGAACAGCAGGGTGATAGCAGTCATGAGCTGTGAGGGCCAATGCTTGTAATGTGACCAAACAATATATGTGAATTAAAGAGGAACACTGGGAGGACTTACTGACCTCAATTGAGAGAAACTTAATTGCATAGCCATCCAATATCTCATTAATATTCATTAAGGGTAATTTCCGTGGCCCTTAAATGTGACACCCAATATCTAGCTATCCTATTGAGTTTCATGGGATTTCTTCCTAAATAAGTATGAATAAGCTTATACTCTTAACTTTCTTTCGATCAGGGTAACTAAATCAGGAGTCCAATTTCTTTACAATTCCTGTGTGTCTCCTATATAGGAGGATTATTAGAGATGGACAAAACATGTCCTTTTGATCCCTAGCTTTGACATGGGAAGATAAGAGAGAAAAGCTGTAGCGTGATGGTAGACATCTTACATATGCAGTTATAGAGTTATAGCTCCATTTAAAAGGAGAATTCTAGACAGCAGAACCTGGAAAGATCCCTTCTAGAGATCTTGAACATGAATCCATTTGCTGATCCCAACTAGAAGGGGGATCATTCAATACTGATTTATCGCTCAGCAGTTGATTCAGTGGGTCTCCTCTAACTAAGGCTAGCAATTGGATTTAGGCCTTTGAAATCTTGCATCCCTGGGCTGCATGGACCAATGCTCTGAATTAGCATGAAGCATCTTTTCAGGGGAATGATCCCATTAAGATCAGAATGAAGCATTCACATCTGTTCTTGTAATTGCCCTACTTTAATGGCTTTTTGAAAACTCTGAAGTCAACTCCCAGGTTCTGTTTTGTGATAGGATCCTGACATGTGGAAGTTCCTTAACTAGGTATACTCTGAAGAAGCAACTGGGTTTTGTTTTTGTCTTTGAAACCACAGTCATTGGACTAGAACCCAAAACATGCAGGCTGGATTTTTTACCCTGGAATAAGCAGATTAGAGAAATTTTGCTCATCGCATCCCTGAAGCACTTGCCTGTTCATACTAAAGGGATTTACTTATCCTCTTCTGCAGAGAATCTTTTAGTGAGTTAAGTGAGCTATTCCTTTTATTTAAAAACTATTACAATTTCCAGTTTGTCAGATGAATCACAAAGCCACTTTCATCCCCTGACAGAGTAATGAAAAAGAGTAAATTCAAGAAAGGGAGTGGGGAATCTTGTTTTTAATATACAGACGGTAATGCAGATAACTTTTTTTTTATGCTATGTGTGCAGTAAGACTTTGTGACCAGTTTCATTTTAGCGGGCAGGCCCCCAAGATCACCTAATCCGATTTCCTGCTGTTTCCATATTAACTGATATCTTATCTTATTAGAGCGCACTGCAGCAAAATGTAATGTCCCCTTGTTGAATAAATCCATTTCCGAAATGTTATGAATGAAAGAGTCACAGCTGTCGCTAATGTTCCATGTCCATGATAGAATGTAACCTGCCAGAGTTGCCAAAGAAAGGGTTTGATTTAACTCCTAAACATTCCATCCTCCTACCTGACAATCATCTCAATAGGTTATTTTGTGAGCTGCATTGAATTATTCAGAAACCCTTATTGCTCTTTTTATGCACAGGCACAAACAGCCAAAGAACAAGTATATATCCACCTACAAATGCCAGAGGCTCTGTTGTTGTTTGAGGAGCATCTATTTTTTAATCATCATTTTCAGTAATTATGGCTGCAAATTGCTTTGTTGTAAATAGTAATGTCAAACAAGAACTCAGCCTCCCCCTCAACAATCCATTATTTATAAATCTTTATTATTTCTCCATGTTGATTTCCCAGAAACAGTGGATCATTTGGTCTTTTACACCCTTTACCACATTTGTTCCTTTGCATTAGGCATGCGTGTTTGGCCTAGTGTCTGAGAATGAAAGAAATGTGTTTTATGCAGAAGTTGGGGTAAAAAGATAGGGAAAGAGAAGCAAAGGTTTTAGCTTCCTCTTCATGCTCGCAATACTGCATTACAACACCTCCAACCACAAGGTGGTACTGCTCTTAGTGTTTAACTAAAGTTCTATGCTCTCCTGTTGTCTTTGTCCTTGGAATGCTTCTCTAAAAAGCAGATGTATGAAGGTCTCTTCTATGGTTTAACTTGATTTTAGGGGTCATGAAAAGCATATAATTGTGGCTTTTTTTAAAAAAGAAAATCATCATGGCAAGATATGTCAGTGGGATATTCCATCTTCAGTGCCAAAATAAGTTGCTTTACTTTGAGTAATATGCCACTTGATTTGTGCTGGAGCCATTTGCTCATCCACATCAGGTAGCAAAATGCCTTGGTCCAACCATCTGGGCAAATAGCATTTAGAGGTTTGGCCTGTGATTTTCAAGCTTTCTTTATTGAAGTATTATTTGTTAGTTGTAGCAACCTAGCATGCCTATATTCAGTAGCTGCTAGTGTGCATTCATGGCATGTCCTGTTTCCTGGTTGTAATTACAGTCTCTCTTTTACTGCCCCAGATAGTCTACAGTTAATCTGAGTTTGTTCTCCATTCTGTAGTCTGAAGTTCTCCATGTTTCAAGAGCACATGCTATACAGCCCCCAGGTTGTGAAACAGAGGCCTTTTCCACACCGGGCGAGGGAATCTCCCTGCGCCACTACTCACTGGACCTTTCGGCTCCCCGGTCTGGTCCACGGCGCTCCAGAGCATTGCATGCTCGTCAATGTGCACTGCTCCGGTGTCCCAGATGGCAGCTTGTGGTTGGTTGAGGGTCTCAACCAACCGCTGAAGCTTGCCAGCCTAAAGCCTGCCCTCGGGCAGATCGCAGGCTCACATTGGTGCAAGCCTGCAAATCTGCATAAGGGAGCAGGCTCGCGGTGGTGCGCTGCATGCTTTTGAAAGACCGGAAAAATCAGGTCTTTCAAAAGCACGCTGGAGGGCCACTTGGGGTCGTTCTGGACCAGACTGAGGTGAGGATCTACCTTAAATAGGTCCGACCCAGTCCGGTCCGAGGTGCAGACCTCCTCCTTGAAGGATAGACTGCGTCGTTTCAAAAAACCCGTGTGGAAAAGGCCATAGTATTTTTTTTTTTAATAAGGGAGACTAAACTTGATTTCTTCGTTACATTGTGTGTGTGTGACTGGTTATTGCCCACCTTCTGTTTACAAATACTAATTACTCTGCTAGTGAGATACACTACTGTTTCTCACATTCACTAAAAATCTCACATGAGGACCCTCCTGTCATTAAAGGGGTCCCACTTCCACTGGAGAAGAGTCTAGACTATAGTGACTTCTAGAGCTCTTGCTCCACAAATGTGTGACATTAACTAATCCTGGTTGGCTTCACCATTGCTAAGGCTCTGACCTTGATGACAAAAATAAGAATAAAATCCTACACTTATTTGCAGCAGCACATTTCAGGAAAAATTGGCTTTTGCAGGCAGGCTGTTTTTCAAGTAATCCCATCTACTTCAACATATTCTTCTCATTAAAGGATCCTGGATAAAATTCCAAAAGTTCACCTTTTTTTCCAGATGTTAGAACAGAGTTTGAGACCCACTGAACTAGGGGTCCATTCACACTATACAATCATAGCACTTTAACTCCCATGCTTCCATCCTATGGGAACCTTGTTTTGTTTTTGTTTTTAAGTTTGGTAAGGCTCCAGAGCTTTCTGGCTCAGAATTCTAAATACCTGTCCTTAAATTGCAAATCACAGGATTCCATAGGATGTTGCTACAGCAATTAAAGTGGAATCATAGCACTTTAATTGTGCAGGTCCTAGATGCATAGGCCTCCTATACTTTTTATGGTGGTATAGAAGAGATTATTTTAGCAGGTGCCACTTTTCTTAGCCCCTCATGATAAGCTGGGATTTGGTACCTGGTAGGCAAAATCCCGCTTTTACTCAGTTATTAGAGACGGAGGAATGGGCCCCTTGCCTGTTTTCATAACCAATGCTACATATGAAAGTGTCTTGTTAAGTGACTGAATTACAAAACCCTTCTTCATGCCACAGTCTAGATGGGAAAGCACATTGCCACTTAAGAACTCAATGGTTTTGATGGAATGCCTGTGCTCCCAGAACATGCCTTCACCTGATTTTCAAAGGAACACATTCTTGTACCACAGGCCCCATTTAGTGTGTAGGGATAGCATTTTCAGAGGGATGGAGCGGATGGTACGGAGATGAAGGGTTGGAGAATTCCTCTTCTGTGAACCCAGTAGAATGTGCCTAAATCTGGATTCAACCCAGTTTATAATGACACAAGCTCAGGATAGGTTCCAATGCATACCCTTCAACATTCAACAGATGAAAACTGGGACACAAGAGGCAAACAAACACCAGAGTGTGGTCAAAATGGGAAAAGCCAATAATGAGTAACATAGGCTGCAGCAGCTTGCTTTTGCCTGAGCCTACTAGCAAGAGCAAGACTCTGACTCTGACTTCTCCCCTCCTTTCTCACCTGCTGAGTTAACTGAGTGAAAACTGCTTTCATATTTTGAACTCAGTTTGCAGCAATTGGACAAAGGGGGAAAGTCGGAGAAGTGAGAAGCTAGGATGTTTTAAAAGCAATTGAAAAAAGAATGAGATGACAGAGGATTAATTGGGACTGCCCCTCATTTGGGACAGTTGGAAGTTATGCAGATTTTTCTTCGGGACCTGTTGAATTTATTTATAAAATTCTGTTAATGAATACTGCACAGGGATGGGTCCCAACCAGCCCTCCAGCTGTTGTTGGACTGCAAGTCTCAGCAGCCCTAGCCACAATAGCTAATGGTGAGGCATACTGGGAGATACAGTCCAACAACATCTAGAGGGTGGTACCTGATTCCCACCCCTGCCCCAAGCTAGAAACGCATGATTCTCAGCTGTGGCAAAATTCTACAATCTGCCTGGTACATTTAAAAACTGCTGTGAGTATTGAATTTGCCATGATATTCCTGAAACAATTCCATGTGGATAGGAAAGACCTTTCTCAGGAGTGAAATTTGTAGGCCGTAACATTTGAAACAAACCTTTTATATTCAATAAATCTAGCCATACATCCTTGTCCTCATGTCTTTTTAATGACTTTTTAAGGGCAGAAATAAATTACAAACTAACAAGTGTTAATACATTACAAGAGACCTCCCTTCAGCTGTGATCCTGAAGTTTCTTCCACTTCAGGGGTGGAGAGCCTGTTCTTTAAAATAAGAAGCTAATTTGTTCAGTCTTGCTCTGTGTCCCTTTGGCTTTGATATAAGAATTCTATCCAGCCAAGTCTGCAAATTATTGATTGAAGTCCTTTGAATTTTTTTAAAAGGCTCTGAGCTTCAATTTTCACCATCCTGTAATATTTCATTTAACTTGTGGGTTGAGTGGGACTGAAGCTTGTATTCCAGAGCAAGCAACAATAATGCAGCCCATGAGAAGCTATAATTTGAAATGAACCCATTTTGGTGCAAGCCTGCTGAGGTGATGTTTTGCTCCTGTGAGCCGTTTCAGACTCCCTCAGTCCAGTGTAATGCTGAGTGCAAAATGATTTTACCATGCAAGTGTATTATTGTGAACGTACATAAAAGAAATAATGTAAAATTAAGAAACAGGAAATGGTTAAGAAAAAAATGGGAAAAAATCTGGGCATATGTCAGAGATACATTTGTTTTTAGCAGACCAGTGGAGTACTTACATCCTTCTGGCACTTGCACAAGGAACTTATACAATATACTTTGAGGTCGTGTGTGGGTTGAATCCATACTCGCCAACATTTCAAAAATGAAAACTGGGACTCATGTGGTCAAGCAAATATCAGAGTGTGGTCAAGATGGCAAAAGATATTAATGAAGAAGAATATAAGCTACAAGAGCTGCTGCAGCTTTCATCTGTGAAAATGTTAGTGGGTATGGAATAAGCATCTCTTGACCAATACCCTGCCTGCCAAACTGGACCCAGTACTGGTTTGAAAAGGAAAATGTGACACTTCCAGCCTAGTCAGACCAGGAAACAAAGGCATTTGTCATGACAGATTCCCCATTTCCTATACTGGCATCATTATAGTGGGTTGTAAAATCATATTGCGGACCTGATGCTGCCTAAAGGCTTCCAGTTGGTAATCTCTGGTTTATGAAGTAAATCATTGAAGGCATTTTAGCTTAGCAGGCAACATCCAGTTGGAAGCTGTTTAGAAAAGCAGATTTCTTTTGCATTTATGGGTGGACCACATGCCTATTCTGAGTAAGAAAATGATGTATTCGAGTAGAAACTTTCTAAATCGGGTAGGTAACATATGGCCCTCCAGGTATGGTTGAACTGAAACACCCATCATCTCACACTATTGGCTATACTGCCTAGGACTGATGGGAGTTGTAATCTGTCCACACCTGGAGAGTCATAAGTTGCCTGCCATTGTTCTAAATGGATGCATTTACAAAACTGAAGAGAAGCTAGCTTGAGCTCCGTTTAGGAATATCTCTCCTGGATGTGTTGACAGTAGCAGTAACAATTTTGAAAGCCAGAGAACTGTTTCTATGGGGTTTATCCAAGTTACCAAACATGATAATCTCCTAGCAACACAAAAGAAAAGACGACAGGGCCAAAAATAATAGTGTTCTTTTAAGGCAGTGATTCCCAACCTGGGGTATAGGTACACCCAGGCATACGAAGGAGGACATTTAGGGGTATGTAAAAAAAAAAAGTCAGAAAAAGTATAAAGTATAAGATTTCAAATGATGTCACAACTTGCTGTGGTTCTTGATTGCCTATGGCATGGCAGTCCTATCCCAGAACCTGAAGGGATGGGGCTGGGGGTGGGAATCCTGGAGATAAAAAGAAGAGTGATACACAAGCTAAACTTGTGGCTGCCCCGACCCACAAACTTTTAGAAAAGCATCTTTCTCACATGCATATGCACACACTGCCTTTCGTTTGAGTTGCGGCAATCCTAGCCCCATTCAAGCCTTGCACGCACATGCTCTTCTCCCTCTCTTCCTTGTCTTCCTCTCCATGAGGAGAGAGTGCATCTGGTGGAGACATCCATTTCTTCCCAGTCTGTCTGGAGGAGAGATGTGCAGCACCAGTCGCTTCTCCTCATGCCTTTGGCTGGGAGCAAACTGGATCCTTAGATCACAGGAAGCATCTAGGTGGGTAACAGAGCATGATGGGATGGAGAAGCCCAGATAGGGTAGCTGACCTGACACCCTCCTTTTCCTTCCATGGGTGTGGGGGTATCTCCACACAGCTCACAGAAACTTTCTGGTGGGCCTTTTTTCCCCTTCAAGGAAAAGATGTGGTGGCAGCGGTGGGGTATAATTTATGGAAAGGGCCTGTGAAAAGGTGAAAAAAGACTGGGGAGCACTGTTTTAAGGCCAACGATCAGTAACATCATGTGTTGTGTGCCTGACATTTAAAAGTTGGCTCTAAAGCAAGTTAAATATAATTTGATGTTGCTGTTACTGTGCCAGTTGTGAAATGTGTTATGTATTAAAAGTATCTACCACACATTCTGGATTCAGTGTGTGTTAATCTCATGATGCAATAAGCAGGAGGTCCTTGGGCAATACCAAATACTACAAATTAGTACTTGTAACATAAATCACTCAAAGATTTATGTCAATAAAGACATTAAGTGCACCTGAGTATTATACTGTATAATCTCAGGCTTAGTATTTTGAGCACTTAGTTCTGGGTATGTACCCTTTTGAGAATTACTATAATTAAACCAGTTTACATTTGAAGAAACTGGGGCAGCCATATTGAATAATTTGTCTTAAGTTGATTAATGACACAGTATATTAATTTTCAGCACATTCAGACACTTAGATGCAGTCCACTCTTTGCTCATTTTTCAATAGTTTCATGGACACGAACAAAAATTTTCAGTGAGCAATGTATTTTTGATGTTTTCAGTATAGATTTGAATTATTTCTTTCTATACACGTATGATAGACAGACAGTTGTAATAGTAATTATAGGGCTAGCGACGCATAGATGGGGATAAATGAAATCACTGCTGCTTCTCATTTACCTTCTGAATGGGCAGGAACTTTCTCTGCCACATGAATTTCACATCTAATTTATTTACGCATATTTGTATGCTTCCACTTTGGAGACATCACCGATCAAAATGGTGCTTTCAGTAGAACAGGCTGCCTCATACTCTGAGGATCATGGGAGCTGTTGATGTGTACTTATTACCTCTACTTGAATGATATAGAGTTCTTCTCAGAACCTGATGTAAGAAAGAGGCACAAGTTGGCTTTCTTCCACATAGGATGGGTGCTTGGAAAAGGTTGGAAAAGTTACCTTTTTTGTTCTACAGCTCCCCAGATCTTCAGCCTTGTGGATGTTTTGGAGAAGGACTTTTCCACATTCTGATCCAGACATCTGAGGAAGTAACTATAGTGGCTCCTAAACTACAAATCTTCCCTTGATGCCTTGTGGGTGTTTTGGACAAATTCCCATCTGTCTCAGATGTTGTGGCTGATTTTAAGAGCTGCTGGCAAAAACAATGGAGAGTAGCAATTTAAGGAAGGTTACATCAGATGTCATGTGAGAAAACTCCATTAGTAATGACAAGATAGACATCAAGATAACTGACATTTCTGGAACGTTTTTAGTTCTTTAGAATTTGATGAGATTATAGCAAAACAAATACCCACATATGCCCTTACCACTAAATTTATTAGATTAAGATGGTTATACTCAGTTCTGTTTTTAATTTTCATCAAATCCATTTTCTTAACAAATGTCTAAAGTTATACTCCCAGTATTAGGGAGGGGAACCTGTGTTACAGCAGTGGATGAACTAATCCCATAGCATCCCATCTTTGCCTAGGGGTTATTGCAAATACAGTTTAACATCATCTGAAAGGCATCAAGTTTCCTACCTCAGTGTGCATGCATGTGCAGACACATAAATGTATCTGGAAGAAAGTCCCATTGAACCCAAGATCTTATTTTTGAGTAGAACCTACTCCGCACCAGTAAGTGTACAGGATTTTCACACAACCAGATACTCTGCAACACTATATCATAAGGGAAAATCCAAGGTGAGGGAAAAAGAGAGACATTTTTATGATTTAAAATTATGAATCAAACTCTTGGAAAAAGTAATGAACTCAGAACAGAAGTACTTCTTTGGGACAAGGCCTATATATGTCACCCATCAAGTATGCAACACTTGTGCATTTGTTCCTCAGTAAGCTGATTCTCTGAAAATGTATTTTATACCTTTTGGATATCTTCCACTGATTGCAAAATGTCATTCACTCTTAGTCAAATATAATCTGTTTCTGTAATATCCATGTAATATGCTAAAGCCATTCGTTGTTAGGGCTGGTCTCACCACAGGTTGAGGTAAGATTGCTTGGCAATTGTGAATGTCATTTTAAAAAACAGAAAATGGTTCATTATTTTTATCATTCTTTTTAAAATACATTATTAATTGTAATAAAGCATTTTTATATGGTTTAGATTTTTTTTTGCCATGAGAATAAAAATATCTGGGGCACACTGCTGTCCATTTGCCATGTCTTTTAGTTTAAATAATCAATGTGTCCTTGCTGCCTTGAAAGCTGCCAAACGCTCGTTTGCCTGTGATACATTCAAAGAACTGAGGAGAATTTTTCAATCAGACAGTGAACTTTAGAGGGCTGTGGCAGGGATCAAATGCCTGTGAAGGTGACACCAGCTCTTCGTATGGACAGCAGCATGTTATCACAGGGACTGAAGACACCCTGCATAATGTGGTAAATGGGTGACAGAGGGACTGCTGAAACAGATAAAACTACCCAGGTTTATGGATGTTCTTTGTAAAGGATGGTATTAACAACAGCAAAGCAGAAGGAACAAAAGCAGGAACCAATGCTTTGTTGCTTTCAAGTTCTGTTTTATTGCTCTGCCAATTAAATACACCCTGCTCTTCCCATATATTTTAAGTGATAATGTTTTCCTTATCAGTAAGAGTTGTGGCAAAACCTACTTCACCTTGAACTACAAAAGAGTTTGCAGGGAGGAGGATGTGCATGTCCAATTGTATTATACTCTTCTTTAACATACCTCGGGAGCAATTAGGTGGATCAGATTGCAAAAATGTGAGTAAGATGTGAAAGCAAGATGTACTTCAGCATTAAAGATCACAACCCTAGTACTGTTCTATTTTGATCCACAGATGTCCTTGGGCACAAGGCAGGAAGGAAAGTGCCCAACGAACAGCTTGCTCTAAGCATAATTAGGACCAGAATGTTATGTTTTGAGATCCAGAGAGACCCTATTCCACACTGCCTTCTCCTTGGGGAAAAAAGAAATAGAAGGGTAAGCTTCTGATGTAGAGCTTACCACATCTTCATATCTCCATGTCTGATCAATTGACTCATGGTGCCTAGTGGATCCTATGTCAGTGCAGTGTTGGATTCAAACATCAAAGAAGCAATCCAAGGCACTGGATCTGTTTGGAGGACAGGATTTAGCACCTTGCATAGTTCATTTAAATTTCAGACTAAAACCCAGAGGAGAGGTGCCATTGCACTGAAATGGAAGTCACCAGCTGCCACCACATTTGACACTGACATGTTACCATTATGCATGGATGAGGACTCTGAAGATGTGCCTGATAACCTCTTATTGGGCTTAGACTTAGGGACTGCCAAAAACTCTCTGGTTCAGGCTTAGGGCCTCTGATAATCCTGCGCTTGGAGGAGGAAGTCTGGCTATGATGTTGTACTTCCTCTGTTTACATTGCTGGTTCCTCAGCTTCTGGTTCTAAGTCACTGGTGGACTCCATTTACAAGTACCAGTACCAGGCTTGTAAATACTTCCTTGTAGATAGAGGACAAAACAGAAAGCTGAGGACTGAAGTTTTCTACAAGCCTTAACACAAATTTATTAAAAATGGCTAAAATGAAACCAGTAGTTCATTACCTAAAGCCACTTATCTCATATCTGAATTCTTGATTGTCCTTGTTTTATCTAGTTTAACGACTTAAGAAGAAAAGGACAACAGTCTATGATGCTAAGTGTATTCAGAATTAGTGAAAGTAACCCTTTTTTGAGAAACTGTTCCCAGAGCTATTTGTCAGCTTTGCTGCCCTTTGTCTAACCTGAGTGGAGGAAGATTTGGCTTTAAAAGAATTTTCTCTATGCCCATAATCAGTTTGGTTTTGCTTTGTTTTCAAAGTACCACATAATATACAGGATGGTTTGATGGAAATTTACCTGTACAGGGAGATTAGTAGGCTCATGCGACAGAGGAGGAGTACATCCATGGTAACATAATTTACATGCCGTTTTACTGGGAAGAAAGGAAAAGTAAATACTTGATGTGAAACAGCTTCAGCTTTCAGAAGTGTTCAGAGGGGGGCAGGAGTTGAGGTGTGGGGAGAGAAGAGATTGCCTTGAGGTAGAAAGATGTCATGCAGAATTCTAAATAGGAGTCACTCACAGAACGTTGATAAAGCAAACCCAGTGCTCTGTGCGAAGCATATGAATGCTGATGAATCCTGAAGTATCCATTAAAGGCAGCTTAACACCAGCTGTAGTGTTATCCTTACAAATAAGAAAGATAAATATACTCTCTCTAATACACATAGTGTCTCTGTCTCTTTTTAAAAAGGAGTCTATCTACTTGTTTTATTCATGTTGGTAAAAGGGAAAATGACCTGGTATTTGCAGTATTGAATCCAGAAATTGAAGATTAGTGGCTGGAGGTTTCTTACATGCTATGTACTATCTGGGCATCTGATTCACAGAATACATTGCATAACATATATTACAGTGGTGCATCCAAACTACAAGAATAGAAAGTAACCTGTGGAACAATTGACTCAGAAGTAAATCCCATTGACATAACACCAAGTGTAGGCAATTTGTGGCCCTCCATGCATTGTTGGACAACAAATTCCAGCATCTGTTATCACCAGCTATGATGGCTAGGGCTGATGGCTGTTGCACTTCAGCAACATCTGGAGAATGAGAAGTTACTTCTGACTTATGTTAGGTGGGAAGGCCCATAGCTCAGTGGTACATTCTGTGTATGCAGAAAGCCCTAGGTCAACCTCCAGCATCTCCAGGTATTCCTGAGAGCTCCTGGTGACCCAGTGTAGTGTAGGGTTCAATTCCCACTTGACCATGGAAACTCACTGGGTGACCGTGGGCACATCACACACTCTCATCCCCAGAAAACCCCATAACAGGTTCTCCTTTGGACTTCCATAAGTCAAAAATGTCTTGAAGGCACACAACAACAATCATCTGTTACTTGCCATGCCGATTAGGACTTCTGGAGGTGCCCCAAACATCCAGAGGAAGCCAGATTGCCTTTCTCTTGGCACAGACACTACTGACCTAATGCATAGGAGTTCTGGCAGTATAAGGCAGCTTCCCATGACTAAGCAAAAGTTCTTAATCACCTTGACCATGAATTATTGGGTGTTTGTAAACAAATTGTTTTAGCCTAGGGCTGCGAGATAAGACAATGAATAAGGTTCCTGTTCCTTTAATAGTAGTGTAGGAGAGAGAATTTCAGCAGGTGTTGCTTGTCATTATAGAGAAGAAAATCCTTTTTCTATGTACCCCTTAAATAGGGAGGCGCCATATTTCTCCCAGCAGCCCTATTTTAGCTTCCTGCCCCATCACCAAATGATGAACCACCAAACCTAATAGAGGTCGATAACAACAACCACCATAATAGTAGTTATTTTACACAGTCCTTCTCCTAATAAAGTAGTGATTGGGCTTAATAATACCACTGTTAGGAACAGTAATAAACAATTTTATGTAATCCATAGTAGTTTCTGGAATACAAGAGCACAGGCTCCTGCTCCAAGGAACTTTACAACCTAAAGTTTAGCACTGGAGAAATAAAGGAAGGAAAGAGGAAAGGGAAGCTATAATAGAATACATTTTTTATTTTCTCTGGTTACTTGTGCTTTGCCTTAGTCACAAGCTCAGTTACAGTAGGTCATGGACACTTAGGCCCTTTTTGCACCTTACCTTTTCCTGGTGCTGGGCCGCATGAAGGCTTGGGAGGAATGCTGTTGCATCCCTCCTGCTTCGGCTCCGCAGCTCCTTCCTCATTGCGCGAACGCCCCGCCTCTTCTGTTTGCAGTGCAGCCTGGGACCTCACAGGCTGCACTGAGGAGAGAACGCACGACCAGCCCAGCTTCCGAGGCTCTGCATGCCAGGTGAAAAAATGTGCGTGCAGTCCGCGTCAGGCCCTTAAGCATCACGCAAATGTGAGTGCGTTGTATGGACCGCTCCTCACATTTACGCGATGCTCAAGGGGCCCTTTCGCTTCAGAAACGCCGTGCTAAAAGGGCTTTATAACGATGTGGCAGCTAGGTTATGACAGTCTCACTCCATCGTTTCTAAAGGGCATGCAGCACATGTTCATGGATATTTACTCAAAAGTGCAATTGAATTCAATGGGATTAGCTAAGCATGCATAGCTAAATGAGTACAGGATTGCTCCATTGCTTCCTTACTATAATTTTAGCCAGATTAGAACCAATAATAAGTGCTGCCAGATTCACATAACATCCTCACTTTTGATGTTAGAAATCAAGTTGGAATTGTTCCCAAGTTTTAACCCAGTTGTCATACTAGGCACATAGCAGAGGCTGCTCAGACTTGCTTGATCTTTATCTGTCTTCCTTTAGCACTGGTTTGTGTAATGGTTAGGATGAGAGTGCTAAAAGAGCAACAGCTTTTCCAACCATTGCAGTAGCCACAGTCCAGATGTCCGTTTGCCCCCTCAGGTTAAGTAATTTGGACAGGTAAGATTCTTATTTCAGTAGTTAAGCACACCACTGTTCTCTTTGAACCGAATGTGTTGAATCTCCCCACACTTTCTTTTCTTCCTTTGCTGCTGCCTATAGCATCTTCTTGCTTACTCGCAACAGCTAGTTGTATGGCTGCTGCAGCCTGTAGCAAACTGATAGTGTATGCTCTCTGCCATGTACAGTATTTCACTTTTGCCTCACCATAGCAAATGCTGCTTTTCAGGCACTGTATGCTTTAAATAAATTTGGTCTTAAGCATGTACATGTCAGTGGATTCACATACTTGCCATACTATGTAGACATTTTGCTGCCTGAGATAGAGAAGTTGAGAAACTTCTCTTACACAGAACTTGGAAAAGTTACTTTTGGACTACAGCACCCAGAATTCTGCAGCTATCATGGATAGCCACTGAAGATTCTGGGAGATATAGCCTAAAAAGTAATTTTTATAAACTCTGCTCAAATGCAGCCAAGCTATTTGGACATATGATATATGGCAGAAAATCCAACAAAAGCTTCCTTTCAACCTCAGCAATAAAAACACGATAACAAACTAAATCACTAATAACACCCCAAATCTGTTGCTGGAGGCAGCCACCTCATTCTGCCCAAGCCCTAGCATAATGGTTGGAATGGCTTAGAATTAGAACAAGTGTAGGTTTTCCTGTGGTCAACCACACACTGGCATTATGGTAAAAGGGTCTGACTATGGTAGTTTAAGCAATGTGTAATTTTTTTACTCCACCACAGACTTCTCCAGTATAGAATACCCAACCAGCTCTTTGTGGCAAATGAATCAACAAGCAATTTGCCATAAGCCAAATGCTCCAGTGGGCAAAGAAAAAGAAAACAGCAGTAACTTTAAGCTAATATACAGGTAAAGCAGCTACACTCCCCATTTTCATTAGCACATGAATGATCTTCACAGGATTTCTGCCAAAGTTTAGTCAGCCCTTTGAGATTTATGGATAAAAGACACTCTGCTATCTAAGTGGAAATTACACTTTTTATTATTGCTTCCCTATTGAAATCCAAAGCATTATGGGCTAGCATTAATAACAGTCATTGTTATCTGTAGTCTTATTTCTGCTCCCTTTTAAAGGACTGCTATTCTGCTGTTAATAAATCCAATAAAATTTGTGGCCACAGAAAACGTAAAAAGATTAGTCGATATTGTCACAGATAAACGAATAGGTGACTGAGACCTATCTGGGAAACATGTATTTGTTGTAGTATTGTCCTAATGAAAACAATGAAATGCTGATGAACTTTCCAGTCTACCTGCTTGCTTGTGTTCAGTGAGCAAATTCCTTCCTGTACTGAAAATAAATTCTCCAGATGATAGTGAACATACTGATATTTGCCATTAGCTCAAGGAAACTTATGATCACCATTAAAATGCCAGCACTCTGGAAAATAACAGTGAAGTAAACACTGATTTGCATTTGTATCATAAAATGGCTTGTGTCTTTCAGTATATCATCATAATTGGTGTTTGAGAAAGGATTCTGGAGCAGAAGATGTACTATTGGAAGTACCCTTTTAGCCATGGAGGAAGCCCTCAGACAAAAGAGGTACTCAGCTGGGTATATACAGATGGGATGGACACGGTGGTGGAATAGGACGTATTAAAGAAGTCTTGTGCTAGGAATATAATTAAACAGTAAAAAATTACATACAAGTGACAAAGTTTCTGGGGTGGGGTGGAGACTCTTTTATAGTAATTCTCATTAATCCCCCCAGCCAAAATGGCTACAAACCACATTGGTTGGGGATTCTGAGAGCTGTAGTCTGAAGTGAAACATTTCTGATCTTTGCAAATAAATAACAAAATCCTAGTATCCTCCCGTTTCCCTTGTGCTGTTTTGTTCAGTTTGCAGCCATAGATTTTCTTGAGGAATTAAGAGAAGCACTAACCATTTTGTTACGCCAAAGATTCTGTGGCACTTTGCAGAAATCTGCAAAATCTTCAATCTGCTGCAGAATCTACTTTTCTGTAGATATTTTTGCTAGAATGGGTTGAATTTGGAGATGGGTGATAGACTTTTGAGCACATTCAAAATGGTGAGAGAAAGACATTACTGCTCACCGTGTACCCAGGCATTCTATAGCTGTCCATTAAGCACACTGAAGGTGTTGAATTTGATGTGAGATGTACTCTTTGTTACTCTTTTTCTTTTCTTTCCCCTACTACCCTCCCTTTTCTTTTCTTTTCTTTTCTTTTCTTTTGGTTTAGTTTATAGCCACGCTTCCTCACAAGAGTCAGGAATGCTTAACAAATTGCTTTTAAAAACACAATTAAAACCACAAATTACAAATATGTGCAATCGCAAATTATACATGTCAGCTAAAATGCAATAAAAGAAATATAAACAAGCAGTATATGAACCTACCTTACACTGGGATGATTCATGCATCCAGGTCAGTGTTGTCTACTCCCTTTTTCTTCCATAATAACTGACATATAACTACCTCTCTCTCCTCCATTCCCTCCTCCTTCATTCTTTATATAAAATGTTGAACTATAATAAAACCCACTCATAAATTGCCACAGTCCATAATATGATCAGAATTAAGAGTGTTAGTGAAAAATTTCCACAATGTTTTGTTTACACTAAAAAGCTACTTAAAAGCTTGTTAAATACATATAGACTGAAAGGGGGATGTTTCTTATGCTTATGCACATTCTAATGTGTAAATTGTAATTTGGTGTTTATATTTGCATTATATTATTACACACAGAGGTCATCAGGCCATTAGCCCTGTCCTTAACTATCCTGACAAGAGTAGGAAGGCTTCTTCATTATGAAGTACCTGCTTATCATGAGGTATCATATTCATCAAGAGATATTTGCTGCCAACTCTGCACTTTCTGCAAAACAAGTTAAAGGCACTGGAAAATAGCCATGCAAGTTCTGTCTTCTGCTGCTGAATGGAAGTAATAAAAAGTAATTTTCACCTCTTTTGGAAAGTAATCTTTTTCTGGCAGTCTGTCTACAACCTCGCTTCCAAGGGTACTGGTTACAAGCATTAGACTTCAGCTCAGGAGACCAAGATTTGAATCCCTGCTCAGCCATGGAAATCCCTGGGAGACCTTGGGCAAGTCACACTCTCTTGGCCTCAGAGAAAGGAAATGGGAAACTCTCTGAACAAATCTTGCCATATTAGGTTCATCTTAAGGCTGCCATAAGTTGGAAACAACTTGAAGGCAAAACAACAAGATAAAAAGAGAAGATTGGAAAACATGAGGAACACTTCAGAGGGATCAACAGAACAGGAAGGGTGTGGTACATCTATTCCAGCCTTCTGTTTGCTTTCCAGCAATGGCTTGTCCAGATGGAACAATGGATTATCTAATTTGTTTGTCTTCTGAAAGCCTTGAGCCTAGCAACTGTCATCACTACAAACGAGGCATTATACATTCAAGCAATCCAGTAAATAGTGGTAGTAATAGTGATAACTGCTGCTGCATTTGACATAGTTCCCTTTTTCACAACACATATGAAAGACTGAACACATTATTTGTAATGTGAAAGAAGTGACCAACCAAGATGGCCAAATAATGTTCACTTTCCAGTGTTGCCTCACAATGGATGTAGAGCTCCTTGCTGAATGGGTTGGTTTTGGAACTGGATGGCAATAGTTGAACTTTGAAGTTACGTTTTTGCCTTTCTAGGCTATTAGGGTTATATTTTATTTTTCAAAGCCAGATGAAACAGGTGTGGTCCATTTCTCCTATTTCTTTGAGTGATTGAGAGTCCTTACCACTTGTCAGCTAATTTGGATTCTCTCTGGGGACACCTTTATCAATTACTGGTCACCTGAGGGCCTAGTTCATGATAATGTTTAAACCAGATACGCCAAGTTAAGATCAACATTCCCCTTAAGTGTTACTAAGTATTGGAATCTTAGAATATTTACATAGGAAATGAGCATGCTCTTCAGTACTTTTAAGGCTGTATGTGTACTTAGACATATACAAACACATACATTTTCCTTGGGTAAAACACAGGCTTGTCAATGTCTGGATGCTGAGTTTTCAGTACATTACATTACATTACATTACATTGCATGTAAAGCATCATACATTCATTAAATAACATAATTGTCTCACTTGGCTGTTAGGATGTTACACTTAAGAACTTTCATAGAGGCTGCTCTTATCTTTCTGTATCTCTTTATCAAATTTTGTCATAGTTAATACATGTGGGGGCACACCCCTTCCAGAACATTAACATGACCACTTATCTATTGTCATCACCATCAGGTTCTTTCTATAGTGTCTGTTAAGGCACTATACAGACATTTCATAAATGCTTTCACATGTACAGGCTATTCTGTCCCTTGTTTCATATTCTAAACCATTAATACAACTTAGCCAATTATCAATTCAGGTATATATGTTCATCTGTAGAGGCTAAATGGGCTTCTGCGAATACACAGGTATTCAAATCCCAAATTCAAATCTCCTTGAACATTGTTAAATCTTAACAGCATTCATTATAAACATGTTAATGAGCATCCATTACAAGCATAATGGGACACATCTATTTATCTTAGCTTAACCTTATCAATACCAGCAGTCTATTAGTTCATCGGGAGCAGTCTGGTCATAGAAAACAATTTTCCTTTCTGGAGACATGCTCAATGAGTATCTGGTATGGGCTCTATCATCACTCTTTTTATTCTGTCTTCAGTACATTCAGCTAATTGGCTGTTCCATCTGGCCCAATTAGACAGGAAGTCTCTAGGGGATCTCAGTTTTATTGACAATCCTCTCCTCCAATCAAAACAAAGATTTTTATCTAGGACTAATAATCTAGTCCTCAATAAGAGATCTAGCTGGTGCGTTAACTAGAAGTGTTATTCTAGATCTATCTATTGACTGTCATCTCCTCTTGATTATACTTGTGTAGGAATTTTCTTATTTACATTCTATTGCCCTGACATGTTTCCCAGACTGGAGCTGAAACCAGTTATTTAATAATTCTTAATAGTTCTGAATGGCATAGATAAGCTCACTTACAGATTTAACTGCTTATATTAGTTCTTTCTATGCTATATATTATGTTCTCTGTAGGTTATATTAGGTTACATTCTGTACTTTATGGGCATATTATAAGGCCACAAAGGTGTAACAGAGAAGTAGATGGCTATGTCTCCTGATGCTCCTCCAGCTTTTGATAGTCTTCTTTAATGGTAGCAATTACAAGAATAGGAGTAGCTGCAGCAATTAATTTTGCAAACCAAACAATTTTTTAAAAAACAAATAATATTCAACTGGCGTGCTAAAATAAAGATTTATATGTCCACTTGTACCTATTAAAACACCTGAAGTTAAAATAGGTACACACAGTTATGAGGTACGTATGATTTCTTAAGCAGATCTAGTAGTTTTCATCCCCATTTGGACAGAGTGATCTGTATTTGCAATGAATAAAACTCAGTTGAAAACCACCTTAAATTGCTTTGTAGGACAAAAAAACAACAAACTTTCACTGAAGGAAATAAATTACTTAGTTATTTATCAGTGTTTTTACTTTACTTTTGTTCCAATGACCTTAAGTTGGCTATATCTGTCTACAGTTAATTAGAAAAAACATATTCACTCATATTTCTGGCCAAAAATACACTTACAGAAATGCTGGAAATTACTTAAATTACACATGAAATGACCCCTGATTTTATGAAGCTTGTGACCTTTTGATCATACATCTTTCCCTCTGTCATTTTTTCTTTCTAGCTGTGCTCTCTCAGACTCTTACCACTTTGAAATTCATCTTCATACTGTATTTTTACTTTGCATAAACACTTTTTTAAAAAAAAACTCCTTCATCTCATAAAAAAAAATCCTTCATACTCATTATTTTACTGTCCCCATGTCTTTATGGTTGTCCCTGGTAGGTATCATGTGTTCTCTTCATCTTTCCCCAAGACCTGACTTAATATGTTGGTTCAAATATATGAATATAATGTAATAGTTTATGTAAATAATAATTTATTTACAATAATATACCTTGGAATGACCTCCCAAATTTGTCTGAGCATCCTTTCAACCTCGACTGGACTGTTTAATATTTCTTGGAGACTTATCTCTCATGTTTGATTCTGTTTTAGCTTTACCTTTTTTTGCCACAATGAAGAAGATAGTGTACACTTTGGCTATCCACAGCATGTATCTAACAAAACATTTACATACTCATTTCCAAGTTCCTCTCTGCATGCTTTGAACAAAGGTATTGGGGTGAGTTTAGTGCCTAATCACTGTGAGAAAAGCATACTAATGTTTCTTTAATAGTGTCAGTGGTCACCTGGTTGGATAATTAACTTCCAAGGTTGAAGGCTTTGATCTACAGTGTGTTTGTGTATATGTTCGAGAGAGACAAAGAGAGACATAGAGAGAGGAAAGGAAGATGAAACAGTCATTCTGGAGTGTGACTGGTTGGGAGGAAAAGATAGATAGCTTTGAATGTAAAATGTACAGCATTCTACAGGAACATTGGTAGCTGTTTTATTACCATGTCAGGCCATTAGTCTCTCTAGCACAATGGTGTCTATGTTAGCCTTCTCCATTCTGATGCTACCATAGATGTTGGCTCAGAGGCTGGTTTGATCATGAGTTGCAATGCAACACATTTGGGTGTGTGCACTAAGTTGAAGATGTTCTGTACATACTAGTAGAAACTCTCCATGTTTTCAAACACAAATATTTCAGCTTATGGTGCAGAGGCTGATGATGGATCCTGGATGCTCCTGTATGCAGAGCATGTACTCTGCCACTTAAGGACCCATGGGTTGCCCTTTAGAGTTGCCTCCCACACTGCTCTCTGAAAATATGAGGCAGAATTTGTACTGTGCTAACTGCTTTGAGAAGTGCACTTGACTCCACTGTGCACTGCCTTTACATCAGGAGAAACATAAAAACACTTCAAAGACACCAGTGCTCTTCATCCACAGGAAAGCAATGCCCCACAGTATTGCTCCTGTAACATCTCATTGCTATGAGAAGTCACAAAGTTTATCATTGTGCTCTTGTCGGTGATGAATACAGTGCAAAAAGATTGCCACCAGTGCTCATTGTGTTGTAGTATTTGTCTTTATATAAATATAGATATAGACATACCTCAGCATTCAGTCCTAGGAGGTGCCACTAACACAAAGGAGAGCATCTATTTTTAAAATATCTGGAAGAATAACAACTGTCTGTTTAACCCTTACATGTGCTTCCAGACTAATTAATAAGCTCGACATTTTGTAGATCAGCTGTGTCTCGCCAGCTAGTGTAAAAACTGTAAGTTATTAGATAATATCCTTTGTTCACTTGCTGACAGACATATGAAAAGCCACATTAACGGTTTTAATGGAAATCTCTCATCCACATCACAACTGTCAGAACTCTGATTTGCTCTTCCTCAAGAATGAGCATAGCAAGATGAAATAATGTTCAGTCTAGTTAAGCCCCTTTAGGTGTCTTTATGACGCAAAACAAAATCTAAAGATGGGTTTAAATTCTGGTGAAGTTGGTGCTGTAGAAGAATTCTACAGATATCATTGGTGTTTGTGTTTTCAAGTCACCTGTCAACTTGTGGCAATTCTGTGAATTTCATGGGGTTTTCTTAGGCAAAGGAATACTCAGAGGTGGTTTTGCCAGTCTCTTCCTCTAAAATATAGCTTACAGCACCTGGTGTTCATTGGCAGTCTCCCACCCAAGCACTAACCAGATCTGACCCTGTTTAGTTTCCAAGATCAGACAGCATCTGGTATCTATAGCATATTTAGCCTCTGGATAGTGTAGACTGCTAAAAAGACAAATAAATTGGTGCTACAGCAACACCATAAATTGAAGTTGACATTGGCAGTTAACAACAACAACAAAGTTGATATCTCCATTTTTAGATATCGATGTTCCATTTGATTAAAATATAACATGCCTCTTTCTGTTTTCTTGTTGTTGTGTACCTTCAAGTCATTTCTGACTTATGACAATCCTAACTTGAACCTATCACACAATTTTATAGAGCTGAGAGTTTATGACATGCCCAATGTCCTCCAGTGGGTTTCCATGGCTGAGTGGGGAATCGAAGCCTGCTCTCCAGAATTGTAATCCAGCATTCACTTCGCTATATCACAGTGGTTTTCTTCTGCCTTCTTTGTTGTTGTGTGCCTTCAAGTCAGAAATGTCATTTCTGACTTATGCAACCTTAAGGCAAAACTATCAAGAGAATTCTAGGAATCAAACTCTGGTCTCCAAAGTCATAGTCCAACACTCAGATCACCATCCCCCCCTTAAAAAAAAACAGTGTAGAGAAGTTATAAGCTATTTCCGCACTAGACTGTTATAGTGCTATTCTTCCACTTTCAACATCCTATGGAATCCTGGGGTTTGCAGTTTAGGGAGGGGCCACCAGGATTCCATAGGATGTTGAAAGTGGAATAATAGCGATATAACAGTCTAGTGCAGAATGGCCATAGTCTTCATGTGATACTTACCTCTGACCAATACTAACATTGTAATATGCCATCCATATGTAATAAGAGACAAAACCCTTTTCATTTGTGATTTGATGCTGATGCTGTTATTTCCCACAAAGCTGGCTTCCATTTATGGCAACCCTATAAGTTAGAAACCTCCATGGCCATCTAAAACCCTGCTCAGGGTTTTACAGAGGCCATTTCCGCACTAGACTGTTATAGCGGCCCCTCCCGAAATGGCAAACCCCAAGATTCCATAGGATGTTGAAAGTGGAATCATAGTGCTATAACAGCCCAGTGTGAAAATGGCCAAAGTCAGGACTGTGGCTTCCTCTCTCAGTCAATCCATCTGTAATGTGATCCTTCTGTTACTTAGGCCATTTCTGCGCTAGACTGCTATAGTGCTATTCTTCCACTTTCAACATCCTATGGAATCCTAGGGCTTGCAGTTTAGGGAGGGGCCTCAAAGGAATAATAGCACTATAACCATCTAGTGCAGAAATGGCCTTACTATGGTTATATTGTACCTTTGATTCAAGTCAGTGCAAATTCTTGTCTTCTTCTCCCCTGCTCCTTTTGTCACAGCAACTTTGAAGTGGGCTTAGAGTCAGTGACTGACCAAAGCCAGTCATATAGAGCTGGAGGGAACTGCAAGGGCCATCTTATCCAACTTTCTGCCATGTAAGAATCCACAGTTGCTTCCTTCACACACTATACTTTTATAGTGTTATGATGCCACGACAACATCCTGTAGAATTCCGGGGTTTATAGTTCAGTGAGGCCCAAGAGCTCTCTGACTGGGAATTTTAAATGTCCCACGATCCCATAGGATGTTGCCATGGAAGTTAAAGTGGACTATAGTGCTATAACAGCCCAGTGCAATGAGCTTTTAAAAGTTCTGGTGAAGTTGAAGGTCTTTTGATTTTGTTTTGTATCATAAAGACTCCTAAATGGGCTTAACTAGCCTGAACATTATTTCATCTCGCTATGCTCATTCTTGAGGATCAGAATCTGATCCCTTACATTCTAATTGGATATTCTATAGGAGGCAGATCAAACAACCACTGTGAAATAGAAACATGATGAAGAAGTAAAAGTACCAGTTGATGAAACAGAGGAATGGATAACATAAAAACAGTGGGGCATGAAAATGAATGTTCTGGTTGTGGAAAAAATGTGGAACCTAAAAAAGCTAGACTTTTGAAGGAAACAGAAAGCAAAGTGGGGATGAATAGGAAGGAAGGAAGGAAGGAAGGAAGGAAAAGAATATTTTGTCTCCTTCCTCTTTCTTGCAATCTGGACTACCATCAAACCAGTTGTCTTTAGAGCTGTACCTTTCAAAGAACCTTGAAAACTATTTATCCAAAGTACTGTAATCTGTAGGCAGTGATATTCTTCTTTGAAAATATGTGAGTTCAAAGCTCTTTGAAATATATATCTGGGTAAGCCTCAGTAATTAAGTCAATTAATACCCTTTTAAATAAATAAAGGACATTTTGATTGAAGAGTTCAGTGGACCTGTTACTCATTTGGTGTAAGCCTTTCTTTGAGGTCACAGTTTTATTACAGCAACATCAAAACTGGAACTGTATTTTGTATTTGGGAAAATGCAAAACTTTCCCCGTTGCCATAACCACAATGTTATTGCAATTGTTTGGCCAAATGTGAACTTATTATAGAAACACATTGCATATTCTCAGGCTGGAGCCTTATTGGTGTTTTGCTACTTCACTCTCTCATCTGGCAGACTATTTTAAGCAATATTTTAAAACCTTATCCTTTACCACCTTCATGTCTTTTGTAGTGCCTCTTCATCTCTAGCCTTCCTAAAGAATTGTACTTTCAATTTTTCAGTAGTAAATTGAAGACTGAAAGCTAGTGGGAACCAGTGGATTAGACTTCAGACCTAGCCAGCTAGTCCAGCAGCACCTAGGATATACTGGTTGTGCTGATCAGCCTCCATCCAAATCTGCCAAAAGAATAGAAACCTTATCTGCAGTAAATTGTTAGGTATTTACTTGCTTATTTCACTTCCAGGGATAGGGAGAGGTGCCAAATAACTTGGCTGGCTTCATCATGGCCGAGGAAAGGGCTGCCAAATAAAATGTCTTAGTGTTCATCCAGGCTGGGCCAAAGCCTCAGGATTTTATGGGAGTTGTATCTGTAGGCATCAGAGTTTTTTTGTTTTTTGTTTTTTAATATTCAAGTGGTATGACTCCTGTCCCAGTCCATTTGTTGTTAATTTCCAGGATGAGTTGTGACTTCTTAAACCCAGGGTAGGAAATAGTTATTTTTTTTTTCTCTCCCAGGACTTTCTGATACAGAGAGGGTTAAAGGCCCTGTGACCTTTCTCTTGGTCTCTCCTACACTTCCTGGTAAGTCCCTCTGATGACAAGTTGAATGGAAGTGTGACCTTTCTGCTGGATGTTCTCTTCTGACCCTCCATCGATCACTACATTACACCACTCATGCCACACTTCAAGAAGCGGGGGGCAAAGACAGAAACCCAGTGTCTTTTGGAGATGATTGGATGTGGGGGTAGGAACAATTGATATAAGATATGCAACTTCAGGAACAAAATAACCTGACTAGTGGCCATTTGCAGGAGCCCCTAGCCTTTAAAGTGCCACAAGATGCTTTGTGTAGTGTATTTATACCCCATTCTTCAGCCACAAGGGCTTTCAGAGTGGCTTACCTATTGTTGATTTGACAGCCCTCTGCCCTTAGGCTTACAATTTAAATAACCCTGGCACAAAAAAAAAAGTGCATGGCAGCCAGGCAGGGGACTAAGTCCAGTAGTCTTCTCTTCCTCCAAGGTCAGGGCAGTGGCAGTTTGGATGGAGACAGGGCCTTTCATCTGCTTCTGGGCCAAGGCATGATGGAGCTCACTAGGCACTTAGCCTTGTGTGAAGTAGGGTGTGTGTGCACATATACACATGCATGCGTGTGAGATTTGCCAAACTTCTTCAGGTAGAAAAATATCTTGGGTTGCCCCTCTTTATGGGATTCGTGAGGTTAAAAATATTTGCCAGAATCCTAGATCAGCTACATCTGGATAATTAACATCTTCTCACCCTTAAGCACCTTAATACCAGCTTATGGACTGAGCAAAGGAGGTCTCTTTAGCTTTCAACTGGGAGGCAAGCAGGACAGTGTTTCCACCTATTCCTGCCAGCAAGCAAGGATGTGACCAGGACTTGAAACAAGGCGCTGCTTCTTATCGTTGCAAGCTAGCTTGCCAACAAGAAGCAGGTGGAAATGTTGTAATCCTTGAACCCTGACTGGAAGCTAAATGGGCTTCCTTCAGCCTATCTGGTGGCTGGCCCTTAAGGGAGACTAGGGCGGCAAATATATGGATTTCCAGTAAAACTGTGTAGTCTTACTGAATAAAACCAGTTACAGATCTGTAACTCTAGGTTGTGAATTTGCAACTACAATACCGAATACCAGATATTGTTTATCAAATCTTATGAATCAGATAATCAGCAGATTCAGATAGATAAAAATTAAATAATTAAAAATAAATGCATGTTCCAACAGTATAGAAAAGCAAAGCAAAGCAAACTTGGATTTGTCCTCTTAAAAAACACCTGCTGAGAGAATTCTAGAAAGAAAAGGTGCCATTCTGAAGCATGTTTTGTGTTTCCTACAACTGCTGGTGATGGATTATCTTCTTTACTCAAAGAGAAAGAACTGTGAATCTCAGAAATCATGCTCTAAGTAAAATAATCCACCTACCATTGCATAAACTAGGCTGCTTTGTATTCTTCAAACTATTCCATTCATTTCAGGGCTGTGAAGATTAGCTTGTCAGGTACTTAATTTCTTACAGAAGAATGTAAAAATCCTCTTTTCTCTATGAACAGATGTTTCCAGACTACATTGGGATAAGTGTTGAGCTGTTAACATCTCTGCGCCAATCCAGAATGAGACCTTTTCATCTACATTTGCATGCAATTAGGCAGGTCAGAGGTAATAACAACTATGCACTGATTACAAAATCATGATTGTGACTCCACGATGATGATTAACAAAGAATGGACAGTAATACTGTTTGCCAGGGGTCTCACAGGATCTCAGTTCTGTACTAGAACTTTCTATTTCTACAGAGAGAGAATTCTAATGGGAGTATATGATTCTATAGCATGGATTTTTGACGATCAGAAGCTACGTTTCAAAAACACGCATTATACTATATATATCAGTGGTGAGCAAAGTGTGACCTGCAAGCTGCAAACAGTCCCTGAAATTCCCCACCCAAACCCCCCGTTTTTGTGTGTATGTTTTTTCAGCCATATTTACCCCAATACATTGCGGAGAGCCTCCCAAATATGAAAAAACACATCCAGCCCCAGACAGAGAGCCCCCAGAAAGCCATAGCATCCTCAAATACCACTTTTCATTGGAATTTTTCTCAAACTGGGGACAAAAAGTGTTACCACACCATTTCCAGTCACCATTTTGGGAAGAATTCAGATAAAAATAGAGGTATCTGGAGATACTGTCAAGGTGATGTAGCCATGGGGGCGGCCGGGAGAGAATTGTCCTCTGGCTCCTGTGCAGTTGTCCATCCCTAATCTATAACGCATAGCACATGCCTAAGAGGCACCTATATTGAGTACTATTAGAATTTATTTTAGTTGGATTAATTAATCTGCTGGAAAAGAGACAAATAATCAACTACCGGTATTATGAAATGCTTGATGGGCCTACATTAATAGCTTGCTAGTTTTGAAATAGTCTTCCAAAGAAATTGTACCAGAGAGTAGTAGTGATTGGCAGAGCTGGCTCTATCATTAGGCAGCGTGAAGCAACTGCCTCAGGCATACTTTGGGTGTCATGAAAGGACAGCATGGTTTTATTGTTAGGGATGGGCAAAGGAATTTGTGGGATTTTTTTTTTCCTACCAAGTCCCAAAATAACTCGTCAGATGTTGGGAACTATGGGGCTTGTCTTGGATTGGATGGTTTGTGTCTCATTTGCACATCTGCAGAACTTTGGCCAGCAAAACAATTGTGGGACATCCCTAAGGATTTATCATGATCAGACTCCATTCCCCATTCCACCCTCAGAAGACCCTGGAGTGATAAGCGCATTGTCATAGGAAGAAGTTGGAGCAATATATCTTGTCTCCTCTGTTTAGGATCTCAGTGACTTCTGAATTCCATTTTTATAACAGTAACTTTGAGATCTTTCATATTCTAGGATTACGTCCCTTAAACTGATTTGTGGAAGTCAGTATTTGGGCCACTTCCTGTTTCATCCTAGCTTGCAGACTAGTAAAAAACCTATAAAAATCTGTTTCAGGGGTTTTACTTTCATTTTGAATTTTCTTTTCCTTGCTATTAGTTCTGATGGATTTCAGAAGAAAGTAATTCTTTTTATGAGCCTGAGAATGATTACCACTCTTTTTGTGTGTCTATAGGACTCTGTGTGTGTGTGTGTGTGTGTGTGTGTGTGTACTCTGAAAATAAAAGCCAACAGCAGTTCATAAATGTATGTGTACATATGTGCATGTACACACACACACACACACACACACACATCTTGTACTCCAGGCCTCACAGTTCTGTGACATATGTGCCATACTCCCAGAAGCCTAGTGGTTGCCAGTGATTTGGGAATGCTATTTAATTTCTCAATCACTATTGGTAGAAAAGTACAGAATAAAATCTCACAATGTATAAAATGTTTATAACTGATAATACAAACTTTCTTTTCAGTTATAAACCGTTGCTTCAGTGTAGGCCTGCAAAAATATATGAATGTTGCTCTTATTAGTCACAAAGATAAGAACCAGAATCTAGTCACTGGATAGACCACAACTAAAATTAATATATGAGATTTCTGAGTTCTACAACTCAGATACAGGCAATAGGAACCTTTCAGTGATTACTGGCTAGCTCTGTACCTGTGGATGATGGAGGACTTGAATTGTAGCAATGAAATAGTCCCACTTAGACTTGAGGGAACCATAGGCCATTTCTGCACTAGACTATTATAGTGCTATTATCCACTTTCAGTATCCTATGGAATCCTGGTGTGTTATGTGCTATGTGTCCCTCCCTAAACTGCAAACCCCAGGATTCCATAGGATATTGAAAGTGGAATAATAACACTATAATAGTCTATAATATATAGTCTAGTGCAGAAATGGCAATAGAATTATACAGTTGGAAGTGACTCCAGGTCCATCTAGTCTAGCCCCTTGTTTGTGCAAGAATACACAGCTAAAGCATTCCTGAGAAGGGGTTACACAGTCTCTATTTAAAGTATTCCAATGAAGGAGAGACTGCCATGTTCTTAGGTAGTCTATTCCAGAATCAAACAGCTCTTACCATCAGGAAATTCTTTGTAATGCTTAGTTGGGATGTTTTTTCCTTGTAGTTTAAACACATTGATTCAATTCCTGTGCTCTAGATCAACAGAAAACATGTTCAATCTTCTACATGGCAGCCCTTCAGACAGTTAAAGACAAGCACAGCAGAATAGAGTGGGATTATTACTTTCTTTGAGAGCCAATGTGATGGAACGGTTTGAGCATTGGACCAAGATCCTGGAGACCAGGGTTTGGCCATGGAAACTCACTGGGTGACCTTGGATGCATCACACACTCTCAGCCTCAGAAAACCTATGATAGGTTCACCTTAGAGTTGCATAAGTCAGAAATAACTTGAAGGCACACAACAACAACAATAACGTCCTTTGATCTGGATGCTATACAATAGTTCTGTTGATGTAGCCTAGAATTGCATTGGCTTTATCTTTTTCTTACTTTTTTTCTTTTGCTGTGGGATCACACTGTTTACTTCTGTTTAGATTATGGTCTACAATGCCTTCTAGAACTTTTTCACATGTACTGTTGTGAAGCCAAATATCACCGGTCCTATATTTGCGCATCTGATTTTTCTTGTATAAATGTAGTATGTTAAATTTATCCTTGTTGAAGTTCCTTTTGTTAATACTGGCTCAGATCTCCAGTCTGTTAAAATCATCTGTCTTCTGTGCTTCCTTTCTCAGTTTAGCATCATCTGAAAATCTGATGAGATTAGTCTGGCATGGCATGTTTTTGGGAGAAGCTCTTACTGGCGTTTAGTAATCACTACACTCTTTTCTAAGTGTCCACAGACCAACCTTTTCTGGCATCTATGTCAAGCTGAGTGATGGTTACTTGACTGAATCCTTATTTCCCCTCTAAGTCACTATGTATATATATATATGTGTGTGTGTGTATATATATATGTGTGTGTGTGTATATTTATATATTGAAGAAACAAACAGAAGTTCAGAAATAGTGGAGACAGTTGCTTTTACAACATAAAGAAAATACATTGGGCTAATTAAAACTGGTTCTGTCAGAAATCTAAAATCCTTATCAGGGTCCTAAAAACGACTCCCCAGGTAGGCTGAGTTTGTGTTGGTGCTAAGGAGACACCTTGGCCATTTTTGCACTAGATGGGCCTTTCAGGCCCGTCTCTAAACTGCAAACCCCAAGATTCCATAGAATATTGAAAGTGGAATAATAGCACTTTAACAATCTAGTGCAGAAATAGCCCTTGAATAACTGAACATAGATAAGTCTGATCTTGCCTCTTTGGCTAGCACACAAAGACAAAGGGAGACCTCAAATATTAAAAATGACTGGGGATCCCAGAAAAGAAAATTTGATAGTCCAAGCAATAGCCTGAGAAGACTTGATCAAGTGATTCCAGCATATACCTCTTTAATGTGAGTTTGAGTGACAGTAACAAATAAAAGGGCAGATTTAGGCTAGATTGTATAGAGACACAGATTTTGAGGTCTATAGCTAGTTGATTATTCTGGTCAAAGTCACTGTTCAGAGCCATGTCCTGGTACAGAATACTGGGGATATATTTGTTACACATACAGTGACAGCGCCAGTT
The DNA here is from genome assembly GCA_948472985.1 of Iguana delicatissima. Classification (NCBI taxonomy): domain Eukaryota; kingdom Metazoa; phylum Chordata; class Lepidosauria; order Squamata; family Iguanidae; genus Iguana; species Iguana delicatissima. The sequence goes on from CAOKZL010000023.1 coordinate 356,881, forward strand.
CTACCATAAGATTATTGTGTGAAACAAATCAGCTACTATTACACAGACTACAGATCTGGGCACAAATTTACCTGGTTTGAAGTCACAGGACAGTAGATTACACTTGAACATTTGAAGGGGCTTCTTGATAATAAGGGTAGTTTGGTAATGGAACCAAATGCCTAGAGAGGTGACAGGGTCTCTTTCTATGAATGTCTTCAAAAAGAGGCTGGACAGCTAACTGCTGGCGATGCTTTAGCTGGAGATCATGCACTTAGCATGGATTTGGACTCAATGGCCCATGAAGTGCCTTCCAACTCTATGATTCTATGATTTTATATGTTGAAACCAAGCACCTTGAGATCCTGTGGAATTCACCTCACCTAGAGTTCTCCTCATTGCCATAAATCTGAATGAGTATAGCCCATTTTATCATAAAAATTATTTCCCCAGTGCTATGGTCTGGTTCATATTTACTTAGGAGTAAGATCCTATTAAGCTAAACACATAAGATTGAACTGAAAACCTGTAAGAATATGCCATCTTCACCTATAATATGTATGGAATAGATACATATGATGAATGTGGTAAAACCACTTAATTTGTGAGAGACAAAAACATACTTGGAAAATATTATACATTGGTGTAAAAGTCATAAATGTAGCAGGGACTTTTACACCAGTATATAAAGATCTCACAATGATTTGGGGTATATCAACAGAGTGAGAGAGATGAAGGCAAATATTGTTTCTTCCATTTTCCAATCAGAACTCAAAAACCTCCAAAATCTAAGAAAGCAGCAGCCACACAGGCGCTTACAGAAAGTGGAATTAACAGGCTAATAACACAGATGGTGCATTTAGTGGAAAAGCTTTGAATCAATTCTTGCCTCAGCATTTCAGCATAGCACAAAAGAAAAGTGGCTCATTTCTGTTCCTGTACATTTAAAAAAATGTGTCTGTCTTGCTATCTTCCTCTTTTGTGCCCTGCTGTGGGGAAGAAATGCATTAATAAACTATATTTCAAAGCCGCCAATGCAAAAATGTTCTCCTGTGTATGATTTCCCGGAACTATGCTGGGAATCTTTCAATTCTGTTCTTTCAAATCGCTGTGTATTGTTCCACTGTTTTCATTTATAGCTATGTCACCTTCAGACTTCTGAAAGTTTTCCCTCAAATGGTGCTTTCCTTTGAATGGCTAATATTGTATTTAAAAGTTGCTAGTCTGGCAAATATTTTTGTACTGTTACCTAACTAATCTTTCTCTTGACACAAAACCATGTGGCTTATACATTATAGATGTATGGGAAGTGAGGATACTGACTTCATCATCTTTTAGAACTGATGTTCATTTCACAATAGACTGCTCGTGATGGGTTTAAATTAAACATTTTGATTTTTTTAAATTTGCAAATCCTTATAAATTGATACTCACATACCATTCACATACTGTTCTCTGACTATGGATCCTTCTGTCCTCGTCTTTGCAATTATTTCTCTCTCTTTCCTCTCTGTAATACCTCTATGGGATATATGTGCACCAGTGGGGCAAAAGCTTGCAGCCCTCGGTCACCTGGCTGCCTTTTTTGCTCACAGTGATTTCAGCAAAGGCTTCTTCTTCCCTGTTCTGTTCTACCCCTCTTTCCTATAAATGTAGCTTGGAATTGTCACTGCCACTAACAGGAGGTCGGAGGTACTACCAGTTAGATACTTCTGATATCTGAATGTGAAATCTCTCTTGTTTTAACCACTGTTATGGGCCCAAATTACTAGATAATTCTTTTTCCGTGGAAGGACATACATAGTACACATTCACAACATATAGAGGCTGAGATCTTACGTTGCCCAGACTAGCATAGGAGTTCCACTGGTGGAATTCTGCTATGACTTTTCACTCACCACCACCAGGACTCATGGTTTTGATCTGATAGCTCCCCACTATCTAGAAGCGGGGCTTTCAGAGCAAAAAGATGAGCTTTGGAGATCTTTGGTCATTGTAGAGGTTGAAAGAGGACATCAAGCTCAACAATGAACCAAAAAAGACACACAGAGGTGTAAGAAGTACTTACACTTGCATATGTTACTCACAGGGTGCTAGCCATAGTGGTCACTGTTGGAGTTTGTAAGCTTTGCATGCCTATACTCAATGGTAGTTAGATAGCATATCCATCTCTAGGGGTTTAAGCGCAACTTGTCTATGGTTACCTCTTGGTTGTTTGTGTGTGTGTTTGTTCACACCCACTGTATTCTTGCATCACATAGTTTTGTTCTCTGGGGTCTTATTTGCTCTCACTTCTCCCTCTTTCTCTGCCTGCCCTACATGTGTTGTAAGAGCTTTGTCTGGGCAAGATGTTCCAAGTCTCTTGATACCATGTAGTACTTTTTCTTTTCTTACTTCCCTCAAGAAAGATGAACCTGTCTTGATTATAGACAAGTATTAGTGAATAAAACTACTTTATATACTTTATGAAGAAGACTAAGTTTGATTTTGTTCTTTGCTAAATGGTGGGGGTGGGAAGATGGAAAGGGCTGGTGAGCTGTTCAACTTCTGCCTAGCACCTCAGATGCTCTGCTTGAGAGATGCCCTACAATCTCTCATATTTCCCAATAGACACAGTACTCCACCATCTGTGTGGTCTCAGCCTTCATTTGAAGTGGCTCTACATGTGTATGGCTATACAGGTGCTACATGTGTAGAGCCCCTTCAAATGCCAGCTGAATAGGAAGAGAGAGTGTGTGTGTTTGTCAGAGCGTGGAACATTTTCTTTAAACTACAGCTTCCAGAATTCCCTACTTGGATATTGGTCATGTCCACTAGGATTTACTTCCTATCCTATAGAGCTAGATTATGTTTGTTTTCCTTTTTCAAAATGGAAAGGCTAGGGTTGCCATATTGCCTGGTGGTCCAGGTTTTACCCCAATTCTAATTATGCCACCATTTGCTGATCCAGAGTCTTATTCACAATAAGCAAACAATGGCTAGATGCTGGCTGTTGTAGAACCTGAGATATGAAATAAAATACAGGTAGATACTGTCCTGGTTGGTCATGGTTGAGACCCATGAACTTGCACTATTTTTCCATGTTTTGTACATTGGAATGACTTCCACACAGGCAAAGAATAACAATTTCTCCCTTCTTTACATCTTTGGAAAAGCATTCATACTAGACATCTTCATGCAAGACAAAAATTGTTTTTGTGTTTCTTGCCATGAGTCAGTTTTCGGCTGGACAAAAATTGTAGCTTACTTTACCTGTATTTTGCGCTCTCAAACTTATTTTTTCAAGGCTTACATTTATGCAAAACTGAAAACCATACTATAAGTGTAAATGATGTCTAGGAGCTGCAGTTCACTACGAATCATTGACAACAGTCATTAGCTACTGCACCCTTGGTATAAGTTCAGGTTTTTCACATCCTTTTTTAAAATAGAATCACAGAATCATGAATCCTATGGCTGTTAAATTTTCTTAAGTCAAAGGAACCCAAGAGTTAGGAACTGTGGTGAGAGGTGGTTGTTATTGTCTGTTCTGCCTCTTTTGGAGCTACACTTTTATTTTTTAAGTGACAAGGTAATCTGTATGTATGTGTGTATGCATATATGTGTATATCCTGGCTCTTCCCCAGTCTGAGACTCAAAGTGGTTTACAGCTGTTAAAATAAGAATGGTTAACAAATTCACAGCAATTCACAAAATATTCACAAAAGTTAAAAGGCAATTAAACCATGAAGAAATTAAGACTAGTAAAAAATACCAACTATTTAGACACCCTTCTTTTTTTAATTGCATGGCAGGGCACCGTATGCCACCCCTACTTAATCTAAGAAACCTTCCCCCTCCCCAGTCCCCATCAGGCTCACTTCATATTGGGAAATCACTTTCTTGTGATTTGGCTAAGCATTACTTTACTTTGCAGGAGACTGATTTATGTTTCTGCTCCCCTACAGCTTTCAGTTGCATACAGTTCAGTTTTTTTAAGCTGAATATCAGCCTGCTTGAACAAAAAGGCTGCATTGGATATGCAAACATTAAGACAGCATCTGGCTAGTGTGAGAAATACACATGCTGCTTATGGATGGATGGATGGATGGATGGATGGATGGGAGGGAGGGAGGGAGGGAGGGAGGGAGGGAGGGAGGGAAATGGGTTATAATGCTTTTGCAAAATTAATTGTGGAGACACCCTTGGACTAGTGTGTGTAGCTGAGGCCACCTTTCTGGGTGACAGAGGTTTTTCTTGCATTCCATCCCCTCTCCTGCCCAGATGAAGGGAGCCAAACCTATTCCTGGATACGCTGATTCTGTTTACATTGCCTCCCCTTTCTTGATTGTGGTTCTTGTGTGCCTTCAAATCATTTCCAGTTTACAGTGACCCTAAAGAAAATCTACCATGGGACTTTTTTGTCAAGATTTGTTCAGAGGAAGCTTGCCTTTGCCTTCCTTGAGGATGAGAGGAGAGAGAGACTGACCTGTCCAAGGTCAGCCAATAGGGTTCCTTGGCTGAGCGGGGATTCAAACCTGGATTTCCAAGGTTGTAATCAACGCTCAAAGCACTATACCACTCTGATTCTCTGCATCTTCTTTCTTTACTGCGAAGTAATGAGGCAAACCAGCAGCACTAGCATCAAAACCACCAGTAACAAGTAAGTGTTACTGCAGGCACCTATCATGTTAATTCTCTCACAATGTTAATTCTCTCACAATACCTCTAGGGCAGTGGTTCTCAACCTGTGGGTCCCCAGATGTTCATGGACTTCAGCTCCCAGAAGCCCTGAGCATTGACCATAGTGGCTGGGGCTTCTGGGAGCTGAAGTCTGCGAACATCTGGGGACCCACAGGTTGAGAACCACTGCTCTAGGGTCATGACTGAACAACATTCAATGTATTGCTCCACTTGAGTTCCATAAACTAAATATGTGAGAGAATTTGAATGGCGGCCCCTACCAGATCTCAGCTTTTTTTTGCAGAGCTGCAGCTTATACGAATCTGCCACCATACAGGAAGGTGAGGAAGACTCAGGCCCTCAGAGAATGCCTGACAATGCCAGAATCCAGGCTATAAATAAGGAGAATCTTTTATTCTTCTCTCACTATTGTTGTGTGCCTTCAAGTTATTTCCAACTTATGGAGCCCATAAGATGAACCTATCATGGGGTTTTCTGGGGCTGAGAGTGTGTAAAGCTCCAAAAGTCACCCAGTGGATTTACCAATTTGAAGAGCTTTAAAAGGAAGTCAGACAAATTCATGGATGATAATACTAGCAATGACCAGTAGGCTAGAATTCATATAATGCGTGTGTGTAAGCTCCTTTACATATGAATTGTATTTTTCTAATAATTCAAAAATAGGTGTATTCAGTTCATTGTTGTAGAAGGAGAATCCCACAAGTGTCACCAATTCACATGTGTGTAAATTTTATTCTTAGCTGCAGCTAGAATAGAGCCATTAAATTGACTGGCTTTACCTTAAGTGTTGACAACACTTGTTTTAATAAGATTTACTCTACTTGGGACTCACCAACAGGATTCTAAACATGAAGTTGCAATTTTTTGGATGATGTGTGATGTGATTCATTATGGCTTTCAATGTATCACTTTATTTACCGGGATTGCAAAAACAGCCCCTATGCATTCCTACAATGGGACAATAAGCAGGCACACTGACAGACACACAGTTAGTTGCATAATGTCAATATTCAGCTGAAGGCTAGTGTAACACAACCACCATTTAACCAAATAAGTGTAGATGTGGTGATGATATAAGATCTTGGGTATAGTTATGATGCACTAATATTCCCTCCAGGATGAGGTAGTGGGCTTCCCAATAGTAGCTGCTAGGGAATATGAGCAGAGGAACTGTTGCATTCATATTCTTCTTGTGTGCTTCCCATAGGCTTCTGGCTATTGTGGGAACAGAATAGTAGACTAGGTTAGAACTTCAGTCTGGACTATCAGGATTCCTCTTACAATCGTCAATAGACTTCATGCAGCAGAAAGAGCCAAGTGACACCCTTCATATATATTTTTAGCAGGGGTGTACTGCCATTCAACAGTTCCTTAAGTGAGCCTCTGTGTGCAGAGAGAGGTAGGTGCGGTATAATGGTCAAAAAGACCATTACCCTTCATGAGCTATGAAGTGAAAGCTTGAAGTTCAGTCGAGAAGCATGCATGGCCTTCAGTAAGCCACTCTTTCTCAGCACCATTCTGTAATTTCAGGATAATAATACCAGCCATCCTTGTACAAGTTGTCATAAAGACAAATGGATTAATGCAAGTGAAGAGCTTAGAGCACTTATTGACTGGTAGTGCACACAGTCCTGACAGAAGGTCACACTAGTCTGAGACCAGTGGTGGTTCTATTTGATTGCTGTGCTGTAACCTTTTTTTGTCAATTTACTCTAAATTTACTGTGAGTACAAGAAAGAAGTACAGAATGTTGCCTATAGCGGTTCTCTTTGCCTGCTTGCAGTTTACCATTGTAGCCTGCTGCCCATACATCTACCCTCTTGCGTCGTGTCTAAAATGGCTGGAAAGCTAGATCATGTCCCCAATGGAGACAAACTTGTAGTTGCTAATACCTTGGGCTAATAACCTCCAGGTAAAAGGTTTTATGGGTCAGACAACTGATCCCTGTCAATCATTCTTGGACTCAGTAGGAGCTGTTTATTATGCGATCTGTTGTATTGTTGCTGGAAAAGTAGGCAGCATGTAAGCTGCAGCATTTTTTTTATTCTAGAATAGCATTCTAAATTGAATTAAATTGTAATATGATCTCAAGGCCTGAGCCACCAAACATGTGAGTGGGAACCTAGTGAGTGCTTATCACTGCTCAGGAGACAAAACCCAAAGGAAACTAAAGCACTCTGTGGCGGGGGGAGTATATGAAAAATAGGGTCAGCTCTAACCCCTCAACCCCTGATCCAAATAAGACTGCTATCTTTTCCCCTCACTTGTGAGGGAAACAGTATTGGTAACAGTACTAACATTTGAAAACCACTATATTGTTCAGATACTATCCTGGTGATCCAGGCAAACTTACTTGCACTAACACTAAATTCTAACCCATTACAATAGTTTGCCTGGGGAATTCTGGCAGTGGAACAAGATTTTCCAAAAGATTTCCTCTACAGTAAGTGATGTGATGTGATCAAAATTTATTGAGCTTTTGAGTGACATGGGGATCTCTTATGATTCACAACTTGGATAACACTGAGCAACCAGGATATTAATCTACAGAGTAACTCATTCTGATTGTTCATATGTATTCTACACTCAATAGAATTTTTTTTAAAAATGTTAATGCAGATAAAGTTTAACCTGAAACAAGAATAAACCAGAGAATAAGATGAGTTTCAGACAAGAAAATGTCCTACACATGTATCTTTCTCTTTAGCAGTTACATAGGAAATTGCTTCAAACTGCATCAGACCATTGGTCTACCTAGCCCAGTATTGTCTAATCAGAGATTGGGAACCTTTTCAGCCCAGATATCGAGATGCCTTCATCCTTGCCCCCTTCATGGGGCAACGTAATGTTGCAGGTGACACGATGTCCTTGATGTCAAGTTGAGAACATGCCCACTAATGCCATTGCATCATTGGCTGAATAGCCAGCTAGAGTTTCTTCAATCAGCTTTTTAGTCAGGTTGGACTTGGCAACAGGCAATGATAACAAGAAACAGCAAGGCTGAGTGTTATCTCGCTTCACTCCTCCCTTGCTTTCCTCATGCATGGAAAGCAAGGCTGAGGAAAAGGTAGAGAGGAGCCAAAACACTGAGCCTCAGCCTCAAGCCTGCCCATCAATTGCATTTTTTGCCTTGTCTTTCTTCTGGGGAGATTACAGGGAGAGTTCACTTAGGGGAATCCATGGGTTGCATTGGGGAATGCAGTAGGCCAGATGTTCCTCATGCTTTGTCTATAATTTGTAACAGCAGCCTTATTAGTTGGCAGGCTGAAGTCTTTTCCAGCTGTACCTGAAATTGGTGGAGTTTGAACCCAAGATCTTTGGGTACCACAGAGTTAATGGCTCTTGACAGTCAAAGAAGGTACTTTTACTTATGTTTTTTAAAACTATGGTGTCTTTCAAGAAAGTGGTGCTTTAGGAGTTAATACTGAAATGACACTACTCAGATCCAGAGGCACCAATAATGGAGCTACTGTCAGGGGCGACCAACTTACACAAGACTCTCATCTCACAGCTACCTGTAGCATGAGTTAACAAGACATCAGATTCCACTGACTTTTTTCATCTTCCAGTGTGGTTACATATTGAGCAGGTGAAAGTACATGTAGCAATTTTTTGATCTAGTGCAGATTACCTATAGGTAATGAGTAATTTTAGTAAATAACATCAGATCACAAAGCAGTACCAGATAGTGCAAATTCCAGTTCAGGAGATAGTGATTACCTACATTGCCAGCCTTGATAACTTTATTGAAGCAGCAGAAATAGATCACAGTCAGTAATCATAGATCAGAGGCAGGTGATCTATCACTCACTAGATGTTTTTGATTATAATACATCTCCCATCAGTCCCAGCAAACACAGCCAATAGCCATGGAGCATGGGAGTTTTAATACAAAATACCTAGAGGACAGCAGGTTGTCATAGCTAAGAAGCTGGTTCTACATGCAGTCATCCTCAAGAGCAGACCAAATGAAATCAATGGGAATTTAATTACTAACTGAAGTCCCATTGTTTTAAACAGATCTGTTCTAAGGTTGACTATATTTTGAAGCCAACCCAGTAGCTCAAAAACCTGGAGGCTCAGGAGGTCTCATCAGGGCTTGTGTGCTGCATACAGCTTTACCAACATACAGCAGTTGGCTATCCTCCTGCTATTAATTAGTATATATGATAGTGGGTGGCTTCCGTGACAGTAGGACAATGAATCTGCTTTGGATTTTAGACTGAACTTTAAAAGACCTACTAAGGGTGCCAAATCCTATTCCTTCAAATAGATTCACTATTTTGAATACATCTGTTAAGTTTAGACTAAACCAGAGTGGAATCATTGCGCACTGATGTGAAAAATATTGCTGACTAGAACCCTCCTGCCTTACCAGTTCTGAGAAAGCAAGTGTATGTTAGGCAAATCTATAGATATTACTTTTCTTGCCACATTCCTTGTTTATAGCAAAATATCACAAGCCACCTAATATATCTAATTGGTCTGCTTTGCCATTTCTGCTCTTATGTTTGAATGAAAAATAGCAAGAGTATCAAGCTGGAGCTGGAATTCAAGGAATGTAGTTGGCCAAGAACATATAAAAGAGTGTTCTGTTTTAAGGCAATAAGCGAAGGAGTGTTCCTTAACTTGATAGTAATTCAAGGATTTATCTCTTGGAGACATAAGATCCCTGGCACTAGTTGAATAATATACAGAGAATTCCACAGTACTTTTTTCCTTACAGTTCCAAAGTACATCATTAAATGTCACAAGATAGTTTGGGTATTGTTGTCCTACAAAATTAGAAATTCAGCACACATTCATTACAGGATTACTTTTTACTACAGATTCTAATAGATGTACTCTCAAACTAATTGTTTCATTTCCATGTTGGTTGGCTGGCTGGCTGTTGCTGAATTGCTGTGGTCACAAGGCCAGGAAAACACTTGTATTTGACTATACGTAACTAAACTGAATGTAATTCCACACTTACATAGAAAAGGATATGCTCAGTCTTAGAGCTGGCATGGTGTAGCGGTTAGAGCCCTGGACTACCACCCTGGAAACCAGGAGTTCATTTCCTGCTCAACCCACAGGAACCTACTGGGTGCACTTGGGCATGTCACGCACTCTCAGCCCCCAGAAAACCCCATGATAGGTTGACCTTAGTGTCTTCATAAGCCAGAAACAACTTGAAGGCACACAACAACAAATTCTCAGTTTCTGGAAGGGACACTTTTGTTTTTGAGTTCCATGGCCAAAGTGGACTCAGAGCTGACCACACCAAGCAATAAAATATATTTTATTGGACCAATTGTAATAGTTTTAAAATTATGACTAACATTCCCTATGTTGCAGTATTGATTGTTGCTTGAACAATGAAGAAAATGGAGTGACTTGCCCCTTGATGCCAGCATGTCTTTTGAAACCCTGGCAGGCAGGCAGGCAACACCTCTAGATTTTAGACTGGACAGTGACCCTGAAATTCACAATCACCTGTTTTGCTTAAGCAGTGAACTGTATAGGCTAAGCTCATAAGTCCACTTGTAGCATAAGCTGTGAAGCTACAGACAGCCAATTCCAGCCCAGCTCTCAAGGAGGCAGTATCACTGAGTCCCACTTCCCACTGAGGCTGCAGATGGTGTTTCAAATGACCGAATGTCAGAAACTAAACATTCATACCCACAACAATCTTGTGTGTTAGGGTGGATACTTTACTACAATTTTTTTCTTTGAGATTTAAGTGAAGAAAATGTAGAGCAAAGCAAAGGGAATGTCCAATCACATCAGACCTCATTTGCAGCTTGAAAAACATGAGATGGCTACAGGATTATCACATCACTAGGTTTTACGTTTGAAGAATAATAGATAGCTGTGCCACCAAGGGCCCTTCTGCACTATGCAACTATAGCATTATGATCCCATTTTAATTTATTATGGCGGTTTCCTACGGCATAGGTGGGCAAGGTAGAACCATGGGCTGCATGAAATCCTTGGGACCCCTAAATGTAACCACTGAAGCTCCCCCAAGCCCCCATTTCTAAATACATAGGCCAATTTTGATCCCCCAAACTGGTCCAAAGCTCCCCAAACCACCCACAACAGCAGCAGTCCCCTTCCCCCACTGCTCTGAAGAGCAGAGCAGAGCAGCGCAGCTTGTGTGTGTATTCCAGTTAAAACCTATTCATGTGCTCTGAACCCAACCCAGTTAGCTTTTCTCCCTCATTTTTCCTCACTTACTTTGAGCAATCAGGATCATCTACCCAAAACTATTCTCTTATTTCTAAGCATAAGGTCTATGTATATTTCGAAAGAGTCCCCAGTCATCAAGGAGGAAGCCTGCGCATCTTTGTGAAAGGTGTAATTATCTTGGCTCTGGCACTGCTGCAGCAGAGATGTTTCATCCATTAAGCAATTGAAAACTGTGATTGTGTTGATACTCACAGCAACGCTTAAGCAGAAGGGGAAACCTTAAGATGTTTGTAGCATTCTGCCGCCTGCTTTACGGGTGGTTTAAAATTTATGCCACTGCTATATTATTTAAATGTATTTTCATTAGGTGAATGCATCTTGAAAGGGTTGCATCTGAGTGAGTTGCAAAACTCACGCTGGCAAATGGCGCTAAAGAGAATTACACAGTTAAATTGTATATTATCATGTAAATGGCAAAGGAACACCACATGGGACTCTGTGCATTGTGCTGAGTGATAAAAAGCTGAGAGCTATAAATAAGAGTTAAATAAAGAGCCCTGTCAGTTGAAGCAGTGGAGTGAAAGAGCCTTCTAAGGCAGTTATAAGGTTGGAGAACAATGCTTAGTTAACGACCCTACGTATTTTAAAAGACCAGTGTCTAACATGTGTAAGAACACCATTGTGCTCTCTGTCTCTTAGGTAATTATCAGCAGGATGGTTCAAACCAGCCCCATCACTTGAGGCATTGTTGTCAAAGGTGGCAGTTTTACTAGCAATGGAACTCTGTAATGCTTCTAGGACTTTTTCGTGCTCAGAATAAAGTCAACTACATTCACTTATCTGGTATCTACAACCTGCACTTTGGCTTCCAGTCTGCAAAAATACAGGCTGCCCCAGATGTGACCGAGATTACATCCCTATCTGATAAATGACTAAATCTGGCATTTATCCAGCAGGGAGTGGGGGAAATGGACCTGTTTTATTTCATACTTCTCTCTTGAGAGAGGCTGTTTGTATTTCACACTGCCTCCCTAAGAACATAAGAGATGTGCTGCCCCAGATCAAATGACTATCTAATCCAGCATTTTGTGCCCCAGTGACCAAGGAGTGACCTGTGGGAGGCCCACAATCAGGACACAAGCACAATTTTGCACTCTTGCTTGTGTTCCCCAGACCTACTGTCTTTGCTCCTGAACAGGACATATGTAATGACCTTTAATCGCTGAGAGCACCGTTGTCCTTGATTTTGGTGCAGAGGTTTGAGCATTGTACTGCAACTCTGAAGACCAGTGTCCAAATCCCTGTTTGGTCAGGGAAACCCCCGGCCAACCTGGGGCAAGTCAGACTCTCTCAACCTGAAAAGAAAAGGCAAATCCCCTCCAAACAAGAAAAAAAAATGATAGCTTCACCTAAGAGTTTCCATAAGTCAAAAACAACTTGAAGGCACACAACAACCTCTGTTAAAGCCATCCCAGTTATTGCTCATTTCTACATCTGGTGGTAGTGAATTCCTGTTTAACTATGTGCTTACTATTAGCATACAGTACTTCAAAGATTAATTCAAGAAAAGAGATTCCACCTAAACATTAGGAAGAACTTCTTTGCTGTAAGAACTGTGTGACAATGGTATAGACTGCCTTGGAGTAGGGGGAACTTTTCCTCTTTAGGGGTGGATGGGCACCTTTCAGGCATGCTTTAGTTGTGCATTCCTGCATGACAGGAGGTTAGACTAGATGTCTCTTGAAATCCCTTCCAACACCAGGATTCTTATTCAAAACTGCTCAAAGATTTGAAACCCATGAAGCCTCAGTCATATATGACAGCTTGGGAATGTGCATACTTAGGCGCTTCAGAGGCCAATCCTTCCGGTTCAATAGGACCCAGATGAGTAGCATTACACATGTGGAGAGGCACACAGAAGGCTGCTCCTGCTCCTGCCTCTCTTTTGCTGGACTGGTACACTGACCTCCTGGGAAAAGTAGTAAGACATTTCATTTCAACCTCTATATCCATTCCCATCAGGGTCAGGACAGAAACTGAGCTAAAATGTAGTTCTGAATGATTTTGGCATGAACGGCTTAACTCTTTTCCATTTGTTATTGGTTTCCCAGAAACCAAAATGGAAAAGAAATTAACAGCTGTGGAATATGGCACGCAGTCTAAGATGCTCCTGTTTTATAGCCTTTGGTACTACTGTAACAGGTTTTTTTTCCCCTCAGTGTGAAAAGCAACTAGCAGGATTTTAGTCTATATACAAACTTGAACTGGCTAAATCAAAACTTTTTTTTTTAACGAAACAATTATTTTCCTGGAAATTTGAGGAGGGATATGTACTCAATTCACCAAAGGTTACAAGGAATACATGTTAGGTGTTCCTCAATACAGATACGGTTTTGGACTATCTAAGGCAACCATACGAGCATATGCAAAATCAAGATTAAAAGACGACATTCTGCTTTGCTTTAGCAATGTATAGAATATGTCTATCACTCCTTCTATTGAACTGAACAAAGATAAAGAACAGTTAAAATGATGAAAGGATGAATTGTGTCAAGACAAAATAAAGGTCATTTCACAAAGCAATGAAAACCAAAACCCTGAGTTCAAAAGGCAAAAACATTAACACATTTTTACTGAAATATCAATTCCTTTAGTATGTTACAGAAGAGCTTAAGAACATCCATCATGTACCTAAACTGCAGACTTTTTTCAAAATAAAAAGGTCTGTTTATAAAAAAATAAGAAAAGTCAAAGTAAAGTGCATGAAACTGATTTTTCCATCATCCAGATTAATGCATCAAAAAATTACTACACTGACAATACTATAAACCTGGGAATCTTTTCTCCTCTGTCACCTCATTAGTCAATTATTTTATTGTACAGTAGTGGTTACATATAAAATAGACACACTGAGCAACCAAGGAGTTTTTCCAGATGCTTTTCAGTATTTAACATTAAGAGCTAGTGGAACTGGAACTTTTTCTAAACGCTTGTTAACTTTTGAGATTGTGTCTATGTCCACTGTAACTAGGAAGATCCAGAAGGAAAAAAAATAGTCCTCAAAGTCGACTGTGGTATCAGTTATTAGACTGCAAATGCTATTGAGTTTTAAAGGACTTTTTTTTTAAAGAGTGTGGTAGCAATATGACTTCTGGTCCATTCTCTGGAACAAAACTGATGCCTGTTCCCTTCCAACTACAACAATAACTTTTATACATGGTCTTTTTTAAAAACACACACACACAAAATGAATTATTAAAGGAAGCTCTTAAGAGCCATCAAGGGAAAGACACACTGGAAAGAACAAGCCAGTGTAAACCTAAAACAGTGAAATATATAGCACTTAAAAGATACACTTATTATCATTATACCTTGGTCTCAAATGGGGTATTCTCATGGTCTGCCACTAAAGGAACTAATGGCCCATTTAGCTTCAGCAGTGCTGCAGCTAAACATCAGATATTCACAGACCCTTGGTCTTTCAAAGCAATTTGGCACACGATTTCAGACAAAAATGTGCAATGGAAGATTACTTTCTGGCCTAGTCTTAGAACAGACAATAGTGCAGAACAGGTGTAGACGGCTACCATCACACCTAATGCTCAAACAGGGATAATTCTATCCTGCAAATGCATCCCTTCTAAATAGATAAGCCTCATCTGAGGATGGGGTGTGAAGTTGGCAGGACTGGTTGTCACAAGACTGCTCAGCATGAAGTCTAATTCCTCTGAGCCTGGGACATAAAACTGTGAACATCAAAACAAGGAATCTACCAACGGATCCCGGCAGTAAAATGTCTTTAAGTCCCAGGAACCGGTCAGGCTACTGGCTTCCCCCCTCCCCACAAAAGACGGAATCACAGTAGTTCCATTAGTGGAGTTTGTCACATAATATTCCTATCTTCAGTTCCAGCCTCTGACTGGAGTCCAACGACCAACCGCCTCCAAGTGGGTTCCAGCGTTAATTTCCTTCAGGGAAACATGGGGGGGGGGTTAAGGCGGATGAGGTGGGAGGAAAATCTCCCCGGGGCCCTTTTCCCACAGACGGCTTCTCCGGAGCGTGTAAATCCGGCCGGTTCTGGCCGAGAAAGCGGCTCTCGGTTACAGCGCGGCGGCCTTGGCCTTGCAGTGCAAAATGTGCTTGTGGACCACATCGATGCGGTCCTGGAGGAGCTGGGCTTGCTGGTCGGAGAGGAAGCCGAGGCTCCCGGCCAGGGGCTCCCGAGTCCGGTAGAGCCGGAGCAGCTCGGAGGCGGCGTTGCGGAGGCGGTGCAAGTCCCGCACCCGCTGGGCGGTGGCCTCGCGGAAGACGCAGACGGAGCGGAGCAGGGGCTCGTTGTACTTGTCCCACATGGCCAGGAGCCGGTAGCCGTGCACCAGGCCGGCCTCGTTGTCGAGGAAGACCAGCCCGCCGTTGGGGGCCCGGTGGAGGTTGCTGGTGGCCCGGTGCATGACCCGCGGGTCCCACTGGAGGCTGAAGAGGTTGCTGACCAGCCGGTCGAAGTTGGCCGTCAGGTAGTCGAAGAGGATCAAGTCACTCCACTGGACCAGCTCCACCAGCTGCGCCTGGCTCAGGCCGCGCAGCTCCCCGGCCGCCAGGGGCTGCAGCCTCCTGCCCGCCGCCCCCGCCGCCTCGGCCCGCCACGGGGCGGGCGCCACCACGTCGGTGAGGTTGTCCACCCACTGCGCGAGGCTCACCACGGCGCCCTCGGCCCAATGGGAGCCGCGCAGCTCGTCGCGCACTTGCGCCCACTGCCCGCCGCGGGCTTCCACCCGCGAGAGCGCCAGGGGCGGCAGCCGCTCCTGGATGCCCAGCAGCCCGGCCAGGTGGTACGAGAGCGCCTCGCCCTGGATCTGCTCCGGATTGATCCCGTAGCGCACGCAGGCGCGGCTCCCGTCCGACAGCCGGGCCAGCCGGTTGGAGCTGCGGCCGCAGCCGCCTCGCTCGAGCGCCACGACGCGCGACTCCCGCGCCGCCCGCAGCCACGAGGCCGCCGCCTCCGCCGAGAAGCCCCGCGGCACCTGGGCTTCCAGCGCCCGGCTCCAGAAGACGCCGCCGCGCACCGGCGAGGCGGCGAGCTGCTGCTGGGGCTGCTGCTCGGCGCCGCCCATGGCTCCTTGCCTTTCCCGCCGCGAGGGCGAGGGCGGCGGCGGCTCCTGGCCGCTTTCGCCCGGCCCCTCCTGGGGCTCCGGAGGCTGTCCCGGCAGCGTGAGCAGCGCTCGGAAAGTTTTCTGGGCGGCTTGACTACTCGGAGGGCGGAGGAGACGACTTGTAGCTGCCTCGGCGCCGCCCCCGAGCCCCGCCGCCCCGGCTCGCGGCGGCCGCTCCCGCGGGAACCTCGCCCCGGCGCCGCCCGGCTGCTCCGCCAGCCGTCCGACCCAGAGCCCCGCCAGGGAAGCCAAAGCCAGCAGCAGCCAGAGCGCGGCCACGGAGCCCAGCCCCGCCGCGCGTGGCATCCTCCCGCGGCCGGCGCTGCTCCTCTCGCTGGGCTCGGGCGCTGCCGCTGGCTCAGTCTGCGGCCCCAGGACCCGGAGGCCGGGCAGCCCCGCGGCGGCGGCGGCGGCGGCTCCGGCTGCGGCTCGCCGAAGCGGGGCTGTTTTCGGTCATGCTGACGGCTGCGGTTGGCCCGCTGGAGACCCTGGCGGCGGCGGCGGCGGCGGCGGCGACAGCCTGACTAAAATTGAATAAAACACAAAAAGCCAAAGAACAGAGAGGAGGAGTATCCCGCGACGCGGAGGAGCCGCGCGTCTGCCCCGATCGCAGCTGCGGGACCGGTGTCTGCACCGAGACCCTCCGGCGATTGAAATTCACAAGCACCGAGACCACGTGGGGGAGGGCGGGGGAGCGCGGGACCCAGCCCACAGCCCAGCGTGGCTTGCCGCTTAAAGCAGCGATGGTTGGCCCGCGGGTGGGCCCGTGCCCGGGATTGAGAGCCGAGGGGGCGCTTGCGAGGGCGGGGGGCCGCCCCTGCTCCCCGCGGGCGCCTCTCGCCTCTCCCGCCCCGCTTCTCCTTCCCCGCGCGGGGGGCGGCGGCGGCGGCGGCGGCGTCTGAGGCCGAGGAGGGGCGAGGCGAGGGGAGGGGCCGCCCCCGAGTGCGCCTCCCCCTCCCTCTCGGCTTGGGAAGCACAAAGGACTCGGCACGTTTGGAATAAAGATGGGAGCGAAGCACATTGTGAGGCGCCTTTCAAAGAGCTCGTCCGTTGGAGGGAAGCGGGGGGGCCGGGCTAGGCGAAGGGCGGTTGAGAACCCCCCCCGCGTAAAAATTAGCTGGGGCGACGTGGATTCATTTCTAGGAGTTCGTGAAACAATCCAAAGACGTTTGACCCTTGAGACGGGGGCTGAGAGTTCTAGGCAACTCAAAAAACAAAACAAAAACACAACCCCCCCCCACAGCTGGTCCTTCCTCCCTCCCGCTGCGTCCAGGAAAGCGCATCATTGCAACCCTGTGGCCGGAGGATGTTTACTCGGGGGCAAGCCCAACGCTCTGTAGCAGGGCTTTACCCCCTAAGAAGTACATTGAGGATTGCGGCGGGCTGGGTAGAGCAATCCTAGCCCGCTCAGACGTCCAGGATGTGTGTGTAGAAGGCTGGCCCGGGCGCACGGCGAAACCGTGGGGGGACTTCTGGGGGAACGTGGACCGGTGGTGGCCCTTGAAGCGGGCGGGGCTCTGGCGGGCAGCACAGTTCGGCTTAATCCGCGTAGTTCCCCTGTGCTGAGTTACGCCTCTGAGATCATTTACAACAGCTCACGTATTTATTTATTTTTTTTGAAAAAGGCGTTAAAATATTTCTTTTCCACCCTCCCTTCCTCGTAGGCCATTCTACTTTCTCCCGGCCAAAAATTCTTCCAGCCCCCTCCAGTTATTTGGAACTATTGAATAGACTTGAATTTTAGGTACTTCTTAGGATTTTTTCCCCTAAAGGTTACCGTAAACTGCCAAGGGAACCTTGACGATTAGGTGGTATTATTTTCAGTAAATAATACTAATACAGTATGAATGTTGTATAGAAGACAGACGAACAATTGCATCTCTTTTTTAGGCAGGTATGTAAATCTGTTTAGTGGAAACTGGAAGTCAAACAGAGATGGATGGTTTAAATGTAGCCTGGGATCTTCCATCACCAGTGCTTGCTTCTCAGTCCTCTATCACCAATCTTTCATTCTCACTCTCCAGCAGACTGCCAGCCGGGAAAACAGTCTGAGGGAAAAACAGGTCAAGTCAGCGATCATGGCAGCAGCCAGCTTTCTTCTGCAGCTCAGTGGCAGTTACATTTAGAGACTCCGAAATAAGTCAAGCAGGGTTCAGTGTGACTTACTTGCAAATGAAATCTGGAGGGAGATTCCACCTCAGTTTGAGTTTCGGACCCTCTTTTTGCTTCTGAATTCATACCATTCCACCCAAATTTCCAAGATTTATTACAATCTGGTGCTCATGAGAATCACCCTTTGGACATTATTGCCTCACATATCTTTGAAGGTAATGGGGGAGCCATGTATTTGTTGAATATATGGGAAGAACAGATAAATGCCAAGGTCTGACCTATGACTTTCTGTGGAAAAATGAGAGCTAGGCAATAATGACTGTGAGTGGGGTTCAAAGTAAGCATTTCTAAAAGGAATTTTACAAGGGTCAATTGATTTACAGAAGAACCTTGACACTTGCTTCCATCTTGTGCCTTAAATCTTACAAGCCTGCTGTATTCCTTAAGCCTTTAAAGGTAATTTTGCCCCTTCCCAGATTGTTTTAAGCCCCAAACTTCATTTTTAGAAACAGAAAGTGACTGAACACTGTTCTTTAATGTAAAACAGAGTGAAAGATTATATTTAAATGGTAAATTGCAATCTCCAGATGTTTGTTGTTGGGTCATGATTTACCACTTGGGGCACTTTTTTTTTGTTGGATGGGATGTTTTGGATATGCTGTAGAGTTTCTTCCTGGGGGTACATATAGCCCATGGGCTAAAGGATAGCCACACTCTTTGCCTGCTGGTGCCCTTAAGACAACCTAAAGCCACTATAAAACAATTTTTATTGCACATTCCAAAAAAGGTGATCCTATGCCCTATTTATATGCCCCTTTTCTTGTCCTCAACTTTACTCTTTCATTCACATGATAGAAATCTGACAGAAGGTCCAGATATCAATGTGTTTGTATCAGCATTCTTCTTAACCAGGGATAGCCCCAACAGTATATTATTCCAAAGTAAAGATTGTTCCAGCTGATTACAATAGTACCTTTTCTTTTTAGAACAGGGTTTTTAAAGACACGTGTTTAGCAACCAAGATGTATGGTTGTCCCCAATTTATTGCATAAGATCTGCTCTCTCCAAAATCACATTTCTTGCAGGGATATTGCATTTCCTCAGTTCCCAAACAACAGTATATAATTGTTGGGAAAATGCAGTTTATTCCTTAACCAACAAAGTTCAGACCATTACAATCTGAAAGTTGCCCAGAATGTGACTATGTGAGTGTCAGAGATCATCATAGGAATTATCATCAATTGAGGGGGACTTGTTTACTTATATGTTTTTTTTACTTCTTTAATGGATGATCAGGGTCTAAATATCCTAAAGGTACCAGAACCTGTCTGGTCTTGGAGGCTAAGCAGTGTCAGCTTTGCTTAGTGCTTGGTTGGGAGACCACCAACAAATACCAGGTTCTGTAGGCTATAATTCAGAAGAGGGAACTGGCAAAACCACCTCTGAGTATGCTTTGTCTAAGAAAACCCTATGAAATTCTTGAGGTTGCCATAAATCAACAGGTTACTTAGACATGTACACACAAGGGACAGAACCTAGCAGAGTAACCCCAGTAACTGAAGGTGATGTAATTGGCTCTCTGACTGAGAAGAACTCAGCCTTAGGCAGAGGAAGGGGCAGTGGGTGAGACAGCAAGAAAGTGTATATACTGGGAGCATGGTTTAGAATCTGGGCTTCCTTCAGTGAGATTCATAGGGAGAACTCTAAGTCAGAGCATCCAGTAAACCAAAAGAGGGTTTTCTGGGAGAAGATTAGCTTCTCAGAGGCCTGGAGTGGGGGGCCAAAAGTAACCAAGCCACCTCTGAAAGGATCAGAGAGTGGAACCCTGAGTGGGAAGACAGACCTTTGTGCTGGGAGGGTATGAAAGCTTTGTTGGTGAACGCTGTGGTGGTTTGAAAGAACTTAATATCTTTAATAAATTGTGATTTTCTTTGAATATTCTTGAATTCACAATACCTTTTCTCTTGTTGGTTATTTTAACAAAGATTTCATTCTATTTTTCTAGACGTACAGCCTCAGCGTACTCCACTCCACACATTTTGCACCACAGTTCCCATGAGGTCCAGCCAGCATGACCAGTTAATAGGTAAGGGTGATCAAAGTTGTAGTCCAAAATGTCTAAAGGGCACCAGGTTGCATAGCATGCTGTTAAGACAAACTTGCTGATTTAGCAATTGGCCAAAGAGACTTCAGAACTGGCTGAATGGATTTAATCCAGCATTTTAGTTTGAAACTCCAGCATTTCAACTTTTAAATGAAAAGTTCACAAGGGCAGTGATCTTATACATGAGACCATAAATCTAATTGAAGTAGATGGAGTTTGCTTTTGAACAGAGACACAGAAGACTGAGCTGGAGGTTATTAAGTAACAGCCCTTCCAACTGTTTGTCATTATATCTCTGAACACAGGGTAAAATGTAATAATCCTAATTTGGTTTCTATTAATTGTTTTTGCCCAGTGTATCAGTGTGCCCTGTAATCACCAACTTTGCTGATATGGGGACTGCCATGTTATCTGGTGCTTCTTTTTATAAGAGCTCAGGAGATCTGTGCTTTAACTAAGAGGCAGTGCATAATTTGCTAAGTGCCTACAAGCTCTTTATTTATATGGACATAGGAAATTTGTTCTACTTCCCCCAAAGTGGAACAGCATATCTTAAGCTGACGCCATTTCTGCTCTATACTGTTATAGCACTTTTATTCCCCTTTCAACATCCTGTGGAATTCTGGGGTTTGTAGTTTACTGAGGCCAAAGAGCTCTCTGGTTGAGGATTCTAAATGCCCCTCCCTAAACTGCAGGCCCAAGAATTCCACAGGATGTTGAAAGTGGAATAATAGCACTAGAACAGTGTAGTGTGGAAATGGCCTAGTTCTTCAAGCCTGTAGCCTCCATTTTGGGACTTGGGGAATACCAGATCCCATGGCTATAACTTTTGGCCAGGGTGATCTCTTGAGTTTTCTGCTTCTGCCATTCTGCCAGGTTTTGTAATGCCGATCCTGATGAGTTATGACAAAAGCTTGTCTTTTAATGTTATTCTGGTGGCCAATCACACATATCCTGTAGGCTCCTGTTGTATGTTATTTCTAACCTAATGGTGACCCTAAGGAGGGTTATTTTGAGAACATTTGTTCAAAGGGGGTTTGTCCCGCCTTCTTCTGAGGCTGAGAGAGTGTGACTTGCTCAAGGTCACCCAGTGAGTTTCCATGACTGTGTGGGGACTTGAACCTGGGTCTCCTGGGGTCCTAGTTCAACACAAGTCACTACACTATACTGGCTCTCCAGTATGCAAAAGTACAATTTTAATCATCCTAAGAATTAAGGTTACATGGAAGGGTAAGTCCAGCTCAGGTATGAGTCAACACTATGGTCCATTCTCCAAGTATGAGGAGTCTGTGTCACCAGTAAATGTAACATCACTATCCCTCCAATATTCCAGCAGAAAGCTGCACCAGTCTTTATGAATATTCAGTAAGTGTACAAACTATCTACAGCTTAATTTTCTTCACCACTGATGTTGAAATGACATAATTGCTTCTCCCCATCATATATTAAATTGTATTAATCCACTAACCCCAATTCATTATTTACACTATTAATAAAACCGTTTGGTGTTTTAATATAAAATGTCAAGTTTTACAACTAATTAGACAGTGATACTATCCTGGGATAACATACTAAATGAAGGGCTCCATCATGTGGAGAAAAATGGGACTTTATGGAGATAGAATTAATAATTCAAGTTTAGGTTGCTCAAAAGAAGTTTAGCATTTTTAAGGTGTTCAAACTGTTTGCATAGGTGATTAGGCGCACATTAAAAATAAGGGAAATTGATTCTCAGGTAATAATGGCAAGCTTAAAGAAACCTTGGAGACTAGAAAATATTTTGGAGTACCAGAATATTTCAGCTAGAGCTGGCTGGGAGGTTCTGGAGGTTGTAGCCCAAAGAAGTAACTTTTCCAAGCTTGGCAGAAACAGATTATGAAGTGAGCCTTCTCAATTTAGTCTCATGTAATTATATGCATGTTTATTCAAAAGTAAGTCTTACTAATATAGAGAACAGTGTACTGTTTGTTTAGTTATTAAACATATCCCACCTTCATGGTGGCTAACAAAAATACAAGATATTTAAACATTTTACTTCATCAAAATATTCACTTAACAGCCTAAAGCCCTTCTGAATAAAAATATCTTTGCCTGTTGGCAGCAGGACAACTGAAACGGAAGTAGCTTTGCTTTCTTCAGACAGGAGTTCTAGAGTCTGGGAGCAGTCACTGAGAAGAGCTTCTCTCACATTCCCATAAATTTTGACTCTGAGGGTAAAAAGGCTAACCAAAAGGCTTCTTCCAGGCAAAATCCTGAGGGAATGTGGTGTTTTGAGTATTAGTACTGTCACAGGTTGAGAAGCATGATGGGACCTGTTGTTACTCCTGGCTTCATATTTTCCCACCACTAGAGGGTGAGAACGCAAAGCTGCTTGTAGTTGTTTAGTCTAGCTTCCCATGTGAAACCTAAACGTATTCAAGGTCTTCTGCTGCCTGTAGCCGCAACATTGTTATGGTTAAGGGAACGCCTTTTTCTTGAATATGTATACTTAAAAACACGGCTTTTGAACAGGCTGTGCCTTTTTCTTGTTTCCTTCCCTTTCTGCTCTGGACGAGGAGATGGCTCGCTGCGCTGTAACTTAATAGTCTGCTACTTGATCTATTGCCCGCAATAAAGACTGTTAGCCTGCTGCCTCGTGTTGGCTGTGATGTTTTTCCTATTGATGGTAATGCCCCTGGCGGGTTTTTCAACATGGTAGCAGAGGATGGTTTTGAGAGGTGTTTTTTGAGGTGTTTTTACGATGGCTCATGTGGTGCCTGGGGGCCTGCCTCTCGTTAAGCTAAATGCAACTAATTACTTGGCATGGTCAGCTCGCATGGAAAAGTATTTGCAAGCTGAGGGGCTGTGGGGTGCTTTCACAGCTCCCCCGACTCTGCAGGGGACTGCTGCGGAGATAGCAGCGGCAACGAGGCGTGCCATGTCTGTCCTCTTTCTGGCTGTGGAGGATGACCAGCTCACGCATATCAGGGATCTTGCCACCCCTCGAGAAGCCTGGGCGAGGCTGCGGGAGTTGTTTTTGAGTCAATCAGCGGCCGCCAAGTACGCCCTGTGCGCCCGTTTATATGGGATGAAACTGGCCCCCGGTGTCCCGGTGAGGCAGCATTTGGCTGAGATGTTGGAGCTGTTTTCGTCACTTCGGGAGAGAGGCAAACTGTTGCCTGAAAGTGACAAGGTATTTTGCATCTTGAATTCTCTTGATAGTTCCTGGAATCTGGTGGTGTCCTCTCTTCAATCCATGCCAGAGAGGGAGTTAACCGTTCCTTTGGTTTCTGCTCGTCTGCTGGAAGAAGAGGAAAAGCGCGCGAGGAATGCAGAGACTCCCACACAGCCGGCTCCAGCTGCGGAGGCCTGTGCTGGGAGAAAAAGTTCTCCGGCTGCTGAGGCGAGGCAGGAGGGGCTGGTGAGAGCCCATGCTGTGCGAAGGTGCTTTCGCTGTGGGTCTGCTTCTCATCTGAAGCGTGATTGCCCGCTCCTGAAGCAAGGGGAGCAAAGCTTCACAGGCGCCGGTGCCAGGGGCCGTGGCAGAGGAGGCAGAGGAGGTCGGGCCAGAGGACGGCAGAGAGTTGCTGTTGCCATGGGAGATGCTGTTTCGGACACTGTGCCAGGCTCTGAGGACGCAGGTGATTCCGTTTGGCTTCTAGACAGCGGCTGTTCCCAGCACCTGGTCAATTCTGAAGATTTATTTGACTGTTTGGATTCTGCCAGTGTTTCCTCTGTGACATTAGCTGATGGGACAAAGGCTAAAGTTTGTGGCGAAGGTGTAGCTTTCGTCCCTGCCCTTGACATGGGTTTGAAAAATGTTTTGTTTGTTCCCTCTCTTGATTTCTGTTTGCTTTCTGTGGGGCAACTAACAGAGTCAGGGTTCAAGGTTGAGTTCTATGGGAAGCAAGGTAAAATCCTCAAAGATGGGGTGGTATGTGCTGTGGCTACACGAGAAGGGAGGCTGTTCTTTCTTGAGCCACGACACACTGTGTGTAATGTGTATGGCAATGTCCCACAACATGATGAGTGCCTTCATCTCCTCCACCGGCGCGCAGCGCATGCAAGCTTTCCTGTGTTAAAGAGGCTTGCTGGTTGTTGTAAAGGGTGTACTTTGAAGCCTTGTAATGTCTTTCTTGACTGTGCTATTTGCAAGCAAGCTAAATCTAAACAACTCCCAGCACCGAGGGTTAGTTTTCGTGTACCAACCGCCCCATTTCAGTTGGTACACTGTGATATTGTGGGTCCTATGAGTAAACCTTCCCTAGGGGGAGCTAGATATTTCGTCATTCTCGTAGACGATTTTAGCAGGTTCATTTAATTGTTTATTTTTATACTGCCTTTTCTCTAGGCTTGGAACTTGGGGTAGCTTACAATGTTACAAAGCTACAGATATCTAGTCTGGTTTCTCTCCAGCCCATAAAATTTGTTCACCTTAAAAAAAAAGCTGCAGATAAAAATCCACATCATTAAAACATACAAAAGGTAAAATATAATCAAACTCAAATGGAAAAGCAATTTAACATGATACCAATTAAAGCAACAACAAGGATTAGAAATAACAGAACTTCCTTTAAAAGCCCTGTTTTCATGAGCCTGTTGAAACTCTTTGCCTGCCTCTGGAAGAACACCACACAGAGCTCCAGTCTGGGCTGCAGCTCCAGAGCCTGGGAGAAACCATTGAGAAGGATCTCTCCCATATTCCCACCAGATCTACCTGTGAGGTTGGTGGAATGGAGAGAAGCCACCCCAAAGGTTTCAAGAAATGAGCAGCCTCATATACGAGGATATGGCCCTTCAGATAACCTGGACTTGAGCTGATTATTTGTTGTGTGTCTTCAAGTCCTTTCCAATTTATAGTGACCCTGTCATGATCTTATCACAGAGTTTTGTAGGCCAAATTTGATTCAGAAGAGTTTTTCTATTGCCCTTCTCTGAAGCTGAGAGACTGTGACTTGCTCAAGGTCACCTAGTGGGTTTTCATGGTTTAACAGGGTTTTGAACCCTGGTCTCCAGAGTCTTAGTTCAACACTCAAACCACTGCACTACACTAGGGCTTTATAGGTACTTTGAATTGTGCCTAGAAACAGACTGGCAACTGGTGGAGCTGTTCTTACAAAGGAGTTGAATGCTACATCTGGTCCCAAACCATATAAATCATTATAGGTTATGACCAGCATTCTGAATAGTGCCTGGAAGACTGAGACCATTTCCACCCTGCACTGTTATAGTGCTGTTATTCCACTTTCAACATCCTGTGGAATCCTGGCATTTGTAGTTTAGGGAGAGGCATTTAAGAATTCTCAACCAGGAGTTCTCTGGACTCAGTAAATTACAAACTCCAGAATTCCACACAATATTGAAAGGGGAATAATATCACTATAACAGTATAGTGCAGAAATGGCCTGAAATTTAAAGGGCCTATTCCAAGTACTGGACCTATCCCCATAATAGGTTCAGCACTTTGGATAGCTCCCTTATATTTCAGAATAGAATGGATACATCACCCAATACTGGCATGGAAACCACTAGCCACCAATGAAAGGAGATCATTCTATGAACTAGTGGACCTCTGTCTCTGGAGTCTCACCATAGTAATTTCAAACTCAGAGTTAGACCCTCCAGAGACAGAAGAGGTTAATCTGTCCGGAAAGCTGCCCTCTGTATACATTGAATGATGAACGCAACAGCAGAGAAGGTGGGATAGAGAAGTTCTCTACCTTATGTGCTGGCTCTAACTTATCCTAGGGTTTCCTTGGCAAGATTTATTCAGAGGAGGTTTGCCATTCCCTTCCTTTTACGCCGAGGAAGTACTATGGCTTGCTCAATGCTTGCTCTGGTCCCCTAGAATCCTAGTACAATAAACAAGCCTCTACAGTACAGTGGGTCTGTGGTTGTTTACTAATATGAATAATGCCTGAATCCCTATTTTACTACTATTAGAAGAGGTGTGTAGATTTTTGAAAGAAATCCTTTTGTTCTGTGATAGATGTAGCCTAAACATGGCAATTATTCCAAATTTTAATTTGGCTTTAAGCCATGAACTCTATTAAAGCCTCAAATTTAACGAAGTGTTTATGGTGCAAAATTTGTTTTAAAAAGTGA
Source organism: Iguana delicatissima (assembly GCA_948472985.1). Classification (NCBI taxonomy): domain Eukaryota; kingdom Metazoa; phylum Chordata; class Lepidosauria; order Squamata; family Iguanidae; genus Iguana; species Iguana delicatissima. The sequence goes on from CAOKZL010000023.1 coordinate 383,167, forward strand.
TATTATCAAAATGTGAATATGAACCCCTTTTCTCTACAAAGCTTTTGCCTATTCATCTTAGCTGCAGTGAAGTGGTGTTATTCCATTTTTACAGATGGAATACTTAGATTAACAGCCCAAGATTACACCAAATCTATGGCACAAACGGTAAAATATCTTGGAACAGCTTCTCCCTGTAGAGATGTTCGATGTAAAGTTGAAGGCTTTCACATCTGGAATCCATAGGTGGTTGTGGGTTTTCTGGGTTTTGAGGCCGTGTTCTATTATTATTTTCTCCTGATGTTTCGCCTGCATCTGTGACTGGCATCTTCAGAGGATGCCAGCCACAGATGCAGGCAAAATGTCAGGAGAAAATATTAATAGAACACAGCCTCAAAACCCAGAAAACCCACAACAACCTTTGGTACAATATCTTCATTGTGGCCAAGTGCTGTGCCTCCAACCATGTTGTGCTTACCCCACCTACAGGCCAAAAGTAATTTTGCCATTAGCTTCTGTTTGCTCTCATTAAGGGTGCATCCAAATTGATTCAAAAAAGACCACAAAGTCCCAGATTTTGTTCCTTTTCTTTCCAATTTTATTTTGTTTATCCTAGAATACTTTCTGTCAGCTCCCAATAAAATCAGAGACTTTTCATTTCAACCTCCCACCCCAATCAGTTTATTTTAACCCAGTATAGAATCAGAAAGAACAGGAGCAAAATCTAGAACTTTTCAGTTAGTCTGGATGCAGTCTCAGGAAAAAAAAAAGCTTCTGAAAAATAGAATATGGGTGATAAAGATATTCACTTATAACAGAGATGGAGAAAGTGTAGTTCTCCTGAAAGCTGCTGGTCTGCAACTCCTATGATTCTTCCCCACTGGCTAGGATCGATAGCAACTGCAGTCCATCAACATCTTGAGGGATCAGATTTAGAAAATAATGTTTCTTGCCTATTTTAGCAGTGGAAAAGTACAAGAGATAGAGAAACAAGAAATATTGCTCCATGACTAGAAGTGGTTCCCTTCCCTCACATACAATATGTCATTTTTGTAAGTAGCAGATATGTTCTTTAGGGAGCAGCAGTGAGCACCCTGAAGGTATGGAAAAAATAGGTTTTGCTGCAGCTCTGGAATGTGCAAAATGAGAACATTCCCTGCCCCCCAAAAAATAAGAATTCATCACCCTAACAATATTTTCCTTCAGTCCCTAAATTTCTAGCATTGCAGAGAATAAGATGTTGAAAATTGTTCAAACCTTGGACTCTTACATTGGCTATAAACTGTAAACTCTTACATTAGCTGTAAAGCTGTAAATCTGCAAACCCATGTTCATTTTGCCTGTCTCTTTTGGTTGGAAATGTATCATATTTCTCAATGCCTAAAATTGATGTTTTAATTTACTACAGTATTAGAAGTTTGAGAACTGCAAGAAAAGCCACTTAGAGTCCCTTGTCAGGAGGGGGGTTGGGATACTTACTTACTAAATAAATAAATACATACATACCACTTGGGGGCAGAATTCTTATTGGGAAGTGTCAATGTCCTCATCCCTGCCTTTCCCCATAGTTACACGCCTGTTTTGCTGGCTGCTAGGAACTGTAAAATGAAAAGTAACCACCATCTTTATGTGCTGGGCAACATCCAGATTCTGGGTGGCATACAAATTATGCAGACCTTCTTAAAGGAATAGCTTTTGCATCCTACTTACCATCCTGATGGAAAAAACCAGAAACAAATACACTTCTCCTTCCTTTTTCTTTTCTTCTTTTTTAAAGAAGATAGTAGCTATGGTCAGACACCATGACAAGCCAGAGTTCTGGTTTACTGAGGACACAATACTGTGCTGGGTCATTCTGGATAGTCCCCTGCTTGCAGCAGGAGCCACTAAATATTTTTTAAAGATTTCATGTTTATGGTTTCTTTATTGTGATGTGAAGATCCAGCTCTCTGTCTTTTGTCTAACTCTGGACAAACCAGACAAATAATCTAGGGTTAGATTTAAGGAATCCTCTGGTTCGTTAGGAGAGAATAAGCCAGAGACCTCATACCTGGCCAGGTTCATGCATGACAATAAACAAACCAGAAGACTGCACTTTTTTTTTTATGCTGCCCCCACTGGAAGTGGGAGGACTGACACAGCTTGCACCTGCATGCTGCTTGCCACAGTGAACCAGGGTCATTGTAGATAGCTGGCTTCCCATGATATGTGAGCAAAGCAGGCATCAGGTACAGCTTAGTTCAATCTCTGGCTTGCACGATCACCAGGCAGCATCATTACTCACCAGGTCACCGTGCCCTGAAGCCACAGATTGAAACCATTCATGAAACATTGCTGGGAGCCGAAATCAGTACACTGATTGGTAGCTTATTCTAGCAACATCACTTTGACTGAGAAACTGATTGTCAAGTAAACTGCTACAGAAATGTTCCATGCTTTCGGTTTTGTTACCAGTTTCCCACCATCTCCATCCATGTAATACAGAGGCCTGCACCTGATGACTCTGCCTTTGAGATTAGATATTAGATGTATAAAGGTATTGTTGGAAAGGAGAACAGTTTTTAACATGTCTGCCTTTGAAGCCGTTAGATCTCATTAATGGTGATTTTGGTTCTGCCATGTAACTGCTCGATTGTGACAATCTATATCAGCTGTTTATACTTGAGCTTCTGTTGAAATATATGAAACACCAAGCCTGCACTGTGCTTTACATTGACTTGAAAGCTGGATTTGTGAAAAATTAGTTGCAAACAATAAGTAGCTTCTTTTTTTTGTAAAAAATGCAGCATAATTAAGCTATGGTGCAATTGCAGTATAACTAAGGATAACTACCTTCCTCTTGTGGCTAAGTGTACTTTTTTAGTTGCTTTTCTTTATGGTGATGTGATGTGATCTCACTAAATGGTGGGAAGGGATATCACCTGGTCCATATGCTGGCTCATGTTGTCCTTCATGTAATGTTGTGGGTGTTGAAGAAATAGAGAGAGGATGGGAGAGAATTATGTTTCTCACTAGAGCTTGGTAAGTCAAAATTACTTTTTTAAAATGTTAGCCATAACAGAAGACTAGGGAAGGGACTTAGAATGATAACTTCAACTAATTACTTTTTAAAAAGCAATTTCAAAACTTGTCTTGGAAAGCTCTAACTCTACAATAACTGTATATAGGCTTTTAGCTTAAAGAAAGTGTAGAGAAAGAAAGAGAAAAAATGACAGAGAGAGAATATAAGAACAGCCAAGCTGGATTAAACTGATGGTCTATCTAAATTTGTCTTCTGGTCATGTAACAGCCAACCAGTTGCTATTTGAAGCCCAAATGAGGATTTGATTATGATGTTTAAAAGGAAAATGTCTAAAGAATCCAGATAAGAGGCAGGTGGTAAACTAGGCTATTCTCCTGAGAAGGCAGGGATACGCTGCAACATTTTTTTGCAGGACCCACTTGTGGAGTTTAGACTGTTATATCACAAGACAGATAGGATGAGCTATGAGTGAAGCCATAGTGTATGAGAAACCCAGGACTGCCTTCAAAAAGAGCACTATTCTGATGTCATGCTGTGCCCACTGTTCCATGCTGTCAAGACTTTGTTCCTCCCCACGTTGCAGGCTGCTATAGAGAAACTGATAGCTCAGTGAAGGCATATCGTTTGCAGCAGCTCCTCCTTCTCTTTCTTCTTCTGTCTTATTAAGTATAGCTGTGAGAGGAGAGGAAAATGCTTCTGGCATTTTGGATAAAAAACTGCTACTACTCTCAAATTGCTAACCGTCACAGTTGTTATCGCATCACATTCTTCTTTGGTGGTGTGCTGCTATTTAATATTTATTTAGTGCCAGCACACACTAGACGCTGATAGTTATGAATTATGGAATCATTCTTATCCAGCTCCAAAATCTTTTTTACTGTCTGGCATGATGATATGCTAAAATCTGATTTTTTATCTCTTAAATCTGCACATTCTTAACTGTAGTGATCACACATGCCGCTGATGGTGAATTCCTGATAGGAACAACCACATTATTATGAATAGCTATTTCTTATTCAACAGTAAACTGGGACAATTGTCCTTTTTTATTAAAAAACAAATCCTGAGATAGTCTTTGAGAACAATCACTATGTGCCAGAGAAGAGAATTAAAGGTACGGATGTAAATTTAGAGATTGTGATTGTACTAGTAATTCATTTTAAAGGAAGTCTATTTCCCTCAGTGGCTAAATTATCCTTCTAAATGAGCAAACCTTTAGGTTGAGAAATCCTCTTGGCAAAGCATTCTTTCCTTTGATAAGTACAACAAAATTAAATGTGAAGTTTTGTATGCATAAGCAAACAGGCCAGTGGATCTCAAAACCAATTGAATTGCTTCACATACACAATGAAAGATGTGAAAGAACAACAACAATATGCCATTAATAATTAAATATTATTATTTAAATATTAAATCTCATTATGATTGATGGTCTTTATGCAAAGGAAGAATTTCATTAGAGCTGGGACTGAATTAAAAGGAGAAAAAAATGTACAGGTCAATACTATGCATGTTTATTCAGAAGCTATGGTGGCTTATGATTCCAGTATCAGTGGGACATTGAACAAAAGGTCCAGATTCCCTATTAGGCTGCCCTAAATTCAGTGAAGACAGAGTTAGATGAGGTTACACTCAGTCTGAAGACGATCACAGCTTGGGTGTATTCCTGGATTCAAACTTGAACCATTATCCCGGTTTTAAAGAGGCTGAGGTGATGAAGCTGTGTTGGACTAGGCTTGTCAAAACTCCTTTAAAGTTTGGATTAAATTTAGAAAGCATTTGCTACACTGCTAATAGCACAGCTCCCAGCTCAGTTCTTCTATACAGCTGAGAAACCTCAAAGAAAAAATCTTCCAGAAGAATTACAGGGGAACTAGCTTCACTTCACCATCTGATTTTTTCAGTGGGAAATACAGATGTTGCATTTAGATCAGATGATGCATAGTCTGGCTGTTGCTGAAATCAGACATGACAGATAATTTAAGAAAGATGATTAGTATGCTTATGTTGATGGAGGAAATGGAAAATATTTCTTATATGTGCCTTTGGGCCAATCAGTGTAATAGAATAATAAAGAAAGTCAAAACAGAGGACACTATTCACCAGTTCCTTTGGGTAGGATGTCTGCAACTTCAAACCTTTAGTGTGGATTTCGTTCTCATTTTTAAAACTGCTACATACAGCTGAAACCATGAGATGCTTCTGAGCTTAAACTGATGGCAAAAACAGCAACCAGTCTCTAAGGGGTTAACACATTATTTCAGGTCTCTTGGATCTACATTAATTTCCAGTAGACTTGTTGCACAGTTCAAGGTGTTGCTATATAATTAGTTGCTTCTGCACGTCTAAGAGACTGTCTCCCCTTAAGGTCCTGTTTTAATATCTCAGAACCACTTCTGGCATTTCAGTTAATGATATGACAGTGCTTACTGTCACATCAGTATTAAATACCCTGTTAGTCACCTGAGAAGAATCATTTTTTAACGTGTCCTGCTTCAAGGAAGGTTACTGTTATTTGTAACACACCAGTATACATGGTGCTTTCCAGAGTAATAACAGAAAAAAAGAAAAGACAAATCATGTCTCAAAAAGTTCATACTGAGCTGCATCCAGAGACTTGTTTTTCACAGTGCTGCTTTGTTGCCTAATACAATCTCTTTGACATATGACTTAATTGGTCCCTTGGGATCTTTTTAATGATGTTCCCTATCCTAAAGAATGACTTGACTTGATTAGGATGTTCATGGCGGATGTTGGTGAGTTTTCATTATCTTTATGAAGTGATTGTGACATGGAGATCCTCTAGGGGTCCTCCTAGGATTTTTCCAATAGCGTACAAATTTGGCTCAGTGACGAACCCAGAATGCTTTCTCCTTCACGGAATGTTATATGAAACAAATGTCGTTTTTGACATTAACCAAGAAATCTAAGCTCCAGATGCAGGACACCTAAGCCTAGTGATTTATGTACAACAGAGCTTCATGTTACACAACACTTCATAGGTAACCATGGCCAGCAGCCATCTTGAACATCAAACCAGCCACATGAATTTTGATGCTTGGTTCTTGGCAAGCTTTAGCATTCATCAGCTGGTTTGATGATACACAGTTCTTTGAGAGGTTTATGCTCATTCCTCTTCAAAGATGACCCACAAAGGTTAAAGGATATTTATATTTAGTCTAGGAAAGCAGGCCAAAGGCTCTGCCATATGTGATTTATATGCCACAGAAATATATATTGCACTGTGGTAACTCAGTTGCAAATAAAATACAGCCTGGAATTTGAATCCTAAATTCATTTCTTTGGAAGCAAGCTTTGCTGATTTCAGTGGCCCTTATTTCCATACAAGAAGCTTTTAAGTAATTCACACAACCCAGTTGGAGCGGAATGTTAGGCTATGCACATCTATGTGCTGCTAATTATGTTGTGAGAATGTGATTGTGCAGCTGCTTCAGAATATATCTATCTTGAAATGAATTCAAAATATAAATGTAGTTTGTGCTGCAATAATTCAGCAAAGGAGAGAAGAGGGCAGAACCTTCACCTTCCCCATGGGTTCAGGCAAATGCAAACTGCTGCAACATTTCCTAGTTTGTATGTTATTCCTCATTACTAAGTTTTGCTATTTTGACCACACTGATATTGTTTGGTTACACATGTCCCAATTTTTATTTGTGAAATATTGGAGAATATGTAAGAATGAGGCCATAAATACCCTAAAGACATGAGATCCCATCTGATCTTGGAAGCTAGGCAAAGCCAGCTCTGCTTAGTGCTGGGATGGAAAACTGCCAATGAACACCAGAAACTGCAGGCTTTATTTCAGAGGAAGGAACTGGTGCACTTCTTGTATAAGAAACCTCATGTCAAATTCATGGAGTCACAATAAGTCAACTAATGACTTGAAGACACATACACATATGAATGAAAGTATTTTTAAAAATTATTTTTAACATTTGTTTAAAAGCGTGGTTTTTCCCCCCAAATCTTCAAAATGAGTACGGATGGCTCCAGTCTGGGGAACATTTAAACTTTGGTGGTTTCTATTTTGAACTTCGCCCCAGAAAAACTTGGTTCAGGGGATTCGTGCAAACTTTGGCATGTGGTGAAGTATTTATCAAGCACATTTGCCCTAACAATGCGTGGAGGATTTGGGGGTGTAATGGTTCACTTGAAGGTACAGCCGTACCTCCAAGCAAACAGCTTGTTTCAGATGAGATTTCTGGATACAAAAACAAAGCTGCTCAAATTAGTTGGTCATGTTTTAAAAATTCAACTAATAGGCCCTGAGATTAAAGTAAGTGAAGCATATTTTGAATACAGAAATGTGTGATATTAATGTGAAGTATTATTATTTCTGTGATGAAGTTTGCACAGTTATCACATTGTCCCCTATGTGCAAGGTCTGAAGCAGTCCTCAGTCAGTGTGATCAAAGAATTTTATTAAAGTACACATAGGCATTAGTTCTGTGGTGTAACTGAATACAAAATACCATATCTGTCTTACTGCATCCAGTGCTATTTTAAATTTAAAAGGAACTCTGCTACTTTATCTGGAAAGCATACATCTTTTCACTTCTGGTAGAGATGGAAACTGGCCCACAGCAACTTTGACTTGCTTGGTCCCATAGAGATAATGTCTGATTGATAAGCACTCTTTAAAAAAAGAATTAAAAGTGGTACAGATTGTTCTAGTAGTAAATGCAAGAGAAAGCAAGCAAGCAAGAAATGACGCCCAAGTTGCCCTCATTGTCCTTGATACTTTTAGTTGTTCCCACTTTGTAAAGTTGCTGTAAAACCTGGTGCTTTCTGAAAAGCTGGTTCTTTAATGACTCTAGAGCTGAAACAAATAAAGACCCTAATCTTTCTTGTGAGTGGATGTTGCATTAGCTTAGGGTTCCCAGGTCTCAGGGACTGGCCCATAGTCTGGACTTTCTTCTCCAGTACTGGGGTGAGGAGTCACAAAGCTAGAGCATTGTCTTGGAAATACTTGGACCTCTAGTTATTTTATTTTGCTTTCTGTTCAGAGCAGATATCAGCAGACTTTTTTTTTTTTGGCTTCTTTAGTTGAACTCCCAGTATGTTCTTAAAAACCATGCTTGTAATAAAGCAGAGCTGGGAAAAATATCTGTGTCTGTGAACAGAATGTCTTTTCCTGATCAGTAGGGAGTTTGAAAAATCAGATTTCTGACCAGAGAAACCTTTTCTATTCTATGTTAAATTTGGTATTCATTATTTGAATGACAGGTAATGAGCAATTGTGATTGATGCATAATGTCTTACAGTTAAAGATATCCCATGAGCCCAGCCCCTAACTTAATATCATTAGGGTTGAGCCTATGTCACAGGTTTGGGACCTGAAATTTCAGGGGCCTGGGATGCTTCTGACCTGTCCTCCCTACTTGATTAAGTGAGGGCGTTCCCAAATAGGCAGCTCATAGTGCAAATCAGAAGGCATTATGTAGCTACATTCTCTCTCTCTCTCTCTCTTTTATGTACTTTTTGTGGTTAGAAAAAAAAGCCAAAATCAGGAGTGAGGCACATGGGAGGATTATGAATGGCAGATGTCCTTGTCTGTGAGTGTGGTAGGGTGATGATACAATTAAGAGTTCATCCGGAGGCATCCTGAGTTGTTGACAGTACATTTTGCTGAGCTCTCCTATGATACAAGGCCGTGTAGAGTTTAGGGTAGTTATTTTGTCTCCCCACCAGCATGGGATTGTGGGCATTCTAATGGTCATATTGACACAGGGAAAATGCTTATCATTTTTCAGATGACATCAGAATGACATTGATAGGTGGGAGAGTTGGACCAAAATTAACAAAATAAATTTCAACAGAGATAAATGTAAGATACTACACCTAGGCAGGAAAGATGAAATGCCCAAATATAGGATGGGTGCCCACTGGCTTGAAAGCAGCACATGTGAAAAGGATCATCTAGGATTCTTAGTAGACTGCAAGCTAAACATGAGCCAACAGTGTGATGCAACAGCCAAAAACACCAATGAAATTCAAGGTTGTGTCAGCTGGAATATTATGTCTAGTTCAAAGGAAATAGTGCTACCACTCCCTTATACTTTGGTCAGACCTCATATGGAATCCTGTTTCCATTTTTTGGTACCAAGAGAAAGAAGATTATTGACAAGCTAGAACATGTCCAGAGCAGGTGACCAAGATGGCCAAAGGTCTGGAAACCAAACCTTGTGAGGAATGACTTAGGAAGTTGGGTCTGTTCAAGCTTGGAGAACAGGGAAGGTAATGTGATTGTCATATTTAAATATCTGAAGGGATGTCATGTTGAAGATATAGCAAGCTTGTTTTCTGCTCATCCAGAAATTAAAGCACCAAACCAACAGTTTCAAATTAAGGCAAAAGAGATTCAATCTAAATATTAGGAACAATTTCTTGACTGTAAGAGGTGTTTGACAATGGAATAAACTGTCTCAAAGGCTGGTGGATTCTCCTTCTTTGGAGGGTTCTAAATAGAAACTGGATGGCTGGTTTTTTGGAAGTGCTTTAGTGGTGTATTCATTCAGACAGGGAAGCATCTAAAGAAACCAGGATGGAACTTTCAGATGAGTTGATACTTAAAAGAAACATGTGTAAGAAATGCAAAAGGAACAAATCACCAGGAAGGAGTACAAACAAATAGTCAATATTTGCAGAGAAGAGATCAGGAGGGCTAAAGATCAGAAGGAGCCCAGACTTGGAAGAGAAGTTAACATGGTAGAAACAGTGGTTGTCTATGTTCAGCACAAGAGGAAAGACAGAACAGAAGGGAGTTGATCCAATGCATGGAGAAGATGGTGAAATGTTAATGGGTGACAGAGAGAAAACAGAACTGCTCAATATCTTCTTCTCAGAGGAAAACATCAGAACTGTTCTGATTTGAAGGGATAGTCCATGTTACTCTTTTGAGGTCCTGCTTTTTCAGTTACTTTTTCAGCTATTCCTCTCACTTTCCCCTTTGCCCCATCTTAATTTGGTGGCTTCAAACTTAGTTCAAGGTGCACTCAATTAACTCAGCATGAGAGAGAGTAGAGCTGGGAACAGAATCTTGCCTTTCTCTGTAGGTTTAGGCAAAAGCAACCCCCTGCAGCCTCTGCTAGCTTTTCTCTTTTCCCTCATTAATAACTTGTTCCATCTTAACTGCATTCTAATGTTACTTGGCCACACACATCCTGGTTTTCATCTGTGAAATGTTAGAGGGTATGAAACAATTAATAACCTGGTACAAATAGAATAAATGAGGCACTGAGACAACCTACAATGAGTTGCAACCTACAATGAGCGAGGAAAAGATACAGAAATACCTAGATAAATTAAGTTGATTCAAGTCTCCAGTGGCAAATAAATTGCACTAAGGGTACTAAGGGAACTTTCAGACGTAATCTCTGAGCCCCTGTAAACTTGTAGATTTTTGGAGAACAGGAGAGGTGTCTGCAGACAAGAAACTAGCAAAAGATGCACCTTCTTCAAAGAAACATGTGGAGATATATTAATGAGTAAGCTGGATATAAATAACTGGAAAAGTTCTAGACAAGATCATGAAGCAGTTGAACTGTAAGCACTCAGAAAAGAATGCTAACATTACAAACACTGTTTCTGCACTAGACTGTTACAGTGCTGTTATTCCAACATCCTATGGAATCCTGGGGTTTGTAGTTTAGGGAGGGGCCTCAAACGGCCTCCCTCAAAGGCTCCTCCCTAAACTACAAACCCCAGGATTCCATAGAATGTTGAAAGTGGAATCATAGCACTATAACAGGCTAGTGCGGAAAGGGCCAAAGAGTCAGCAATGTTCCTTCAAAACCAAGTAATGCCAAATTGATCTCATTCCTTCCGTTGAGAGCACAACAAATATTGTAGATCAGGGGAATACTGTAAATATAGTATGTCTTAATTAGATTTTTAAAAGATTATCCATAATATTTACTGCAGACAAGCTGATAAAATGTGGGCTAGATAATGCTACTCTTAGGTGTATTTCTAACTAACTTATCACTGAACCTGGAGAGTGTTCACTAATGTTTCTTGGTCATCTTGGAAAGAAGTGACAAGTGGGTTGCTGCAGGGCACTGTCCTGGGCCCAGTGTTGTTCAAAATCATAAATACCTTGGGCAAAGGAATTAAGTGCACGTAAGAGCTAGCACAAATTTCTCAAAAACAAGTAGCAATAGCAGTTATTTCTATACCGCCTATCAACTAGTGTTATCTAAGCGGTTTACAATGTATTTTAGCTAATTGCCCTCAACAAGCTGGGTACTCATTTTACCGACCTGCGAAAGGATGGAAGGCTGAGTCAACCTTGGAGCCTGGCAGGATCAAACTCACAACCTTGTGGTTGCAGTACTGGCATTTAACCACTGCGCCACCAGGGCTCCACCAGGGCAAGTGAAGCCAGACTTGTCAAATGTGTAGATGACGCCAAACTGGGAGGTGTACCTAATAACTCAGTAAACAGAATCAGAATTCAAGATGACTTTATCATAAGGGAGAACTGGGCCAAAACAAACAAAATGAATTTCAACAAGGATAAAGGCAATGTATTTCATTTTAAAAGAAAAAATGTAGGAAAGATGACATCAGACTAGACAGTAGTAAGTGTGACAAGTATCTAGGGATCTTGGAAGACAGCAAGCTAAATATAGTTAACAGTGTGATGCCATGGCAAAAGGTGCTTAGTGCAGGTCTAGGCTACATCATTAGAAGTGCAGCAGTCAGATCAAGGGCAATAATACTACTGCTTTATTCTGCTTTGATCAGATATTATGTGGAGGTCTGTTTCCAGTTCCAGGCACTATAATTTAGAAAGTACGTCAAAACCAGAGATGTGTCCGGGGGAGATTAGCCAAGATGGCAAAAGTTGTGAACACCAAACCCTATGAGAAGTAGTTAAGGACCTGAGTATGTTACACCTGGAGGAGAGAAATCTGAGAGGTGATTTGAATAGCCAATTTTAAATATCTGAAAGGATGTCATGTAAAGATGGAGCAAGCTTTTTTTCTGTTGTTCCAGAGCATAGGATTTAGACGAAGGGTTCAAATTACAAGAAAGGAAATTTATACAAAGCAACAGGAGAACTTTCTGATAGTCAGACCTATTCAACCATGGAATAGACTACCTCTGAAGATGGTAGCCTTTGAGATTTTTAAAGTTAATGGGCACACATCAGGAATGTTCCTGCTGCTGATTCCAGGATTGGCTGTGGGACAGGACAATGCATCTATTGTCTTCCATTCCAGTGATCCTGCATAGGTTCTAAAATCAGATGATGTCGGGTATGTTCAAAGTTGTATGGTGGCAGAGGAGGAAGACTGTGGCAGAGAAAGAGAGGCAAGAGGGATTGGGCGAGCAGGGGAACGAAGGAGATGGGCTTATCCTTCTTCTAAAATCTCTTGTCCACTTCGCTGTGGCTCCAGCCATGTCCACCGCTGGTAGGCACATGCCCTCAACTGAGACTGTGTTGCCCTCTATAGAAAAAAAAAATCAAGGCACCTGTTGCTGGACCTCACTCAGTAGAGCTTGTACAATTTGCTTTTTGTACTACAGCTCTGAGAATCCCCAGCCACTACAACTATTGGCAATCATTGCTGGGAGTTCTGGAAACTTCAAAAAAGTAGCTCTTCTGAACTCTGATGGAGAGTATGGGAGAGAATTTCTCAGTGCTAATTGTGTACCAAAAGGAACTAGTTTCTTTATGTTTCATAGAGCCCTGTAATGATAATAGTAATGTGGGAAGGGGCTTGGAACTGAAACTGCAAATTACTTTTTAAACATAAATTTCCAGGATTTTTCTAGTTTACGAAAAGACTCACATAGCCCCTCAAGGGAAGACATGCCCTTCACCTCATGATTCCATTTTGTTTGATCCACAGTAAGTTAATAAAGGCAGATGCCCTGGCAGAACAAATAACAACCTCTTTGTTAAGCTGACCAAATATTTTGTTTTGATTTCAGGCATTTTATTTTGTAAATGACTTTGAGCTGAGGCTCTGAACTCTCTCTAAACACTTCAGAGAGAGCCATCAAATAAATCCTTGCAGAAGAGGGTGGGGAGAGAAATAACCCTACATACCATACATAGCAAAGAATGTGCTATGAATAATGTGAGTTATAGCAACAGCTTTGTGATAACCATCTCTGAAACTGACTATCCTGTGAGTCATAAAAGAAGACAGACTGTGGAGATAAAACAATGCAGCAGAAAACAAGCAAAGGCATAGCAGCACCAAGAAAGTGGAGTTGTTTATTTTCTAAGCCTTTGACACAGATTTAAAGAGGCTGAATCATCACAAAGACCACATGTTACCTTGGCTGGAAGCATACAGGTCTGGAGGGAAATGGAACAATATTGGAGAGTGAGAACAATTGGCTTGATAAAAAACATGATCCAATTAGAGCGTCTTCTCTCATTTTCTAAGGGAGCATTTTAGTAACAAAGTGGATATTTGATAGAGGGCCCTAAGGAAAAAGAAATCATTATAACTACATGTGCCTCTCCAGATGTTGTGGGAGTATGTTGGAAGGTGCAATACAACAGCATCTTGGAAGAGAGCACACTTGTCCCCTTCCTAGAAATTTACTCCAGACCATGAAGTTCACTCTGTGACCTTGAACCATCCAAGGACACTCGGGTTTTTTAAAAAAACCAAAAACACACCAAAGAGCCCTATGGAACTGTGAAGACTGAACACTTTGTTTGGCACAGGCTTTTGTAGGTGGTTGCTCAGTTGTCTTTAATTCAAGAGCAGCATTAAAGTATTTAATGCAAGTGCTGGCCTCAGGCCATATGTGACCCCTCAAGATCATTTATACCCCTGATACCAGCCAGAAGGGCGAGGGGAAATTTTGTTAGGCATTGCCCTCCCATCTCTGAGCTGTTTTAGGCAAAACAGCTGTCTTTTTTAAACAGAAAGTAAACAGAAGTTGACCTCCAGTTTACTTCCTGTTTGAGAGAAATCCTCTTGTAGGCTTAAAACAGCCCAACAGGGTCCAAAAACAGGACAAAACACTCCCTGCCATTGTCCTTATGGGCTTGTGGGTGAGGGGCTTATTTGTTTTTTAAAAAGTTGTTATAAAGTGAAAATTGCTTCTGCATGACCTCTGGGGAAGGGGGTGTAGCTCTCCAGAGCCCCCGGGGGGGCAATGTGCTACCCCTGCTCCTTCCAGTTTCCCACTTTTGCTTAAAATGGGTGCAAAACGGATGTTTCTGACATCTCATAGGTTTGATATGAGGGCAGAGATCATGAGAAACATCATACACCTTCAGCTCCCAGACAAAGGAGCATCAGTAGCAGTTTAGGAAAATCAGTATATGTTGTAGAAAACCTAGAGAATAGAGGACCTAAGTTATGCTTAGGGACTGCATTAAAAAAACTAAAGTCTCATTTTAGAAGGGAATGTGGCATTTGTCTTCTGTTCCCTGACCTGTCTATGCAAAGTTTTTCTTAATAATTGACTATCTCCTTCATACGTACCTGGAATTCTACATGTTGCAATTGGCTGAGCAATGAGAGTACAGTACCAGAAAGAAGACTATTTCCAGTTCAATAGAAAATATAAAAAGTGACTTTGCAGGTTACAACTTTGCAATGATGCCACAAATAGGCAACACACTGAATTCCATAACTTCCCAGCTGTCCTGATTGGACAGAGACAGTCCTGGTTAATTCTCTGCTGTCCTACTTTTCGAGCCACTTTAAAAAATGTCCTGGTTTTAATCTTCTCCTACCACTTTCATCTTTTATCATTGGCATACTTTGATTGAATGCAAAATGCAAAAGTAGTTTGCAATCAGCAGGAGCAAGAGGAGAGGACAGAAATTTGCCATTCCTGAAAGGCTCATTTTTTTCTTTTTATAGGCTTTCCTAATCTCCAAGGCTTACATAAATTCGAAGCCGTCCTTCCCTAAAAGAGAAGTTTTCTGTGTTCTTCTCCATTAATAACTTTGGCTTTCTTGTTTGCTGCACCAACAGACCACATTCTGATGTTGCTCAGCCACGTGTATCCCAGTATTCATCTGTGAAATGTTAGAGGGTATGGAACTCTGGAGAGGCTGTTCAGTTTCTCTGAGGTATTCTTTTATTTCTTCCCGTATAGTAAAGAGAGCTGCAGGTACCAGATTCATTAGCTGAATTCATATTGTGTTCTAGACAAAAAATAATGCTTGACATAAAGATTCCTACCCATTGCTCCTTAATTGTTTTATTATTTCAGATCATCAAGGTTGAAACCAGCTACTTTCTTTTTCAGTGCATTGGCAATAAAAAAAAATCACATTCTCATATCACAGATTCATCTGCTGAGAACTCAAAGATATTATTTTCCAATATAGAACACTAACTGCCAGTCCATCTTTTGTTACATAAACAGGTTTGATTTTAATTTCTCTGAAAATGAATATTGGAAATGTGGATAGTAATTTTCCTCTTTTAACAATGCATTTAATTATCTGTAATACAACTTGAAATATATGGAATATATTTCTACATGTGGCAGATCTTGACAAATCCAAGCTGAGATCAATTTTGTGTCATGCTTTGACATAGAAAATATTTCCCTACTTCTCAGACTTAGGCCCTTTCCACACTACGCAGTTATAGTGCTATTATTCAATTTTCAGCTTCCTATGGAATCCTGGGGTTTGCAGTTTAGGTAGAGGCCTTTAGAATTCTCATCCAGAGAGGTCTTGGGTCTCAGTAAATTACAAACCCCAGAATTCCATAGGATGTTGAAAGTGGAATAATAGCACTATAACAGTATAGTGCAGAAAGGAGCTTAGAGTAGAAAATACTGAGAATCAGATTTTATTTGCTAATGTTGACAGTCCCAGAAAAACATTGTGAATGTCCAAAAACTCAGTACCTCAAGGCAGCGACTGTGTATCCCCTTACTAAGGACACCTTGCTGGACTCAGTAAAATGCATTTTTGAGTACACATGTATAAGGTTTAGGGTTGCCAACATGACAACTGGAAAGGGCTTCTATACCTTTAATGGTTGTGTAGAAGAAGGAATTTTAGCAGGTTTTCCTTGTTACCAAGTTGCATGATGAGCAACATCTGCTGAAATCCCCTCTCCTAAGCAACTATTAGAGTTAGTTTCCAAGTCAAGAGAAGAACGATTTCCCTTATATTTTGTGGGGGGGGGGGGTCAGGTCACATCTGGAGCACTGTATTCAGTTCTGACTACTTCATTTTAACAATGATACAGACAAGTTGGGGTGAGTTCAGAGAAGGGCAGTGAGGATGATAAGCGGTATGGAGAATAAAATATATGAAGGTTGAAGAAACTGGGCACACTCAACTTGGTGAAGAGAAGACTGAGGGTGACACCATCACATTTGTTAAATATCTCAAGGGCTGCCAGAAAAAGGGAGGGGGTGCAAGCTTGTTCTCTGCTGCCTCAGAGGGTAGAACTAGGTTTAATGATTTAAGTTATACAACTGCCATGGTTCCATCCTGTGGAATCCTGGGATTGCCAGTTTAGAGAAGGGCATTTAGAATTGCCAGCCAAAGCACTCTCATGCCCAAAATGTCTGTCTGCACTAATTTCCAGAAATATTTTATAATACCCAGTGCGAGAAGCCTGAATGATTCAGGGCTGGCCGGTGGTGAAGGAGGAAAAGCTACCTGAAGTGAAGAGCGAAACAGTAGTTCATAATTCCACATATAGAACTTGCCTGGAATAATAATTGAATATTTCCTTGACATTGGTAATGGGACAATGTTTTCTACTGCATATGAGGGCACTAGACTAACTTGAGGGAATTCAGGACAAGCTGTGAAGCACACAGAATCCTATTCTCCAACAGGTTCTTTTAACTTCCCACCCCACAGCATTCATTTTCTTAGGCAACTGCTTGACTCTGCCTCATTGTATCATGTGTATCTTTATTATTTTGTGTAGGGCAATCTGTGAGTGACTTATATAGGTATGCAAGGTGACCCTCAGAGCCACTGTAGTTTATAGTGTTAGAGTAGAACTAAGGGATCCAGATTTTAAATCTCCATTGAACTATGAAACTCACTGGATGACCTTGGGCCAGTCATATCTCCTCTCTCTCTATCTCTCTCTCAGCCTGACCTACCTCATAGGACTGTTATGAAGAGAATAGTAGAGAAGAAGAGAAATATAGATTCCATCTTGAGCTAGTTGGAAGAAGGATGGAATATAAAAGTAACAAACAAACATACATCTATTTTGGGAAATGGCTATTTGAAAGTAAAAATTGGCCAGAAGTGGAGGAATTAAGTTTGTTCCTTCCTTCCTTCCTTCCTTCCTTCCTTCCTTCCTTCCTTCCTTCCATCCTACTGCTCCTTTGCTCAAGACTGCATTCCTTGTGTGTTATGCAGTTTATCCATGGGCTGGTGTTACAGCCTGCTGTAGGTCAAGCTACCGATTAGTAACTCTTCTTTTATCACAATAAAAGCGCAAGGATTTGAGATGACAAAGCTACAAGATGAAAGTCACTTTTAAGAAGAAAGGACTTTCTGATTTGAACGACAGCTTTCGCATTAGAGCTTTGATTGGCTCTCTGCAAGGCTACGCTGAAGCTACTGAAGTCAAATGAAGCACAGCCATTATCTATATAGTTCAGACCATGTGAGCTCCTTTATTCTAAAGTGCAACAGGTGATTGCAGGTGCTTAATTGGAGGAGAATGTCTCAAAAGCCAGGTTCTGAACATGACAGAATAAAATTAATGGTACCACCAAACGACTTATAATATTTTTGTTCCTCGGTGGCTCATTGCTTCAAGCAGAGCTGGAGAGGCATGCTTGAGACAAAAAAAAAAAAAAAGAACATTAATGTAAAATAACAACCCAATCCTCCCATGCCTCTTTATGCAGAATAAAGTCTCTGTGTTTTCAATGGGACTAACTGATAAGTGAGTGTGTAGCCTCAGAAGAATAAAAGGCTTCAGACAGTAATAAGAAGAGGAGCTGATAATATAAATTACATCAGCAGGCAAGCAGCAATTGATAGTACAGCACTTAGCATTTAGATGGCATTTATAAGGCCATAGGACATTTTACATACATCTATTGTCTTAATTTTCTATGAGTTGCTGGTAGGTACCTAGTCATATTTCTTACTGGGGTATATAGCTCTTGTGTTTTTTCTGTGTTAGCACTTTGCAAAATTTCACTCAAACTGCAGGAAGAGAACAGGGATTGTGATTGTTTCTTCTTCCTGCAGCCTCCTAAACTCCTGAAAAGTTGCTCTGGAAGGCAGAGGTACCTTCTGAAGCAACATGAAAGGTAGAGGAAGATAGACCCCTCTGTTCATCTAGTGAGGAGTTTCCACAGGGTCTCTTTCTGTTCCAAGGCAGGCGGTCCCATGAAAGAACACGTTAAAGTGTTGTTGAGGATTTGCAAACATTCATCAGTTGAAAAATATTGTTCAGGGGTGTCTGGAAAGCTTTTGGAATGTGTTGAGTGGAATGAGGAAAGACCATACTGAACTACCCGAAGGGCACCACCAGGAGTGAAGCCTGTGGCTTAATTTGACTCATCACAGGAAACCTCACCCAGTCTGGACACAGAAAGGAGTGACAGCTCAATACCTCTTTCTCAGTTCTCTGGGCGGTGGTGAATGGCTTTTCTTAGTTGGTAGAACAATTTGGGACAAGACTCTAGCTATGTGACCGCCTGAACAAGCTTTTGACTTTCGGTGAATGTGACAGATAAAGCTTGTAATTGGGAGTGTTTTTATTTTATGATGTTTTTACGCATCTGTTGATTCTCTTTTAATTTGTTCTTACAGCTGTTTTAAACTTGTATTTCTTAAATAGAAATTTAGTTTAATTTTGTTGTAACTTTTGTATTTACAATTTTTCCACAAATTGTATTGTCTTTTTAAAATGTTGTATGCTGCCTTGGTTCCCATGTTGAGAGAAAGGCAGGATATTAAATAAATAAATAAATAACCCCATGATGCCGTCACTGATAAACTCCATCTGTGAATCTGAAGAAGTATATTGATGTCCATAAAAGCTGTTGCTAAACTTGTTAGTCTCAACAGTGCCACTGCATCCTTTATCCCTCTCCCCCTCTGCCTCTTTTCCATTTTAACCAGGATGACTGATGAATAATAATCATAAAAAAAATGCTATGACAGCTATCTCCAAATATTTGAAGAGCTGTCATATAGCTAATGGAGGAAATTTGTTTCCTGCTGCTCCAGAAGGTGGGGTCTAAGTCAATGAGTTAAAAAAGAAGATTTCAGTTAAATATTTAGAGGAACTTCCTGATGCTATGGGCTATTCAACAGTGGACCATACTGCTTTTGAAGGTAGTAGATCTCCTGAATGTTTTTAAGCAGAGGTTGGACTGTACTTCTCAGAAAAGTAGTAGTACTGAATTTCCTGCACAGGCAAAGGACTAGGGTGCATTTGTGTTTCTTCTAGGATTCTATCTACTGAACAGACACAGAAAACTATCTGTGATACAGCAACAGTGTTAAGCTGCACTGGAATTTCATAGGGTTGCCAAACTGGAGATGGTTCCTGTATCTTTAAAGGTTACGTAGAAAGAAATTTCAGCAGGTGCTGCTTATTGTAGAATTAGGTAACAAGCAAAACCTGATGAAGTTCCCTCTACTGCACAGCCATTAAAGGTATAAGGGCCTCCTGCAGTTTTCACTCTGGCAACTCTTGGAGCATCTGATTTCAAATCTGTGCTCTGCTACAAAGTTCACTTGTTGGCTTTAGGCAAACCTTTCCTCATTTGACCCCTTTCTCTCTCTTCCTCGTCTCATGTGGTTCTTATGTGGGTTTCAGGGCTGGGGAAAGTGCGCAGCACGGACCATATACCATCCCAGAATCCAATGTATGTGCCCCCAAAACCCACTGCCAGTGTCCCAAACCCCCTTGAACCTCCCTTTTAAAAAATCATACTCATTTTAGAGGAATTCTTTTTGCCCCAAGTAATTCAGAAGTAAAGATAACCACTCACAAATTTAGCATTTTTCACTGCCCCCAGAACCTATATCTCATCCCTCAATTTACCTTTTTCAGGCTACCAGTTAATCCCAAGCAGCAATTGGAAGTGACATGGCATCACTTCCAGTGCACCAAATTTAGTCTGCCCCTGCACATTTGTCCACCTCTGGCTTAACAAAATAATCCCATGAACACTATATCTGGAGGATGGGTAGGATATACAGTTGAGGGAGAAAGGGAAAGAGAATGAGAAGGGGGAGAGAGAGAGGTTTTTGGCTCAAAGGCATCTCCTTGTCTTGTGTGTTTTGTTCCACTGTGCTCATATTCTATGCTGCACGTGTCAACGATTTTACTGTGGGTGTTTTTATTCTTCCCTGTAAGTACATTAAAGTCTGTCTTTTTTTTCCTTTTATAAGAACTCCAGTCATCCACTTTGGCAGCAACAGCCCATGACTAAACGTGCAACACAAATAGCAACTATTCATAACTGAGAGTTTGCAAACAGAACTTGGGGTGAGAAAAAAACCCAAAATGAAACAAAACAATTGCTCAGACTCTGCGCTGACTTGTTATGAATCTGGGATACATTTGGAATGGCTGCAAAATTTCTGAAATGTTTTCCAGAATAGAAATCACTCTCGCAACCAATCCAAAAAAATATCTATTACAGAAACTAATCAATAGGAGGCTAGTTCATATGTTAAAGAGAAAGTCTGACTTCCTTCATTAACCTTGCTTTTGAGTACTGTGCCAGCTTCGTTCAGGTTATCATACCATACTGTGTCATGTGTACGGGGCGTGATCTCACATTTTAAGCACAGTTGTGAGATTGTGCACCAACGTTACTGATTACAGAGAAAGTTTTCAATTACTTACTCTTAGCTCTTTACTTGGCTTTGGGAAGCTAAATCCAACATGAGATAGTCCCAGATCTGATTAGCAGGGTTTTAAAAAGACAATAGTATATAGTATATCACTCATTCACTTAGTGGTTCTGAATGATCCCATTAAACAGTGTTGTGTTTGAGAGGAAATCGAGTACTATGAAGAGTCTTACTGTAGTGCTTAATTGAAAATTCTTATTGAGGTGCTTAATTTGTATATGTAATCCATCTCCTGACTGTTCAGCATTCAGTCAGTAAATGACCGGATATGCATGTATAAAATAGCTATTAAAGAAGGCTATCTATCTATCTATCTATCTATCTATCTATCTATCTATCTATAATTGCTTTGGCAAAATAGTAGCCTCTTCTGTATCCTATCATGTCGACATGTCATCACTTTTAGAGCAAGAAGCAAATAAGCTCTTTAAAGAGGAAAAACCCCCCTAAAAATCATTATTTTATAGATCCAACCACTGAAACCAATAAAATCTCTTTCAAAACACTGCTAGTATTGGTCTCTGGGAGGGAATTCCATAAAGCGTGGGCCAGTGACTCAAAGGGCACTACTCTGTGTCCCAGTGGTCCAAACAGAATGACATCTGGACTCCTGTTTGATGAATTCAAGAACTGTTTCTGGGGCATGAGCCAAAGGGGAGAAGTCTCTGGCCGTGGAAATGCTTTGGCTTGCCCCAGTGTTCTTGGGACATGACAGTTCCTGTTTTAATTCTTTTTCTTGACAAGAGCATCCCATTTAGACTGATTTCACAAGAATCTCAAGGAAGCTTTTGGAACTTCCCAAGCTCTCCCTAGTCTTTGTTTGATGTTTTACTCTTTTGAGTTAGTGCTCTGCTCTGATCTAGACACCATGACCTATATCCCAGCCACAGACGTCTATGGCATTTGATACTTTTAACCTAATTTTTCTTTTCTTGGCAGAAAATGGTTAGAATCTCTAGTCTGGAACATGCATTGGTGGAGCAATATAAAGGGAGTGGAAGTAGCATGGAGAGATGGAATGAAAACCTTAAGATAGAAATGCTAATTACTATGACGACAGAAAAAAAATAAACAAAATTTAAAGAGAGGGTTTTTTTTAAAAAAAATCACAATTGAACAAACATGACAAAAGCAGGCAGAAGCATTGGCTGTTATTGGAATGGAATGAAGAGACGGAAAAGGGCTCAAGTGGAACGTTGCAGTAGTCAGGTTTTCCACTTTCAGTCCACACAACTGGAAAGGCAATTCCAAAGGTTTCCATTCTGAACATAATTACGATTTGACCAGAGGTGATATAATTTATTTACCCTGGTAATATCCTGCTCTTCTTTCACAAACCTCAGGCCAGCTTATATGAAATTCTCTTTAGAGGCCGCCTGAGTTCTGAGCATTACTTGAACAGGATCAAATAAGTACCCCTCTCATCACTCTCTGAGCCCCTTAGGCATGTAGCTGATACTTCTTTGGAGGCTGAAAACTCTGAAAACTGGTAAGGACCTAAAAGCACAAAAGAAGTATTTCTCTGCACAAGGCATAGCTGAGCTATGGGAATCACTGCCACAAGATGTGGCTATGGCTGCCAGCTTGGACAGGTTTGAAAGGAGAATGGGGTGGGAACCAATACTATTGTTACTTCTGAGTGGAACAGGACCACTATATCAGCTTGGATTTACCTACATGTTGACTCACCATTCATCAAGTGATTCAAAATGTCCACTCCACTCTAGTTGTAACTAAACAACAGGATTTGAGTTGGGATTAACTAAATTCATGGTGGATTGGACCATCAACGGTTGCTAGCCAAGATGGCTATATCAGAGGCACGATGCCTCTATGTATCAGTTGCCAGGGAATACAAGAGGTAGGGTACTGTTGCACTCATGTCCTACTTATAGACTTCCCATGGGCAGTTGGTCATGAGAAGAACGCTGGCTTAGATAGATCTTTGGAGTGATCCAATAGCATGGTTGCTGTTATGTTCTCATGCATTTGGCCCATTTCTTCTAGCACTGAGACAAGCCTTGAAGTCCATTTGCATCACTATTCAAAGAGACTGATCCAAATCATAGTGAATTGTAGAAACCACATATGGGTGGAGCCTGTAAAACAAAGCACATGGAATTTATGAAGGCCTGAACTAGAAACTTCTTTCTCTCAGTAGTCTCAAAAGTGCTACAAGATCCTTTTGTGTACTAATATAAATTAACATGGCTGTGTCTGTGAATATGATATTTACTATGCGAGTCCACACACAATTGTTTGTTAAGCTAGTGTGATACGTGCCCTATATTACAATGAATGGAGCCAGTGGGGTGTAGTGGTTTGATTCTTAGTCATGCATGGAAACCCATTGGGTGACCTTGGATACATCCACACTTTCAACCTTCAGAAAACCCCATGATAGATTTGCCTGAGTGTCATCTTAAGTTGGAAATGAGTTGAAGGCAAACAACAACAGCTACAATGAATGACCAAATTTATTAACTCATTCCATTTGTGCCTTTTTCTTCTCCAAGGAGCTGAAGGTAACATATATGGTGCTCTCTGTATGTTTCATTCTCACAACAACTTTGTAAAGAATTTGAGGCTGAGAGTGAGCGTCCCACAGGCTGCAAACTTTCAAACATCCAGTTCTGTTTTTGAACATGGAATGTTTTCAAATTTGGTCTTGTGCTTCTTTGAAAATTTGCTGCAATATCAGGAGAAGACTATGGGGAAATAAAAAGTCCATCCGGATTATGACCACAAGTTCACATTTTGTTCATCTGTATGCTGCATTGTTCTTATTACCATCTGTTTAGCCAGAAGAAAACCTAATGTAGCAGTCAGGGGTCCAGAAATGTAGGATCCAGGCCAGCAACCATATTTCAAAGGCTGATCTAATATTTTACATTCCTTCTGGATTTATATCTGGTGCACAGTTTTAGAGGCATCTAGAAGCAGTAGCGACTGGAGGGTCTCGTGTCAGAGAATTTTTACCGTATGGGTTTTATTCTGAACTTCAAAGGAGCTATCCAAGGTGCTGAAACTATTCGGAGGATAGGCTTTAAAATGTTGGGTAATGCCTTTACAGTTTGGACTGAAACCCAGAGTAGATTGATCTCACCCATACCCACTGATGATCTCACCCACACCCACTGATTGATCTCACCCACACCCACTGAGATTGATCTCACCCACACCCACTGAATGTGTAATTCATTGACCACCACTCTCTATAAGTCACCTTCAGAACTATACACAATGCTTTTGAAATGTGTAATCAACTAACTGCCTTCCTAAAAATTAATTTTTTTAAAGCAGGAGTATAACGAATTGTACATTAGATTTCAGTTTCCTCTGCCCCCATAATTCTGTTGTTTAAAGTGAAGCAATAGCTTCATATTGATTTCCAGAGGAGAGAGTGAAAAGCGAGCTGTGTCTGAGAAGACATCCTTGACTGGGTGTTTTTCATAGGCTTGTGTGGCTGTGTTTGTGCTCTCCTTGATCACACAGTCTAACTGACTAGCTAGAGGGAGGAGCTAGCAGCCGTTACGTCTAACTGACTAACTGACTAGCTAAGGGGAGGAGCTAGCATCTATTAGCTCTTTATAACTGCTCCCAGTGGCAAGCGCCAAAGGCGCATGCAGTTTAGCTGTACAACTTTAGTAAGAGTTCATTGCTTCTTGGGTTGAAACTCTCCTGAGGCAGTCTGCCTGATGTCCAGGTGGGTTGGGCAGCTTGGGAGAGTAACTAGAACCACTGTATAATTGCACCCTCAGTCCTGAAAGTTTGACAATTAGAGCTTGGCAAACAGAGGTGTTGACATAGGTTTTACCAGGGGAAATTGAAGATGAAGCCCAGTTTTACTTTTTCTAATTTGACTGCTGGAGAGTGAGGGAGCTGCTGCAGTCACCTGCAACAGCTGTGGCATGTTTGTTTTCTTGCTGCAAGATGTCGTCGGGCACACCTGCAGCAAATGCAAGCTGGTGGCCTTCTTGGAGGAGAAGGTTCAGCAGCGGGAGGCCCAGGTTTCTAATCTTTGGATTATTAGGGAGGATAAGGAGTTCTTGGATAGGGTAGAGAGGACCTTCCTGAAGATGGAATACACGGAGGAGCTAGCAGATGAGGAAATCGGTTCACAAAACCAGGAAACAGACACTTGGAGGAATGTGACGTGGAGGAATAGAAGGGCCAGGAACCAAACAGAGACTGTTGAGCTACAGAATCACTTTCAAGTTCTCAACCTTATTAATGACAAAGTGGAACAGCAGGAAGAGGTAATGGAACAGCAGGAGGATGTAATGGAATATCACCAAGAGGAAATTGAACATCAGCAACAGGAACTCAAACACCTGCAGGACAAAATCCAACAGCAGCAAGAGCAACAGTCTTAGCCTAAACAGAATATCCAGGCAGCCATGGAAGAATCAAGAATCAAGTAACCCCAGACAAGCCTCAGAGGAGACAAGTTCTGGTGGTTGGGGACATCTTGCTGAAAGGAACAGAACCAACAATTTGCAACCCTTCACAATCATGAGGTGTGCTGTCTTCCTGGGACCAAAATCAATGATGTAACGGAGAGGCTAACGAGACTGGTCAAGCCCACTGGCCATAACCCCCTCCTCTTGGTCATATGGGAACCAACGACACTATGAGGCACAGCTTTCAGCACATCACAAAGGATTACGAGGTGATGGGTAGGAAGCTGAAGGACCTTGGTGCTCAGGTTGTCATTTCATTTCTCCTCCCTGTGGAAGGACGTGGCCCATGAAGGGAGAGAAAAATAGTGGAGGTGAATAACTGGATTCGCAGATGATGCTGCCAAGAGCAAATTGGGTTTTTGGATCATAGTCTCCATTTCCATGAAGATGGTCTTCTGGCAATGGATGGCCTGCGCCTCACAACCGTTGGCAGGAACGTTTTTACTAAAAGTCTTGCAAAACTGATCAGGAGGTCTTTAAACTGAGTTTGGCTGGGGAGGGAGAGAGTATTATGCAGGGCAAGGTTTCAGCAAGTGCTGGGAAAAATAGCCCAAATGATATAAATAGAGCAGGCCAAGTAGTACTAGAGACCAACAGTGGGAGGAAAAGTAACTTTAGTACAGGAATTCTGGGAAGAGCACATGGTCTTAGGTGTCTCTACGCTAATGCACAGAGCATGGGAAACAAGTAAGATGAACTCTAACTCTTAATACAACAAAATAAATATGATTTAATAGGCATCACTGAAACCTGGTGGGATGAGTCTCATGATTGGAATGTAGGAATAGGGGGGTATAACCTATTTCACAGAAGCAGACCAAACAAGAAAGGAGGAGGAGTAGCCTTATATGTCAAAGCTGTTTTCACCTATGAAGAGATCCATGACTTAAATCCAGGAAGCCAGATCGAGAGCATCTGGGTAGGAATTAAGGGAATGAGAAACAATAGGGATGTTATTGTGGGGGTTTGCTACAGGCTTCCAGGCCAACCTGAGGACTTGGATGATGCCTTCTTGGAGCAAATGACCACACATTCAAAAAGGAGAAATGCAGTAGTAATGGAAGATTTCAACTATCCTCATATATGTTGGCAGTCAAACTCTGCCAAGACCACAAAGTCCAATATGTTCGTCGCTTGCTTTGCAGACAATTTCATGGTCCAGAAGGTGGAAGAGGTGACAAGGGGAGCAACTGTTTTAGATCTGATCTTGAGCAACAGGGATGAACTTTTTGCTGAGGTGGAGGTGGTGGGATCCTTAGCGGGGAATGACCATGCTCTATTAGAAGTTGTCTTTCAGTGGGAAGGAGAAGCCAAGTGTAGCCAGACACGCATTCTAGACTTTAAAAAAGCCAATTTCTGTAAACTTGTGGAGTTACTTGCTGAAATTCCATGGTCAAGAATATTGAAAGAGAAAGGAGTTCATGACAGATAAGAATTTCTTAAAAGTGAGATACTGAAGGCACAGTTTAAAACTGTGCCAATAAGGAGGAAAAATGGGAGGTGTCTAAAGAAACCAGAATGATTGACTAAAGAACTCTCAGCTGAGCTAAGTGTTAAAAGAAACATGTACAGGAAATGGAAGAATGATGAAACCATCAAAGAGGAATTCAAACAAATAGCCAGGATATGTAGGGAGAAGGTCAGAAAAGCTGAAGCACTGAATGAACTCAGGTTTACCAGAGTTATTAAAAAAAGACTTTTTTAGATATATCTGCAGCAAAAGGAAAAACAAGGAAATGATAGGATCACTGCACGGAGAAGATTGCCAGTTACTCACAGGGGAAAGAGAAAAGGCAGAACTACATAACACCTTCTTTGCCTCAGTTTTCTCCCAAAAGGATAGAAGTACTGAACCTGGGGGGTGGGGAGCATGTGAGGAAGGAAGGGAAATGCAGCACAGAATAGATAGAGAAGTAGTACAGGAATATCTGGCTAAACTAGATGAATTCAGGTCTCCAGGGCCAGATAAATTACATCCAAGGATATTAAAAAGCTGGCAGAAGTCATTTCATAACCACTGGCAATAATCTTTGAGAACTCAAGAAGAACAGGAGAAGTCCCACCAGACTGGAGGAGGGTAAATGTTGTCCCATCTTCAAGAAGGGAAAAAAAATAATTATTGCCCGGTCAGCCTGACATTTTTTTATGATAGAGTTACAAGCTTGAGAGGTGAAGGGAATGCTGTGGATGTAGCATATCTTGATTTCAGTAAGGCCTTTGACAAAGTTCCCCATGACGTTCTTGCAAAGAAGCTAGTAAAATGCAGGGTGGACAGTGGTACCGTTAGGTGGATTTGTAATTGGTTGACTGACCAAACCCAAGGGGTACTCACCAATGGCTGCTTTTCATCCTGGAGAGAAGTGACTAGTGGGGTGCCACAGGGTTCTGTCTTGGGCCCAGTGCTATTCAACATCATCAATAACTTGGATGAAGGACTGGAGGGCATGCTGATCAAATTTGCAGATGATACCAAATTGGAGGGGGTTGCTAATACGCCAGAGGACGGGGGCAAAATTCAAAATGACCTTGATAGATTAGAGAGCTGGGTCAAAGCTAACAAAATGAATTTCAACAGAGAAACATATAAGGTCCTATACTTCAGCAAGAAAAATGGAATGCACAAATATAGGATGGGAGACATGTGGCTGGATAACAGTACCTGTGAAAAGGATCTAGGAGTCTTGGTAGATCACAAGCTGAACATAAGTCAGCAGTGTGATGCGGCAACCAAGAAAGCCAACGTGATTCTTGGTTGCATCAATAGGAATATGGTGTCTAGATCACGGGAAGTAATGGTACCACTCTATTCTGCATTGGTTAGACCTCATTTGGAACACTGTGTCCACTTCTGGGCACCTCAATTCAAGAAGGATATCGACAAGCTGGAGCATGTCCAGAAGAGGGCGACCAAAATGGTGAAGGGTCTAGAAGCCATGCTCTATGAGGAGTGGCTTAGGAAGCTGAGTATGCTTAGTCTGCAGAAGAGGTTAAGAGGGGACATGATAGCCATGTTTAAATATTTGAAGGGATGTCATGTTGAAGAGGGAGCGGGCTTGTTTTCCGCTGCTCCAGAGACTAGGACAAAGAGCAATGGATTCAAGCTGCAGGAAATGAGATTCCACCTGAACCTCAGGAAGAACTTCCTAATGGTCAGAGCTGTCCAGCAGCAGAATATGTTGCCTCAGAGTGTGGTGACATCTCCTTCTTTGGAGGTTTTTAAACAGAGGCTGGATGACCATCTATTGGGAGTGCTTTAATGTGTGTTCCTGCATAGGAGGAGGTTGGACTGGATGGCCCCTGTGATCTCTTCCAACTCTATGATTCTGTGATTCTATGTAATATATTGTTACATAACAATATACCTCTCTCTCTCTTTTCTTTTCTTTTCTTTTCTTTTCTTTTCTTTTCTTTTCTTTTCTTTTCTTTTCTTTTCTTTGTTCTTGATGAATTTATGTTCTTTCCGTCATCCCTAAGTCTTGTTCTGGTATGTATTTGGGAACTGCTTTAATCGATCATATTCTGACTATGGCTCTTACCACTGCTAAGAGTTAGAAAGTGAACCATATATGAGCTATATACACTGGAATGTCTGTTGCTCAGGAAAATAATAGGCTACTGAAATATGCGGGTTTTGCCTCAGGTTTCGATGCTCACACTGTAAATCTTCTAAACAAAATTTCTTTTTCTTTTTTAAAAGATATATGAACACGCTATGTACAGTACAGATTAATGCCTGGGCAGCTTATAAACAGTAAAAATGAAATTTTATGAAGTCAGTATCATGATCCAGCCAAAACTGATACCTTTGAGCCCCATTCCTTTCAGTGGGAAAATTATAGAAGTTTGGTTGAATTCTTCCTGGGCATCCTTCACATCCTTTGTATTTTGATCAGCAAAATGTCTGTTTGTTACACTTGAAGCTGTGGACACCACAGAGCACCAAAATCCATGCTGAAAGATCACTTCTGGACTTCCAGAGAAAGAAAAGAAAATGTCTGTCCATTTTGCTTTATGGCAAAACTGGGTGGGGTGGAGTGGTTTCATATGGGTAATTATTAAAAAGTGAATGCATTGGCTCACTGGCTTTTATACAGAGACTTTTGTCTTTCAAAATAAATCTGAGGACACACATGTTAATTATTAAAACTGGATGTATTATTTGTATTTGGTGTTTCTTTGACCATTTTCCTATTTTCTTTGGAAACACAGTTGTTGTTAACACACTTAACCTGGAATTAGCTGTTTCTTAATGCTTTGTTGTTGTTTCCGAGGAAAGTTTGGCTGTTGTCTAGATCTCTTATTTAGTAAGATCAAGATGCATTGCATGTGAAGCACTCAAACCTTCCAATCAATCGCTTGTGCTTGTGACCTGAAAGCACACTGCTTTGGAAAAAAACATGGGCTGGACTTGACATTTGAGCAAATGTTTTTAGGAACAGACTGTGTCTGCAGTCTGCACAAGCACAAGCAGAAGGTTAGAATTAGTTGTGTAAATTGTAGAGTTTTCATCCTAGGCAGCATCCCTTCACCCAGTTCTTTCTTTTCTCGTAATAGAGATAAAATGAGCAAACTGTGGCCCATGGGATGTGCAAGCCCCCACCCTCTGGTCTGTAGCCCCCACATTCCCACTCAGCCACCAAAGCCCACAGACCATTCAAATGAAAAAAAGAGTGAGAACCAGCTGAAAAACCTTTGGAAATACCTCCAGGAGCCATGTTTTGCCTTGAAACATCCTTTGACTTCCACCGTTTATTTATTTTCCCAGAAATCTGTTGAAAATGGCTGGAAATCACAGGAAATAGAAACTGGAAGTGACTCCTCCTTACATTCTAGTTGCATTTTTGTCTAGTTTTCAGTCAAATGCAGAAGTACTGCATGGCGTAGAGGTATGGGTGTGTTGGACTAGGAGTGTTGGGCTTGAGTGATGGGAGACTGGTCCTTTTCGCATGCAGTTTCTTTTGCGAGAGGGTCCCTTGAGCATCGCGTAAATGGGAGTGGCGGTTTGTCTGACGCACTCCCATTTACGCAACGCTCACGAGCCTAATGCGAACCGCACACACTTTTTTTATTTTCGGCTTCAAGCCGAAAATGCTGTGCGGTTGTGCAAGGCTCCCAGGGCCCGCACACACTTACCTGCGCTGTGGTACGTCGGACGAGCGGGCTGGTCGCGCTTCCTGCCTCAGCACTAGCCTGCAATTCCCAGGTTGCACTGTGGTAGGAAGGGGAGGGGCGTTTGCGTGGCGCTCGTGCGACCGGCAAGCCAGCTGCAGGACGAAGGAGCAGCGAAGAGAGTGCCTTGTGCAAGAGACTGCTCACACGAACGCCACCCCCCACTTCCGCGAAAAAGTAAGATGCAGAAAGGGCCTAGGGTTCAAATCCCTACTCAGCCATGGAAATCCCATGTGTGGCCTTGGGCAAGTCACACTCTCTCAGAAAGGCAATGGCAAACCAGTCTGAGCAAACCTTGCCAAGAAAACTCTATGATAGGTTTGCCTTAGGGTTGCCATAAGTCAGAAATGACTTAAAGGCACGAAACAGCTACAATAGAAGTACATTTCTCCCTCATTTCTTCTGCTGTATGCAAATAACAAGATGCTCTCCCTCCCGGCAAAATAAAATTCTCCCTATGGGAAATGACTAGCTTGGTCAAAACTTCCCTCATTTCTGATAATGGGACAACACCCTCCACCACACTTAAGGGCAGCAAAATAGCTCAGGGAAGTGCATCTCAAGCTATCTGATGTGGAGGGAAGGCATTCTTTTCCCCAGTGCACAATGATTTGTACCATATCTATGCCCATCTGAATATAGTTGCATCTTTCTTTTCTGGAAATTTGACAGGGACCAGCAACCAATGACTTGGGAGCTAGGACAAGTCCAAGGACCACCACTTTGAGTACTGCCAATTTTGGACATGCAGGATGTATTGTCTAGATCATTACTCTGCCCTCCAACAAAGGGGAACAGCCAAGGAGGTGACACTCCTGGTTCCTCCATTCAGCAAGAGCTACTTCAGGTGTCTGCCTCACCCTCCCTAATGATAATGCTGACCCAATCAGAATTCCTTCTATTTTCCTTATCATAAATAGTTTGTGGCTATAAGAGTGATAAGATCATAGACCTAGTTCAGCTGGTCTTTACCTCCTGTATTATCTTCCATGGGAATTTGTAACTAGGGTGGCAGCTCTCAACTCAGTGGGAATTCTGTGGGAACACTTCTTGCATGAAGGAAGAACTCCACATTCACCACAATTTGTTCTATCACAGCAGTGCAGAAGACTGCTACTAGACAAAATGTTTAAAATGTTGATTTGGTTGGTGTGATCTCCATGCACTTCCACTGGCTTGTGATCCCTGCAAGGTCTGTGTGCACTCCAGCAAATGATTGTGTCTGACCCAGGCCTTTAACAAACGCCAAAGTTATGCCTTTCCATTTCATGAATGTATTCCTTAAGATATTTGAATGGAAGTGTTGTTGTTGTTGTTTACCTTCAAGTCATTTCCAACCTATGGCAACCCTTAGGTGTACCTATCATAGGCTTTTCTGAGGACTGAGAGTGTAAAATGCACCCAAGGTCACCAAGTGAGTTTCATGGTTTTAGTCTGATGCTCAGACCGCTACACCATGGTGGCTCTCAAATGGAAGTGTACATACTAAATATTGATGACTACTCACCAGCCATCTTTAAGCACATGATATGTTCCAAAAAGCATGGTTATGAAAATTGATCAAAAATTGCATATAAAATTCTATACCTATGAACTTTTTTGTGCACTTACTATAATCTTTTACATCTTTTCCCAAGCCCTGATCCAGCTCAGATTGCTTTTCGTTAAATGTGAATCTACACTGCAGAATCATAGCAGTTAGATATCACCAAAACTGCTATGACTCCAGCCTAATAAATCCTAAGTTAGTGAGGTTCTTAGAATTTTCCTGTAAACATTATTGCTTTCTGGCAAAGAACTCTAAGTAGCTAACGAAACTCCAAATTGCAAGATTCCATAAGATGGAGCCTTGGGAGTTAAAAGAGTATCAAAATACTATACACCCCAAGTCCTATAGAAAGCAAAGGAACTTAAGGTAGCCATAACTAGAGTAATTTGTTTTATGGATTTCAGGGAGACGTAATCACAATAAAATGTGATTATATCAATTTGACTGGGTTGATCTGGAGTGTCCAATTTTGAAAATTGTCCTTGGAATCACTTGTGAATGTGGAGCAAGATTTCTGTGGCATTTCTCCAGAAACAAATTGAGGCAGTTGTAATTCAGAGATTATTCTCACAGCTGTGACTCTTCATGATTTTCTCTAAAAACTGCCTTGTGGCTTTTAATATATTAAAACTGCTTTTTAACAAGACAAATAAACAATGATCATCAGTAGAAGAAGGATGTGGCATTGATTTGCAGTTGAGCGAATCGATATGAGGAGGAATAGATAATGGAAAACAAGAAATTGTTTCCAAGCTGCCTCTTCTTCCAGTAAGAAAATGGCTTGGAAGGGCAAAAGGGCAACACAAAGCATATGGATGGCAGTGTTTACTGCTGTCATAGTTCCTTGCATAGCAGTTGGTGTGCGTCACCTCTAAATGTGCATGCTTCGGTCAGGATCTTGTCAGGCACCTGGCTCTTCAATGCTGACTGAAATGGCACCAATTCTCTTCTCCCTTTGCCAAATGGAAGCTGGTTAGAGGGAAGAACTACAGGGGTAAGAACATAAGAGGGCTGCAAGATTAGAGGCAAGGCATTTCTAATTCATTATTCTGTTCATATTGTGACCAACCAGTTGCCTGTAGAAAGTCAACAAAAAGTATATGAATGCAACAGCATTTGCTTGCTTGTGGCCCTCAGCCACAGATACCATACCCTCCAACTGTCTTGACTGAGCAGGGACAGTTCTGATTAATCCTCTGTTGTCCTACATTTTCCACTTCTTTTAAAAAGTCCCAGTTTCTTTCTTCTGCTCCCACTTCCCCCCTCAAACAAAAACAACCTGCTGCAGCCTCTTTTAGTTTGTGTGTTTTCCTCATTAATAACTTTAGCCATCTTGGCCACATTCCGATGTTGCTTGGCCATACATATCTCAGTTTTCATCTGTGAAATGTTGGAGGATATGAGATGCAAGGAGGCATTCTGTCTCCAATACTGGTATATCATGACCTACTGTCAACCCATCTTTCATGAATTTGTGTAATACTCCTTTAAGTCTGTTCAAGTTGGTGGCTGTTCCACAGTTCAGTACTCCACAGTGTGAAATTCTGTTCAACAAGAGCCTACATATCGATGGCTCTGTGGCTGAATCAGGATGTCAGGAGATTCTCCTTATAGGCCTCTCCTTCTATCTTTAAGACAATAATTTGACCTTAAGCTTTTCAGTGATTTCTTCTTGTTCTGTAAATGTATGCTGCTTCTTCCCAGATTATATTTAGATTGCTTTCCTATTTACTAGAGACTGATCACCCTCTTCTTATTTTGTTGGCTTGCTTGTCAACCTTAAGGAAATAACGTGTTCCTGCCCTTTCATCTGTCCTGTATGATCTTCATATTTAACAGATTTTTGTGGAGTTGTATCTACTTGACAAGCCATTTTGAGTGCCATATAACTACAAATTTCTCATCAAGGAATTGCTAGGTTATAGAGTCATAAGGAATCTCCAGGGCATCTTGTCGAGTCTCCGGTTTTGTAGGGATCCACACATTCTATATTAAACACTCCGAACATGTATTCATATGGAAATGATCAGCAGCATTTTGAAGCAGTCTGACGTCATCTTCAACAGCAGTCATACAGAAATTGCGTTATAGTAGTGAGACCTGTAAATTATAAATAGCATGGACAACTAGCTATGTTATCCCATACAGGCATTTTCTTCTACACCAAAACATTGAAAGAGAGAGAGATGCCATACCTTGTTGGTCACTCACTCACTTTTCTATTACTCTGTCCCTTAATGAACATGTTATAGAGAGAATGTCTGTGGAGAGGAACAACTTTATGTGTGTAGGTGCTCCCGCCGTGGTTTAGACCCTTATCTATACAAAATTCTAAATTATGGGATGTATCTACATGGTATATTAGGCAGTTTGATTCCATCTTAATTGTCATGTCTCACCCTATAGAATCCTGAGATTGTAGTGTGATAACGCACATTGAATTCCCCACTAGATAGTTCTAGCCCATTCCCCTGATCTGTAGCAACAAGGTTGTTTAGCAAAGAATTCTAAGTATCTCACCAAAAACTGGAAATCCAGGATTCTCAAGGATGGAACCATTACAGTTCTAGTGATATCACAACTAATGTAATGTAAAGAGAGGGAAGGAAGCTATTTTTATAAATCTACAGATGTTTCTGCACAATGCATACCTAATGGATAGATGGGACCAACAGAATCATAAGGATCAGGGCAGGATCATTGGATACAGCCCCACTGATTCTATCTGTGCTACTATGACTGAATGGTTGACCAGGATAACAGAGCAAGAAGAGTAAGGACTTGTAATGGACCTGGCTTTATGTTTTCTGTCTGTTACTGAGAAGCTTTTTTTCCCCTGTGCATGTGCTTGGTTTAAAGTATTTGAAAGTCTGCTTTGAGCTTTTAAACTGTTTGCTCAACTTCCTCCATCCAAAAAGATGAGTTGACATCCAAAAAGATGAGTGACACACATTGGAATTCACTGATTAGAGACGCATCAGGTACAGATTTGCTTTTCCTTCAAGGAACTGCTGAAATCATAAAAGCAGCAGAAATAGGTTCATTTCAATGTCACTGTCAGACTTCCATGGCCAATGACTTCTATAGTGTTTACATTTCATTCATGGAAAATTTGCTTCATGTTTACCCTTGTCAAGATGACAGTATTTTGAGGCAGGATGACTCATTACCACAAATGAGCCAATTCTAAACTTCTATTAGTTTCTTGCCTAGATCTATGGGAACTTGAGTTCTCCCAAAAACCTCAGGCTGTGGCAATGACCAGCTGTACTCATTTCATTTTATGAGAAAGCTGTGACCCTTCCTCTCAAGTTGTATTCTTGTGTCAGTCATTCAAGCCTTTCTAAATGCAACCCTGGACTACAGTTTTCGGCTCTCTTTGATGGAGACTGCCTCAAAGCTCATGCTAGTGTATCTGTTTGAGAGTTTTGCAGTGTTTTGCCTCAGCTAAGAGGCTTCTTTTTTCATTTTTGGCTATTCATACTAAGAGGTGAAACTGTCTCTTGATAGGAGCACAATCAACAAACCCATATGATGCTCTCCAGTGACTCAGTGGAGCATGAAGATGATGATAATAGTGATGATGGTGACAAAACAGCAAAATATGAAATGCACTTTACAGAACAGATAAGAGAAGTTTCTGTCCAAAGCATTTAGGATCAATAATCTGACTTTGGGTAACAACATATAAAGGGGAAGAAAGATGAGCCAAGATGGAACTGGGAAGTATTTCTAAAAACAAAACTGTTTAGGACTATTACACTAGTGTTTGAGCAAACAGACATGTAGAAAGGAATAGTCTGTTGTTTAAGATAAGTGATAGTATGATATTTATTAGTACTATGACATGCATCCATGAAGCCATCAATCCATCATTTACATTCTGCTTTATTTATACTAGTAGAACTCTCGTTCAAAATGTTTAAACTCTCTTTCTTTCCCCCACTCAATAAAACAGGAAATAATAAAACTAGGATCAGAATAAGAACAATGATAATCTGCATTTTTTTTTTTTTTTGCTGAGTATACAACTAACTACTCACAACATGTTATTCCAATCCTGTACAGTAAGGCTGTAGAGGTACTTTTACATAGTGGCACTGTTGGGTACTATGTGAATGAGAAATAGTGATTTATCCAAAGCCACTCATTAATTTTCTGGGTGAAGTGGCCTCTGAAAAAAGCCTGGCACCCACTGTAAGCTACATGCTGCCAACTCAAGTAGTCAGGGGTTTCTTCTTAGATGTACCATACATCAAATTCATATAATAAAGATAGATTAAGAAGGCTTCTAGATCACTAATGACTTTTAAATGGAATCATTCCCCCAAAGAAGGCATTGTAGTTTATGGGAATGAGGCACAGAAATGACACAGAAGCAGTTCTGTGAGCATGTTGGATGGCCTGATGCTCCCAGAGAGGTAGCACAAAGCAAGATGGCTGCAGGTTGTTGTGGGTTTTCTGGGCTTTGAGGCCATGTTCTGTTAGTATTTTCTCCTGATGTTTTGCCTGCATCTGTGGCTCCCATCTTCCGAGGATCCTCTGAAGATGCCAGCCACAGATGCAGGCGAAACGTCAGTAGAAAATACCAATAGAACATGGCCTCACAGCCTGGAAAACCCACAACAACCTATGGATTCTGGCCGTGAAAGCCTTTGATTTTACATCAAGATAGCTGTCTTAGGCAGCCATAAGAGGGAGGATTCGTTATAGGGTACAATTGAAGACAACGGGAGAGGCAGAGAGCTGATTCAAAATACTTTGTTGCTTCAGGTGAAAGATAGGATAGTACTTGCTGTACCCATTCTATGCAAAGAATCTGGCTGGACTGGTAGCTGAATCCTATTTCAGCACTGGGAATGGAGTAATGTACTCCTGAGACAACTACTGAAGCTGGTTTAGAACACCAAGGAACTGATGTGTGGCATGAAGAGAAACAGCTAGAGGAGATCAGGGGAAACAGACAGGAGACTGTCCAGCAGGCGTATGTTGGCTGAGCTAAATGGTAGCACTGGCTCTGAGGGAAGGAGACAGACGAATGCATTGAATGTTCTTTTGTACAGTGTGGAAAGAGTCCAGATCCCTTAACTGCGCTGGGACTTGAGCAGGAGAACTTCCTAAGGAACCGTGCTTAGTGTTCTTTAGCCGTGTGTGTGTGTGTGTGTGTGTGTGTGTGTGTGTGTATGTATGCATAAATGTTTTGGGGCAGCCCTGTATAACTCTGTCAGAGCATCCCTATGATGACCATTGAAATGGAGGTAAGTTATGCTTTAGCTATGCTTGCTAAGTTGCAGGCTGAATCTCTTTTGGAAAGAGCACAGCACTAGAATGGTAGGGGATATTGCAGGCCATTAATAACACATACTGTCTAGATCGAGCCAGCATTTTCCTTCAAGCAATATTATCTACCAAAATATCTAGTCAGGGGGAGCGAATCTGGAATCCTGTCTTCCAAAAACCTAGATGAGATTTCCATGGAGATAGTTACAACATCTGCAGGACTGTCAAATTCAAAACCAGTATTTCTTTGCCAGTTTTTCTTACTCTCTCCTGTCTTACCCTCTATCCTTGAAATACCAAATGTGATTAGATCATACTATGAGATTATTGTCTGCCAATGTTCATGCTTTAAATCATGTTGAACTGCATGACCTTATTGAAAGAATCTTCTGCTGACAAATTTGTTTGTTTTACACCCATGCTAGGAAGAAGTTTGGCTGATTTAATCAGGAGCAGAGTTATTTCTCCAATCCAATCCAGAGTTTTAGAAGAATTTTTCCCATTGATGACTGATCAGTTTACAGTGGAACTTTATGATATGTGGAAAACTACTGATGGCACAAAAGTTCAAAAATATAGAGCTTATCATGCAAATTTACACAACTTACATTACACAGAAATATTTTGAAAAGAACTGTGTCCTTAACCCTGAAAAAAGATTTCTATATGTGAAAAAAAATTACACACCGATTTTTGCACCTGCAGAGCGAAAGTGAATGTGATATAAAATGTGATTTTTTTTGCATTTCCTACATTTTTGTTCTGTCCCTCCTCTAAGAAAGTTTGTGATGTATATGTTATTCTCCACTCTACTTTGTATGTTCACAACAAGTTTGTGAGATAGGTTAAGTCCAGAGGCAGTGATTATCCTACCTTCACCCAGAGCATCATGACTGATACCCCACCAGTGCACCTGGTCTCTTTTTCCGATTTTTTCTCAACTGCACAGTGCTTGTGAATGGACAGCAAAATGTCCAGCCCCATCCTTAATTTTTTTCTGGAGTCTCTGAGACCATTCCTCCCACTCAGAACATGGTCTCTCTGTTGTCATGGTGAAGACAATTGTAGACTGTATACAAAAGAGATATATAGAAACTCTCAAAGAGTAAAACCAATGCAAAGCATTAAAAAAAACCCTGAAAGAAACACATGCTTTTTCCATCCCATTATACATTTACATCCATTTGGCTTCATTTCACTGATCACCTGCCCAGAAATATAAATGAGATCATAAACTAGTTTTTGTCCCACCTCTTCCAAAGGAATACAGATAAAGTATTATTATTGTGATGGTGCTGGATTTTTAACATCATCATTACATAAGTCTGCTACAAATATATGGTATCAATTTGTTTGAATGTTTACTTTCAGTTCAACTTCTCACCTTCCTCTGAATCCTGAAAAGGAACATTATGGCTCTACTGAGCTAAATCATGTGCAGTTCAGTGCAATGCACATAAAACTGGCTGCACATGGAGGGAGTTTCTAATTGTTCCCTGTTGGGGTTGCCTGCCTCCACTTGGCTCATGTGCATTTTATTATGCCACTGAGAATTTTACATTATTTTGTTTTGGTGGTGTGAAGAAAATTTGAATGCAAAGGCTTTGCATATGAACACAGACAGGAATTTAGGAGGACCAAATCTAGGCAGCATGATGACCAGATTGTGTCTCCATTTTTAAAGGAGACAGATGAGCCAGCTGCATAACAATGTATATATGAAGCCCAAGGTAGTATTCTTTCTTTTGAGCGCACTAGGAGGAATGTGAATAAAACCATTCAGGGCTTCATAAATGTTGGATGTTGCACTGCATGCACATTTGGTTGAGCCTTTTAGCTCAATGGGCAGAGCTCAGTGGTCCCCCCCCAGTCCTCCAAATCTAATACATAAAAATCAAAGTTTGTCTGTTTGTCTGTGTCAGGCAGAGAAGACCTCTTATGATTGGCTGTGTCAGGTGAGAAGACTTCATATGACTGGCCGTCTAAGAAGATTCTATGGACTCCTGAGGTTTGCAGTTTAGGGAGGGGCCTTTAGAATTCTCAGCCAGATCACTCATGGGCCTCAGACTAGTTGCTGTGGAGACAAGGCCTAGCAGTAGGGAAGAGGGCATTGTATTCCCTCAGGAACACAACCTCTGTATGTTAATGACTCTGAATACAGGTTGGATTGAGGAATATGGGGGAAAGTTACAGGTACTGGACAAGACAGTTTGGAGAATTAGAGACACAGGATCTCAAATCTTCCTAACAAGTATTACCTATGACAAAATAAAATTCTGGGCAATGCCGGGCATATACACTATTAAGTTATAAAAATGTTCACCTAATATTACAGTGCTGTCTGGAATTTCCTTTAAAAAACACAGACATGCATTTTGCTACTTCTTTATTCAAAGGTTCCCTCAAACTGGCAATAATGTGAGGAAGGGTGAAATAAAAATTAGTGGTAATCTTTCATTAAACCACTGTTTCAGCTTAAATTCATTTGAATTTAATTTCCATCCTAAGATCCAGATATATTTTGTGCTGTGAGTAAACTTTTCCTGCATCTTCCTCCCCTCTCCAAATGGTGGATTGACATTGGCAAAGCAACCAGAAGTCAGGATGAAACCTCCAGCTACTTCAACTTCAGTGCTTTTTCACACAGGGAATAGTTAAATTATTGAATTTTCTTCAGCAAATTGGGTGATGTCTGCCAACTTGGGCCCTTGCACACTAATACACAGTTATTGTGCTATGAGTTCACTTTAAGTGCCATAGCAACATCCTATGGAACTCTAGGTTTTGTAGTTTGGTTAGGCACTAGAACTCTCTGGGTGATAATTCTCAATACCTGTACCTAAACTTCACATCCCAGGATTCCATAAGATGCAGCCATAGCAGTCAAAGTGGAATCATAGGTCTGTAATTATGTAGTGTGAAAGAGCTCTTAGGTTGCTGTAAGAGTGGGCTAAATAAATTCATGGAGAATCAGCCTACTGATGGCTGCAAATTATGATACTTATCAGCTATCTTCAAGATCAAAGGCATTAGATTTCCTATGGGAAGCAGAATGCCAGGCTATATAAACTGAATTTGGCTGGTTTTGGGAGGGGAGGACTCCTGGCCAGCAACCAATTAGACCGGCAGGCTGCTGCGTATCTCGTCCCCAGTCCTGTTATGTAGGATGAAAGAGGAACATGGCAACAACTTCTCCTCTAAGTGAGCTGAAAGAGAAGAAGACAGTGTGATGTTCATCCTGGTTAGCATTTTGAATGACTGCTGGTGCAAAGGCACTGTGGGATGGGTGACTAGGAAAACTGCCTGTGTCACAGCACAGTACCATGGGTATTGCAAAATAACACAGGAAAATAAAACATGTCTTTAGTACCACTTTTGGAATTGGAGGGAGGAACATGTAAGAGTATATTCTTAGCAACAACAATTGCTTCTTTAGTCTTGGAGAATCTGCCAGCTGAAGTGACCAGCTATTAGTTGGAACAACTATATACCACCTCCTGTATCAGAGGCAAGATCACTCAGGCCATTTCTGCACTAGACTGTTATAGCGCTATGATTCCACTTTCAACATCCTATGGAATCCTGGGGTTTGCAGTTTTGGGAGAGGCCACGCAGCCCCTCCCGAAACTGCAAACCCCAGGATTCCATAGGATGTTGAAAGTGGAATCATAGCGCTATAACAGTCTAGTGCGGAAATGGCTTCAGTCAGGAAGTCAGAAGGAGAGTGCAGTTGCACTCATGTCCCACTGCTGGCCTTCCCACAGGCAGCTGATTAGCTGTTGAACAGAATATTGCACAGAGTGCTTTGGTATGATCCAGCCTGGCTTTCTTTATATTCTTGTGAGACTGCTTTCTGCATCGCAGTGCTCATTTGCACAGGTCTCATGCTGCACAGGAGATTTGGCCTAGAGTTTTATTCCCTGTTGCTTACATAGTTTTCCAGAAGATACTTTTCATGTCCCTACTGATAGGCTGTGGACAAATTAGGCTGATCAGACCAACCAAATAGTCTGGTCTCTTTGCCATTCTCTCTGCAAGAAGAGAATAATCTGTGACTGTGACCTCTGAGTGGTGCATTGTACCACCTCTCCAGAGTCCCACTGTAACAGTATGCTTTCTGAGTTTTGCCTGTATAATATCAGCCTTTTCATGCCGTGCATGTGTATGTGAAACTTTTAAAATTCCATTCTACTCTGTAACTAAGGTGAAAGCTTTTTCTTTGAACTGCTGGCTGGGTGTAAACAAAGTGTTATGACAGATGCTAAGATGAAAGAATTATGGTACTGGGGAGAGTTTTCAAAAGGTTATGGCATTCAGTTGACACTGAGGCAGCTGTTATTAATACTCATGTATTAGTAATACCTGCCATCTCTACGTATATCAGCCAGCTCCAAAAGAAAAGATTTCCTTTCTTTAAAATGGGAAGCCATAATGACCATGGAGTCTTCTGGTAGTATATGCACCTAAACCTAGTTGTGTTCTTGGATGTAATCCCTGGAGGTATCCTGACCACTTTGGCCACCTGAGGTGGGGAAGGGTTGAAGTGTTCATTTTTACCACTGCATTCCCCCATCACTACTACTGCTGCTGCATAGCCTTTATCTCACTCTCAGAGGCCATTTTCACACTACACTGTTATAGTGCAATTATTCCACTTTCAACATCCTGTGGAATTCTGGGGTTTGTAGTTTACTGAGGCCAAAAACCTCTCTGGCTGAGAATTCTAAAGGCCCCTTCCTAAACTGCAAGCCCCAGGATTCCATAAGAGGTTGAAAGTGGAATAATAACACTAGAATAGTATAGTGCAGAAAGGCCCAGAGAGTCTCCAGACCAGCCAAAAGCATGAGGATCTGATGAGAGTTATATATAGTGGCAGGTTGAAAAAAGAAAAGAAAAAGAAATTCTTCTTCGTGGTCTCTGTGCCTCATACATTAGGAGCTTTCGCGCCTGCGTGGTAGCGTTCGGAAGATTCTAGAGCTCGTTAGCTTTGGTGGGAACCCCTCCCCCACGCCGGTGCTGTGCACACTCCTCCCGCCGACTAACGGTCTCTCCTCAGTTCTTTCTTGTCCACCTCAGCTTACAGAAGGGTCTGCTTGTTGGCTTGCTTTTCGATTTGGTTTTTGGTGTTTTCGACTTCGGATTTGGCTTTTGACTACCCCTCACGGATTTCGGACTTGGCTTGGTACTTTCTTGATCGGTTTTGACCTTTTTCTGGCTTTGACTACGATTTCGGATCTCGGACTGTGTTTGGCGTTCTCGGACTCTTGTTCCTGTTTTTCCTGCCTTGCGCCCGGTTTATGTCGGCTCTCTTCAAACACTGCGCCTCCTGTGGAAGGAAGGTCGCTCTCTCTGACCAACACTCTAAGTGCCTGATTTGTTTGGGTGAGGGGCACAACGTTCAGGCCTGCCCCATTTGCAGAGAGTTTACGCATCAGACTCTCCACAACAGGGCGGCAAGGCTTAAATCCCACTGTTGGGAGGAGTCTCTTCGTGTTCAGAGACCCGAAACGATGGCCGAGAAACGCCCGTCCTCTTCTTCTTCTCCGGCAGCAGCGGCGGCTGCCGTGCCCTCGACCTCGTCGGTATCGGTACCGGGCTCGGTACCGATATGAAGTTGCCGAGGATGCCGAAGTTCTTGGCAACTCGGGCACGTGAGGACCCTGCGGGCTCGCAGGCCTCAACCTCCTCCTCCAGGCCATTGACCGCGGTCCAGAAGAAGCGCCCCACCACCAAGGGCCTGGGGGAGAAGAAGAAGAAGAAGAGAAAGGAGAAGCGGCGCTCTTCACCGATGGTGGTGCGACCCCCGACTCCACCACCCACCCAGCCCGCCGAGGAACCTCAACTGATGGAGCTCCCCGAGGAAGAGGAGCCTCCGGAGGAAGAGGAAGTCCTCGAGGTGTCGGACGAGGAACAGGCCGTGCAGGCCTTGCCTCCTCAACCACCCGAGCTGATCGCGGAGATCACTCCACCGAGTCGCCGTCCACCCTCGGCAGAACGCCGAGAGGAGGCTGTGGTCAGGCAGCGCCCAGCCTCTCGACGCGACCAGTCCCGCTCGCCGGAGCAGCGGGCCAGGCCTCCATCCCCGTGTTGCTCGGGCGAGAGCGCCTACTCTCCTGCCTACCTTGGGAGGTACGCCCAGGAGCAGGTGTGGCACGAGCCGGCCGGCTCATACTATTAGTATTCGCCGTGTTACAGGGACCGGTACCACCCAGATCCAAGGTACTGGTCACCTCGTCGTTGGTCTCGCTCGCCACCGCAGGAGGCTCACTACCCCCGCTATGAGAGGTCACCGCTGCATTGTTCGCCGAGTCGCCGTCGGTCCCCAGAGCCCTCACCCCACTACAGGGCTGTTTCTCCACCACCACGGATGACGGCCACAGCTACCCGCCCAACGCCACAGTCCACCGTGGCCCAACCGCCGGTAGCTGCGACTTCTACCATGCAGGCGGCACACCGACCTAGGCCCGCGGTCGTGCCCCTGCAGGTGACTCCGATACCGGTCACGACATCAACCGCATCGGTACCGACGCAGCCTGCAGCTCCAGCTGTCACCCTGGCACCCCCGGCCCGTAGGCCGGCCGAGGAGAAGGAGGAGGAGAGGTCGCCATCACCATCCGGAGACTCTTATGACTCGGACTCTGACTCTGCTGAGTCCACCCCTTCTTCTCACGAATTCCCTCCGCTGGGGTTTGGAGAGCCAGGCCCGGAGTCTGCACCGGAGGACGTCTGCCAGTTTTCGGCGATCCTCCTCCGGATGGCCACAGCCCTTGGCCTGAAGGTGACCGAACCTGCTCCACAAGCCCAGGACCTGGTCTTCCAGTACTTGGAAGCTCGCCCACCATCGACCGCACCGCTGCCATTCCTGCCAACCCTGGTGGAAGCGATGAAGCAGCTGTGGGCAAAGCCGGCGTCAGCACAGCCTATCCCACATAGGCTTGAGCATCTGTACAGGACACAGAAGGAGAACGCGGAGTTCCTCTTCAATCATCCTGTACCGAACTCTATTGTGGTCGAGTCGGCTCAGACGAAAGGAGGCAACCGAGCACATACCACCCCTCCGGACCGTGAAGGACGGAAGCTCGATGCCTTCGACCGAAGGTTCTATTCGGCATTGTCCCTGGTGGCCAGGACGGTGAACACGATGGCATGCCTCGCGGCCTACCATTGGAACCTCTTTGACCAACTCGCTCCACTCCTTGCTGACTTGCTGGAGGAGTCACGTGCCTCAGCCACACAAATCTTTGGCGAGGCCGTTGCGGTGGCTACACAGTAGATCGCCACCTCGAGGCACGCCGTGGAGGCTACCTCGAGGGTGATGG
The DNA here is from genome assembly GCA_948472985.1 of Iguana delicatissima. Lineage (NCBI taxonomy): Eukaryota > Metazoa > Chordata > Lepidosauria > Squamata > Iguanidae > Iguana > Iguana delicatissima. The sequence goes on from CAOKZL010000023.1 coordinate 427,781, forward strand.
TCGGTGCCATAGCTCTCCGATGCCAGGCGTGGCTCCGGTCCTCTGGGCTTCAGGAGGACAGCCGTCGACGGATTGAAGATCTACCGTTCGACGGCGAAGGGCTCTTCCACACCTCCACCGACGAGGCTATGGATCACTTCGTCAAGTCCCGGCTGACAGCGAAGAAGATGGGCATCAACCAGCCTGCCCAGTCTCGTCGCTCTTTCCAGCTGAGACCTACGTGGAGAAGGTCCTCCTCTTCATCGGCGTACCAGCCGCGGTCCCCGCAGTCGACCGTGTCGAGACCGTCGACCTCTTCGGCTTCGAGGAGGCTTCCCAGACGACGCCCATCTTCGTCGTCCAAGAAGTCGTCCTCCGTAGCGAAGTCCCGGTTTTGATGGCTTTCGCGGGACTCCACCTATGCCATCCTTCGCCCTTCCAGTAGAACTCTTCCACCACCCGAGCCTGGCTAGGCACCTCAACTGCTGGCGGGAGATCACTGTGGACTCCTGGGTACTTACCATCGTCCGCCTGGGGTACGCCATCGAGTTCCAGGCTATTCCGCCACGGGGTGTCTACTATTCCACCCCGGCCAGCTCGGCTCTACTGGAAGAGGTCCAGTCCATCCTCGAGAAGGGAGCGATTGAGAGGCTCCCGCCTTCAGCCAAAACCACTGGCTTCTACTCGAGGTACTTCACGGTGCCGAAGGCAGACGGATCCCTGAGGCCCATCCTAGACCTCCGAGGGGTGAACGAATACATCCGCCCCAAGAGGTTCAAGATGGTCACGCTGCCGTCGATCCTCCCCTTCCTTCGCCGAGGGGACTGGTTTGCGTCCATAGACCTCAAAGACACCTATTTCCACATCTCAATCCGCCCGCAACACAGGAGATATCTGCGGTTTGCGATCGACGGCACCAGCTACCAGTACCGGGTGCTGCCGTTCGGACTTTCCACCGCACCGCGGGTGTTCACCAAGTGCATGGCTCCGGTCGTGTCCTTCCTGCGGACGAAGGGCGTCTCCGTCTACCCTTACCTGGACGATTGGCTATTGGTGGCGTCCTGCAGACAGAAACTGTACAGGGACATTCATCGGACTTTGTCCCTTCTCACTCGGCTCGGACTCAGGGTCAACCCCAAGAAGTCCCATCTCGATCCCACTCGGGTTCTCGACTTCAACGGGGCGACCCTCGACTCGGTATCGGCGAGGGCCTTCCTCCCAGACGAGAGGGCGCGGACGCTTCGTCGGGCGACATCCGCTGCCTACGAGGCCTCGACGGTGTCAGCGAGGAGGATCCAACAACTCCTCGGCTACATGGCCTCGACCACCGCCGTAACCTACCTCTCCAGGTTACACGCCTGGCCGCCCCAGCACTGGTTCATCAGGGCCTTCGATCCACTCAGGGATGACCAGCGCCGCCGATACCGCCTGCCCCAACAGGTACGCCAATCGCTCCTGTGGTGGCAGTCGTACAGGAACCTCCTGTCAGGCATGCCGTTCCGCGAACCCAGGCCATCGGTCACGGTAACGACGGATGCCTCGCTCTTCGGCTGGGGAGCGCACACCGGCTATCTCCGGGTCCGAGGCCGGTGGATGGACGATGAGCTGTTCCTCCACATCAACTCTCTTGAACTGTTGGTGATCCACAAGGCCCTGAGAGCGTTCAGACACCTGGTCACGGGCCGCACGGTGTTGATCCTCACCGACAACATGACGGCGGTTTGCTACGTGAACAGGCAAGGAGGGACGCACTCCACTACGCTGCTGGGCATCACCCTCGAACTTTGGAACTGGTGCGTCCTGCTCCGGATACACCCTGTGGCGGTTCACCTGGCGGGGCAGGAGAACACCACAGCGGGCGCGCTCAGCAGGGACACCACTTCCCACCACGAGTGGTCCCTGTCCGACGAGGCCTTCCGGATGCTTCGGGACTGATGGGGCGAGCTGACCATCGACCTCTTAGCGACCAGCCAGAATGCGAAGTGCCGCCTGTTCTGCTCGAGGGCTGGCCACGATCGCCACTCCATCGGCGACGCGTTCCAGTTTCAGTGGGACGAAGGGCTGATCTACGCCTTCCCTCCGTTCCCGCTCCTGGGCCGCGTGATCGCGAAGATCATCGCGGACCAGGCGGACGCAATCCTCGTGGCACCATACTGGCTGAGGCAGCACTGGTTCGGACCCCTGATCGAGGCCGTCCGGGGCAGGACTCTCAGGTTTCCCACGGTACCGGACCTGCTGTCCCACTCCGACGGACTGGTGTTGCACCCGGACCTGGCGGTGTTGGCCCTCCATGCCTGGAGGATATCGCCCTAGATGACTCAGCCATCAGGAACGTCTTGACCACTGCCGGGAAGGAGTCAACTCGCAGGAACTACCACTACAAGTGGCAGCGCTTCGTGGCCTTCGCCGAGGAACGTCGAGAGCCAGTATCGCCTGTCACCCTGCGTACCGTGCTCCACTTCCTCCTCCATCTCCGGCAACAGGGCCTGGCCTTCCCGTCGCTCAAGGTCTACCTCGCTGCGATCGTGGCATACCAACTGCCACGATCCCCGTCGGCCACTCTTTTCAGGGACGGTACCGTCAAGCAGTTCCTGAAGGGCCTGCAGCACCTCTACCCGCCGGTATCGCCGCTGCTACCGCCGTGGTCGCTGTCATTGGTGCTGTCCCAGCTGACGAGGCCGCCCTTCGAGCCCATGGCCACGACGGACTACAGGCTGCTCGTGATGAAGACCGCATTCCTAGTGGCCATCACCTCTGCCAGGCGGGCGGGAGAGTTGACCATACTTGGTCTTTCATCGGGACAAGGTGGTCCTCCGGCCTGACATCTCCTTCCTGCCGAAGGTGGTGTCCAGCTTCCATCTGAGCCAGGACATCATCCTGCCGGCCTTCTACCCGGACCCGACGACACCTCTGGAGCGGTCCCTTCACTGCCTGGACGTGCGTCGGGCGCTGGCCTTTTATAAAGACAAGATCGCAGCCTACAGACAGACACCCCACCTGTTTGTCTGTTATGGCAGGCGTCGGAGAGGCCACAAGGTATCCACCCAGCGCTTCTCTAAGTGGGTGGTACAGACTATTCAACTGGCGTACGAGCTTGCCAGGAAGCCTCCGCCAGACCTGCTTCGGGCCCACTCCACCAGGGCCGTGGCGACATCTGCTGCCCTCCTGCGAGGCGTCGACCTGTCGAACTCTGCCGTGTGGCGACCTGGTCCCAGCCGTCGACCTTCGTGCGCCACTACAGGCTCGACTGCCGTTCCAGGAGAGATGCCCGGTTTGGACGTGCTGTGCTGTCTTCTGTGCTCTAGGATCTGGGACCTGACCCACCATCCTACTGGTAAGCTACACAGTCTCCTAATGTATGAGGCACAGAGACCACGAAGAAGAAGAACAGGTTGCTTACCTGTAACTGTGGTTCTTCGAGTGGTCATCTGTGCCCTCATCATCCCCGCCCTGCCTTCCCCTCTTTTTCAGGTCCCATCTGCTTCGGCGGACCAGAACTGAGGAGAGACCGTTAGTCAGCGGGAGGAGCGTGCGCAGCACCGGCATGGGGGAGGGGTTCCCGCCAAAGCTAATGAGCTCTAGAATCTTCCGCAGGCTACCGCGCAGGCGCGAAAGCTCCTAATGTATGAGAGCACAGATGACCACTCGAAGAACCACAGTTACAGGTAAGCAACCTGTTCATCACCTTACATTTTTGGTATCACCACCAAAAAGGAAGGAAATCTGCTTCAGGCTGCCAACATCTCTTTTCATTCCTCCTTATTTTCTACCTGCAGGAGAATTTTTTATAATGGCTTCCTATTATATTAATGCAAGGAGAAGCTGAAAAAGTCAAGACACCTTTAAAAATATTTATTTAGATATATTTAAAGAAGCTTTAGTTTCTGTTACCAAGTCTAACCTCCCCCGCCTCTTCACGTTGTGTATTTAATTCTCTTTAATGAAATAATTATTTGAGTTCTAATTCCATACTCTGTATTGGTCATGATATAATTTCTAAGAACTGAATGTATAAGGAATATTTCTGAAAGGTTAATTCAACACACCTTGTATTAAGCTGGTTTGGAGGTTAGAGAAGAGTTTTACCACCTCATATGTCATTTGTGTAACACAAGTCAATGGTAGGCAGTGGATTAACTATTTAATTATCAGCTTCTTATTGTCATTTATGAATTTTCCTCTGCCTTCAACACTTCCTTCAAGCTCAGCTGTTTCCTTTTCACACTTTTGCTTCTGCTGCCTCATTCACAAAGTGTCACTTACTTCTGTTCATCAAGTTGCTTCTCCTTCCCTTTTAAATCTCTGCTCTTCTGGGGCACTTTCTCTCTCTTTCTCTCTCTCTCTCTCTCTGTCTCTTCCCTTCTACCCATTAAAAAAAAAATCAAAACCATTCCTGAACTACCTAAGGCTAACCTTACTTCCTCGTTCCATGTGATATGATTCTCTTCTCTCATTTATCCTAACATTAGAAGGAGAACACTGCTAGATGAAGGGCTTGTCAGTGGTGGAATTTAATTTAGGAGTGTGAGGCATAGGAGGAAGAGGTGGAAATTGGGGGGGGGCAGTCCTCTTCATTGCCCCAGGAGGGCTTGCTTTAATTGAAAGAAAAGGTGTTACAGCTGCTCCACAGTACTAGTGTCCACTTGGTAAAGTCACATTTTTGAGTTGCGGCTTCCAGAATCTCCCAGCCCATGCTGGCCAGCCTTGGTTTTGGACTTGTACTCCAAAAACAAAACTTTACCTAGCTCTGCAGCAGAGCTGTTCTTAAGCAAGCAAATTGCTGATGCTGCATTAGATTCCTAGAGATCACTTGTGCAGCCAGCTGGCCATGAGCTTCAAATCCCAGCTCTGTTTGTTCCTGTTTCAAGTAACAAAACGACACTTTTTCCATCTACCAGAAAGCTTTTATTAACTGATCTCACCCCTTATCCCTTGGGAGTAGCATTCCTGTGATTAGCACTTATCTGAGCACTTTCAGTTGCTACTAATCTCTGACAATTGTAATATGCAACACATTTTTGATACAGTTAAACTACCCCCTGAGCATCTACTTCATAGCTTGAGTACTTTCTTAGGTCTGTCTATTCCTCTGGAAATGCCCAGATGGAGAGCCTGGAAAAGTTACTTGTTTGGACTGAAGTCCCAGAAATTACCAGCCAACAGAGTCATGACTATGATGACTGAGGTTTTTGGGAGTTTTTGTCCAAATGACAAACATTTCCCCAGCTCTGCTCTGATTGCACAGATTACCCCAAAACATAATGTACCTTCTCATCTCCATATAAAAAAAAAGAGTAAAGAGTCTTATGGCAGCTTTAAGACTAACATTTTTCAGCATAAGGCTTTGTGGGCCACAGCACACATCTTCAAAAAAAAGGGAAGACATTTTTAACTGGAAGCTTGGAAAGTTTCTGTTGAATGCTGTTAAATGCAGCATGACCCAACCATGAGAACATAGGAAGCTGTCTTACACTATGCCATACCACTGGTTCATCTAGTCCAGGGCTAGACGAAAATCTAGCTCTCTGTATGTCATTGAACTGTAGCTTTCACAGTTCTTCACCATTGACTATGTTGGTTTGGGCTGATGGGAGTTGCAATCTAACAATATTTCTGGACAGTCTCACATTGCTGATCCTAATCTGGCAACATCCAGGACTGAATCTGGATTTTGGGACTTTCTGCATGCAAAATATATAGCCTATCGTTAAACTGTGGGCTCCCTGTGCCTGGGAAACAGCTTGTACTGAAGCTGGACCTTGAAAGATCCTCACAGAGGTGCTTGGAGTACTTGTGGTGAGAACATTTCTAATGGAAAGGTGCCTTCTACTTTTTTCAGCTACCCAAGTGGCATGTGTTGAACAGGCCACTAAAGAGCATTAATAGGAGTTAGAGATTTCTTAGCCTCCTTGCATGACAGTTCCATGATCTATATGTATATACTCAGATACACTTTTATTCAACTTATAAGTATGCTTTGGCATGCATGCACAAACATGTGACCAAAGGAATAGTTGTGAACACAAACAAAACTGCTGCACCCACACTACACATGTATTGCATGCTGATACCACTTTAACTACCATGGTTCCATCTAATGAAATCATGGGATTTAGAGTATCAGGTACTCAGAATTCTTTGCCATAATAGACAGAGTGTACTAGAAAATTCTAAGTACTTCACCAAATGATCCTAGGATTTAACAGGATGGACCAATGGCAGTTAAAGTGGTATCAAAAGTCTTTATGAGAAAATTTGGTATGCATTTGGTACATGGAGAGACTAAGGATAGATTTCTGCAGTATAAAAAAAAACACTTCAATGAGTTTCAGCAGACATTTTATTCAAAACTAACAAATGAAACAACCAGGACGAGCCAGCCTTGTAAATAAGTAAACAAAAACAGTCTGAATCTTCTAGAGACCATTTGAAGGCTTCTTCTGAAGTGTACTCAAGGATGACTTTTTCTTCCACCAGCCTCCATTTTTCTTATGATTCCCATTTCTGGTGGCCATACTTACAGGTTTATGCTTTCAAAACATGCTGGGGGTAGATGGCAAGGCAGGCTTACCTGCTTCCCCTTTCTCTCTGTTTTGCTGTTCATACTTGCTCACAAAGAGATTATGGATGCTGTCACTGTTTACCTTGCCTGTTGTAGGCAGGCACTGGTGGCTACAGCAACACTGACTAGTGTAAAATCCGGCTTTTTCTCAGCGTAAGGTTTACTGAATTGTTTACCGGAGACACAGTACACAGCTGTATTTCTCCAGCCCTCCTTAACTATCTTTCCAATGCCAACGCTGCTAAAACAAAACAAAACTTCCCAATGGACAGAGGACAAGGAGAACAGGGGACTCAGTAGATGTGAAAAAAAAATCTGGATAAGGAGTTTCACTGTCAGAGGTTTTGTTAACTGAGATACGTTGTCATTATAATTCTGCAGTGTAAATGCACGTTCCCAGTGTTAACTGCCAAAACTGGAGTCTGGAAGAATTACTTTGGGGTTACTACACAACCCCCAGAATTCCTGTCTGCTCCCGTTGCAAAAGCAAGTGGACAACAACAACTGCCAGTTCCTCCCTTCCTTTCCCCCTCGAAAGGCGTGTGGCGAGATGTGCTCAAAACCGCCCTTCCCCCGGCCTTCCCACCCAGCCCCCAGTCAGGACAGCCTGCCCGGGCGTAGAGAGGGTTAAGGCAGCAGCTGAGAGGTTTGGGGGCGGTGTGTGGGGGGTGTGACGTCGCCGCCGTCGCCCTGCTTCTGGCCGTCTGAGGAGCCTCCTGAAGGTAGTTCCCCCTTCTAATGCTGAAATCTGAGAGCCCTTCCCCGAATCACCACTTGGTGAGGTCCCAGTCCAAGCGGCTTCTTTGCCTGCCTGCCTGGCCTCCTTCTCCTCCTCCTCCCGGTCACCGCTCCACACTCTCTTGCCCCCCGGGCGGCCTGAGGAGCATGGCAGCAGCGCCCTGGACACACCTAGGACTCGCCGCCCTCCTCCAGCTCCTTTTCCTGTCCTGCTTGCCAAGAGGTACTGTAAGTAGGCGAGCGGCTCGTGGTCTCCGCGCGCCGAGCTGGACGGAGGGCTCCCCTTTCCCCCGAGGGCGGTGCGCGCGCTTTTCATCTCCTCCGCTGCGGAGGAGGCACGAATAACACCACGGACTCCTTTATCCTGTCATTCCTTCTTGCCCTTGACGGGACCGAGAGCGAGGTTCTTCTAGGAGGGCTTTCTAGAAAATGTTATGGGGGGGGGCACTTGGAGTGGCATTATAATGCTGGCCACAGCGCGGCAAACCCTTCTCCCGCCTCCTCCTCCGCTCCTTTCCCTCTTGTCACTTCCATGCTTAAGAAACGGTGCTGGTGGTGGCCGCGGAGGAGGAGGTGAAATAAAGTGATTTTTCAAAGCCGGTCATTCTGCGAAGTGTAATTTGTTTGGGTTGCCAAAAGACTGGCCTTTTTTTCCGGTCTGACTCTAAAGAAAGCCCTAAGGGAGAGGACAAGGAAAACAAAAGACACGTTTGGTTTCTGATCCGTGCTTTATTTTTGTCAGTACTGTACCTCAGTACTTCAAAGGGAAAATATTGCTGGTGGGCCTATTTTATAGTAGGTTTTTTTTCCCAATGTTGGAGTTCTAAACCAATGTGCTTTGTTCCCCTCTCTTCTAACCCCCTACTAATATCAAAATTGGTTTTTAATATATTTTTTCTCAGACTAACCTACAGTATTTTCATTTGTATAGCCTGTTGTACTTGCCCTGCTGTTTTGAGACATCAGAATCCAGTTTTCCACTCTTGGTCCTTTGCAGTCTGTCACAGGTTGAAGACCTGAGCGGCAGGTCTTATTTTGAGAATAAGGGACATTCAGCTCTGGAACCTGAAATAAGCAAATACCTGATGCCCAATGGAAGTATGAGGCTACTCTCCATGCACCTGAGGAAGAGGGCTTTTGTCCCCAAAAGCTTATACTAAAATAGACTGGTTAGTCTTTTAAGGTTCCACAAGTCTCCCTTCTAGTGTGGTATAGTGGTTAACGAAACTGATTTTAAAATCTTCTTGGACCATGAAACTCAATTAATGTGTGTACAAAATTCTGCCAGCTTAACCTACCTCACAGGGTTCTTGTGAGGATTAAAAAAAAGGAGGATAATGTATGACAACTTGGAGAAAAGACAGGCTATAAATCTAACCACTTAGAAATAAGGCTAATTGTGGGAAATAATGTCGAAATGAAGTGTGTTCCAAGGCAGTGCTATTCAAAGTGGTGGTTCATGGACTGATGCTGGTCCACAGACTAGGCTGCTGATCCCTGATGAGTTTCCAGGAAAGAAATAAACAGTTGTAACCAATAGGGACACATATGGTACTTGTCCCCAATAAAAAGAAAAATGCCCATCTCTCACACCAGCTAGCCTGAGAAACTGTTCTAAAAGTTTCAGAAGGTAGTATAAAGTAAGGAGTGGTTTTAAAATAAGAGATACAAGGCATATATTTTCTGGATAACAAAGGCCGCCTGCCACTGCCTCATTGAAGAAAAGAACAAGGGCTGCAACAACAAAAAAAGCACATGTACCAAGTCAACACTGTGGCATTCCATACACTGAAGCTCATAGTGTGTATAAATAACTCCATATGTAAGGTTATACATCAGAACTACTGCTGTGTTTGAGAGGATTGAAGTCAAACAGAATGGATTTCCTGAGCAATTCCCCCAAAGCTGGCAGATTCTGTTCTGGGCCTGTCAGAAGCCAAGGAGCTATGTTTATGGTAGGATGGCATATGTGTTAGGAATGGCAAGAGAGTCCAGTTCAGGTACACTTCGGGTTAGTCATTCATCTCCAGAAAGTAGTTAAGCAGCTCCCTCTTAAGGGCTTATTTACACTGCAGTTTATTACAGCCTAGGCTGGTGTGGCTTCTTCATACCAAAGCCATGCAGACACAGAAACCACAATGTGCCCTCAGTCAAATGTTGAAGGACCCCTTTTTTCTTTTCTTGGCACATAAAGGCAAGGAGCAGAACCTTTGTAGCGGGGGCAGGAGCGGAAACAGAGAGCAACACATGGTACTTATGACAGCTAAGTAATGAGCTAACTCAGGATTTTGTTCTTCAAAATTTGGTCTAATTTGGTGTTAAGCAAGAATGCTTGCCTTCTTCAGGCTAAAAACAGCTTCTGGTAGTACTTATATACTACCTCCCAGATGTTTTCAGTGTAGACACTGTGGGTCATCTATGGGCTACATCAACAGCACTCGTACACAGTGAACATGTAGTGCAGATGAGGCTGAAATGTTTTCTACCTTAGTAGTAAAAGCAAAGAGCCTTGGATAGGAGACCATCCTCATGGAATACTTCCAGAGTATACAACCTGCAGCCATCTGCTGCTCTCTGTGCAGCCAACCTTGGAAGCCAAGAGGACTCAGTTCCCCTTTCCCAGCTGATCTGGGAAGAGGATGCTCTTCTAGGCTTCTGAGAGCACTGTTTACCTCCTACTAGGAGTGAAGGGAGCCAGAGTGGTACAATAGTTTGAGGAGTATGGAGACCAGGGTCTAAAATCCCCACTTAAGCCATGGAAACCCCCTGCGTGACTTTGGGCAAGCCACATTCCCTCAGTCTTAAAGGAAAGCAATGGCAACCTCCTCTGAATTAGCTTTGCCAAGAAAACTGATGATAAAGTCACTATAAGTTAGAGCTGACTTGAAAGCACATAATAACCGCAAAGTAGAGAAAGGTAAACAGCAATCTCAATGAAGCTTGCTGAGTGATGGGAATGCATTGAGATGTGTGTGTGTGTGTGGGGGGGGGGTGCATGTGTAACCGTGCACCTTCTCCAGCTGGTATAAGACATAGGGCCTTTCCTCCTTACACTGTTATAGTGCTATTATTCCACTTTCAATATCCTGTGGAATTCTGGGGTTTGTAGTTTACCGAGGCCCAAGAGCTCTCTGGCTGAGAATTCTAAAGGCCCCTCCCTAAACTGCAAACCCCAGGATTCCATAGGATGTTGAAAGAGGAATAATAGCACTGTAACAGTGTAGGGTGGAAAGACCCATACCCTAAGGTGCTGAAACGGTTGTGTACCCCGCAGTGCCATGTAGCCTCCCTAGCTTGTTCATTGCTTCTAAGAGACATTGTATCCTGTAGCAACAGTTACCAAATGGTTAGAGTTACCAAATGGTTAGAGCAGTTAGAGGTTTAAGCAAGACACTTCAGGCAGGATGGTGGAGGCAGGGCTGTCCCACTGCTTTTGGTTGTTCACCTTATCCAATCTAATTAACCCAAACAGCTAAGATACAAAAATATGTTAGCAAGAAAGAAATTGTTGCTTATTCAACCTAGGATATGTCTATCTGTTTCCTGTGCATATGTGTGTGTCTCTGTATGAAAGAGAGAGAAAAAGAAAGAAAGAGACCACAGAGGGCATGGCAGTACTCCATTTCTTATGCTGACATGATACTGTTTTTGATTCCCTCTTATCAGATAACTGTAACTCTCTGAGGATCTATCTCAGCAACCTTACCTTCACCAATCTACAATTCCTAGAAATCTTTGCAGGAAACTATGAGCTCTAAATTAGTATAGTTCTAGTCAGTGCATACTATTCAGTAAATCTGAAGAAGTATATTAACATTCATGAAAACTCACACTGAAATAAACCAGTTAGTCTCAAAGGTGCTACTAGAATGCTTCTTCCCACCACCCTCATTTCCCTTTTTATGTTGTCACAGACTGATTTGGCAACTATGCTAATTCTAATATATGCTGGAAATGCAACTAAAACCTTCCTCTACAGAGTCCTCTCCATATAAGGTGAGACTACAGTTCCCATCACCTCACCACCCCAGAGTGATGCTCTGTGAGGAAGATGGGAGTTGCAGTATCATACATCTGAAGGGAGTCAGGTTGGGGAAGGTTGCCTTGAAGAGGAATGAAGGAAGGGAAAAACAGGAATGCTTCAATGCAGATGTGTCTCAAGACTTATTCTTTCTCATCCTGTCATTGTTTCAGCTCTGGGATGTCAAAGGGAAGGAGGAAGAAGATAAGTGAGGATTTAGCCTAGGTGCCAGGTGCTTGCCACATCACATGCCTGCCAATCCATTGCTGAAAAGAGCTCTTACACTTTTGTCATAGTTTTATCTTCTGCTGTGGATTCCTTAGCAGTTGAGTGCATGAATTTGGAGCCCAGGCAAACCTAGGCCTTTTCTGCATGACAGTGCTCTCCCACGTCGTCCTAGCACAATCCCAGTAGCGCTTCTGCCAGGATGGGAGCATGTTCCCAATGCTCTTTTCCATACATGACCAGCTGCCTGCAGAAAGGAGCATGAGGGGCATGCTCCATCCTTCCAGACTGCAACTGGTCTTCTTCCCATGCTGTAGTAGAAGAGGAAGTGTGTTGCATGGAAGGCTGCAATAGAAGGCTCACACAATCAGAGGTTGTTTTGTCTGGCCATTTCCACATGTTACCTTGTTCCATCATTTTCTGATTGTGATCCTGGCAGTGCCGTTGGCAGGAATGGAGTGCAACGGGAACACTCCCCCCTGCACCCAACCAGCTCCCTGTGGAAGGGAGCTTGAGGGACATATCTGTTCTTTCTGCAGTGCAGCCAGGCTCTTTCCTGTGCTGTGCTGGGCAGTAAGCACCTCCATCATGCTTCCCGCCCTTCCGCATGGCAGGTAAGTATGGGAGCTTTGCGTGATCGAGGCTCGTTGATGGAGAAATTCTGACAATGATTTACTCTGTGATTGTGCCAGCTGGTGATAGGAGAAGGGCAGGTCTGTGACGACATCATGTGGAAGTGTCATCGTGGTCCTGCTTTTCTCACGTCCCCATGCCGGGATGCTGTTGTCATGTGGAAAGGGCCCTATGTTGCTAAGACAGAGGAAGGTAGAAAGCCGGGCCAAGAAAGAAAGAAAGAAAAAGGAAGAAGAAATTTCTAGGCTAGTGGATCTTAAACAGCAAATTTCTAGATACTGTAGGATTTCAGGCCCCAGAATCCTGACCTTTAGGCATACTGGCTGGAGATTCGGGGAGATGAAGTAAACCAATGTTTGGACCCTTCTCCCCAGGTTGAGAATGATTATTCTAGACTTTTATTTGCAACCTACAACTTTCCCAAATGTATTAAAAACCACTGATACAGCCCCTTTTGTGCAGTGAAGAGTCGATGCTGCACTCTGTACTTCTGTGCAGTCCTCCATGCTTCCTCTGAGCTGTAGGAACCCTGTCTGGATAATGATAAAAGAGTAGAAGAGAATGTATTTCCTTGTAACAGTAGGAAGAAGAATAGAATATTTGATTGTTTCCGTTATCACATCACTTCGTCAAAGAGGCATAAATAAGTGAGCTTAAAGGTATTTTGTATGTGTTTTGTGAACTGTGCTTTGTGCAGAAAACCATGGGTTCAAAAGACTGGGTATGTGATTTGGAGCTCAGGCCCTTGCCTCTATCTTTTGCTTAGATTCTTAGGTAAGTTCTCTTCTTCTAACCTTTTTTATTTTCTGGAGTTTTGGAATCAGCCTCATCCTCCTTAATAGCCATTTGATGACTGGATATCCCTCCCACTGTGGCAACCATTTTCTGAGGGAACTCATGATGTTTTCTGAAAATTCCAAATTCATGCACTGTTCAAAAAGTCTGTGTGCCACCAGTTTATGGTATAGCAGTGAATACTGCAGAACAGAGATGGACAACTGCGGTCCTTCTGATGCTGGTGGATTAAAACTTCCGTGATGTTTCACCATAGGCTATAGTGGCTAGGAATGATGGGAGCTGTGTGACAGAACTGCTGCAGTAATGCAGAGATGCAAGTAGCAGAAGCAAGTAGGATGAGTAGCTGCGAGGAATGGAGCAACAGTGCCTTAAAATGTAAACAACTATTTCTGACTTGCCTGAGATCCTGAACTTACTCCGTAGAGATGTTTCAAGAGCAATGCTTGTATTTTAAGCTTACAGGGGCAACACCTTCCCTTTTATTTTTCAGTATACATGACGTTCCAAAAAAGAAAAAGACTTTTGGAATATATGTGATGGAGGGGGAATTTTGCAGTTGGCTGGAAATAGAGCACTAGTCCAAGCCATAATAGTGACTTATTAAACAGGACCAAGAAAAAGTGCAAAGTCAACTTTTAGAAGGACTTCCATTTTCAGTAACCTGTCTGTACTTATGCAGTTGTCAGTATTTAATGTAAGGAAAGATGTATCAGAAGAAAACAATTTCTCTGCGAAGTGATCACACCCTTATGTACTCAGCCTACTTAGGGATTCTTTGGAGGTTTGGAAAGATGATTCATAAAGATACATTCCAAACAAATTGTTTTGTACATGAGCTGAATGTTGCCTGCGTATAGACAATCTCTATACGATACTCCGCCCACCCCCCAGTGGGTCACACTTGCAAAGCAGAACACAGCACTAAGATGTTCCAGTATTGCAAATGTGTTACATTAATTCTGTTGAAAATGTGTGGATCCAGCTTTGTTTGTCATTTTTTTTTAAAAAAAAAGGATGAGGAGAAATAATACTCTGATGATTGAAGAATAACACAAGTCACTTTAAACCTGGAAAAAATGATGTATTTATACTATAACTTCAAGTATCTCCCGCCAGCTTGTGGGTTTTGGGATTTGTAGTCTAAAAACTAACTTTCCAACTTAGACTTAACTTCTGTACATTAGCCACCCACTAGACTCATTAGGAATCCCCAGTGTTTGTGGACTTCCAAAGAGGCAAGCTGATTTGCTCAAAGGTCAAAAAGTTGTGTCATGTGTGGAAACAACAGCAGCTTATGTCATACTTATCTCTGCCAAGAAAAATGTCAAAGTTCCCTATATGGTCATTAAAAAAAACCCAACCACATATTTTTAAAAATTGAAATAGATGAAAGAACAAAGGGATGAGAATATTTGTGTCTTTTGGAGTATTCTACCACTCTTACCTAACCAGAATTAGCCACAAGATTTTGAGCAAAATGAGACATAATATTAATTGTGAGAAGCAATTTTATTATATAACTTTTTGTTGCATAAAAAAATAGCAGCTGGAGAGCCATCTTGGACAGCTTCAGGAATGTTTTTGATGGAGGAAGAGGGGGAGTTTTACTCTTTCTCCCTTGCCATGATGCTGTCAAAATTGCCTCCCTGAAGCTGTTATTCACTTTAGAGAGAAAGCTCCCAGTGGTACTGGACTTTCCTGTAGCTGCCATATCTATGCTATATCTCGAAAGCAGCTACACCAGGGGTGGGGCCTTTGTAACCTTCTGGCTGTTATGGACTTTAACTCCTGTCTGTCTGAGTTGGTCTAGCCAGGGGTGAGGGGTGATGAAAGTTGCCATTCAACAATATCTGGAGATCTACATGGTCCCTGGCCTAAATACCATAAAGGTACCAGATCTTGTCTGATCTTGGAACATAAGAGGTCAGTCTTGGTTAGTGCTTGGATGTGAGTCTGCCAACAAATACCAAGTGCTGTAAGGTATACTTCAGCAAATGGCAGAAATCACTGCTGGTATTCCTTGCCTAAGAAAACCCTATGAAATTTATGGGGTCACCATAAATCAACAGGAAACTTGAAGGCACATAAACATGCAACCAGAGGACCAGCTAACCTTCAAAAGTAGGAGGAGAGTACATCTGTGTGTTTGTGCATGTTTGTGTGTTCATGGAGTCACCATAACAGGTGACTTGAAGACACTCATCTCCCCACACACACACACACACAGAGTCACTATCCGTGTGCTAGACCTCTCATCTTGAAATGCTTCTAAGCATTTGAAAGGTATTAAATATTCAAACCTGGTCCATAGAATATTTCTGCTATCATTGCTGTGGTGCAATATTTGTGCCAAACTTTTTGTTCTCCACTTTCTAGAACAGCCAAAAGTGCACCTCTTGATGGGCGTCCATTACCACATGCTCCACAGCCCTGCAATTTGAGATAGAGTTGCACTGGAGGTTTGGCACAGGTATACCGGGTGAGTCATGTGTGTGCCCAGATATTTCTGTGATGTGAAAAACAGATACTTCACTGTCAAAGAAAATGCATTAAAACTGATTTCAGTTCATTTTGTGAGATACTATGGTCTAGAACTCAAATGTTTTGTTCCATTCAAAGAAAAAGTTCATGTCAAAACAGCCACCCATGTGATCCCTTTCAGAGGTTTGACTACAACACCCATCATTCCCAGGTAACATGAAAAAGCTGAGAAAAGAAATAAGTAGTTTAGGAAATAAAAGAAACAGGAAAGAAATAACTCTGCCATTCTGGAATTCATTTGTCTTTATAGTTTTTGCTTTCTTTTGACCTGTGCCTACTGGATAGAAACTGTCTTGTATTATGTTGACTTTGGCATATTTACGTGAAGAGTGATTTCTGCTAGCTAAAGCTCAGGAAATTCTTGTGAAAAGGTAGCAGTAAGGTTGGAGCCCGATAGTGTTCTGTTAATCAAGATCAGGCAGCTTGACCATATCTTTTTGACACATTGAGTATCTCATTTGAAGGTGCCTCTTTACAATAAATGCAAATATTTTCAGGGCCATGGAGCTGATATTGAGAGCACAATCATATATTGAAGATCCATTAGTAGGGTGGATCACACCATAAGTAGAGCACATTAATACTGTAACCTCCCCCTCCATTCCACAGCCATTATCACAGTTGTTGGCACAACTCTCCATCAACCCAAAGCTTAGAAAACTTAGGTTTTTATGCTGGTTGAGGTATTTGGGGAGTTATATGCAAAAAGTACCTTTTACAATTTTTTCATTAGCCAAAGTCCTAGCACACAGAACTTCCTTCTTGATGAATTCATGGGAAAAGGGGGGAATTTGCATAGCTCTCCCTACATCAAAGACTTTTACTATGGGTGAAGTGACATAGCATATGTAATTCAGCATCTAGTTCCAGCATACTACAACCTGCATATAAACTCCATAGAGGGAGACTATAATTCAAGGTGCACAGATGGAGCTGTATTTCTATGACTTTATATTTGCACACCTTAAGTAAAAGTAAACCAAGATGCCCCTCCAGTTGGTAAAAGACACTTGTAATTCATAGTGCGTGCTTTTCTTCACTCATGTATCTTGCATTAGTGTGGTTTGGTTTGGAGTTAGAAGGTAAAGATGGGTTCAGTATTCAAGTTGGAGGGATAAGGCACATACCTAATGAAATCCGATTGTGAGAGGAAAAAGTAGGTTATTGTGGGAGGGAAATATATATTCCCCTTGATGCCCAGTTTTACATGTGGAAATCCTAGTGGTGAGAAATAGAAAGCGAACTACTTCCACAGAGAGCCCAGTCAGGTAGGAGTTATTGCACTTCTCTTCCAATTCTAATGAAAGTATATTTTTCTCCTTCTCTGTTCTTTTGCTTCTGCCTGATAGCTATGAATAGTGTACGGCAAGATAGTGTCATACTGAGCATGATAAATTTGAGACATCTCAACATAATGTTTAGATAGGTACGATACTTAGAATTATGCCAGTGAAAAGAACTTGGGTGGTGGTATTATTCTGTGAATTGTTGCAGAAGATCTATAGAAAGACTTGGTATAAAAGGACTTTTATGCAAATGATTACACAATGATTTCTGCTAACAAGAACTTCCTGATAGTTTCTGTCACTTTTTCTTAGGCATTGAACTTGTCCTAAATCAGGAAAATCCCTCCTGCTTACTTCCTGATTTTCATAAATCAGGAAATCCCCAAAATTTCATCTATGCTCCAAAATTCTATACCAGAAAATTTACAGAAAAGGGTCTTGACACTGAAATATAATGATTAAGTACTTAGGAATTAACAGTTTAAATCTAATTGCTCTGACATAGACTCACTAAATCAATTGCTGAATGGTAAGTCTGCACTTGTGTAAGTTTCACTGTTTTAAGTATTTAATGAAAATTAAGTGCTCATACTTGATTAGATGCAGAAAACCAGTAGGGTGTAGTGGTCTGAGAATTGAACCACAACCCTGGAAACTAGGGTTTGATTCCTCACTCAGCCATGGAAACCCACTGGGTGACTTTGGCATATCACATACTCTCAACCCCAGAAAAACCTGTAATAGGTTTGCCTTAGGGTCACCATAAGCTGGAAATGATTTGAAGGCACACAACAACAGGAACAGACTTGCATAGGTAGAAGTGTTTTTCTGAAGTAGAAGGCCATTCCTGGGTACCATCCAATATCAAATCATTTAAAAAACAATGACTACAATCCAACATCCCTCAGTGTAGCATAAATGTGCATGCGAAGATACATTGAATCACCACTATGCAATCTTAATATAGAATAGCAACATTGTGCATAGTATGTCAATAACTGGCTGCCATTTCACAATGTGCAATAAGCAGTGTGGAACTGTGAAATGCAGTGTTGCTTTCTGCACAATTTCACTTCCATTGTTGTCAGTAGAATATGTGTTCTGCACTATGATGAAAAATTTATGCATGCGTATGTCATTAGCAGAATGCTGGGCAAAACCTATGTTATAGGTTTGAATCGACTTCTGGTGGCAGCAGTGGGACGATTGGCTGGATTTCACGGAGCTCCTGAAATTCAGCAGCCCAGCGAGGTCGGGTGCCTGAGAAACTTCAGTAAGAATGGAGGACGGCGTTCCCCTGGTAAAGGGTACTTCGAGGGGCTCGTTGGGGACCCAAGATCGACACTCAGTGCTCAGGAGGTAGGAGAAGGAGAGATCTGATCATGGACGGTGCTGAGGAGTGGCAGAGCTGCCATTATCTCGCTGAGGTACCAGTATTGGTATAGTCTCGCCACCACTTTTTAAATAAGTGTTGAAGTAAGAAAAATTTCAAGATTGATCTCTTGACTGTTGGGGAAAAGGAAATCCTGTCAGTTTTCCTTGTTGTGAGTGAAACTTTCTACTTGGGATATTTTGGTCAACATCTGTCATAAGGTTGGAAAATAGCTAGCAACAAAAGAATCTGAAACCACCTGGATGAACTGAGGCCATTGAAAGAGAGGCATTGGCGTCTTTGTGATAGAAGTATGGATTGTTTCTGGAAACCAAACCATTCCTGAAAGTGGAGATTAATAAAATAAACAGAATTCAACTTAAGTAGAACAGTTTGGACAGTTTGGACTCCCAATCTCTAAGCTTTCTCCTGACATTCAGCATATTAAAAGAGATATTAACATACATGAAAGAGGAGAAAGAATAGCAGAGAAAAAGGCCCTTTCCACACGGGGGAAAAATACGGGGTAACACGGGGTAGGACGACCTCACCCAGAGGTTGTCTACACCGTGGGGTGCACTAGGGCGGTTAGAAATGTGGAGTTTCCCCACCTCAAACCGCCCTTGCGCGGCTGTGGGGGTGGCGCCGCGTGTTTTATAAAGATGCGCTCGCTAGCCCGTTGCAGCGTCCTGTGGGGAATTGCAGGGGCACACAAGCGCGTCCCTGCAGAGCTGCCTGGGGGCAGGCTTCCGGCTGGTGCGTTTCTCCGATTGGTGCAGAGCCGCCGGAAGCCACCAGTCGCCATTTTGGGCACTGCCGGGCACCGCTGGAAGCCACCACCATGTAGAGTGGTGAACACGTGCTGCTCCCCATGGCGACGGATCGAGGTAAGCTCTGTTCCCGTCTCCCCATGTTTCACGACCCCCGTGTGGAAAGGGCCAAAGAAAGAGACATGGAGACACGGAGAAGAGAGAGATCAGAGAGGAAGACGGAGAACGGAGGGACAGGAGTCCAGAGAGATTGGAGAGGAATATAGAAGGAATACAGAAGAAGGAAACATAAGTAGAGAATAAGATAAACCCTGAAATATAAACTGTGATTGTGTGAGGGGAACTTTGGCAGTAAAATCAATTAAAGATTGGTGAGAAGGGATTTAAATACACGAGTAATAATATCCAAAGAAACAGTTCCTAAACACTATACTTTATATTTATTTCATTCGATATTTAAACAATTTCTTTAGGGCTCACTGTATTTACAGAATCTATAGAACTTGTTCATTTCATTTATTCATTTTACTATTCCTCTGTATATGTATATAGTGGAACATGAAATATCAGTGATGTAATTAAGAGGATAAGTATGTGTATAAGCAACTGTTAACATTCTTAATTCTAACTTAACTTTCGCTTCTGTCATTATACTTATTGTTTATTCAGCTATTACCAGAATAATCGAACACTGGGCTTGGAATGTGGGAAAATTGTGCATTATAAACTGTGCATTGGCAAAATCAAAATAAGACTTAATGCGGTTTGAAATATATTTAGCTCAGTAAAGGAGATACTAAGAAAACCATTCTAACAGAAGTATTGAAGCTAATGCTTGCTTGCTTGAAGGTTGTGTTACAGATGAACAGTAAAATGAACAAAAAGGAAATATTTAGGCGCAGATGCAAATTCATACATTATTCCATCGAAGACCTTAATTGGAATTACAACAAGCATCATCAGAAGCTGGATCTGGGATATTAGAAGAAATTAGAAAACTAAGGAAGGAATTTACAACAGAGATGAGAGTAACGAGAATACAATTTAAAGAGATAAGATCGGAGATCAAAAGGGATTTAAGAAAAGAACTAGAACTATTTGGTAAAAAATTAGAAAATATTTCCAAAGAACTGAAACATGTAAATAAGAAAGTGGAAGAATTGGAAAGCAAATCCTCAAAAATGGAAAAGCGTACTACAAAATTGGAAGATAAAGTGGAACAGATTGAAAGGGCAACCTTACTAACTGAGATTAAGAACAGAAATAAATCTCTAAAAATCAGAGGATTGAAAGAAGACCCTCAAGAGGATTTATATGCTCATTTAATTCACCCACTGGCATGCTTTATTGGTTGGATCTTGGAACAACTTGATCTGGAAGTGGATAAAATGTTCAGAATAAACCCCCCACTGGCAAAAAAGAAGGACATCCCATGAGATATTGTGATATACTTTCTCAGAGAGTGAGTGAAAGATTTGATTCTCCAACAAAGCTACGAAAAACAATTGGTGGTTGAAGAAGCTAAGTTAAAAATATTTAAAGATGTACACCCTCAGGCTTTGAAGAAAAGAAAAGATTACAACTTCCTGACACATTCACTGAGAAACTGTGGGATCAGATGGGAAAAAATGGAAGGGATCTCCTTTTTCTACAGACAGAAGAAAATCATCCTAAAAACTATAAACAAAGCACAAGACTTCTGGGAAAAGCATAAAGAAGAGTTAGAACAGTTGAGAAAAATGCAACGAGAACACAGCAAGTAGATAAAGAAGATTTTTCACGTCTCGGGGCAATGGGGGAGTAAAAAAAAATGCAAAAACAAGATGAGGAGACCATAGGCTCAGACAAAGAAGAAGAGGAAGAGGAAGTCGAAGAAGAACTGGAAGAAGAAGAAGAAGAAGGGGAAATAGAATTGGCATCAATTCAGGAATTAGAAAAAGAGAAACAAAAAGAAGAAAGAACATAAAAGTGGGAGTAAAATTTCTATCTCGGAACGTATGGGGTTTAAATTCACCCTATAAAAGAAAATGAATATTTCATAATTTAGAGAAACTGAACTTAGATATCATTACAATTCAAGAATCACATATTAGGGGAAAAGACTTAAAATATATAAGAAATCCAAAATTAGGGGAAACCTTCACAGTATCAATAGAGAAAAAAAAAAGAAAGGAGTAATTATTTATGTGAATGAAAAACATATAGCAAAAGAATTATTCAAAGACGATCAAGGATGATACCTAGCTGTGGAGATAAAAATCCTTGAGGTTAAATTACTAATTGTGGTAGTTTATGGACCCTTAGAAAATAGATCCAAATTTTATCAAAAACTGTCAGAAAAATTACTAAAGTTAGATTACCAACATATAGTTTTAATGGGAGACTGCAATGGTGTATTAGACCCTATATTGGATAGATCCAAAGGTAATGACACTAGTAAAAAGGGTGAAAAGAGTAATAATCAAGGGAAACTACCAAACTCCTTTCTCAGTTTATTGGATATGCTCTCTCTGAAAGATATTTGGAGATATAAATATGGGCCATCAAAAGATTATACCTACTTCTCTGACAGACATAGGACTTGGTCAAGAATCAAGATGATTTTTGTATCTAGATCAATATTAAAACAAGTCAAAAAAATCAAGTATCTTCGAAGAACAGTTTCAGACCATAGCCCCATAATTGTAACATTTCAAAATAAAAAAAAGAGTTCTATTGGAAACTGAATAATAATCTATGAAAAGATGAGGTAATAATAGAAAAAGTAAAACATGAATTAAAATCTTATTTCCAAAACAATTTGGATAAAGGTACATCAATACAGACAGTACGGGAAGCTAGCAAGGTAGTTATGAGGGGTTTCTTCATACAACAACAAGCCCGGTTAGTAAGATTAAAGAAAGAAAAAGAGAATAATATAAAGCAGGAATTAAAGAAGAAGGAGGAAGAGTTTAAAAGAAATCCCCCATGATCATAAGACACAAAATGAAATAAACATATTAAATAAACAACTGTCAATATTAACTGTAGAAGAAATAGATAAGAAGATGAAATTTGTTAAACAAAAATATTTTGAGAATGCAAATAAGCCTGGTAGGTGGTTGTCGTATAGATTAAGAAAAGAAAAAGGGAAACATCTGATCACTGAAATAAAAGAAGATTAAGTAATAATTCAACAACAAGAAGAAATTTTAAAAAAATTGTTAAATATTTCCAAACATTGTTTACAGAAAATAATATGAATGGAGAACAAAAGAACAAAATTAGAAAATATTTGGACCAGGTGGATATTGCCCAAATAACAGAACAACAGAAAGAAGATTTAAATAAACCAATTTCAAAGATGGAGATTATAAACGCAATAAAGATATTGAAATTAGACAAAGCTCCAAGCCCAGATGGGTTTACCAGAATATACTATAAAACAGGACATTTTTATAGATCCATTACAAAGAACAATAAATTCAGTAAATAAACAGGAAATTCCTAGTACTTGGAAAGAATCCAATATAGTTTTACTACCTAAGGAAGGAAAAGACCCAACAGATAAAAGAAATTACAGACTAATTTCACTGTTAAATACAGATTATAAAATCTTTGTAGCAATATTGGCAGAGCGCCTTAAAAAGATCCTAATAAATTGGACACATATAAACCAAAATGGATTCCATATAATGAAAAAGCACCCATGGTATAGTGTGATATTGTGAAAACTGCCATGATTAAGTCCTTTTCAAATGGACATATGTGTGATGTAGGGAGTTCCAAGCAGACAAAAAAAGTCCATGTACAGAATTCCCTCCTAGAATCAGTGAAATTATAAAAGGACAAATAAAAGTGCAGTCCCATGAACACCTACTTAGAAAATATCCCCCCTAGATTTATTTCCAGGAATTTATGTATAGGATTGTGACCTTATTTGTGTCAGTTTCATGGTGATTTTACTGTGCCTGAATTAGAAAATGGCCATTTTGCAAAGCATTACAAGAAATCCAGGTTAAAAACAGTTGAGAACCCAAAGTAGAAAACTAAGAGTCTGCTGCTGTGAAAAATAAAAGGGGAGTCTCATAAAGTTTTTCTCATTTCATCCCTCTGTAATCTTCTCTCTCATTTCATATCTCCAGGCTCCACAAGACAGTCCTTGGGTCTGTCTGTTGATTGAAGGACACCCAGACAGCACTGTCAGCTCATTAAATTTCAATTTGCTGAATGCAGACAGCACAACAATGGAAGAATGAGAATCTGCAGAATTGATCTCTTTACTGACAGTCTGAATTTTATCTGTTTAATGTTTTTTTTAAGAAAAAAGAAACTGTCAGGATTTGCTTGGTTAAAAAAGATTGCAATCCCATACACACTTACCTGGGAGTCAGCCCCGGTCAAAAAAATGGGACTTATTTTTCCTAGAATTGCATTGCCAGTTAATTATAGAAAAAAATAACAAGTGTGTAAACATTTTACAGTGATGATAATGATGACAGAAGATTCATGGCTTTATTTCGGCCCTAAAGGATAAAACATTAAAAGGATGATAAACAGAAATAAGACCGCATTCAACAAGAACGCATTCTCCACAACCATTCTTCAGGCTCAAGGTAAGCAAAATAAAGCAAAGGGAAGCAAAGGGAAGAAGAAGAAGAAGAAGAAGAAGAAGAAGAAGAAGAAGAAGAAGAAGAAGAAGAAGAAGAGAAGTAGTAGTAGTAGTAGTAGCTGCAAAAGTGAAATCACAATCCAGTTTTTAGTTGATTTCTTAATCTCTCATTTTGCAGTAATAAATGTATATATTATTATATTTTCAAAAAATGAATTTTAGCAACTGTTTTCTTAAGAAGATCAAAACATTGTTGTTGCTATGTGTCTTTAAGTCATTTCTGACTTCTCTGACTTATGATGACCCTAAGGTGATCCAAAATCACAGGGTTTTCTTGGCAAGATTTGTCCAGAAGAGGTTTGCTATTGTCTTTCTCTGAGGCTGAAAGAATGTGACTTGCCCAAGGTTACCTAGTGGATTTCCATGGCTGAGCAGGGATTTCAGCCCTGGTCTCCCATAGTCCTAGCCCAACAGTCAAACCACTACACCACACTGGCTGCATCTGATTTCTCTTGTTGATCACTCACAGCTGAGCGAACAGCAATAAACAAAACACAAGTCCAGTCCAGTTCTGTATTTCTAAATGTTTTCTTCTGGATCTACATTGCACCATAGTTTTGGAAACCTGTATACTAAGTGCGTGTAACCTATACAGTAGTCTTCCTAATATATGTAGGTATGCTCCCATAATTAGCACATCTCAAGACATGGGGCTTTCCATTCCTATGGCTGTGACAAGACAGACATTTTTTCCAGCAGGAGTGAAAAACAAACCAACCAACCAGTGGCCAAATTTAGAACAAGAACAACAATGTCCTTTTGGGGTATTGTTGGACATAGTTGAGATCCACCATACATCCACCATGCCTGTTAGAGTAAACCTTCACAACATGTGACATATAAGCAAAGTGGAGCACACACTAGTGATCTATCTTTGCTGCTGTCTTGGCAATGTTAAAATAGTAAGCTTGTCAAGCTCCTGGCTAGGACTTGGTTTTGGCTTTTGTGACTTTCAAGTTGGGCAGGTATGGTCGAGAAGAGTGGTTCTTAGGGGAGGTGGTTCCAGACAATGGTGGACTTTAACTTCCCAGAACCCTGTCCCCAGTTTGGGAATTCTGGAATGTTGGAAATCCAGCAACACTTAGAGCCTTTCTTCTGATCCGTTCTCACCTTTGGAAGTTTCTCATGAAGTATGCATAGGCTATGATACTGGGAGATTGCCAACTTTGCAATAACCCTGTGATTTCAATTCTTTTGAAATAATGCAGATACTGTGGTGGATACTTGGAAAGATGGGTCCCACAGACAGCTCAGTTGGAGGTTGGGGGGGTTGGGCTACAACTCCCAGAAACCTCCAGCAAGTGTGGCTCAATCTAGGGAATCGCAGACTAAAAAAAAAGGAAAAGAAAAGTCCTTCCCACTTTCTTAGTCCCAACATTCCTATTATACGAGGACTGGGAATAATACCGTTAGGATCAGACACCAGATTATCTCACAAAAAGCTACTTGGTTCCTAGTTATTTGGCTCCCTTTATCAACTTCATTTTCTTTGCCTTTTGATCATGCATCAGTAAGGCTTTTGATGATTTTCCTATTAGTCTAGCAAGGTGACTTTCTTATTAGGCTGACTTGACGAATGGAAAAAAAACCTGGAAGTTGTGTGATTTTATTGTACTTGTTTCAGTTTCAGCCTAGAGAAACAGTTTCATGGTGTGTTGTTAAAAGAAGACATGAACCACAGTCGTGGGGCAAATTCTAGCTTTCATTATTTGCTCTGTCAAGATATGTATCCACATGCAGGGAGCTTTCAAATGTAATATGTGATTTAAAAGAAGACTTTGTGGTGACTTTGTGACTTTAAAAAGTAACTTCAGAATTGGCTTGACCATAATTCATGGTTGTCTTCTGCACAAACTGGACTAAAATGAGTGGAAGTTCCTTCTATCATATAAAGAATTAGAAAGGATCCAGTCCTTCTCTTCAAAAGTTGTAAACTGAAACCAGTGTCGCTTGGCAGAAATTTTTGTAAGACAGAGCTTGGAAATAATTTGTTAAAAATAAATTTGTTACCCTTAATTCATTAAAATGTTCAACAGTGAGTTAATTTTTTTAATTATTTATTATTTATTATTTTATTTTTTATTATTATTTCATGGTTAAATGAGTAACATTGATCATTTCCCATTATTTAATTCATTACCCTTTTAAAGGAGATGTGGGAGTTGGCTATGTTTTAGTTTTTTCAAATTATTTTTTGGAAAAAACTAACAATTTCATTTGCTGATTTTATACACTTCACTCAAAGTTTTTATACTAACAGGTTTTTTTTAAAAAAAAATGAATTGATTTAACTTTAATGTTAGCACTAATGCAAATGCTTCCAAAATCTGTTCTGAGCATGGTGGTCTGAACCAGACTCAGTGTAAAAGTACAGCTTACGTAGCTCCCATCAAGGGACTTACACAGGCCCCACTAGGTGGTCGTGTAAAGCCGTGAGTGCATCTCCTAAAATTTCATTTTGTAATGCCATGGAGCCAGTGGGACAGTGGTAGCTGCTGGTTCCAGTGGCAATGGAGCAGTGAAGTCAAGGTTTTACTACAAACTTTATTTAACTATCCAAGATGCTGAACCTGTTTAGAAGATAGGGATCAGCACCTGTCCTTTAAAACTCAGATAAAAAACATAGAACACACTAGTGATGTATTTAAGTCTTTTACTCCAAGGCCATTTCTGCACTAGCCTGTAATAGCGCGATGATTCCACTTTCAACATCCTTGGACCTGGGGTTTGCAGTCTCTCCCGAAACTGCAAACCCCAGGATTCCAGAGGATGTTGAAAGTGGAATCATTGCGCTATAACAGGCTAGTGCGGAAATGGCCCAAGTCTCAAGTCAAGTCTCAAGTCCTTTAAGATACTTTCAAGTCAAGTCTCAAGTCTGGAAGCCAACTTTATAACCCATCCAAAATTCCAGAATTATTGGATAGAGTGAAATAAATTCAGTTTTAACAATTTAAGCAGAGTTGGCTCTCCATGTTTACAATTTTGCCATCTGCAGCTTCAGAAGTGGGGAATAGGATCCTATCTTACTCCCCATTACTGAAGATTCAAAAGCTTTAGAAGGAAGGATCCTTCTTCCTCAAGCCTGTTGCCTGACACATTTTCTGTTCCCCTATGAGATATGTGCCTTGTACTTTGAGGGTGAGTCTTGTCTTTTGCTCTTAGGAAATGTTTTAGAAGGCTCCTCCGATATGCAGCAGGGACAGGCTGCTGAGCAGACCTCAAGCCAGCCTCAAGCCCATTGTCTAACCTATTTGCTATTCCCCTCTGAGAAATGCGCCCACACTTTGGGCTTGAGAGAGATTGTCATGTGACTAGTAGGCAAAAAGAGATGGAGGTGTTGTTCAAAGTCATAAGGTTTCTGGATGAAGTCGTTATGTTACTGAATGAAGGGCATCAAGTCAGTCATTAAACATATACACGTCTCGAGTCGAGTTGAGTCAGTGCATCATTTATGGCTGAGTCAAGTCCAGGTCGAGTCACTGAAGCAACTTAAGTCCATCTTGAGTCCAGTCTGATGTAGACTTGAGTCTACATCACTGGAAGATACTCACTGTCCCACTGATATCAGAGCTGCCAGCTACTACTACATTAGACTCTGAAGTTTGGTCAGTGCAGCTGCCCTTGCTGTTTTCCCAGTCTAAATGGTCTTTGCAAACTTCCTATAAAGAGATCAGGCTATTGCCAAACACTGCTACTCCTGGCTTCCCAGTAGGCAAAAACCTTTTAAGTCAGATTTACTTTTGCTCTGTAACTGGATTGTAGTTGAAATGAAGTGTTGTTTGTTTTATTGACATTTTTTATTCTGCTTTAAACTCCCTTGTATGTTTTAATTGCATTTGGTTTCATTTCAGTTTTATATTAGGTGCCTTGAGTGGTTTGCTTTGGCAGAAAGACAGAACAAAGAACAGACAAACAAATAGAACCTGTTATGACCCCTTCCATCTCTATACATCTGTGATTCTATTATTATTTTCCCCCCATGGAATATATATATAGCTGCTTAGGGACAGATGGACACTTTTGGTCAGGAAAGCCACTAAGAGGTAAATGGTTAACTAGCTTCACCTTGCTAGTTATAGCTGTCCCATAACAGCATTTCAGAAGGAAGGAAGGAAGGAAGGAAGGAAGGAAGGAAGGAAGGAAGGAAGGAAGGAAGGAAGGAATGCTACATGGCATGCTGTTTGGCCCACAACGGAATTAATTATGTTCAGCCAATAATTAGCTATGACCTCCATCCCACACACCTTTTCTTTCTTTTTCTGCAGAGTATACAGTGATTAATGAAAACTGTCCAGGAGCTGAGTGGAATATCATGTGTCGAGAGTGTTGTGAGTATGATCAGATCAAGTGTGTGTGTCCTGGACAGAAAGAAGTGGTAGGCTACACCATCCCCTGCTGCAGGAATGAAGAAAATGAGTGCGACTCTTGTCTAATCCATCCAGGTTGGTCAGTTTTACTTCTTTGGCATCTTCCACCCACTGGGTATCTATCCCTCCTGTACACATGCAGTGACTCTACTTTGCATTAGGTGGCGCATGCAGTTTGTTTTGCTTGCCAGGCTGTGATGATAAATACTTTTTCTTTCTCCATGGGATGGGTGAGTGCCAATACAAATGGCTTACTGTGCTGATGAGTCTTAATGCATTTAGCATATTGCCGTTAGTGTGTTCCCTTTCCTTGTAATAGAACCTCACACCAGGAGCTGAACGTTTCCAGGATTGTACCCTGCATACCTGGAAACCCTCCAGACAGTAAAGTCATCATTGGCCTCAGGACCATATAGGGATTTTGATTCCTCAGTCTCCAAGGCCTAATTTGCTTACTGACTTGTTAAAGACTATGACAACATAGTTCAGACTAAGCAGAGCAATGCGGGGAAAACAATACTTGAAGACAAAGGAAGAAGAAAGAAACAGCCATGAAGAATGTGTATTTCTATTAGGGATAATTCCAGATCTTTTCTCTTGGATCTGCATTCTGGGCTGTATTACTTAAAAAGGGATTTTAAAATTCCCAGCAGAAGTATTTATTAAAGGGAACGTTATGTTGCTATTCTAGCTATTCTAGCTTAGCACCTTGTTTTTGTCGAGAGTCTCACTGTCTTGAAGCCAAGGGATTAGAAATAAATTATGTTTTTCCAGCCAGAATCTTACCAGATCAGTCTTTTATCACTTGTCTCTGCTGCCTTGCGCAAAACATGACATGATGGTCTGTCAGCTGTAGTGTATTATCTCCTGCTTGTTTTGTCCACAGACATAAGTCAGCTGTCTTTGAATCACTCCGGTGTGGCAAATTAAGTCCAGCAATTTCAATTTCTGCTTGACAATGTCCTGTATCAGTAGTACTTCATTTTTAGGCATTGTAGATTAGTTTGTTCAGATTGTTCAGAGACTGAGAATCAGAATATGAATGCTGAACTATTCAAGATACACTGAAATGTAGAATTTTTGCTCTGGCATTTATTCTACTGGCAGTTTTGGCTCTAGGTCATTGCATATCTTCTGAGAGGTTTGGAATACAATTATATTTCACTGTCACCCGTTTCTGATACATATTGTGTTCAAATATACCCAGGAAAAGTTACTTAGTATTTACTTCTAAATTTACTTTTAGTAACATCTAAGTAACTTCTAAATTACTTTTGGAAAGTTACTTGTCTCCCAGTGCCCAGATGGCCAAAGAGGGAAGTGACCTCTGTCTGCACTCACGTTCCTCCAGTCTATCTTAACTGACAACAAAAACAGCTTGATAAAATGTAGCCCTGTAATTCTAACATCATCATTTTCCTCTGGTATGATTTTTAACGCCATTGCCTAATGAAGAAGCCAGTGGAGCCTTTAAAGCTTACATGACACATTTTGTGCATTATTGGTTGACCCAATAAAGGTACCACCGCTTTATGGGCTGTGGATGTTGTTATAGAAATGTACAATTGCTGCATATTTATTTCTGTGGTTTTACAGCTGAAGACACCTGCTTAAACTTTCTGAACACTCATCTTCAAATGTCATACATACATACATATATTCAGCTCAAAAATGCTGAAGCAGAAGCCAGTATTGTATAGAAGAGCCCAGTGGTAAAGCAGATGCTTTGCATACAGAAGGTGTTAGATTCCTTTCATTCACAGGAGAAAAGAAGTTCAGGTAGCAGGAGTGGGAAAGGGTGAAACCCTACGCTCTGATGGTAAGAGTAGCTAATAGTATACTAGATGAATTAAGCATCTGATCTGGGTTAAAGCAGGAGTGGCAATTGCTGTGGCACTAGGAGACATTTCCAGACTGGCTAACTGCTCATAGGCCACACCTTTCTGCTGAGAAGTTAAAAAACGAAATACTGAAAAATGAGCTAGTAAAATAGCTTAGGTATCAGATGAAATGAATTTTCATTCACTCTTCCTTAAATACTTCATTATTGCTAAATTTATATTTATATGTAAATGAACTATAATGCCCTAAACTGACTTCCATTAATATGATATTGACTATTGAGGCTGAACTAAAAGGAATTAAATTGACTATGATATTGACTCTGTTTGATTATCTCACTGACTATAATGTATTTAGTTTCTTTTACAAATGATTCTTCTTCTTACTGATAGCTAGCATGGTGTAGCAGTCTGAGTGTTGGACTGGGAGTTTTTGGGAGACTGGGGACTGAATCCCCCAAAATGCAATGAGGAGGTCTCAGGCAAGTCACACCCTCTCAGCCTCAGAGGAAGGCAAAGGAAACACCTTCTGACAACATCTTACCAATAAAACCCTGTGATAATTTGCCATTGTTGTTGTTGTTGTGTGCCTTAAAAGTTGTTTCCAACTTATGACAACCCTAAGGCCAACCCATGAGTGTTGCTATAAGCTGGAAACTACTTGTTGCTAGCACCATATTTATTATACCCTGCCTTTTCCCCAAGATTGGGACTCAAGGCAGCTATAGTGTATTAAGTGGCTCACTCCTGAATTACAACAGCATGCCTTGGGATACGTGTGCAAAAAAGTGCTTTGGGTCCATATTTGGCCCATGGGCTGCACTTTACCTGCCAGTTGTTTAAAGCAAGAAAAGACATTCATGAGATTAATCCTGCACAAATGGTAGAGCTTTCAATAGTGGGATCAATAGGAGAAATAACCAACAATTGTACATGCCAAAGTTATAACAGTTAAACAGTTAAACAGTGAACAGATATTAGATCTGTATTTACATTGGGTTTATAAATAAGTGTGTATATATACATAAACATGTGTCCATGCATACACACACATGTGCACACAGAGCACCTTTTCCAAGCCAAGTTTTGTGGAATCAAACCATAGATATTCTTCATAGAGGCCACAGTTTCTCAAGCACCTTTTTCTTAAACAGGAGGATCATTATTGGCATGCATAATTTCATATTCATGTATGATGTGTCATTTTCATATTCAGAAAAATCCCGTATAAGTTTGTATCAACCAAATGTTTCTTGTTTTAGGCTGCATGATCTTTGAGAACTGCAAGTCCTGCCGCAACGGATCCTGGGGTGGAACACTGGACAATTTTTACATCAAGGGCATCTACTGTGCAGAATGCAGAGCAGGCTGGTATGGAGGGGACTGCATGCGTGAGTATTTCACTGACACATACACTTTAGAAAGGAATGGTGCTTCAGAAGAGGCAGGGAACAACTGAATGAGAGGGAGCAGAGGAAATGTGCAGCTAGTCTTAACAAACTGCTCACTTAGGAAAAGGCCAAATTCTTGTAGTAGTCCAACATCAGTGCTAAGAAAATGGGATGACATGGGATATAGTTAGATAACAGATTAATATCTGTAGCCAGCTACTACAGTATAGGCCCAGGCTGGGTAATTATTTCAGATATAAACAGTGGTATCCAACGGTATCTCCTGAATTCTTATAGTCCAAAGGGCATGAGATGAAGAATGACAAACATCATGAAATACCTCCCAACTGTCTTGACTTGACAAGGATAGTCCAGATTGCTTTTTGTGGGTTTTCCAGGCTTTGAGGTCATGTTCTATTAGCATTTTCTCCTGACATTTCACCTGCATCTGTAGCTGGCATCTTCAGAGGATCTAGTGGCATGGGAGTGAGACAGAGTATATATACTTGTGTAGTCCCCAGGTGGGAGGGAGCAATTTGCGTGTGTTATAGTTGGCCTGTGAGATGGCCTATTGTTAAATGGGATATCTCCCAGGATGTATTGTTAGTCAGGGGATATGCATAACAGTGCATTAAGTACATTAGCAATCCATTGTATTGTTCCCTGTAGAGGGACCTGCAGAGTCTCGGTGGTGTTCATTGGCATATTTTTGAGTCTTGATTTTGGTGTTCTTCAGTAGTGGTAACCAAATCTTGTTTACTTTCCAAGTTTCTTCTTTCCTGTTGAAATTGTCCATGTGTTTATGGATTTTAATGGCCGCTCTGTGTAGTCTGACATAGTAGTTGTCAGAATGGTCCAGAATTTCTGTGCTCTCAAAAAGCATTCGGTGTCCAGGTTGGTTTATAACATGTTCTGCTACTGCTGATTTTTCTGGGTATTTTTCTGATTCAAAAATATGCCAATCAGGAGAAAATGCTAATACAACATGGCCTCAAAGCCCGGAAAACCCACAACAACCTATGGACTTACACAGTCCAGATTAGTCTTCTGTCAGCCCACTTTTTCAGCTAATTTTAAAATGTTCAAGATATTTTCCTCCCACTTTTTCTCTTTGTCCTTGGCTTACTTCACTTGAGGCAAAGTGTAAAAGCAGTTTGGACTCCATTAATTCAGCGTTGGGGAGAGGAGAGGAGGGGATGAAGTTTTGACTTTCCGGTAGGCTCAGACAATCTGCTGCAGTCTTTCCTAGCTTACATGTTCTTCCTCATTTATAACTTTGATCACACCCTGATGTTGCTTGGCCACACATTTCCTGGGTTTTTTCTGTATGGAGAGTATGTGAAATTCACAATCTTCCAGGTTTTGCTGTAGCTGAAGCTGCCTGAATTGTACCAAGGCAGTTGCAGTTAAATTTTTCAATTCTCAGGGGCCAGAAGATAGATGTATGTGTTTATGTATGTGTGTTTATATCTTATCCATCAACCACCATGAACCCTGAGGCAAGGGACAATGGATAAAACATTAAATATTTGAGACATTAAATATATAAACATAAATGTTTAGAAACAGAGTAAAACACAATTCCTGAATGCCTCACAGTCCCTAACCAGATTAAGAGCACAGTGCTGTTCTCATCACTGAATTGAAGAGACAAATTAATTTGATATGCCTACTGAGCTCTAGATTCAGGTCAGCATTAGAAATTCTCCTGAGACAACATCATAAGTATATAAATCTCCATAAATTTCATTCTTACAAGCAAGGACAAATGTTTTTCCCATATTTCTCCTCACTATGAGAAAATCATCGAAAACTGTAAAAGCTATTCAAAGTTTGCTACTTTGTGCAAAAAGAAAAAAAAAGAAAAAAGAATCATACTTGATCTTTCATTTCATACAGAAAAGAGCATTTAATATTTTCTGTTTAGGAAACCTGTTTTTTGCTGAGAAAAGTTGTTTTCTGTGCAGAAAATGCTGTTTTCTATCTAAGATATTTGTTTTCTGTGCAGAATTACTTTCTGTAGAGAAAGTGCCATTTCTGTGCCAAAAATGTACATTTTTCATGCAGAGGAAGTCCTGAACTGTGGAAATTCTCACTCATCTAGGATTCTTCTCATCTGGGTTTCCACACTAGAAAAACTAAAAATTTTTGAAAATGTTTCAAATATTTTCAAATAGTTCAAATATTCTTTCTATCCCTATACCATCAGGGTTTTCCCAAGACATTTTTCTTCCTTAAATAGAAAAATAGTGCTCCCCTTGACCCATCCCATCCAAAACTAGTCAAGTTATTTTGGCTCAGGAGGCAGAAAATTCCTGAAACACCTCTTTCTGTTTCTTGTAGTAAAAATCAATCAATAATGAATTGGCAATATACCACCCTTTCACGACACCCCAAATCTGCCTCTCTCTTCGTAATGATGGGGCTGACACAGCACCGTGATGAGAAGTTCAGCTGAGGGGTGCAGTGTTTTAGGTATTTACTTATCTAACTGAACTAAATGTCACACAGATTTGAATTGTAAATGATGCAATGGCACAATTAACTAATCCATACTTACGAGATATCTGGATGTGCCTTTTTGTTGATGGACCTTGAGGTCAAATTCCCACACTTGGGCTTTGTGACGTGAGTTACTCCTCAAAATGGTTCTCAGGGTCTAAAATGGATGCATGGGAAAAGATATTAATATAAACTGCATCCTTTGAAAGGGTGATGGATTCTTTTGTTTCCATCCTGAGTTTCATGCCAGTGCCTTTTTAAAAGCTGAAAGGTGTGTGTAGAGACATATAAGAGGGAACATAGTATATGTATATTTAAAAAATGCATAGTTGGTAGAGAACGGATGAAGATAAGTTTTTCTCCCTTTCTCATAAAGAAGAATGCAGTGTCATTCAGTGAAGCTAAATGGTGAGAGATTTAGGGTGAATCATAAAAGCACTTCGTCACATAGCACAAAGCTGTTGCTGTAAAATAGGTGACAATTTTAGCATAGCTGACTTTTAAAGGGAGAGTAGACAAATTCATGAAGAGTGAGGCTATCAGTGACTACTAAACACAATAGTGACACTACCTCTAGGATCAAAAGGAGTCTGATAATTACTGTGGGACAACAGTGCCTTCACACACAGCTTATGGCCTTCCCAAGGTTGTCTCTTTAGCCATTGCGAGAAATAGAATGCTGGCCTTTGGTGTTATCCAGCAGAGATTACATTCTCATCACTCATAAATCCAACCAGCATTTTCTTTAGGAGTGGAATGGGAAGAGTGGAGTGTTCAAGTGCTCAAACTGCCAGTCCTGTAGCTGGGAAATTGTGGTTGCTTGCCACACTTGGCAAGGAAAGCATAATGGATGCTCACTGTTCCCTCTGTCATTCCCAGGGAGAAAATGCCTTATAGCAGATTCATCCTGTGTCCACACACTGGAGTGCACATATCTTGCCAAGGGGATATACTGTAGGCATCTTTCTCAGTAGACCCATGAGTCCTAACAGCTTAGATAGAATACTGCAAATCCCTTCCCCCATCACCCCCAAGATACTGACCATAATGAGTGCTGTCATCAAATGTAACATGCGTGAGATGGCAGGTGAGTAGCAGCATAGTTTTGGAGGATGTGACAAGTTACTGCTTTCTTCCACTTCTTTCTTTAGAAGCTTGATGCCAACAAGTGAAACCAGTTATCCCATCAGTGTTGTCTATTGGCTTCTGTATCACGATATGGGACAATGAATCTGCTCAGAGCTGAACTCTGGACTTTAAAGGAGCTGTCCTAGGTGCTGAACCCTAGCTCCCACCCTAAATATTTTCAGGACCTTGAATAGTTCCTTTTAAATACAGAGAAAGCCAGAAGTGGATTCACTGTCCCATTCTCTCTGTCAACAACCTAACATTGTCCCGTGTATTATATGAGGAATGAGTACTGCTTGATGTTGTGTTCAGAATAAATAAGGGTCTCAAACATTTCCATGACAGGAAAAGAACCATTTAGAAAAGGTGTAAATTACTATAAGCTAAATTAACCACTGTGCTAAGGATGTTGTAGAACAGTTTTTATTGGGGTATCTGATTTGGGGGCCTGGCAATTCTTTTTTTTTTTTAATGTGCCAGAAGGTGGTACCATACTTGTACTCATTGGCTACAACTATCTCCTTCTTTCCTGGAAACGGGCAAATGGCTGGCAGCTGCTGGTTACAAACTGGCACTCGTCCATAGACCACCACTTTGACTAGGAGCCCATTCACACTACACAGTTACAGCACTATATTCCACTTTAACTGCATCCTGTGGGATCCTGGGGTTTTTAGTTTGATGTGGCACTAGATCTTCCTGGCTGAAAATTATAAATTCCTCGCCCTTAATGCCAAATCCCAGGATTCCATAGGAGTGAACCATGGCAGTTAAAGTGGAATCATAGTGCTATAATTCTATGATATAAATGGTCCTTAGCACTGCTATAGGATACAGCTTTGGGTAAACATAGAATCATAGTGTTAGAGATGTCCTTGTTGTAGGCAATCTAGTCTAAATCTGCTTGTTCAATGCTGGCACCAGAGCACCCTTAACAGATGACTGGCCAGCCTCTACTTGAAGACCTCCAGTGAGGGAGACTCTGCCTCCCCTTGTCCAGTGTTATTGGTTTTAGCAATTGGATGCTGCCGTGTTCTCCCTTATCTTCCAGTCTCTTGAGGCAAAACATCTTTTTCCCTGCTGTGAATGCACTTTAAGCATTTCTAAAGGATCATAATACTTTAGTGCTCCTTTGTGGAAAGACAAGTGACAGGCATTTTTTCCCCACTAGATATGGTAAAATTAAAATTTTTGATAGGCAACCAGAGAGAGGGGCCTAAATACATTGTCTGAAGCTAAGCAGGGGTCAGGCCTAGTTAGTACTTGGATGGGAGACAACCAGTGAATACCAGGTGCTGTTGGCTATATTTCAGAGCAAGGAATTGACAAAACTACCTCTGAGTATTCCTGCCAAGAAAACCCTATGAAATTCATGAGGACACCAGAAGTCTTGTCTGATCGTGGAAGCTAAACAGGGTCAGGCCTTGCTAGTACTTGGATAGGAGACAACCAGTGAATACCAGGTGCTGTTGGCTATATTTCAGAGTAAGGAACTGACAAAACCACCTCTGAGTATTCCTTGCCAAGAAAACCCTATGAAATTCATGAGAGCACCAAAAGTCAACAAGCAACTTAAGGGATCATAAGCACATGGCCAGAAAGAGGACTAGAGAATTTTACAAAAATAGGAGGAGAGTGTGTGTTTGTGCACTTGGCTTTCTCACATCTGCAGGAAATGAAATGATATGGAAGATAGTTTGGGGATCAAGAGTAGTCCACTGGAGAATTCATCTCCATTGGGTTCCCCCCCGCCCAGTTTTTAAATATCTCCAATCTGTATTTTAGTGTAGTACATAAAGTCATCCAGCAGGTGGTGCCCAGTAGCTCTTCTTTGATCAATCAAAGAAATGCATAGTTAACAATTGTTTGTTTCCTTTTATGTGGTTCCTTCCATCTTAGCCATATTGCTATTGATTTAGTGGGAAACCAACCACAGCATGAAGGCTAAATTTGTAATGAAGAAAAGCAACATCTCAAAGTTTTTGTAGGGATAAGCAAAGCTGCATCCTACCATAATTTTGAGGCTTGCCGCTGTTGCATTTGATTGCAAATGCTGCACTTTGAATGTAGTTTATATTGATGAAATTCAAATGTTTCTGATACAACTGTCTGCACTGGAAAGTAGTGGTTGTGGCTGGAACAAAATGGGAAAAATAGAATGCTTACAAATCAGAGCTTGGAAGAGTTGCCTTTTAAGAACTCTTAGAATCCTCCAGATAGCATGGACCAAAAAAAATAACTTTCCCACTCAACTTTTCCATGTTAGTGTAGTAATATGGAGTGCTATTAAATTTGTTTTTTAGTATGCATCTACTAATATGAGCTCTATTAACACAACATACTTTTAAATCCAATTTGTGTTTATTGCTTTTAATTTCATGTGGGTCAAGAGTCTGCAGATATGTGGATTTGAAGTGGATGATGAGTAAGTGGTGTTTCCAGACAGAGGCTGCTCACACTAGCAGTAAGCAGAGGATCCTCTGTCTCTTTCAGGCTAACAAGAAGAAAAAAAAGATAGAAGGATTGGTATAAAAACAGGGGGGGGGCATTTATTCTGACTCCTGTTCATAAGAATAGCATGATTAAACTCTTTTTTGGGATTGCTCTTATAGTACTGATAAGGCTGAAAACCATGAACCATAAGGGGCCCACCCAATACATTTTCCTGCCCGAAGCAGTACAGCAAATGAAGCAGAACAGCTCAATTTGCTGAAATCAAATTTTATTTTGGCAGATTGCAAGTGATCCACAATCAACTCTCCTCATATCTGGCAGCAAAATTACCATAACAAGAAAATAAATAACATTTACTCAACTTTCTTAACATCCTGAATCTGCTGCCTGAGGCTTCTGCTGAAATGTGGGACTGGTCTTGCTCTAAGTGCTGGGAAAAATTTGGCTTTTTGAATCATCCTCTTTGGAAGCTGGTAAAAGCCCTGACAGGGCAGTCCTATACATGTGTACTCTGAAGTAAGTAAGCCTCTGATTTCATTGAGGCTCTCTCTGCCCCAGATTAGTATGACTAGGACTGCAGTCTTGACCACTGTCTGTAAAAACATGGCAACATAATGTAGGAGGAGCATCTGAGCAGTGCAGTCCCCAAACCAATGAATCCAAAGGACTTGGATTTAAGCCTGTTTGTCCAATTGACTTAAGTGGGAGTAGGTCAGTCGAAACCCTGGCCCTGTCTTAACCTGGCATGAAGCCAAGCTATAAATTCACGTCTTTAAAAATCTGCTTTTATTCTTAGAACTTTGGATGACATGGACATGTGTAAATTAGTTCTGCAGTTATATAGTTTCCTCCTGGCTACAAGGGCTCAGCATTTCCTCTTCTTTCTTGACATTAATGAGTTTCTAATGGGATTTAACAGCCGCCTTGGAAACTCAGCACTCTTGCTCAGTCATCCTCTTGATTAGGTTTTTCTAGCAACCAGCCATGCAGAAATTGGGGAGGTATAGCTTTTCTTAGCATAGAAATAAGTAGTAGAGGAAGCTTTCTGTGTCAAAGTTTTGAGCATCAGGATACTTTAAAGACATAGCAAGGCCAGAAAAAACTTGGAACATCCTGGCAGAAACAGAGAAGCAAGAAATTAATGACAACAGCGGAGATAATTTGTCAGATAGGTACAGTTTCCTGAAGGGAAACCTGAATAAAATGTGTGTGTGTTCAGTCCTGGCGGTCTATCGGTGTGCCAGGAAGTACATCAGAGAGATTTGGCTCTCGACCATCAAAGCAAAAAGTAACCATAGAGTGTCAGGGAACATAATTACATTTTTTAATTTACTCAGCGTAACCGACATCCAATATGGTGTAGTGATTTGATCACTGGACTATGACTCTGGAGACCAGGGGTTTGAATCCCCTCTCAGCCATGGAAACCCACAGGGTGTCTTTGGACAAGTCTCAGTCTCTCAGCCTCAAAGAAAGGCAATGGCAAACAACCTCTGATTAAATCTTGCCAAGAAAACCCCTGTGATAGGATCCTCTTGGAGTCTCCATAAGTGGAAAAGGACTTGAAGGCACACAACAAAAGGATAACCTTAAGGGAGCAGAGAGAATGATATGTTCCATAGCATAATTAGTCTCATGCTTATAGGTCAAGATCCTATTCAGTTCCAACAGAAGAGAACATCCTGCCGGTATTGCTGGATGGAATGGTTTGGTACATAATCTGAGAGAGAGCTTGGCTGTTCCAGAATAACCTGTCTCTTCAGCGCCTAGCTGTAAAGTATACTTGGACCCAAGGCATTGTAGGAGGGCTGAAAAGGGAAATCACCTATGCCATCTCAGCAGAAAATTTCCCAAGTCAATCTTCCTGTAGTACAGTGGTTCTCAACCTGTGGGTCCCCAGATGTTCATGGACTTCAGCTCCCAGAAGCCCTGAACATTGACCATAGTGGCTGGGGCTTCTGGGAGCTGAAGTCCATGAACATCTGGGGACCCACAGGTTGAGAACCACTGCTGTAGTACCTTGGTTCTGATGACCCTGCAGACAAGAACTGCGAAAGAATAGAAGGTTAAGATCATAAGGCAAGCCATGCAGATTTACACCAAAGGTCTGTCTAGTTCAACAACTTGTTTTTCAGCAAGGATAAATAGATGCTTCTGGCAAGCCAACAAGCCTCCTCCCCATTGCTCACTGGCATCAGGTATTCAGATATACATTGACTTTAAATGTATGAGGTTCCATAGAACTGTTCGTTATGGCTAATATTTATAATAGATATCTTGTGGCAGGGAACTCCATAAATTAATAGATATTATATCTGTATTATATCAATAATAACTTTGTTGAGGGGTGGGGGTCTCTCTTACATATACAACCCATTGATTTTATTGGGTGATCCTGACTTTTAGAGTTAATTTTTTTATCTATCTGTGCCTTCTGTACCTCAAATAACTTGAAGATCTGTGGATTCATTGATGCAGGTAACCTTTCCCCTAATACAGATGGCAACTATGCCAGTTCATAAACTAGTGGGTCTCTTTTTGGTTATTGTTAAAAGTCATTTTTGAAAATATAAATCCAAAAAAAAGGAATAACAAGAAAATAAAGAACAGAACAGAACAACGGCAATAAGGAGGGAGAAGAATATATGGGATATATGTGATATGAATATGGGCCATATGTGTTCAAAGATACATTTTCTTGCAGTTGACATCTGTAAAATATGTGTGGCCCATGAAAAACTATGGATGTCTTTTAAAGAAATGGATGTGCCACAATATTTTATTGTCCTGATGCATAACCTATACTTAGAACAGAACACAGGGAAGCAGAATGGCTTCCAATTGGCAAAGGGGTCATGCAACTGTGCATGTTATCACCTTATCTGTTTAACTTATATGCTGAACATATCATGTAAAGCAGAATTAGGCTTAGAGGAAGGACTCATGAAAATTAGAGGAAAAGACATCAACAATTTTAGATGTGCAAATAACACTGTACTACCAGCGGAAAATAGCAAAGACTTAGAATGTTTACTGAAGAAAGGCAAGACAGGAAGTACAGAGGCATGTCTACTGTTGAACATTAAGAAAACAAAAATAACGACCACAGATGGTTTATATAACTTTAAAATAGACAATGAATACATTGAAATAGTTCAAGATTTTCCATACCTTGGGACAATCATTAATCAAAATGGAAACTGCAGTCAAGAAATCAGAAGAAGACTACGACTTGAAAGGTCAGCTAGGAAGGAACTAGACAAGATCCTAGATATAGCACTGAATACTAAAGTTAGGATCATCCATGCCATCATATTTCCAATTTCTATAGCCATTTCCACATAGCATTGGAGTCCCACTGTGGGGACAGGATATCAGTGATCTGCAGGTTATGCTTTCACACAATATTGTTGTGGTTCTGCTGCCATCCTGCCCCTACCCATCGCAATCACGGGACATTTGCTTAATGGAATAAATCCGTTAAGCACTTGCAATTTTGCAATTCTTCCTGGCCACACAGAAGAGCAGGAAGCATGATCGAGGCACTTGCTTCCCCAGCACAGCGTGGGAAAGAGACCATCTGCGTTGTGGAAGGCAGATGCGTGTTTGTCGCACTCCCTTCCACAGGGAGGCAGTCAGGTGTGGAGGGGAGTATTTCTGTCTCACTCCCTTCCTGACAAAAGCACTGCTGGAATTGTGCCAGGAGAACAGCGGGATCAGGGAACATGCAGAAATGGTCTGTGTATGGTTGTGAAAGCTGGACAGTGAAGAAAGCTGATAGGAGGAAAATCAACTCATCTGAAATGTGGTGCTGGAGAAAAGTTACAAATACTATGGATTGCTAAAAAGAGAAATAAATGAGTCATAGAACAAATCAGGTCTGAACTCTCCCTTGAAGCCAAGATGATTAAACTGACTCTTTCTTACTTTGGCCGTATCATGACCATTAAGAGATGGCATAGATGACCTCACTAGAAAAGATAATAATGTTTAATGAGGTGGAAGGTGGTAGGAAAAGAGGAAGACTGCATTACAGATGCATAGACTCAATCAAGGAAGTGAGGGGCCTGAGTCTGCAAGACCTGAGCAGGGCTATTTAAGATAGCATGATTGGGCCCTTTTCGCATGCCTTTTTTTGTGCGAGTGCCCCTTGAGCGTCACGTGAATGGGAGCGTCGCTCCGTATGACGCACTCCCACTCGTGTGATGCTCATGAGGCTAAAGCGGGGCGCGCACCCATTTTTTTTATTTTCGGCTGTAAGCTGAAAATACTGCGCACTCGTGCAATGCTCGTGGCGCCCTCGCACATTTACCTGCGTGCGGTGCTTCGGCGAGCTGGGCCAGTCGTGCTCCCTTCTCCCAGCGCAGCCTACAGCTCCCAGACTGCGCTGTGGAAGGAAGGGGCAGGGCGCTAGCGCGATGGTTGTGCTATGAGGAAGCTAATGCGGGAGGCAGAAGGGCTGTCGTGAGTGGCGAGTGTGAGCGGCTGCTTGCGCAACCGCCGCTCCTCACTGCCGCGACGAGGTAAGGTGCGAAAAGGGCCTTGGACATTATTCATTCATTGGATCACCGTAAGTCAAAGTTGACTTGATGGCAGTTAGCAAGAACAAAAAAGCACTAAGAATGTCTAACCATTGAACAATGTATGATGAATATGTCTGCTTCTGACCTTGGAGTATGAGTCCTTTAGCACACAGAATCCAATCATGTTGATCATTAATTATATTTGAGGTCACGGAATATAATTTAAAAGTACATATGAATGTATATAAGTCAAAAAACTTTATAATAAATATTTGCAATACACTCAGCCAGAGGAATATCCACTGAGCATGCCCACATCATATGCCAAAAGAAAGCATAATCTGTGTGCCATTGGTAACGTTTAACTGAAGTCAACAATTCCTTTCTTAAAAAAAGAAAAGACATAGTGATGTCCAATACACCCCAAGCATTTATTCCTGCT
Organism: Iguana delicatissima; assembly: GCA_948472985.1. Classification (NCBI taxonomy): domain Eukaryota; kingdom Metazoa; phylum Chordata; class Lepidosauria; order Squamata; family Iguanidae; genus Iguana; species Iguana delicatissima. The sequence continues at coordinate 470,005 of CAOKZL010000023.1, forward strand.
GGATCAAGCATAATTTCAGCTCTAAGAGATTTTAGATGTTGAAGACTGCAGATGTCCATTGAGTGTCCATTGATTGATATCCACAGGACAATCTAAGGGTTCTGTAGTATTATAACTACTTTGCAGTTATAACTACTCTGCAGTTTAACTACTTTGGCAATGTTCTGTAGAATTCTGAGGTTTGTAGTTAATCAGGCCCAAGAGTTCTGTAGTTGAGAATTTTAAGTGCCCCTCTCTAAACTGCAAATCCCAGGATTGCATATGATGTTGCCATGGCAATTAAAGTGGAATAATAGCACTATAGTACTGTGGAGTGATACCACCCTTTGTCTTTTTTCTGCTCATTGTCTGGTGAATAAGAACCCTTTTGTTGATGAGTCTTTCAGTACCTAGCTGGGCAGGTTCTTGGTCAGCAGACCCATAGACCGCATGTAAGGCTGTTCTCGAGGCCTTCTCAGCCTGGTAGAAAGAGCCAGAAGTCATGTTCTACAGATATAGTGTAGGATCACTGTATTTGTACTAGAGTAGGAATTTGTGCAGGACACTGTCCCATACACACAAAACAAATTCTCCAAAGACATTTAGGAGGAAAGGGGATTGTTAGCTTAGGGGGAAAAATACATATTAGATATTTATAAAAATATTAAATATACCCCACCCCAAACTAAAAATTTCCTTTCCTTTCAGGTACAACTGTCTCATATGTCAGTCATTCTAAATACCTCTTCCTCTTTATTTTCTGAATTTATTGTATCTGTTTCATGATAAGATGACCAGAACTATACACAGTAAGGCTAGGCAGTGTTCTGATATCAGCTTGTAATTTTTTTTTTCTTCACATGAAGACCTTGAACACTCAGTAGGAAAGAGCTGATAGCTGAGGGAGACCCAGGGCAGTGCTTAAAGTGGAGTAGTATATGGCCCCTATTGTCTTCAAGCAAACTTATAACTATTCCATTTTTTCCCCCAAGTGGACATAAGTGAGCATGGCCTAACCATCCCTCTTCTGTTTTCTTCTACTTGCTACAATCCCAAGATGTTTCCCCATATTTCAGTTTCTTTTTGATCGCTTAGTGGTACTCCTTGCTTTTCATTGTTAGCTTTTTTGTTTCTGTTGCTTTTGTGACAGGAATTCCACAGTACAAGGAACGTCTTGACAGTCCAAGCAGTTCAGCAATAGAATCAATTGATTAGAGAGATGGTGGGTGTCTCCTTCTCAAAAAGAGGCTGGGCAATATTTATCCAACAATATTTGAAGTGCCTGCAGTTGCTCATCTAGAACATACTCTCAAACCTGAACTAGCCTTAAAGGAAGGCAGGGCCAGAAGGTGGCATCAGTATAAACACAGAATATGAAGTGTAGTCATTGAATAGATCTAGTTGTTGTCCTTTCTTTTTGGCCCCCAGCAAGAATGTTTATGTGTCCCAGGGGATAAAAAACAGTTTTTTTTCTTTTTTCAGACACAAAGGAAACAGTGATGCTGAAAGTCTTCCAGAATGTATTCTCACTCTCCCCTCCCCTTTATTTAGAACAATGCGGGATTAGTGTTTGGGGTTATATTTTTCTTGAGGACTTTCCAAGTCTTTCTCTCTGAGCTCCAGTAAGGCAGAAAAGACCCCATTGATTGGAAGCTGGTGAAGCTGGTTGCCTGATAATTTTCTTAAAGGGGTGGCAGGGCATTACATAAAGCTCTTTTCGGTTGAGGTAGAGAAAAGAAAATGAAGTTGAGATCTGGCCACAGATATGCTCCATGCAAAGATGATTTGTGGCGAATGTGAGCCTATTCCTTTGGGGGCAGTTTCTGAATGGCTCTCTCTTTAGCCTTTGGACCACCTGCTTTGTTGGCCAGCCTTGTTTCCTTGGCAGGAATGTTCTGCAAATTCAGACTGTACTGTTCTCCCAAGAAAGGTGCATTCAGTATTCCCTGCATGTTACCATCTCTTTGCACCAGTTCTTTCTTGTCAAAGGCAACAACAACAAAGGAAGCTCAAAAGCCCCCTTGTAACTGAAGGGGGAATGTTCTCTGAGGTGATTCAAGGACTTTGTCAGTCCTTCCGAAGGAGGTTTCCTGCAGCTTTGTCTCAGGTTGCTTTGAGGTAGGAGCCAGAGGCAGTGCTAGGTTTCCTCTCTTCAGTGTGGGAAGTGGCATTACCATGAACATCACAGCGGATCCTGGCACTTTCCAACAGTATCCTAATGACAGCCATGGGGCCAAAGTAATTAATTCTCCAGCTTTTCACATCAGAAACCAACAGGCTCTAGTGTGGAACGAAACACTTATGATGAAAACTTCTGCCTTTGTTTTCTGATTCTGAGTGCACTTAATTGGGGGTAATTGAGGGTAAACTGACAAAGGGTTTTGTTTTTGTAAGAATGGAGAAGGCTTAACACTGTAGACTCTTGCAGGAAACAGGAAGTACTGAGATATAGCTTTTGGCATCTCTGAATGTGGCACAGTGATACCTGTAGTGTCTCACAAGTAGAAGATGAAGTTTTACAGGCCACTTCACCCATTTATTTTCCATACACATTGGGGAAAAAATGACCACTACATTCAGGGAAATCAAGGTAGACCACCTGGAAGGCTCCTCCCTAACCTGCAAGCCCCAGGATTCCACAGGATGTTAAAAGTGGAATAATAGCGCTATAACAGTCTAGTGTGGAAATGACCAGTATTATGGTCCCTGAAGACATGAATATTGAAGTGGGTCATAGAAGACTCTACACATAATTAATATTAATGCATTGAATTAAACTATCTCGTTTATTAACATGTATAAACATCAGTGACAACAAATTAATCTCCTGATTTCTAACAGTCAACCACAAAGAATTAATTTTAAACTTAATTTCAGTTAAGTCATTTACTCTCCTTTTAAAATTCTAAGTTTGCTACTCTTTGTTTCAGGAGGAGATAATAAACAGACCTAACAGCTTACACAGCCTAATAGCTTTCTTCTTTGGGTTCTTTCAGGATGTGGGCAGGTTCTCCAGGCTTCAAAAGGTCAGATTTTGTTGGAAAGTTACCCACTGAATGCCCACTGTGAGTGGATTATACATGCGAAACCTGGGTTTGTTGTTGAGTTAAGGTAGGTGGCAGAAGAATATTAGTACACCGGATTTTCTTTTTGCATATGTTACAAATGTTGAAATTGTATTCATATATCAGGCTAATATTTTGAAGCTTGGTCCCTGAGAAATTTGCATTATGGGCTTTCTCCTCCCAATAGCCATCACCATGAGTCTTCATTTATACTTGAGCTACAAAATGGCTTTCTTCCTTTTTCAAAGTCACCTCAAAAACATTAAAAAATGAGATGCTGGGTCCTATTCTTGGCATATTGTCTCTCACATTATCTTTAGGTGTATCTGAACATATCTGAGTTTGCCCTCTAAATAAACTCACATTTGGGCAGGTTAAGAGGAAAGTAGTAACTGCAGGCATTCCCAGCATCTTTCTCTCACAATAGAATGGTCTAGGGCTCAGAGTTTTGGGCACTCCAGTAGATAAATGACCCTGTATGAACTGCTTGCACCAAAAAAAGAAGCAGCTTTCATAGAGGACTGGGACTACCTTGTCTATCCTGCTATTGAGCATTCAGTCAAAGGCACCACAATTTGTGACTGAATGCTTGAACTACTGCAGGTTGATTTTCAAAATACTTCAGGGTAAGGCCACAAGACATGAACTGAAGTTATCAGTGGTTACCAGGCATGTATTCACTTGAGTATCAGAGGCAGTGTGCCTCTGAATATCAGTCAATGGGGAACATGAACTCATTTCTTGACTATGTGTTCCCCACAGGCATATGGTTGGACACTATAGGAACAATATACTAGACTAGATGGGCCTTTTGTGTGAGGCAGTATAGGTTTTATTATGGTCATAATATTTCTTTTTGTGTCAGCAGAACCACCACGTATATTTTAGTGACTGTGAATTTTGGAACAAGGAATACAGAAAGCTGGCTTTTACTGAGGCCATTTCCTCACTACGCTGTTACAGTGCTATTATTCCACTTTCAACATCCTGTGGAATTCTGGGGTTTGAGGGTTACTGAGGCCAAAGAGCTCTCTGGCTGAGAATTCTAAATGCCCTTCCCTAAACTGCAAATCCCATGATTCCACAGGATGTTGAAAGTAGAATAATAGCACTATAACAACGTAGTATGGAAATGACCTGAGTGCATTGGTCCATCTAACTAATATTTTGGCACTCCCTGTAACTGTATTTTTTAGGGCTTCAGACAAGGGGTTTTCAAACACTACGTTAACTACCAGCAATTGAACTTGATCACTTTAGCATGCAAACCCAGTGCTCACTCTGCCATGGTTGTTTCCTTCTCAAAATGGTCCCTAATTCCATTGCTCCATTGTAATTGCCACATCTGTTGCTTAGTGTCAGCGCAGGCTGAAGTCAAGCAGGGGCCGGGCCGGAGGCGGCCACCAGCAGCATCCCAAACAGTCCCACAGGGGCGCTGCAGCCAGCAAGGGCCTCGAACTGAGGTTTGCCTTAACAGCAGGCATCAAGGAAAGTAACAAGGGGTTGCCTCACCCCGAATGCAAAATGGTTACTGCACCTTTAACGCAGGGTAGGGTCCTGGTGGAGCCGGGCAGCGGTACACAGACGCGGGCTGGACTGGAACAAGGCACGGGTGACAGACGCACGGGAAGCCGACGGTTGTTGCTCCGTGCCTTCCCCAGCCCCGCGCCTGCCTAAAAAGGCCTGCGGGCCAGGCCACGGCCAATCCGCGCCGAGCACGTGGCCGGGCTCGCAGCTGTGTTACAGCTGGGAGCTCCCTGCCCCCAGGTGTTTCTCCTGCAGCCGCCGGGAGCGGCGGCTGGCCTCCTTGAGCCGCCGACGCTGCTGGAACGTCGGCAGCGGCGCGGCAGCCTCAGCCTTTTCCGCGGCCGCCTCGCGAGTAGGCGGTGCCCCGGGATCGGGCCCGGGGCCCACCTCCTCCCGCGGGTCCTCGTCCGCCATGCCCCACGGCCTGGGAGCCGGGCCGGCGGCCTCCGCAGTACCGGGCCGATCTGCGTTGGTGGTGGTGGCCTCCGCCGCGCCAGGCCGATCTGCATCGGCGTCGGTGGCCTCCGCTGCCCCAGGGAGACCCTCACCAGGATCGGCGTCAGCCGCGGCATCCCAGCGATCCCCCTCGGTGGCGGAGCCATCCGCGGCGACCGCACGGCCCCCGCCGTCGGCTGCGACCTCCGACGGGCCCGGGCCCGCCTCCTCCTCCTCGGAGGTAACGACGGCGTCGGCCTCCGCAGCGCCCGCTGGCGCGGCGATGCCCGAGGCCCTGACACTTAGAGAGAGATAGTATACACCTATCTCTTTGGCAGAGGTCACTTCTGATTTCTTACTAACACTTATTTAACAGCCTTTCAGAAATATCTTAAAGCTTCTTCCATGTGCTGGGCAAAGCTTCTTCAGCTTTACCCAGCACATCAAATTAGAGACGTTTGTAGGTATTCTCCTAAATCTGGGTAGTAAAACTGAAGAAGATACAGTTTACCATACCTTTCTCTATTTTCCTTATGTCAAAAACAGTGACACATACCCTTGGGCCTGAACTAGTCGTGGGGAAATGCATCTACATAGCCCTGTTCAAAATCTAGATTCCAGCTGATCTGGATGCAGGGTAAAGGATTCCCACATACCTCTTTCTTCCCTAAAGCAATAACCAGGAACTAGCTCCTTAAATAGGTCTCTTTGTGTACAACGGTTTGGATATGTGGTTGTCCAGACTGGATTATGCCTTTTATTTTCTTACCTCTCCTTATAATTATATCTCATCCCAATTCCAATCAGCTCAGGATGGGATACGTGGCTCTCCTCTTCCCCACTTCATCTTCACATCTGTGAGGTAGATCAGGTTGAGAGAAAATGACTGGCACATATTCAACCATGTAGCTCAATACTGGATCTCTTAAGTCCCAGTCCCACATTCTAAGCAATATACCATTCTGACTATCTCCAGGTCAATTGCTTGGAAGGCAGCTTGCATTAACCATGATATATGCCACTTATTTCTTAGCAGGTTACTTTAATATCAGCACATTTAAACCTGTCAGAATATTTGTCCATATGACCTAGTATTGTTTCCTCTGAGCTTCAGTGGCTTTCCAGGTTCTAAGACAGATTTCCCATCATCTACCAGAGGAATGGACAATTGTGTTGAGTCCAAGATCAAATTTGCAGATTGTCAAACACAGGGAGGAAATGAAACCTCAATGGAATGTAAGTCTGTTTTCAGTTTTGGAGGAAACAAAAAAAGATATTCTCTGGACAGGGGACTATGACCTATTTAAAAAGTGAATTGTAGTTCTTGGAAGTGTCCATAAGTAATCTTTTTGTGCTGTTAGAATAAAAACACATTTTTGCTGAGTAGTTTGAAGGGCTAGGGATGGAAAAAATGGACTTGCAGGCCCATACTTTAGCTAATGCTTGGTCCTTTTAAGTAGAGAAGCCTGGCATCTTCTGCATGCAAATTGTGTGCTCTGCCACTCATTTATGATCCCAGCCTGTAGCTCTCTAACAGTGAAGACTTATGAGCAAAGAGAGTTTTGATTTCCTGGAGATGGGGAAAGAATCTAGGACATTGTTCTGCTGCATATCTGTAGCCTATTTTCAGATTTTTCTAGGTTTAAAATTTGTGAAATGAACATGAATGACAGCCTTTGGTGTAAGCATTTGTCAGTTTTCACAGCACCGAAGTTATTTATAAATAGAATCTCACAAGTTTGGCACCTGTGTTTATTTGCCCTTCTGTTTCTCTGTGTCCAAGGTTTGCAATGCTAAGTCTGGAGTTTGACTACATGTGCCAGTATGACTATGTGGAAGTCCGAGATGGCGACAGTGTTGATAGCAGAATAATTAAGCGTTTCTGTGGGAATGACAGGCCTCCACCAATCCGAAGCACAGGATCTTCACTCCATGTTCTTTTCCATTCAGATGGTTCCAAGAACTTTGATGGGTTTCATGCCATCTTTGAAGAAATTACAGGTAAAGAAGACTTTAAAAAGAAGGGAAGTATTTTTTTTCCTCAACCACAATAACTTTTGGTGACTTTTTCACACTCCTAGGACCCAAAAATGCTTTAAGCCACATATATGTATCACTCTTTAGGGTTCTGTTGGACTCCTTTATAAACAATTATGGTAAACATGTACAATGTTTTCAAAGGGCTTGCAAATTAAATCAGATTTTTAAAAAAGCTACAATGCACCATATTCTATAAATGATTATAGAACATAACAGGAGTCTCTCAAAATTCAAACTATGCAGATCAACAGATGTTGAAGGTAAAATCTTAAAGATCAAAGGAAAAATTAAAGATTTAATATAAATATAGAAAGTGATTTCCATTTGCTGCTATGCCCATATGTTAAAATCCTGTCACCTAATTCAGTATGAAAAGTGCCTATGTTGCCCTATGACAGTTACAGCTGCCCTCTTCTCCAACTCTTTCTGAAGTGAAACTTGTTGAATATAGTTCTTTGCTTAAGATTTTCCCATCCGCTGAAGCAAACCAATAATCCATAGGGGTTACATATACACACAGCAGTCTTACTCAATTATATTACATCTATTGCCTTGGGACGATACCTTCAGGATGCACTTTGCCCATAGTTTTATCTAGAAACAGCCAGAATGTTTCTACAATCTTAAGTAGAAACAGGATTATGGAAATAATCCTGCAAATATACCCATGTAGAGAAGCTGTATTTCAAGGTGTTATCCATACACTTTCAGAGAGAAAATCCCTTGTGTCAAAGAGAAATTTGTGTTCATTGTTGTTCATATGATTGTCCTTTACAGCTGGAGTCCTAAGATCTCCCTATGTATGCATTGAAAGTATTCTTGCAAAATGCTACTGCATGTTTACCAATGGAAAGTCCAGAATCAGTCTGGCTTCTCGGCCTGGATAATTAACATTGTGGAACAATAAATATGAAATTCAGCTGGAACAGGGAGGTGAGCCCTCCTAAGTGGTGTGAATTGGTTTTTTCACAACTAACATTTCTATTTCATGGAAATGGAGGAAAGCTGAGCAGGAGAGATACTTATCCAAGATAGCACAACACATTATGGGTGGGGAAATGTCCCTTCTTCCATGTCCATCATTCAGTCTAATGGACAATACTATTTCAGACTAAATGCCTTGTCCAGTTTGGTAAGGGCAAACTGATTGATCTGCAATATCAAAGACGGACAACTGTTTTGTTGTTGTGTGTCTTCAAGTCATTTCCAACTTAAAACAACCTCAAGGCCAACCTATTGCAAGGTTTTCTGGGGCTGAGAGTGTGTGACATAGCTGAGGTGTGGGTTTCCACGGCCGAGCAGAGAACTGAACCTTGGTCTCCAGGGTTGTAGTCAAGTGCTCAAGCAACCATAACCTTCTTGAATATATTTGGGCCTCTCTTTCCCATTAGCCCTAGTTAGCTTATATCCAATAGTGAGGGCTTATGGTGCCCAAAAAGATCTGGAGGGTCACAGTTCCCACCCTTCCCATACTACATCATGATTTCTCTCCTTGTTATTGCATAAAACACAAACAGTACCATCGCAGGAGCTGCTAGAAGTGGCACTATGCTAATTAAAGGTCCTGTTAAAAAACCCACAAAAGTCAGCTCCGTGAAATTGAACTTGGTGTGGGGTATGCAGCAGCTAGGCCTCCCTCATTCATGGGACTAAGATATTCCACCCCGGGCAGGATGAATGGATGTTGTTTCCTCTGCTCAGCAGGAGCCTTTTAGTATTCCACTGCTGCCACCTACTTTTCTTTCCTCCCCATTTTTAGCAGCAATTATTTGAAGGTTGGGTGGTTGCTACTGAGGTAATCTATGCAGAGTAGGATACGGAGGGCTTACAGTTTTATAAGGAAGCTTTATTGAGTGCCTTATTGTGAGTCTGTCCCAGCCAAATGTGCAAGTTGAAATGAAAAGCTTTTAAAACTCTCTCTTTTGCAAAGCATTAACCTGGCCAGTGACACTGTTTATGGGAAAGAATGTGATTTGCATGGGGAGTGAAGAGGGTGTAAAGCTGTGGGATGGAGACCTCTGGCAGCACAAATTCAGTGAGATACAGCAGTGTGAAATCCTTTAAAAAAACAAGAGGTACAAGATTTTTTTAAAAAGCAGCCCTTAAGGGGTAGCTCAGTTCAATGTAACAAGATGAACAGAGCTTACTTGGCTGTTCTCTTGTGTTTATTGTTAAGGATAGCATTTAAGCACTTAAAAACTGTGTTGTGGCCTAGAAGGGAATGATGGTACTCATGGAATATAGTCCTAAGTGTTTTGGCTAAAAGCTATTAGATGTACAGGAAAATAACAAAAACGGTGATTCTGTTAATCCCTATATAAACCAGGGATTTTTTAATAGGTCTTATGTTCATGTTGAGCTGCAACTCCTATCATCCCTTCTAAGTGACTATGTTGACTGGGAGCCATTTCACACTACACAATTACAGGGCTATATTCCACTTTCACTGGCATGGTAACATCCTATGGAACCCTGGGATCTGTAGTCTGGTGAGGCACTAGAGCCTTCTGGCTGAGAATTCTAAATACTCTTCCCTCAACTGCAGATTCCAGGATCCAAAAGATGTTGCCATGGAAATTAAAGCTGAACCATAGCAGTATAACTGTGCAGTCTGAAAGGCCCTGGGCATGTTTCCTTATATTACTATATATCAGTTTTCTTTACTCTGACACTTTTATAGCTTGGCTCTTTGTGCTTGCATCACCTTAATTAAGTACCTTTTCAAAAAGCTTGCTGTGCACCTAGATCTTTTCACTGACATTTCACAGCCATTTGATCACTGTAGGTCCTTTGCTGTAATTGCAACTCTGCAGTTGTACAGTTTTTCTTTTCTTCAGTTTCTTTCCTGCAGCGTTATTTCAGATCTCCTAAAATCATAATGGGGCAGGTCGTGGCCATGTCTCGTATCTCTTTTTTTTAAAAAAATTGTCAGGGGAGCTAGCTTTCTCGAGAAGCAAAGGACCATTAGACAATGTATATGAAAATCACAGTGCTGTTTATTGACTGCTTTTAGTCAGTTGTTATATATTGGGAAAGATTAGATTGCTCAATGCTGAATCACTACTTCACTATGCTACCAACTTCTTTCCCTCAGTCTCAAAGGTGCTATAAGATCCCTTTGCATATTTCTCCTTCTGTCACCTTTGAGCAAATATTGCCTATTATAATAAATAAGGCTTGCTAGATCAGAAAGGTGTATAAATAGCAGAATTTTAAAAGAACACTTTCTCACTGTGAGTTAGAACCCCAAATACTTATGTCATCATTTGCCAAGAAAGAATGTTTCCTTAAGTATGTATCTTATGAACATATTTCAGTAGAGCAGATAAAAGGGGTAAAGAAATGTACCCTCTAGAAGAAACAGAAAGACCCTCCTTCTGTTTTAATCCCTTCAGCTTGTTCTTCATCTCCGTGTTTTCATGATGGAACTTGCATCCTGGATAAAATTGGTGGCTACAAGTGTGCCTGCCTTGCTGGCTATACTGGGAATCACTGTGAAAACTGTGAGTACATCCATGTGTCTGCAAACATGAATAAGCATAATCAGAATGTCTATGGCCATTTCTGCACTAGACTGTTATAGCACTATTATTCCACTTGCAACATCCTATGGAATCCTGATGGTCCCTCCTTAAAGTGCAAATCCCAGGATTCCATAGGATGTTGCAAGTGGAATAATAGTGCTATAACAGTCTAGTGCAGAAATGGCATATGTTTTAAGTCATTTAACTACTGTTCAGCATTCCCATCTATAATGGTTAGTCTGATAGATTTTTATGGTTGGCTATGGATATCTGTGCTATGGAAAGACCAGAATGAAGCTCTTTGCAGAAATAAGATTGGTGTGGGCTGTGAAAGTTATAATTTTTCATATTTACCCAAAAGTCACAGTGGGTTGATCACTTCCCAGACTGCTCACCTACATCATTAGATGCTCCAAGCCAGTTTAAAATCTGCCTATGCACCCAGTGAATCCACCCATATATATTTGCTCCAAGCATCATTCTAAATATAATGGCCTGAATCACGAAGGGGAATCATGTAGCCCTCCATGTGTTGGGGGACTGAACCTCCCAGTGTTCCGTTATTATGGCTAGAACTGCTGAGAGTTACAGGACAACATCTGGAGGACTGCCTGAAGCTTAAATCCAATAATTTGGATAATCCAGTAATCCAGCTAGCCTAAATCCAATAGCAAAACCCAACTAGACTAGACTCATTGAAACAATTGCTAGAGTAGACCCATTGAAACAATTGTAAGTCAACACCTATGTAAGCCCCACTGATTCTAACTGAGACCAGTTATTAAATTTAGGCCATAATCTGTTTTCAGAGTGACATCAGCCTTTTTTAACCTTTTTACCCAGGGAGTGCTTGAAATAATTTTCAGGTCTCAGGGAACCTATGCATAAAATTTATTATTATCTACAGCTCAAAAAAAAAAATGTATTTTTAAAATCATGATCTCTTGTGGAACCACTAGCAAGCTCTTACAGAACCCTAGAGTTCCAGGGAACCTTGGAACCATGCTTTCCAGTAATGGCTTTCTCTGTCCCTAGAGCAGATGTAGGAAACTTAACCCCTCTATTGTTGGACTACAATTCTCATAGCCTTGCCCAGAACTGAGGAAACTTACTTTTTTTTAGAGTACTGTATCCTGAATCCTCCAGTTGGAACAGAAAGTAACTCTTCGAATCTCTATCCCTGCCATGTGCTACGCTATTTTAGAGACTTCCATAATTCCTTTCTTGAGTATTTTTCAGAAGGAAGGGTGTTTTTTTTTTAATGGCTTCCTATCACTATGACTAGATGGATCTGGGGAAGGATATTAGGGGCAAGACAGAGTACCTTCCAAATATTTTGTACAGCATTTCCCATAATCCCACACTATTTGATATAGGCTGGGGCTGATGTAATTTAAAATCCAGAACTGCTACCAAGTTGGCAGTATAGGTAAATATAAAAATAAATATGGTGAACAAATTTTCCTTTTTGTTACTTTGAACAAGTAAGACAACTCACAATATTGCTATTTGTATGCTGGGGAAAAATACTATAGGTTGTTTTTTCACTGGGTTTTTGAGATGGTATTAGAACAGGGATTAGAATTAAGTACTGCGTCCACTTTATCTGTTACGAGTTAATGATTCTATGTAGTTCCAAAGGAGTGGCCCCTAATAATAAATCGAATTTTGTCCAGAAGCTCAGTTTATAAATGTGGTGTTGAAAACAAGCCATTTAATGTTGGTATATCCCTATGAGTTTTCTTTGTCCCTTTTCAGATATTTTATATATATGAATTTTGTACATCTAAATGTCTCAAATGAGATTCATATTACAGTTTCCAGAGTTTTATATCTAAAATATTTGAACTAGCACAAACTCTCTGTCTTACCACAGGTGTATTATCAAGTTTCACTCTAGAATTACCTGCCAAATATAAATCACATCTAAGGTTAGGAAGATCTCAACATACTTTAAGGCCAAGACTTTCCTCTGGTGAACGCATTAAGCAGTGTAACTTGAGCTTCCCCTCAATGAATCTAACAGTAAATGTGAAAAATCAAGACAGAAACAGTTCTATTTTTATAGATCTATAACTATTTTTGTTTCAAGGATTAACAGGAGGAGAGTTGCCCACATTTGGTTCCTAAAAAACTCAAATGCCGACATGCAAAGTAGAATGTCAGTGGTACATCTTGGAGATGTTGGGGAAGTAACCTGGAAACATCTGGTGGATCAGGATAGGTAGAATCTCATTGTTCATGTTCAAGATCAGATAGATCAGGGCAAGATCTGTAGTTTTACTGGCCTTACCTTTCTCACATTAGTGACTGTCTGATGGAATGCAGTTTTACTGAAAGGACTAACAAAATGTGGGATAGGTGGCAATCTTTTGTTTTGACACATTAAAAGGAGCATTTTGATTGAGCTTGACCATTGGTGATGCATGCATACTCAACAGTTACTGAAGAGATTGGGTGAGATGGTGCTCTTAACTATTCTTTTAGCAACCACTCATTGAAATAGTATCTGGAATTAGCCTTTAGTTCAGTGGTTCTCAACCTGTGGGTCCCCAGATGTTTGTGGACTTCAGCTCCCAGAAGCCCCAGCCACTATGGTCAATGCTCGGGCTTCTGGGAGCTGAAGTCCAAAAACATCTGGGGACCCACAGGTTGAGAACCACTGCTTTAGTTGAACCACATGTTGACATTTGCATTGACATCAGCCTCATGCAGCCCTATGCACGAGAGACCTCCATGAGCTCTGGCCACGAACAAACCTGCTCAGATCTTACATATTCAGAGTTGTGGTTTCCTTGATCTGTTGCTAACTTTGTTTATACACCCCTCTAATATATAAGGTGGCTTACAAATTAAAATGATTACAATATAGTTATAGCAACATATGAGGTTGACATTAAAATAGGATCAAACTATTAACTATATTATAACAATTTAAAGTGCACCCTTACAATGACTTACTCCCTTTTCACACCTTACCCTTTCACAGAGCTGGGGTGCGGGGCTAGCGCAAGAAGCTCGGGGAGGAAGGCTCTTGCATCCCTGCTGCTTTGGCTCCGCAGCTGCTTCCTGGTCGTGCAAGCGCCCCGCATCTTCCTTTTGCAGTGCAGCCTGGGACCTTTCCCAGCCTGCACTGCACAGGAAGTGCAACCAGCCCGGCTCCCGAGGCTCCGCACACCAGGTAAGTGTGCACAGGGCCCTGGAGCAATGCGTGACCGCGCAGCATTTTTGGCTTTAAGCCGAAAATGAAAAAATGCATGCACGGTCCACGTCAAGCCCTTGAGCGTCGCGCAAATGTGAGTGCATCGTGTGACTGCTCCTCACATTTATGCGACACTGAAGGGGCCCTTTCGCTTTGGAAATGCCATGCGAAAAGGGCCTCAAAATGGTTAAAACAGTATAATTAAAATAATAAAGCACCCTCTTGAAAGCCCTTTCCTCTAAAAGCTTGTTGGAATAAAAGTGTTGGAATAAAAGTGACAGAACCATTCTAGTCTCCCTAGGAAGAGAGTTCTAGAACCTGCAGCAGCCACCAACAAGGCCCTGTCATTTGTCCCTGCCACCCATACCTTTGAAGGTAGTGGGGCTCAAAGAAAGGGCAGGATATGTACTGTTAGATAGCAATAAAGTGGTGTTCTTTTCCTACTGGCTACTACTGCAACAGTTTTCAGGCATTGTAACCAGGAGTTGAGAGAAGCTGCCTTACTTGATGATCTGAAGATTCAGATAGCAATTAGACATAGTTCTGGATGTGCCTTTTTAAGATAACACCTTATAAAGCAATGAGAACCTAACAAATGTGAATTTACTGTGTTAATCTGAAAGAACTTTGCAAAGAAAGGCAGTGGTAGCTGGTATTGGTAAGCTAGTCATCATACTACTAAGTCTCTGGGACATGCCATGCATGATGTGCCTATAACTACAGGCTGGCTATGTTGTGAAGCGGTTATGATGGTATAGCAGGAAGCAAAATGTCCAGGGGCCAGCAATTACTGTTTCAGTAACTGCCTATTACTATTTCAGGAATAGCTTTTCCTATATGAGCAGCCAATGGTGGCCTTTTCAGGACAAGGGCCAAATTCCATTCCAGAGTTATCATGGACCACATTACAGATGTGTGTGTGGGAAGGTTATGTTCAAGTCATAAAGCTGGAAATAAAAATACCTGGATATTTAGCTTAAAGAGAACCAGAGGAATAGAGTGTGGTTTGACTACTGAGCGAGACTCTCTAACTTGGAAGGGCACACTTCAGTCACAGGTTACCATTGGCCGTCATGGTGAGAGGAAGGCTGGTGTGGAGCATTGTATTCTATTGGGATGACTAAGCTCTAGCTTGTGGTATTTGTGGATGTGGTATATTAGTCATACATCTACTATCCATCTTGGCACAAATTATTTGAGTATGGCCTATACATATGGGGCAGAAATAAAGTGACAGATTGGAGAGCTGGGCCACGGCTAACAAAATGAAATTCAACAGAGAGAGGTGTAAGGTCCTACACTTAGGTAAAAAAAATGGAATACAGAAATATAGGATGGGGGACGCGTAGCTGGATAGTAGTACGTGCAAAAGGGATCTAGGAGTCTTAATAGATCACAAGCTGAACATGAGTCAGCAGTGTGATGCGGCAGCCAAGAAAGCCAATGCAATTCTCGGCTGCATCAATAGGAGTATGGTGTCTAGATCAAGGGAGGTACTGGTATCACTCTACTCTGCTTTGGTTAGACCTCATCTTGAATACTGTGTCCAGTTCTGGGCACCCCAATTCAAGAAGGACATGGTCAAGTGGGAGCAAGTCCAGAGGAGGGCGACCAAAATGGTGAGGGGCCTGGAAGCCATGCCCTGTGAGGATAGACTTAGAGAGCTGGGTATGTTTAGTCTGCAGAAGAGAAGGTAAAGAGGGGACATGATAGCCATGTTTAAATATTTGAAGGGATACCATGTAGAGGAGGGAGTGGGCTTGTTTTCTGCTGCTCCAGAGACCAGGACAAGGAGCAATGGATTCAAGTTGCAGGAAAGGAGATTCCACCTGAACCTCAGGAAGAACTTCCTGACGGTCAGGGCTGTCCGGCAGTGGAATATGCTGCCTCGGAGTGTAGTAGAGTCTCCTTCTTTGGAGGTTTTTAAGCAGAGGCTGGATGGCCATCTGTCGGGAGTGCTTTGAGGGTGTTCCTGCATGGCAGGGGGTTGGACTGGACGGCCCATGTGGTCTCTTCCAACTCTACATTTCTATGATTCTATGATTCTATGATTAATTAATAGATTAATTGATTTCTGCATTTGAGGGAAACAAAAGGTAGGCAAGTCTGGCTCTGTGAAGACAAAGGACATCACAAGGTGTGGCCATATCTCTAATTTCATTCCTTGGATTTGTGTGTGCGCGGTGTTGGGGGGAGTCATCTATTCCTTATAAATAATCCCCACCTGAAAGATAAGGTGAGTTTTATGGGACCAAGAAGAGCACTGTAGTCAAAGATAAAGTTATTCGAAGCTCAAGCTACGCCACAAACTATAGAGGGAGGGAGAAGGGAAGCCACAGCAAACAAAATCAAGATAATTAGGCAAAAGTGTGAGGAAGACTCTACTTGTGTGTGTATGTGTGAGTTCTGGTTGTGTGGGTTTGCTTCCTCCAGGGTTGTCTCTGTGGTTCATCACCTGCTGGACAGCTTGAGGAAGGATAAAAATGCCAAAATGATCCACAGTAAAACAAACAAACATTTCCTATCCATGATCTGCCAATCAGGGCCTGAATAGAAGCACAAAGTCCATCTGCTGGGGTCTCAGATAATTCTCTCAGCACTTTTAACATAACTTCACCCTGCCCAGAATCTTATTCAACACTTCAGTAGCAAGAAACCAAAGATTTGAAAACATTTAACTTCAGTACTTGTCTCCCTCCACTGCTGCCTTATTAACACCTTTTGTGTCAATGTAGAATCACTTTTCTGAGTCTGTGTTTAACTAGGTGAGAACTGTTTCTCCCTGATCCTTTTAATAAGGGCCCATTTTCCTGTCATGGGACTCAGCATTCTGGCTCTGCAGAGCCTCCCATGGTACTGCTGGCCTTCATAGCGAGGGACTGTGACCCCCTTTTGCTCTGAGACTTCCTGTCCTCATTGTCTGATACAAAGCCCAGCAAACTCAAGTCCTTGAGTAAATGCTGAGATCTTGCATTGAATGGGAAACTTCCATTGCTTTACGGATTCCCAGTCTCCATTGCCAGCTGAGTGATATTTATTTTGCATCCTAATGAAGGGTTCTCCATTGAGCTTAACTGTGGTGTACTGTGCCATCACTACCAGCATCAGATTGTGCCAGTGTCAGCTTTAATGTTTTTTGTTTTTGTTTTTGGATGGGCCTGTGAAAGTATTCTCTTGGTTTTTCCTCTGTGTGACTGTACTTGACTCTTGTCCACTATCATCGCTCAACAATACAGAGGGCTTTTAGTGAGGCAGTTCTCTGAGGATTTCTTTTCTTTATTGACGGACTCATATTTAAAAGACTCTCCCTTGTAGTCTTTGATGGCAAGAAAGTCAGGAACTACTCTCCTTGATAACGAAGATGGGGAATGTATAACCCCCACAATGTTATATCCCTCTTTTCTCTAAACATGGGATCCAAGGCAGTTTATGGGATAAGTTAGGACAAAATGCAGTTATAAGAATGTATAATGCAAAAACAAACAAACAAATAAACCTATTTAAAAAATTTAAAAACATTCTAAACTATATCTAAATTAAAAGTTAAAAGAAGAGCACACCCATTTAAATGCTATTCAATCATACTCAGTTAAAAACCAAGGCCTGCTAGCCAAAAGAGATCAAAGGGAGGGAATTCCACAGCATGGCAGCTGTGAAGAACCTGTTTCCTCCATGCTTGCCAATGGTATGGTATCATGGTGCAAGGACTCAGAGAAATCCCAATTGCAGTTGTACACTTGGAAGTCTACATGTTCTTCATCCCTGTACTGGATATTGTTGTTGTGTGCCTTCAAGTTGTTTCCAACATATGGCGGCCCTAAGGGAAACCTACCATGGAGTATTCTTTGCAAGATTTGTTTAGAGGGAAAGGTGTTGCCATTGTGTTCCTCTGAGGCTGAGAGAATGTGACTTACCAAAGGTCATTAAGTGGGTTCCCATGGCTAAGCAGGGATTGGAAAAGTGTATGTGATTAATTGAAATTATTAAGTGGGGAAAAATTAAAGGAATCCCCAAACAGCAGAAAATAGTGTTGTTGTTGTTGTTTAAACAGTTAAGTCAATCAGAATAAAATATTGTGGTCAGGAATCAACTCAAGTGCTGATTTCATGATGTCTATTGTAGCACTCTGCCAAAGATTGTTTATAAGAGGTATCAATCCTTTTTATAAGGCAAAAATATATTTGATGGCACCTTGAGACTAACTTCTCATACATTTCTAAAATTTAAAAATGGCTTATGATTTCATCTGTGACAACATGCTTCATTGCGTTGGAAGTGGGAGAGTAAGGTGGACAGTCATTTAAAAGCTGAACTAGAAGAAATATTTAAATTTCTTACTGGGAGAGCAATCATACAAATTATGCAGATTTAGGGTGCCAAGAAACTGTAATCTCTGTTAAGGCCTAGATTAATAAAGTTGAATGTAGGTATGTACTCTCATCACCTTCATGATAAGCTTGCATAGTTTCTTGAAGTGAAGGAGCCTGAAACTAGTGTCAGAGTGCATCCATTCTGTATCATAACTATTGTTTCTGTTTTCTGAATTGTGAATGTTTTCAATCCATCATTGCTGTTTCTCACTGAGTATATACATGAGGTCTAAACTTGATAGATTTTTAGAGGAAGTGGAGAATGCATTTGACTGGTTTATTTATTCATTTTGATAATGCTCTTCTTTTATTTTGGAAAATCTTTAGCCCCTTGGGCATAGCATTGGTCTGCTTCCATTCTCTTCAGGGGTGACATAAAAAGAAGTGCCCCAAATGGTTTCTTTATAGCTTTCTTCCTGTGGCAGGCTACACACTTCTATGGATCTTCAAGTATGGATACCAGTAAGGAAGATGGGGGAGGGAAGGAACACAGTTTTTATCCATTACTGTAATGCCATGCTGGCATGCCAACCAGCCTGGTTGCTTACCATAGCCCTGACACCTGTGCCCATAGACCCATGTAGTCCTGTTGGCATTCTTCTCTTTTGAGCAACTTGACAATGAACTAAGAATATGTGTATGATTAAATGGTTACACTCTGCAGACTGAAGCCATATTGCTTCCAAAATCTTGTAAGCTATACAGAATTTGAGGGCTTCTTTGTATGTCTGACTATAACGTAAGGAATATTCCTTTAAAATATCACATTACAATCTGGGAGATGAATTTGTTTAAAAGACAGATAGAACAAGTGAAGCAATGGAAAATGATGCATGTGACTGGGAAAATCATTAGGCAAACCTTGTTTTTATTGGCAGCATGGAAGGTCACACTCAAGATTTGGTTCAGGAGCTGAGAAGGTACAATGATGCAGAGGGCAAAAGTGCAAGTTTCACAACTTAGCTATTGAGTCACTGTATAGCTTCAAATTAAGTTATGCGGTGGCTTCTCTTCTGTCCCCCAAATGTGAGAGGTAGAGGATAAATCTTGCATTATTATCTAAATAACCACAAGAATGATACATGAGCTTTAACATATGTGCAAACATTCTTGCTAGGAAACAGTTGTTGCTAAGAAGAAAGCACTTGTTGCAAAGAAAGATAGCAAATCCAGAAAACTTTGGAAAACTTACTTATTTGGTTTACAGCTCCCACAATGTGGACATGCTGACTGGAGTATTCTGGGAAATGTAATAGGAAAAAAAATGGCTTTCTAAGCTCTGAGTAAATCTGATGGAAGTTGGTGTGTCCTTTCTGGCCCCCTTTGGTGGAATCTAGTTGTCACAGGTTATTCTCTAGTTATAATATGTGGACCATGTGGAGTAAAAACTTATGAACCAGTTGGTATCCTGTCTCAGTCATTTCGGTAGTATTCATAAGTCTGTTCCATCCAACTTCTACACCATTCACCATTCTTCAGTTTTTCTTTGCCCGCCAGGGGCATTACCATCAATAGGAAAAACATCACAGCCAACACGAGGCAGCAGGCTAACAGTCTTTATTGCGGGCAATAGATCAAGTAGCAGACTATTAAGTTACAGCGCAGCGAGCCATCTCCTCGCCCAGAGCAGAGAGGACGGAAACAAGAAAAAGGCACAGCCTGTTCAAAAGCCGTGTTTTTAAGTATGCATATTCAATAACAAGGCGTTCCCTTAACCATAACAATGTTGCGGCTACAGGCAGCAGAAGACCTTGAATACGTCTAGGTTTCACACGGGAAGCGTTCACAGAAAGCTAGACTAAACAACTACAAGCCGCTTTGCGTTCTCACCCTCTAGTGGTGGGAAAATATGAAGCCAGGAGTAACAACAGGTCCCATCATGCTACTCAACCTGTGACACTCCCCTACTCCTTGCGAAATATTTTCAGCTACCTTGCATTGGAGACTCCATCAACCCCAGGTTGCTAACGTGCTGACCAAATGCATTAGCAGGAAGTGGCTTGGTAAACACATCAGCCACATTTTTTTCTGAAGACACATAGGTAAGGGACACTTTTCCTTCTTGTACATATTGTTTCACATTGTGAAATTTGATGTCAATGTGTTTTGATCGAGAAGACACCCGGTCAGACACTGCCATTTGAATGCAGGCTTGTGAATCACAACATATTTGTATTGGTAATGGCACAGACACATGCAGGTCTTGTAGCAACTGCAAGAACCAAACCAACTCAGTACAGAGCGCAGATAGGCTCACAAACTCTGCCTCTGCAGTTGATAAAGCAAGACAAGACTGTTTTTTAGCCTTCCAGTCGATTGCTACACCACTGTATTTGACAAGAAAACCAGTTGTGCTTTTGCGGTCCACAGTATCCTCAGCGAAATCACTGTCTGATGAACAGACAAGGTTTGGCATCTGATCAGGACAAATGCTTAGGCAATAATCAAGGGAACCTTTTAGGTACCTGAGTACCCTTTTCACACCCTGCCAATGACACTGGGTTGGCTTAGCACACGCTCTGCCCAGAATGTTGACACTTAAAGCAATATCAGGCCGGCTAGTACCAGCTAAGTACAAAAGGCTCCCAATGACAGACTGATATAGGTGTATATCAGGAAATAATTCCTCACAGGTATTTTTCAAAAAACCTGGCACCATTGGAGTTTGTACCGGTTTGCAGTCAGACATTTGACACAATTCTAACAATTTTACAGTCTTTTGTTTCTGACACAGCAGAATACCTTTTTCAGTTCTCTGTACTTCAATTCCAAGAAAGCTCTGTACTGGGCCTAGGTTTTTCACCTGAAACCTTTTCCCCAGCTCTTTCTCAAACACTTGCACTTGTTTTTGTGTAGCACTGACCAAGCACAGATCATCCACATATGCAAGGAGAATTTCCAAACTCTCCCCTTTCCCTCGAACATATACACAGGGATCAGCAAGGCTTTGTATGAACCCACACCCTTGCAGGGCATTGTGTAAACAAATATTCCAACACCTGGCAGATTGCCGTAATCCGTAAAGCGCTTTCCTCAAAAACCAAACTTGGTTTTCTCTCCCCTCTACTACAAACCCATCAGGCTGAAGCATGTACACTTTTCCCTCTAAATCAGCATTAAGATAAGCAGTAGAAATGTCAAAGTGAGTAATAACAGCTTTTCTCTGAGCTGCTATGGCAAACACCAATCTGATGGACTGGGCTTTCACAGTCGGGGAGTAAATCTGATCCAGATCACTGGTGTCTTGCAAGAACCCGCGTGCCACTAGGCGCGCTTTATATTTCACATGCCCATCAGCAGTGGGTTTCAACTTGTAGACCCATTTGCTGTCAATTGGCTTCACACCCTTGGGCAAATTACAAAGAGAATACACATCATGCTGAATAATGGAATCCATTTCATTCTGCATTGCATCCCACCAGGGTTCTGCCTGTTGCTCAGGCATTTTCACTACATCAGCAAAGCACTGAGGCTCACAGTTTACAGCGCACACACGAACTGCAAGAGACTCAGGGAAAAACGTTTAGGTGGAATGCCTTTCGTTTTTCTTTGAGACCGTCTGGGGATGGGACGATCCGGCAAAGGTTCGTCCCTGTCCTCAGCACTGCGAGACCTTTTCACTGAGCCCTCGCGTTCTCTCTCCCCTGTGCACGACCTCCGCACATCACTTACAGCTCTTCTCCTCCACGCGCCTCTCTCCTCTTCTGTTTCAATCCTTGAGGAACTGGGAGCGGAGGCTGTTAGTGGAGCAGAGACTGAAGGCTGCAGTGGCTGAGAAGCTGGCAGACCAGCCACAGGGAGAAAAACTTCAGACGCTGCCTGGACACGCGACCAATTAGCGTGTTCCTCAAAAGAGGCATTCCTAGACACCACACAGGAATTGCCACCAGCGTAAAAACGATACCCCTTGCAGTTGGGCTCATAGCCAACAAAACGCATACGCTGGGCCTTAGGCTCCCCCTTCCTTCTTTGCCCCTTGGGGATATGCACCCAAGCAAAACTCCCAAAGACTCTCAGATGTGCAATGGAAGGTTGTTTACCAAACAAACACTCATAGGGAGTAGTATTAACCACAGAACTCCACAGCCTGTTGTGTATGTAACAGGCAGTCAGAATTGCCTCACCCCAAAAACTCAGAGGCAGATCTGCATCAAGCAGCAAACTATGCATTCGAGTCTGCAGAACTCCTGCATTCCGCTCAGCCACTCCATTCTGATGAGGAGAATAGCCGGCAGTCGCCCTGTGCACTATACCCTGTTTTTTGATCCATTGTTGCAAGTTCTCCGACAGGAATTCCATTCCTCTGTCGGTTTGAAGCTTTTGCAGGGAATAACCAAATTGCCTTTCAACCAAGGAACACCAGTTCTTGAGAACTTGACACACATCAGACTTTTGTTTCAACAAATAGCAGAAAATGAATCTCCTAAAATCGTCTACGAGAATGACGAAATATCTAGCTCCCCCTAGGGAAGGTTTACTCATAGGACCCACAATATCACAGTGTACCAGCTGAAATGGGGCGGTTGGTACACGAAAACTAACTCTCGGTGCTGGGAGTTGTTTAGATTTAGCTTGCTTGCAAATAGCACAGTCAAGAAAGACATTACAAGGCTTCAAAGTACACCCTTTACAACAACCAGCAAGCCTCTTTAACACAGGAAAGCTTGCATGCGCTGCGCGCCGGTGGAGGAGATGAAGGCACTCATCATGTTGTGGGACATTGCCACACACATTACACACAGTGTGTCGTGGCTCAAGAAAGAACAGCCTCCCTTCTCGTGTAGCCACAGCACACACCACCCCATCTTTGAGGATTTTACCTTGCTTCCCATAGAACTCAACCTTGAACCCTGACTCTGTTAGTTGCCCCACAGAAAGCAAACAGAAATCAAGAGAGGGAACAAACAAAACATTTTTCAAACCCATGTCAAGGGCAGGGACAAAAGCTACACCTTCGCCACAAACTTTAGCCTTTGTCCCATCAGCTAATGTCACAGAGGAAACACTGGCAGAATCCAAACAGTCAAATAAATCTTCAGAATTGACCAGGTGCTGGGAACAGCCGCTGTCTAGAAGCCAAACGGAATCACCTGCCTCCTCAGAGTCCGAAACAGCGTCCGCATCTCCCACGGCAACAGCAACTCTCTGCCGTCCTCTGGCCCGACCTCCTCTGCCTCCTCTGCCACGGCCCCTGGCACCGGCGCCTGTGAAGCTTTGCTCCCCTTGCTTCAGGAGCGGGCAATCACGCTTCAGATGAGAAGCAGACCCACAGCGAAAGCACCTTCGCACAGCATGGGCTCTCACCAGCCCCTCCTGCCTCGCCTCAGCAGCCGGAGAACTTTTTCTCCCAGCACAGGCCTCTGCAGCTGGAGCCGGCTGTGTGGGAGTCTCTGCATTCCTTGCGCGCTTTTCCTCTTCTTCCAGCAGATGAGCAGAAACCAAAGGAACGGTTAACTCCCTCTCTGGCATGGATTGAAGAGAGGACACCACCAGATTCCAGGAACTATCAAGAGAATTCAAGATGCAAAATACCTTGTCACTTTCAGGCAACACTTTGCCTCTCTCCCGAAGTGATGAAAACAGCTCCAACATCTCAGCCAAATGCTGCCTCACCGGGACACCGGGGGCCAGTTTCATCCCATATAAACGGGCGCACAGGGCGTACTTGGCGGCTGCTGATTGACTCAAAAACAACTCCCGCAGCCTCGCCCAGGCCTCACGAGGGGTGGCAAGATCCCTGATATGCGTGAGCTGGTCATCCTCCACAGCCAGAAAGAGGACAGACATGGCATGCCTTGTTGCCGCTGCTATCTCCGCAGCAGTCCCCTGCAGAGCCGGGGGAGCTGTGAAAGCACCCCACAGCCCCTCAGCTTGCAAATACTTTTCCATGCGAGCTGACCATGCCAAGTAATTAGTTGCATTTAGCTTAACGAGAGGCAGGCCCCCAGGCACCACATGAGCCATTGTAAAAACACCTCAAAAAACACCTCTCAAAACCATCCTCTGCTACCATGTTGAAAAACCCGCCAGGGGCATTACCATCAATAGGAAAAACATCACAGCCAACACGAGGCAGCAGGCTAACAGTCTTTATTGCGGGCAATAGATCAAGTAGCAGACTATTAAGTTACAGCGCAGCGAGCCATCTCCTCGCCCAGAGCAGAGAGGGACGGAAACAAGAAAAAGGCACAGCCTGTTCAAAAGCCGTGTTTTTAAGTATACATATTCAATAACAAGGCGTTCCCTTAACCATAACAATGTTGCGGCTACAGGCAGCAGAAGACCTTGAATACGTCTAGGTTTCACACGGGAAGCGTTCACAGAAAGCTAGACTAAACAACTACAAGCCGCTTTGCGTTCTCACCCTCTAGTGGTGGGAAAATATGAAGCCAGGAGTAACAACAGGTCCCATCATGCTACTCAACCTGTGACATCCACAACTTACTTACTTACTTACTTACTTACTTTATTTATTTATTTATTTATTTATCTATTTAAGATCCAATCTTATGTCCCCAGTGCTGTGACCCAAAGTGGCTTTCCATAACATAGATGTGATGTATGCATCTTTCCTTTAAATAGAATTTTTGTACACAACATTCCCTAAATTTTTGCAAGTGAAGAACCGAATTGTACATTTTAGAAAAGTTCAGAATCTTAAGAATACCTGTGTTCCAGTCATCACTTTGATCCAGAAAGTGTCAGTTAGATCATATGAATAAAAATGGGGATCAAACAAAATTCTACAGAATGCCTAAATGGAGCTGCCTTTGAAAACAATACCTCTGTTACTTCTACATACAGCAGCGGGATTATAGTTTCACATTTATTGTAATACCCCAGGCTTGATTCAACAAGGAACATTGCTTACACCTCTTGATCACTCCAAAAACTCTATATTCTAGTACAAAACTCAGTTTCCTTGGTGTGGATCCTTTCATAGTCAAAATGATGCTGTCCTTGTTAGGACCAAGTATGCTGAGTGGCTGCAGAATGCTCCTTGTTGTAGAGGTAGCGGGGGCTGATGTTTTCAGTGGTTCAGTGGGTTGGTGAATCTGTTCAGGTGTAAGACTGAATGTTAGAGGGGATATCCAAGATGTTGAACCAGTGGTTCTCAACCTGTGGGTCCCCAGATGTTTGTGGACTTCAGCTCCCAGAAGCCCTGAGCATTGACCATAGTGGCTGGGGCTTCTAGGAGCTGAAGTCCACGAACATCTGGGGACCCACAGGTTGAGAACCACTGTGTTAAACCTATTTGAAGGAGAGAGTTCAGCACCCTGGATAGCTCCTGGAGCAGATTCACCTTGCCGCTGACATGGAAGCTACCAGCTGCCAATGAGTAGTAGGAACAATAAATGAGGGGAGGCATCAGAATGGAATGAAGTATTCTGAGAGAAGGCTTAAGTAGCTGTCTAGGACCTTAAATGTGGTCACTCCTCACTGTAACATTTTCATTGTAGATTCCACTGCCAATAAATGTGTAGGTTCAAATCTCTTGGTATTGTGAGGGGCTTTTCACTCTTTTTCTGTAAGCTAAAAAAATACATGATTTGGATAGTGGATAGCAGAGAGCAGAGAATTCTTACTAGTACAGGAAAAGTATGTATATACTAGTACTAATACAGGAGAGATGTGCAAAAGATGCATACAGCATAATTTTATTTTGGGGAACTATCACACCTTTGAAAATGATGGTCTGTGCACCCTGCCTTTCAAGTAGCCACCCTATTAGTCATTTTGGCTGTAGGTGCTGTCAGTTTGTGATCAAGCCAAGTGAAAGTTTCTGAACAATGTTCTTGGTCTTAATCTTTAAGCACCTCTGCCACATTTGATGATGTATCTGTCAATGTCAGGCAGTGGCTAGGCAGACACAGAGGCAGGAGCTGGGTTTATTGCTTTACTAATAAATAAAGCAAGAGTTTACATCACCAAAACAAACATTCAAGTCCCAGGGGCAGCGAATTCAAACAGCAAGGTTTAGCCTGGAACAGAAAGCCCATGACACAGGGTGCAAATTCCCAGTTGGTAGACGGTTGTTGCCCCGTGCCCAGCTCCAACAGCGTCTGTCTTAAATACACAGTCTTTAGCCCAGCTGGGGCTGATCAAATGTCTGTTGGCCCAGCTCACAGCTGGAGCCCCTCAAGACTTCAGGGCCGATTCATCAAACACTTCTCCTGCAGCCGCTGAGACCTCCGAACCGCCCCTTCTCCAGCCACCTCTGGAGGAATGTGGGGGGAGGGTCCACTGCAAACTCTGGGCTGGGGTCAGAAACACCAGCTTCTGTCGGGTCAGAAGCACTAGCCTCTGCCTCTGGAGCACAAACATCTGCTGCAGGTACTGGCTCGGGATCCGTGCCCAGGACAGCTGTGGGGTCACTGGCAGACTCCTCCCTAGCCTCTGAAGGAGCCCCCTCTCCCGAAGGCCCCTCCAAGGGATCTTCCCCCGGCTGGGAGTCTAAGTCTAAATCAGAGTCCAAGTCTGAATCAGCAGCACACTCAACCTGGCTCATGACAGTATCTACCTTTAAATTGATTTCCAGAGCATTATGGAAGTGAAGTGGGAAATATTCTCCACTTGTAACTGAAGAATTGGGCCATACTGGTTTCTGATTCTTCACAAAAGATGTCAGGAGCCATCTTATATGTCTTATTTTTGGGGAGAAAAATATAGTCAGCCCTCCATATCTACAGATTCTGTATCCATGGATTCAACCAACTATGACTTGAAAGTATTAAAAAACATTAAAAAATTAAACTTTGATTTTGCCATTTTATATAAGGGACACCATTTTACTACACCACTGTACATAATGGGACCTGAGCATCCATTAATTTTGGTATCTACCAGGGGGTCCTGGAACCAAACCCTAGTGTATACCGAGGGACTGCTGTATGTATTTATTTGAACTGTTCTGGGCCTTGTAACATTTTTAATCTAATTTCTTACCTTTTTTTTTTTTACTTTTTATTATTTTTTTTACTTTTTTCTTAATCTGCATATTAACACTGATATACATATAAAAAATTATTCTGGCAATTAATACAAAATTATCAGTGTTCCACCCACAACCAACAAATTAATTTTCCCAATAAATATAATACCGCTTTAATCCTTCCCTCCTTTCCATTGCCACTCCATCAGGGAGCAAAGTCAATTTTTATTTAAAACTTCTTTCCTTTAATGTGGAGAATTGTATTAATTGTATCTTTTATAATTGTGTACCCCTTGCCTTCTTTAATTGTTTCTATTTTTTGTTCCACTTCCTTAGCCAATCACGTTCATTCGACTGATCCATATACCTTATTCTACTTTCTAATATAAAATCAAACATTATATGTTCCAAAATATAATATTGCCATCTCTCCACCTCCCATTGTTCTTTTTCCAACCATCTGCAATAACCACCTGAGCTGGCCTCAACATTTCTTTCAGCAAGTATTCCTCATTTCTATCCAAACTCAAATCTCTTATATCTAGAGTCATGCATTTTTCTTTATTTAATGCCAACTTCTCCTCTGTTATTCTATTTATCTCGTTAATTATTTCCTGCCAAAATTTCTGCACTGTACAACACTTCCAACACACACACATATATATATATATATATGTGTGTGCCTTTAATTCCACTTCCACATCCATGCTAACAATTAAGTGGTATTTTTTTAATTATCATATCAAACTGCTGTGGTGTTCTATATGAACTTCCAGTTAATGTTAATTGTTGTTCCCTTATTTTTAGTATCCTGATGACTTCATTTTGCCACTCTTGAGTTTGTTTACTACTTTTTTAGTATCTGTTTCCCATAATTCTAATAAACCCTCTTCTGGTTTAAATTGGCTTTCCAATAAAATTTTATAAATCCTCCCCTGATTCCTTTTTCCCTCCAACCTTTCTTCTCATTAAATCTTCTAGGGAGTATTGAGTTTCTCCATGCCCCCTTAATTCTAGAAAGCTCTTATAAGACCCAGCTAATTGAAGCCACATTTGTTTTGCAATTATATCAAATAACTTTTCAATCTTAGGTGGTTTCTCTGAGTTCTTATACAACTGCCCTATAACTTGGTAACCTTTATCCTTTAATTTTTAAATAATTCTACTTAATCCCTGATCTCCTTCCCTGTTGAAATATACTAATGAATACCATTTATAATTTTGTGCATACAATTTCTTCTTCCACTTTTTCCATACCACCTAAGTGGACCTCAATGGGTCCTCTATTATACTATTAAACTTTCTTCCTAATTTTCTTTACAACAGTGACCTAAATTCCATATTATTTAAATATTTCTCTATTCTCATCCATCTTTTATAATCAAATTCAAAATCTAATAATCACGTCAACTGAAAATCCTCATAATAAATTTCTAAACTGGAGACCCCCCAACTCCCTTTTCCTTGATGTGTATATAATAAACTATTGTTAATTCTTGATTTTTTTCTTTCCCAATACCCATTCTTCAATTTTCCTATCCCAGTTCCTTAACAGGAATAATCTCTGGAATGGCCTGAAATAAATATCTCAGGATAACGAGCATTTTCAAAGCTCTAATTTTATCTACATGTTTCATTAACTTTTATTATATTTGCTGACCAAATTATTTAATTTTTTCCATACTTGATTATAATTACCCAGAATTATATTAATCACATTTTTCATTATATTTACTCCCAGCTATCTAATTTTTTAACTCCTAGCCTTAACCTACAATTCTTCCATATATCTTTTAAGTCTTGCCATTTGGTATTAATAAACATTGCCTCTGATTTTTCATTATTTATCTTAAGTCCTGAATACTTCTCACAATTTTTAATTACTTCAGCTACTTCTTTTATTGTCTGATGGGGTTGTTCTGTCATTATTACTGGATTATCTGCATATCTAGTTTCTTACCTGATCAACAGAAAGGAAAAGGAACATACCATTATAACTCACTGAGATACTGACTGAACAAAAAGCTTTTCTAGTTTCATTCAAACTTGTTCCTGTTTTCCTCCACAGGAACCCTGTACAAGTCTACAAAAACACGTGGTTAGTTTGTAGCACTATAGTTCATCTGATGCTGTTCTTCAATCATAGGGTCTTCTGCCAGCAAAACGAAAAATCAGTGTTTCAAATCATGTGAATGTTTTCAGTCCAGTATGGGTGGTCAGCCTTCTCTTTAACCTCCTCCTGCAGTTTGATTTTTATTGTGTGTTAACAACCCTATCAACTAGAAAAAAGTTGTTAGAGGCTCAAATTTTCTATGATAAATAAATCCTCCATTTCAGGGTTATATGTCAGCAGTTCTCAGATAATCCTTTCCAATGTTTCTGAAGCTACTTTCTTGGACTATGTGATAGGAAGAGCTCTTACAAAAAACCACAATGGCCCTTGTATTCATTTGTATTTCATATTATTTGTTGTTATGATGCTCCCTTTTTTCGTGAGATCTAAACTGGCATGTGGACCAGCCCCACTTTGGCAGGCCGGCAGTCCTCTCAAACCCTGCACCACCCCATAATTTTGTGGGTCAAATAAAGCCTGAAAAAGGTGAATTTCTGGTGCTGTAAGTTTCTGGGAATGGCAGGTTTGCTTAAAAACATCTTCCCTACCTCCCCATCCCTGACCAAAACACCAAAACAAACTACCGTAAGGAGTTGAAAAGCTACTGTATGGTTTAGTGAAGTTGTCTTCCCCTACATTATGGTATTGTGAAAGGATCAGGTAGATAAGGGTTTAAATGTCATGAAACTAACTGGCTCAGTCCACATATAATATTGGTGGGTTGTCCAAGCACGGATATGTTTTAGCTGCAGTAGCATTTTTGCTAGCCAGTTAGTGCAACCTACTGTTTCCAAGCTTAAGTCTTCTAAGTACAATAGCAGAGAGCAACAACTGCAATCAATATACATATTGATAAACAGGTAACATGAACCACAGTTAGCTTCAAAAACTGAAAGGGAGAGGATGCCAATGGGAGAAATGGAACAAATATACAAGCCTGAAGGTGAAGGAGAAAGAGAGTGTGTAGATCCATTGGCCACTTCTGGTCACTTAACCATCAAGCAGCCTTACTTTTCTACCAAATCAAAGAAATAATCAGTGTGATATAGTGGTTAGAGTTCTGGACTGGGACTTGGGAGAATTAGATTCATGGTCATACTTGAGTGATGAAATTCAGTGGGTGACCTGAGGCCAGTCACTTTCTCTCAGCCTAACCTACCTTGCAGAATTGCTGTGAGGATGAAATGGAGATTTATCCCAACTGGATCTCTATTGAGAAATGGTAGGAAACAAATGTAACTAATAGATCAATAATAAATAACCACCATAGGCAAAGTGGATGAAAAGGCAGGCTATCAATACCTTACAGTGCTAAAAGGGATAAGTTTTGGAGCATGTCTACATTAATAATGCTAGAGAAAAAACGGTGAAAAATGATGGAACTTTTTATAATTTTCATTCTTCCCAATCTTATATGTTTGGTTCTATAATTAAAACAGGTTAACTGCATAACTGGAAAGGTTGTATCCAAAGACACAGATTTCTAGGGGACTGGAACAATGCTGATAAAGATCAAGTGTCTAGTTGTAAGCAACAGCCTTCAAATTGCCTCCAGATGAATACATCACAGTGGCTGACCCAAGCATGCTTTCACATGGTTACTGTCTCATTCACAGAGCCATGGAGCTGGAAAACATCAGGGTGGGTTCCACTTGGCTGGAAAGGCATGAAAAGATTTTTCATTGCTGCTGGGATTACATCATTGCTTTATTTTGATTACTCCTGGCTGGTGGGATAGTTGCAGAAGATGTTTTGCTCATGAAAGGGTACAAAAACAGGGCTCTAAATCTGCACATGAAAGCATCCACAAGTGAGGGACAATGGTCCTTGCAAGACTTCATTTTATGTTTGTGTATGCATATGTGTACATTTTTAACATAAACAGGTAGAGCTGTTCATAGATATTTTAAAATGTGGTAGAAGAGCCTTGAACACACACGTTGCAGCTATGAGAAAGTTTGTCTTTCATCACTGACCCATTGGATTAGGAGCTGGGAATCACTGGAATAATTTCCAGGCCCATAGTTATGTGTCTCATGAACCCACATGGCCTCTCTGCCAGAGTAAGAAATTATGCAACTCAATTGAACTACCCTACATCATTTGGAGAGGCTAACCTTTGTAAAAGTGGTCCTTGGAAAATCTCTTTTGCTTGGACACAGTGTAGCAAAAAGCTTCTTCTGTTAGTAACGTTAATGTTGGCCAGTGCTACTCAGATTAGTTGTCTGTGGACTAGTGCTGGTCCCCAACCCATCTGCTGACAGGAGCTGGACAGTTTCCAGGAAAGAAAGAATTAGTTGTAGCCAGTGGGCACAAATATGGCACGAGGATTTTTTTCAGAAAAAAAAAATTGTTAGTTCCTCCTCATCAGACTGCTTAAGAAGCACTGGTCTAGTCTAATGTCAAATAGTACGGTATAATAATGATATCATTAGTAATAATAACTTGGAATGCACAGTGTGCAGCTCAAGTTTCTTTACAATTATTTGTTAAAAATGTCATTAACAGCAGAAATCAAGAAAGTGAGTCTTTGCTAGGGAAGAAATGAAACTATGGCCCTTTCCACACAGGGGGGCAGTGAAACGGGGCGGCGCATGCAGGGACGGAGCTTACCTTGCAGCGGGGCACTCCGTCCCCGCGGGGAGCAGCACTCGGCCTCAGCGGCGCTCGGCGGCGCTCAAAATGGCGGCCGGCGGCTTTCGGCAGCGCTCCACCAATCAGGGCAGTGCACCAGCCGGAAGCCCACCCCCGGGCAGCTCTGCAGGGACGCGCTAGCGCAGCTCTGCAGTTCTAAATGGGGTGCTGCGATGGAGTAGTGCATGCAAGTTTTAAAAGACCACTTGAAAAGTGGTCTTTATAAAACACGGAGCGCCACCCATGTGGCCGCGTGAGGGCGGTTTGAGGTCTAGAACCTCCCCTTTTTTCACAGCTCTAGCACACCCCGCGGTGTAGATGACCTCCGTGTCCGGTCGTCCCAGCGTGGGGATTTACCCCCATGTGGAAATGGCCTTAATATTTCTGATCCATGCCGCTTTCATGTAAATCCATTCCCTCATTAACCTGTGAATTTTTAAAAACAAAAATCTACCTTAAAATTCACATTTCAGCATGTATCTTTAAACACCTTTTCCCTCCTCCCCTCATAAATTTTAAAATGTTTTGTGAGGTGGATTTTTTTTTAGATGAAAACTTTCACAGCATTCAGAGAACCCAATGGGTAACCACATTCTAATTCATGTATTACTCTGAGTGATGTGGATCACGTCCATTTACACTGCAATTCAGATTCATCAAGCATCTTCTGTTAGTGCCATAATTCACTGGCAAATGCCAAAGTCTATGGTCATACTGAAGACAAAGAATTATTATCTGCCCATGGAATCTATTATAAATGAGAAACGGGTGGAAGAAATTAACCTATATATTATTTAGCAGTGAATAATAAGAGGCAAAAGGGAGCTAAAACAGAAAGATGGGATTTATTTATGCATGGAAGCAATGGAACAAGTACAAAGAACAGTCAGAATTTGGAAAGGATTGATAGGAGAGTACCTAAGAGGGGACAAAAAGTGACTTAAATAGGTAATCCAATTTTTCTGTAGGAGATTGAATACAGAAACTTATTTCTAAATGGCAAATTATTCAAAGCTAGGAACATGGCCCAGAAGTAACTGAGGGGAAGGAATGAATTACTGCTGTATGTTATTAATAGTGAGAATGTTTAATTTAAAAATTCAGATGCTCTTGTCTTAATTTTTTTCTAGATAGTGTCTGAGTTCTAAATATACCCACAGAACATAGGGCACTTAAATATAGTTCATACAAGACAAATACCAAGGTGTATTTGCAGAAAAAGGAAAAGATGATACAAAATGTTATTACATCACTCACATACTTGTTCTACAGCTTTGAAACCTATACAGCCCCCTACCCACATCTTCTTTTTAATTTATCCTATTAAAAACACAGTCCCTATTTAACTTGAAAGACTTGATGGTGTGCCAGTTTGGACCATGAAGAAGCATAGTAATTCAAGGTCTAGTGAGGTGGGATGGGTGAAGAAAACCTGATTGTCATGTCAGAACAGGAATGGCAGTTTAAAAGGTATGCTTGGATACTGCCTTGAGATATAGAGCAGAATGTAAAACATTGCAATTACTTACTTACTTGCTTAATTAATTAATTAAATGTATTCAGAAAAAAGTCAAAACTGTTTGACAGTGACAAAACTACTTCGAATATTGGTGGAGTCTCTCCTTCATTGAAAGGCTTTTAAGCAGAAGTTGTGAGGGATGTTTTAGTCATGGATTTCTGCCAGAAGGTTGAATTAGATGACCCTTCCAACCATATGATCTTTGCAGTTCTGTGATTCTATAAGCAGTTATGAAATGCCTGAAGGCGACAAAGTGTTGCTGAGGATAGAGAAATCTGGCTCTTAAGGAATATTCCATCTAGGACATTTTCTGTTGAAACTGATACTTAAATGAATCATTTCTTGCTCAGTCTGATGCATGTCTACCTAGTAGTAAGTCCCACTGAGTTCTGTGGGACATACTCCCAGTAAGTGGATATAGGATTATAGCCTACTGAGCAGTTCTATACCTACATCACTGACAGGGACCAGAAATATGCTTCTGCTGTGCTGGAAAAACAACTATATTCAAGTTCAGTCCTCAGAGTAGAGGGGGGAAAGACCCAACTATAAACTCCAAGAACAATGGCAAAATAATAGACATTCCCACAGTGTCCACAGGAATACCATCACCATCCTAAAGCCACAAACTCACAGAGGTCCTGCCCATGAAGGAAGCCAGTCAACTCATGGTGCTGGTACAAGCCCTGCAGTGAACACACGTGCATCACTATGTACACAAGACATCAGATAATAAAATATCACCATACACCATCTGTGTTCTGTTAGCAGTCATCAGATCTTCTTACAAAATGGAGTTTGGATGTCCTTACACTCTTCAAGGGGACTGCTTGTGGGCATAACAGTATTTCTTTGGCACATGTTAGATGCACAATATAAACTCATTTATTTGTTTGTTTATTTGTTTGTTTATTTACTTACTTACTTACTTATTTACTAGCGTATATATCCAGTGTTGCCTGGGATTTTATTTTCTTGTAGGTAATACTTGTTAGAAATACCTTAGGAATTGCTTTACCTTACCTTAGGAATTAGATGCAGTTGAAATATACAGATTTGAGATCCTGTGTCTCTAATTCCCCAAACTGGCTTGTCCAGTACCTGTAACTTTTCTCTATATTCCCTAATCCAATCTGTATTCAGAGTTGTTAACATACAGAGGTTCAGTTTCTGAGGGATCACACTGCCCTCCTCCTTGCTGCTAGGCTCATCTCCATAGCAACTAGCCAGGCCTAAGAGCTCTCTGGCTGAGAATTCTAAAGGCCTCTCCCTAAATTGCAAACCCCAAAATTCCATAGAATCTTCTCAGGCAGCCAATCATATGAGGTCTTCTCTGCCTGACACAGACAGGCAAACTTTGACTTTTATATATTAGATTTATTTATTTACATTTAAACTTTTTGTCCCATGGATTTAATTCAGGAGTTTAAAAAGTTCTTGATCTTTTGGAAATCAGTTAATTGACTCTAGAGATAGCATGCAACATGCAATAATGTAAATTCAGGAATGTAATGATCACACAATGTAATGTAATATAATGATCACAGAACAATAACAGCATGAATTTACATGAGAAGTCATTAATTAGAGAGGAAGATATCACCTTGTACATTGTTCCTGAAACTCTTTTAACTACCCCCTCTGGCCCTATGTATTACACCAACTATATTTTTGTCTGATGAGTTGTCCAAATCAGGGCAATGGCAACCCAGACTGAGTTTGCCTGATACAGGCCCACTGGTCCAGTCCCTTAATTTGTAAGCCCTGCTTTCATACCCCTTACATTTCTGCATAGGCATCATTTAAGGCCCTGTATGGGATGATAACAGCCTATCATGAACGACCTTCTACGTGTTCTTCTCAAAAGCCCAAGATCAACAGAGTAAAGCTGATTGTGCACTAGTGAAGATGAAAAACATGCTGTTATTTATTGGTTCAATTAATGTTGAAAAATTCCTTCATGGCTTCAAGAGTATGACCAACCACAGAATTTGTAACAGGGAGGGAGAGATGGGTCATGTAGTTTGCTCAGGGCCAGAGAAGTTTGCCATCTTCATTGCTGTCTAGTGAATAGGCTCAATCCATCTTCTCAATCTGTAAGAAACCTCATTTTGTGCATAAGAATTAGCAGATGAAATCTTCAGTTTCCCCCCAATCCCAAGCTCCTTAGGACCAAGATTCCCCTTCTGCATGAGGACACTAATACTTGTTACTACAGGTAGCTCAGCTGTTACTCCTTGCTCTACCACATACCCCACCTTTGGGGATCAGAGAATGCTCTTGTGTCAGGGAAAGGAGACATTAAGGTATAAATGTTGGATAGACTATGCCTTTTCATTCTTTTTTTCTTTCATAGGATATGATGACACACTTGTAAATCTTTTTGCTACCTGTGATGTCACCTACACAGGTCACATCTCTATTGTTGTCAACCCAGGGTTTTATTTGAATGTGATTTAAATGTGATTTTTTTTTTTTTTGTCAATGTATGTATGTCACACATACAAGTCTATACAAAATGTTCCACCTCACCCTCCTTTCTTTCATGCTCTCTCTCTTCAACCTTCTCTCAGGACAGAGCATCAAAGAATATTGCAAAGGTGAAAGAAGCAGGGGAGAATGTTAAAAGGCATTTTAAAAATATATCTGACAAGAGAGCCTCTCCTAGGCTAAAACTCTATTGAATGTACTGTGGAATCTGAGTGGGGAAAGAATCAGTCAGGTTCATCCACCAGACCAGCAGCCATTTCCAAAATGAAAGGAAACATTCTAACAAAGCACACAAGGTACTAACATTCATTTCAAAACCACCTTCAGAACTCTTCTTGCATAAAGCAGGAATGAAGTAAAAAAAGAATCAGGCTATAGAGATATTGTGTGACATGCTCCAGGAAAAGGAGGAGGTATAAAATAGATTATAGGACAGCTTTCATTGCCCCCATTTCACCAAGTGAAAAGATACTGTAAGCCTTTGCTGTTTTATCCAGGTAGAATGCTTCTCCTTCCTTACTGCCATCTGACTATATTGCTCCACCTGGTGGTAATGTGAAATGACATATTTATCATGTTGTTGTGTGCCTGCATTTGCAACTTATGGCAACCCTAACACAAACCTGTCACAGGCTTTTCCAGGGCTAAGTGTGTGTGACATGTCCAAGGTCACCTAGTGGGTTTCTATGGTCAAGCAGGGAATCGAATCTTGGTTTCCAGGGTTGTAGTCCAATGCTCAAACCACTATGCCACACTGGCTCTCATTTATCACATGGGACAGTGTAATTGTGGGTCCCTCTTTTCTTGTTATGTGCCTTCAAGTCAGCTCTGACTTATGATGACTCTATCAAAGGGCTTTCTTGGCAAGATTTCTTCAGAGGAGGTTCGCCATTGTCTTTCTCTAAGACCCCTATCTGGATGCAGGGAAACAAGAATTTTATGACATCTTAAAGACATTAACTCATGAATCATGAGTATAAGCTTTTGAGGGCTAGAATGCACTTCATCTGATGCATCAGGGCAGTTTATAGTCATAAAAAACAACACAAAATATAGAGGTGGGAAGAGGACTGCATGCATCCCCTAAACTCCTTTTCTAGCCCCTAATGTCCCCCAACATTTAGAAAATTTGGGGAAAAAAATCTCACCAGCCCCAATTTTCACCTTAACACCAGCTCAAACAACTAAATACTGGCTGCAAATGTGGTGATTTACCTATCCCACCCACACCTGCAAAAATCAAAACAAGACAAGACAAAAACAGCCAAAATGGCAGTCAGAAGTAACACAGTGTTATTTCCACTCTACTCAAAATGGGATGGTGCAGCCAGCAAGGGGGGGTACGGGGGTGAAAATTGTCCCCTGCCCCTTCTGTAGCTGCCCGCCCCAAACTAGAGAATGCTACCACCAATTTCAATTATAAAAATTGTTGTTGTGTGCCTTCAAGTCATTTCCAACTTATGGCAACTTTAAGGCAAACCTATCATAGGGTTGTAGTCAATGTTCAAACCACTACAACACTCTGGTTCTATGTAATAAAAATATTAAGATGTTAGAGAGCCAGAAATAAAATTAATAATAAATGCAACACATTAACTATTAAATATCTTAACTAAAGAGGAAGATCTTGTTGCTGTTGTATGCCTTCAGGTCATTTCTGACTTATGGCAACCCTAAGGAGAACCTATCACAGGGAGAGAGTGTAACTTGCCTAACATCACCCAGTGGGTTTCCATGGCTGACCGGGGATTCAAACCCAGGTCGCCAGACTCATACTCCAGTGAACAAACCACTACATCACACTGGTTCTAGAAAGATCTTAGCTTGCATCTAAATGGATATAACAGGAATGCCAGGTTGATCTCTCTAGTGAAGACATTCCAAGGAGTCATTACAGAGGAGGGTGTGTTTCTGATAGCTGCCAGAGTATAATGGCACTGAGAGAAAATCTTTCTGAGGTGATCTTAACAATTGGGCAGAAACATACAAGGAAAGGCACTCCATCAAGTAGACTGTTCATAACCTTTTCGGATTTAAAGTCAACACCAACACACTGAATTGGGTTCAGAAACTGACTAGTAAACAGTGTAGTTGATGCCAGATAATGTGTCCAAAATGGCCATGCTACTTTCTTATGCTCTGAGGTTTATCTCAGTGTTCTCAAAGATGGTCCCATATATAACTAATCGCAGTAATCCAAGTTGGAAGTTACCAGTGCATGGATAACAATAGCTAGACTATCTCTGTCCAGGTAGAGTCATAGATAGTAGATATATCGGCCAAAACTGATAAAAGGTACACCATGTCACTGAAGCCACTTGGGTCACAAGAGGCACAACTGAATCTGTGAGGAGCTGTAGTCTGTGAACCTATTCATTCCAGAAGAGTGCCATTTAGAGGAGGTTGAACATCACTTAACAAGCCAGTTGATCCACCTATTACTAGAATTTCCATTTTGGCAGGATTGACTTTTAGTTTGTTGGCTTACTTCCAGCCCATGACAGCATTTAAGCAGTATTTCAGAATGGTTGCTGCCTATGGGGTACCTTCTGGGGAGCCCTTCTACCTTTTGGGACATTGCCAGCTCTAGCTAGCCATACTTAAATCCCACTGAGATCAGTGGAATAAATCATCTGTAATCAGCATCTAGTACCCTGCCAGTTTAATTCATTTTAATTTAAATGGAGCAAATGTTCTGCGGAATAGTGTGGTTTCTTTTTTACATTGAAGAGATGTCTTTGTAAAAATAAATGTATAAATAAATACACACATTGTATATTGTAGCCCTCAAGCACTGTTACAATCAGTGCAAGATCTATCTTGATAGGTATGGTGTCTGCTTCTCTTTGTGGATGTGATTTATTTATTTTTTTGGTTAAAGTTAGTGCCCAAAACTTTCAGCAAAGGGAGTCACATTGAAAGCTTATGTGAACACAAGCTTGGACATCACAGTAGAAGACATGAATAATGCAGAAACGTTAGTAATTTATGACACATGTTTGTGGGTTGTTTTTCACTGTACTAACATTCACCAGGTTTTTTTTTAAAAAACAACAACAACA
The DNA here is from genome assembly GCA_948472985.1 of Iguana delicatissima. Classification (NCBI taxonomy): domain Eukaryota; kingdom Metazoa; phylum Chordata; class Lepidosauria; order Squamata; family Iguanidae; genus Iguana; species Iguana delicatissima. Next base: position 508,897 of record CAOKZL010000023.1, read on the forward strand.
ACTGGTGAATGTTAGTACAGTGAGTAAAGCTGCAGACTTGACCCAGTGGAAACTAATTGCAAAACAGCTTTTGTGGGACTAATATTTGCCCCAGTCGAGTGGGATGACAGTGCTTTCTGAGAAGGGGCCATAGCTACCTTGTCAATTACAAATCTTTAATAAGTGCTCCATTCATTTCAACAGCTTAAGAAAAAACCACCAAAGAAATGGCTTAAGAACTTTGGCTTTGTGACCAAAATTTTGCACAGTAATGGATATTTATAGATTCTAGTGCCAAGGCTGAAAATAAGCTGGAACAGAAAGTTATTTAGGACTATTAAAAATTGCTACTTTGAGCTGGTGTATAATTGAATTCCTCACCTAGACACTAAAACATTCCAGTTAACCATTTAATGCAAGCTATTTTTGGAAGACTATTAGACCATGATGGAATTAAACAGCAGTTCCAAAAATAAGAAAAATGAAGTGCAAAGAGCACAGTAAGGAAGCCAGCGCATGCTTAGAGGCCTAAGAAGAGATAGGAAGAAAGAACTTTTGTAGCATTGTGGTGGAATAAAGTAAACCCTGGGAACAGGATCTGAGTCACTTCCTTTTAAACAATATATCTATATTTTTCTTAGGATAAACCAAGTATTGATTCTTCATTTAGGTGTTTATGATCTATCTGTGTGTTGAGGGAGAGTGTTTGCTGATTTTGTTAATTATCATATGTGGAAAATTAGAAGTATATTATCCTCAGATGTTAGTATAAAACCCTTGCAATGTGTGAGTCATGGGGTGATTTCTAACCTTGGTGCACTGTTTTTCAGTAAGAATTTGGTTATTGTAGAAAATGTGGATTATAGCAAAATAAAGGATTTAGTAAGTGTGTACTCATTTTTCAGGCCAGTGAGTGCGCTCAATTAAGAGCTCATATTTAAAATGAAAGGTGCATTTGGTTGCCCAGAGTTAAGCTTTTCTTAAAAAGAAAGAAAGAAAGAAAGAAAGAAAGAAAGAAAGAAAGAAAGAAAGAAAGAAAGAAAATGATTTTGAATAAAGAATTAATGAATAAAGAATTATTTTGATTCATTGTCTTTTGCAACTCTTCTTTCTTAATATTTTTATTACATTCTAAGTAAAGAATCAACCTAAAAAAAGTCCTGTTTTTGTAATAAAGTGGATTTTTTTGAAATATCTGAACTGTCAGTGGTGATGTGTAGGACTCCAGGTGCTCCTGCTCATGGTTTTGTGGAAGGAGATGACTTTAAATACGGGGCCCAAGTTTACTTCAAATGCAACGCAGGTTACACCTTAAAAGGCAGCCGTGTTGCCTACTGTCAGCTAAATGGGAGCTGGTCAGCCCACCATCCCGAATGTGGTAAGAATGTTTTACATTTCTTCTTGTTTCACTATCATTATATTTTTCCTTGCAGAAGTTAGTGGCTTAATAAACCACAAATATAATATTTTATGTTAAGTGGCTTGACCCTAGTTTTATTGTTTCTGTGGTTTAACATATCTTAGAACTGATGAGGAACATCTCTACAGAAGCCTCTCTGTGCCTGTGCTGATCTTCCATTCTGCTGACCAGTACTGGTGGCACCGATTGATGGAAAATGTTGTTCAGGCCTTACCCTTGCCCTTTCCTTGCTTCTCTTTCCATCTCCTCCTTGAAGCATCTCTTGCTTACTTGCCAGAGAGACAAGGAAATCACTTCAAGCTCTACTTTCATGTTTATGTCTTTGGACAGCTGCTTTTATTTGCCTTTTTTCCTGCCCAGTGGAGAAAACATGCAGCCTTTGCCAAATGGAAGCAGCCCGTTCTACTACTTGTTCTTTCTGGCAAGGAAAAATGAGGATAAGAGGTTGTCAGCTGTTTGGGAATTTGTCCCTGCTAAAAAGCATAGGATATACCTTCAGGCGCACTGGGGAGCTCTCTGCCATGAGAATCTCTACTGGCTTTCAGAACTAGAGTTTAGCCCTAGTGTTGAGCGACTTTTGTACCTGAGGCACCTCTTTAAGAAGCTAACAAATAAACCATTCTATAGACTGTAGATTTTCAGTCCTCAATTATTTATGTTACATTGTGAAGTCAGAACTGTTAGTGCTGAAAAGTTTAACTTCTTGTGTATCTGTTTCTCAGAATAAATTTTTGGGGGCTATTTCTACTGAAGTGGTTGGAAAATGTCTGAAGATAATGCCATTTTGAATATTGAGACCTGAGTCTCACCCAGTTTGCAAGCCATTTTCCATACCCTTAAGTTTTCTGAGGGCAAAATGCAAATTGAAAGTCAGTGGTTTGCGGTTCCAGTGGTGATAGTGCTCTGGGAGCAATTCCAAGTGGACAGACAAAACATTTGAATGAAATAGCCATAGATAGGATTGTGGCAGCAGAGTTCTGGGACAGTAACTCTGTAACTCTGGCCCACAGCACCTCTTGCAGTTGCCCTCCCTTAATATGATTAATTATTGGCAACTGCTGAGATATTTTTATATTCACCTTACCACCCAGGATTTTTTTCTTTTCTCCTGGAAAAAAAAGTATAACCTTGAGCTGTCAGGAGAACAGAGCTTGGATGGATCCAGAATACTTCAGGGTTTCACTCATGGGAGGCAGCCATTAATTGATGCAAAGGAAGATAGTGCTATTGATTTCACCTTTGCCCTGACACCCACTGATTCCCCCCCCAACCATCCATAAATCTGCTTCAGGAAGTTGGAAGAGCCATTGGCATAACATGGTAGGAGGCAGAGGAGGAAGGAAGGGGAAAGACAGAAATCATTTCCTTCCCTTCTGTTAGCTTGTGCTTGTAGGGCTTTCTTCTTCTGTGAGGTCACAAGACCAGAATGCCCTTGCATTTAGTAGTGGCAGATGGCTTCTACATCAGTGGGCCGATGAATGCATTCTGGATTTTATTCAGGTGCTGAATCTGTTTCTGAAATAGGTTTCTGTACTATTTGTAGCTCCTGTAAAGTTTAGGCTGAAAACCAGAGTGGCTTTGCTGCGCCACTGACATGGGGACACCCTCTGCGACTGTTTGTGCTTGGAGAAGGTCTTGTTCCATCAGTAGAAGTGCACTTTTTATATTTCATTAGAGATTTTATATTTCATTAGAGATTTATATTTCATTAGAGATTTCCTCCTTTCTTTGCTGCCTTGCCTTCAGCTTCTTTGACTGGAGTGTTTATTGATAATGGCAATCAGTTAAATGAAAATTTTGTTGCAAACTGTGTATTTTGTTGGGAGTCTTCTCCAAGTTCAGGCAATTGGACTTTTTGGATCAGTAAAACCCACACACACATTTCTTAAAATAAACTATTCAAACACAGAAATGGGGCTTACCACTTGTTGGATGCAACTCTGAAATGTTATCTTCCAATAAAGTATTACTTCTTAATGTAACCTCTTTTTGTTAGTCAAAGGGCCCTTCCACACTACATTGTTATAGTGCTATTATTCCATTTTCAACACCCTATGGAATCCTGGGATTTGCTGTTTCAGGGAGAAGCATTTAGAATTCTCAGCCAGAGAGCTCTTTGCCCTCAGTAAACTACAAACCCCAGAATTCCACAGGATGTTGAAAGTGGAATAATAGCACTATAACTGTATAGTGCTGAAAGGCACAAAAATTAGTTTAATTACTTATTTGTGTAGCTTTAATTGTTTAATGTAGGGATATTTACTTATTTTATGCCTATAAAAATTTTTGGTCATATGTTTGGTTCTGTTCAGGGAATATACAAATGATTGCATGATTGGGTATTCAAGTTAATATCTCATTATTTGATATAGAAAAAATAACCTCCCGTCTCTCTTATTAGTCACTGAAGACAGAAACTGTTCAGATCCTGGTGCACCACTCAATGGGTTCAGGAAAATGATGGAAGATTCTGCATTTATCAATGGCCGTTATGCAAGAATTGGGACAGTCATTACCCTCTTTTGCAATAATTCCTATATTCTCAGTGGCAATGAGCAAAGGATCTGCCAGGAGAATGGAGAATGGTCAGGGAAACAGCCAATTTGCATAAAAGGTAATCTAGACACTCTTTTCTACAACCTGTAAAAACTGCTTTATTTTATCATACAAGCTCTTTGCAAACAAATGTTGGCACAAGGATTGGTTGGCATCTGATACTGAGATAGACAGAGTTGCCATTCCTCAACTGTGAAAGATATTAGTAATGATTACAGTAGCTATAAATTCATAGGTTTTACAGCTGTTACAAACCCAAAATAAAATGCCCAAACATAAATAGTATAGCTGTGTTTCATTGGCCCTTTCTGCTGGACGATGCTCTTGCATGTCCCCAACGCTTTTCTCATGCCACTGGCTGCCTGCGGAAGGGATTGTGAGGAACACGTTCCATCCTTCTGGACTGCAGCTGACCTTCTTCCCTTGCTGCAGTGAGGGAGGAAGCAAATAGATTGCACTTCTGGCCCTTCTGCATGGCCAGCTGTGATGGAAGGCTTGCACGATCGGGGGTCATTGATGGATGATCGCACCAGCTGGTGACAGGAGAAGGGTGAGACTGCAATGGTGTCATGTGGAAGTGACGTCACTATCCTGCTCCTCTCTTTTCCCCATGCCGGGACACTGTTGTTCTGTAGAAATGGCCATTGTTTCATATGGGAATCCACCTGGGGTTTCAGGCTGTGATATCTTTTTGACTTGGTAGGGTTATAATGACTTCCAGATCAGTTTTGACCATCTGAGTATTTACTACATTTGCATGTCTTATGGCATCAGCGTTTGTGCTTGTAAGGCCTCACCTGCGTCCCTTCAGTTTCACTCTGTCATCCTGCCAGCAATCAGACACTGCAGTCCTATGTATACATACTCAGAGGTAAAGCCTAAATCCAGTTGATCGTCCCCACTGGCGCAGACTCACTTAATCAATTGTTGTTGTTGTTGTTATATGCCTTCAAATCATCTCTAGCCTATTTGGCACACTTATTCAGAGCAGATTTACCATTGTCTCCCTCTAATGTCTCTAAGGGCTGCCCAAGGTCACCCAGTGAGTTTCCATGACCAAAAGAATTCGAACTCTGATCTCTAGGAATCCTAATCCTGCACTCAAAACCTCTACACTATGCTGGCTCCATTGACCAGTAAATCAACATTTTTGTAAATGTTGCAGATTGAGGGGATCTGCTCTGAGATTAGCAATTAACCATGACTTATTTAGTTCAGTAGGTGTTATCACCAGATGAGCGTGTACAGCAGAGATGTATAGTTTGTGCATGTCCATATGTTGTTGGACTACAACTCCAATGATCTCTCACCATAGGTTGTGTTCACTGGGGGGTGATGAGAACTGCAGTCCTACAGTGTATGGTTTACGGCTTCCTATTATCATGACTTGTTGCTAACTGATAGATATTGATCTGTTAACTGTTAATGCACACGTATGAATTGTTAATGTACACCAATGAGTGACACATAGCTATCAAAACATATCTATTGTTTGACTAGATATGTATTGGATTACACTGTTGGGATCCCTCTTAATTACAGGCTAGTTTAAAGTATTTAAACAGATAACATCCATTTTAAATACATAGCTAAAACATCTCCCTAAATAACTGTCCTGAAAATAAAATACAGAACCTGGTTTTTAGCGTACTGCTTCCCCTTCATCTGGAGTCATAATTATCAGGGTCAAGAAGGAGTGGACAGGGATATGAACCATAATATTTGCGCTCTGAACATGGAAAAGGATTGTGCAAAACTATATTTTTTCTAGCTTGCAGAGAGCCAAAGATCTCTGACCTGGTGAGACAGAAAGTTCTGCCAATGCAGGTTCAGTCAAGGTGAGATTGCAATGCCTTAACTACAATGTTAATGAGAATTGTTGTTGCTTTTCCCTCTGTGTCTTAATTTGGGCATTTTCTATTAACTACTCTGATGTTCTGAAAATCATAGTAGGTAGCTGGTTGGATAGATCGGGCGTAGACATTGAAACTGATGGCTTCAACAGGAGACAACGTTATGGACAGAGGTGGTCACACAAGCAAATATATCAATAAGCACTATTGATAATAATATCAATAATAATTCCCCGGGGCCCTTTCACACTACACAATTATAGTGCTATGATTACACTTTAACTGTCTTGGTACACCCTATGGAATCCTGAGATTTGCAGTTTAGGAAAAGAATTCTCAGCCAGAAAGCTCTTTGGTCACAGTAAACTACAAACCCCGGAATTCCACAGGATGTTGAAAGTGGAGTAATAGCACTGTAACAGCATAGTGCAGAAAGGCACGGCATTTCATTCCAGTATAACTCTTTATGGTCCTGTAATGACTTTTTGATGCACATATAATGTAAGTAATGACAAGACCAGACTGCAGGGAATAAGTTTCACACCATCTTGTTTAATCTGATCCCATGGGCAGAATCATCCCTTGGAGCTTATCCAGATGTATAACCCCCGTAATTCCCAGAAGACACAGATCTCTTTCTCTTTCAGTCCTGCCTTTTCCCCAGGGTTGGGATTCAAGATGGCTTACAAATATTGTAAAATGCAGGTAAAACACAAAAACAAAAAACCATTTTAAAAACATACAAAGTTAATGTTAAAACATAAAATTTCCGTAGAATTATATATTTTTTTAAAAAAAATCATTAAATTGTACAGGATACTAAAGGCTTTTGGAAACAATCAGTTTCCAAAATACTGCTAGAATTTTTTTTAAAAAAGCTCTCGCTTTCACCTGTCAACAGAAGAACAGCAAGGAGGGAGCCTATCTAGCATCCTTGGGAAGGAAATACCAGAGCCTGGGAGGGCTGCTAAGAAAATTAGATTTCAAAGGTTGGAAATGATCACATGGGAGAATATGGACCTTCAGATAGTTCCACAGATATTTACTTCTGACAATAATATGCCACTTTATGTGTAGCATGACGTTCTATGGGTAACTTACAACAAACTAGGGATGGGCCAACCAAATCCTTGAATCCTCTGCAAGGATTCAAGATTCCTGGATCTGAATCTCGGCGCCAAAATAGGAGAACAGAATCTTTCGAATCCACCAACCTGCCTGCGCTTGGGGATCAGGCAGGTGGGTGGATTTGAAAGTGATCAAGTCTGCAGCGGCATGCAGGGCCAACAATTGTCAGCTCCCTGCCCTCCCCGGGGCCAGAGCTCACACGAGCACCTGGGGTCGGGGTTGCAGTGGTGTGCAAGGCCAGTGATTGCCGTGTCCCTGCACACCCCAGGTCCTCCACTTGCTGTGGCAGGGGCCTGAAGAGAGGGCGATCACCCGTTTTCTGCACACCCTGGGGGACATGCCAAGTGGACAATCACCCATTCTCTGCATATCCTCAGTCACTGAGTCACTGCTGGGGCTGTCTGTGCCCACTGAGGCTACCTGTGCCCACTCCTGCTGCCTGTCTCCATGGCTGCCTCCCTCTGAAAGGTAAGCAATCTCTATTAAACCCTTTTAAAAAACAGGATTCGAAAGATTTGAGATTTGTGAAATTCATGGATTCCCAGAACCTTCCAGGGATTTGGATCCGGATTCAGATTCAGAAAATTCTGGATTCGTCCCATCCCTACAACCAGCAAACATCAAAACAGTGTAAATGCAGAAAGTTGTTTTTATTTATTAATTTATTAATTTACATCCCACCTTTCTTCTTTTAAAAAAATACTTTTATTAATCATCAAATTTAAATACATAAAACAACACATAAGGGGATGAAAAAGACACAAAAAACAAGGATAAAAACAAAACACATCACAACTACCTAAAACAAACACACAAAAAACTTCTTAAATTAAAAAGACAATCCTCCCCCCAAAAAAACCTAAACTAAAGCAGAGCCAAAAGTATAGACACATGGCTTCTAGCCCCTCAGCTAATGGTTATAAGATAAAATAATAAATCTACTTCATTATATCCCAGCTTTTCCGCCAAAGCTTAAAACAAATAGAAATAGTATAACACAAGAAACAAGATTCCCAGCTATCTTGGAATTATTCATAAAACATGCATTTTACTTTGTAAATTTCCTTGTTGTCCTATGAATGGAGGGGGGTTGGCAGAGTTATGAAGAAGAAGCTAGAAGAAACTGCTGGACATGTTTTTCCTAGGCTACCATTTTAATTCTGGAATTTATTTCACTGATGTTTCTAAACGGTTTCCAAAGGAAGCACTACATAGAGTGCATTACAGTAATCCGGATGGGAGCTAATGAATGTGTGTGATGCCAGAGCCAGACCTGATATCTTAAGGAATGGGCACAGTTGACACACTGGATATAATTGTTCAAATGTATTGCTGGCCACCACAGAAAACTCACTATCAAGCTCAGGGCTGAATCCAGAAGTACACCCAAGCTATGAACTTGAGATTTCAGAGGGACTGTAATCCCATCCAATACAGGCTGAATTCCTATCAGGATCTCCTCTGTCTTGTCTGGATTGATTTTCCATTTTTTTGACCCTTATCCAGTCTACTTTGAGAGCAGATTCCAGATTAGCACCAAAACAGTTTCCTTGGACTTATATGGAAAGGAGAAATAGTTATGGATGTCACCAGCATATTGATTTGGTCCCTGTTTATATACAAGGAAAGAGGAAATCTTCTTATAGAAATCTGTAACCTTAAGGTACTACTCAGAGAAATTAAGTACAGTCCAGAGAAATTAGCATAACAATTATAAGGCATACTTAAATCCTGAGCCTGGAAAAGTTACTTTTTTAGATTGCAGTTCCTCAAATCCCTCCAGCAGCCTTTAGGACTACAATTCCCAGCAGTCTGGGAATTGTAGTCCTAAAGTAACCTTTTCAAGCACTGTTTTCTGCCCCAGTATTAGGTGTTGCCTAACACTGAGGAGTTTTTTGCACAAACATTTTTGTTGCAAAAAGATCCTGAAATTTGAAAAATTGTAGATTGTTGACTATTTTCTTAATGGAATCCCCTTTCTCACTGAGCTTGAGAAAATGTGTGATTATTCTTTACATCCCTGTGACTGCTTAATGTATCTACTGATAATGACACAGTAATGACACGGTTTTTGTCTTTTGGTTATATTCTCATTTTGTTTATGCATCAAAACAGAGAGACTCCCTTGCATAGACTCTATTCATCTGCATTTAACAAGCAGAAACTGGAAGCATATCCAACCAAAAAACCATCACTGCCATTTGGAGAACTACCTCCAGGCTTCCAACATCTTCACACACAGCTTCAGTATGACTGTATTTCTCCCTTCTACCGTCGCCTGGGAAGCAGCCGAAGAACGTGCCTGAAAACAGGAAAATGGAGTGGGAGAGCCCCTTCTTGCATTCCCAGTAAGACACATTATGAAGTATGCAACAACACCTTGCAAAATTACCAAGAAAGTGTCAGTAATAATGAAGTTTTTATTAACATGCTTTACACAACTTAGCCATGCCAACTTTTTAGCTATCACAGTAAGTACATCATATTCATACAAATCATAACGTATTTATATGGCTCATGTGAACTGTTCAGAGTCATTCCTAGTCGTTATCTCTATAAGCCTTATTGTAGCCTGGTAAAGTAAGCCAGTTTTATTTCACCCATATTGTTCATTTGGGAGCACAAGCAGGCAGCGATACTGCAACAACAGCTGCTAATCTAGTGTCACCTATTAAATTGTCAGATACAGATAGAATAGTGGCTAATTTTACCTCATCTACTAAATGTATATATACAGTTTTCTTAGGATGCCGTCCCCAGGTTTACCCCAACATCTTTGTGGAGGGGGTATGTTGCAATGAGCCCCCAGCTGGCACTGCAGCTTCCAGGCCTAGTCAAGCTGCTTCTCAGCTTAAGGCTAGGACAAAGTCTTGCAATGGCAAGGCCATCATGAGACTTCAGCATAAGACCTATCTGCAGATCACACACATGTTTCAGGCAAAGTCTCATTAGGTTTCAAGTTTTGTGAGACTTCTGGAGATTTCCAGCAGGCCCATATAAAGGCCTCACTTGGCCATTTTCAGCCAGACCTTCAACGCAACCCACTTCCCTTCCCTTTGTGCCATTATACTCCCTTGTGAATCCCCAAGTTGAGGTTGTTTGCTTTCAGGGGCAGGAAAGGAAATTACCCATTTTATTGTGGCTTGTTATTGTCCAATCATTTCATGAGGGACTGGGATCAGGACTATTCACCTTATCAACACTGACCATGGACAGATTTCTTGCACTGCTTTGTCACAACTGGCTGTTGTGCAGGCAGGGAGAGGACACTGAGCACTAGTTAAACTTGGAGGAGGTTTAGAATGTGACAGAATTCAGATTATTTGGTATGTTTGGTATTTTTCTTATGTACTGTTTGGGTGCTATATGAACTTATAATTTGGACCCAGATAGTTTTAAAGATAAAAGAAGTTTGATTGCTTTTTTTTCTTTTTCTTTCTTTCTAGTTTGTGGAAAGACAGAAAATATCACTCTTCAAAAACCATCTACAACCAGGTGGCCTTGGCAAGCAGCCATCTATAGGAGACCCAACGGGGTGAAGGCTCCCACTCACAGAAAGGGTGCATGGATACTGATTTGCAGTGGGGCCCTGCTGAATGAACGCACAGTGGTTGTGGCAGCTCATTGTGTCACCAATTTGGGGAAGATTACTGTTCTCAAAACAGCAGATATCAGAGTTGTTCTTGGGAAGCACTACAGAGATGATGATCGAGATGAGAAGACTGTGCAGAATTTACGGGTGAGTAGGATGTTGAATCACTATGACATGATGCCTACATACAGATGGATACTGAGCCCTAAAGAAAATAACTGGATGACAATCAGGACTCTATGTATGTAAAGAAAAGACACTGGAAATGTTACTTTTTAAGACTACAGTGTTCAGAATATCTCATTCAGCACGGCCAGTCATCTCTGTTACCATGCTGGCTGGGGTATTTTGTGACCTGTAGTCTGAAAAAAAAAAAGAAACCTTTTCCAAGCTTTGAAAAAGAGACCATTGGGCGACTGCAAGCATACAGATAATTTCTCAGAGATAATTCTTACTGAAATGAAGATTTTAATTAATGTGAGTTTAAGATTAACATGCTAGAAATCATTTGGTTTTGAAGTCAGTCCAATTAAAAGGAACTATCTGTGTTCATTTATTTCTGTTATTCTCTGTATTGCATTTCTCATTCATTATGGTTATTATTTCTTCATTAAACATTTGGTGCCCCAGATAAGATAGTTAAAGTGTGTGTGTGTGTATGTCAGAGAGAAGAGAGACCAAGAGAGATGCAGACAGAAAGACAGGCAAAGGCTGCGGCCATTTCCACACTACAGTTTTAACATGCTGCTATTCCACTATCAACCTCCTACTGAATTCTGGGGTTTGTAGTTTAGGGAAGGTCACTTCAGATTCTCAGCCAAAGAGCTCTTTGGTCTCAGTAAACTACAAACCTCAGAATTCCACAGGGCATTGAATATGGAATAGCAGCAGTTTAACACTGTAGTGCGGAAATGGCCTGAGAGTGCCAATTTATACCAATATACTGTAATTAGCTAGTAAAACGTCTAAGGCAGACTAATTAAATTAATTGTATACAAAAGACATGAATCTGGCATGTGAGAATCTCATGATGCAAATTTAATTATTCCTGTCCTATAAAGACAGAAAGTTATCCTATTTTTATTCTCTTGTCATATGACTATGGTTAGATTTATGAGTATGTATCAGTCCCATTAAATCCTAAACTAATATTTGAAGTAATCTGATACTTTGTCATTTGTTATCAGAAAACACATTTGTAACCACAGGGTGCATGCTAAGAATGTTTAGAATATTCCCCAAAATTTACCATTCTCAACAAAAGAGACACATCTGGCCAAGAAATCAGCCTCCACAAGAGTTGTTGTCTCCAGTGTTAGAACAAAATAAGGAGAACTTTTTTCATTTGACATTTTTGTTAATTTGTGCAATAATAAATAAAACTGTTCTCTTTGTTGCCTTTGTGAAGCAAAGTGCAGATACACAGCAAGTGCAGATGAATTGGAAGATTTATGAAAAAGACACAAACAAACCTACTTGATGTTTCCAATTTTTAGCAGACCACACAACCATTGTCATTTATGTCACCATCACAGTTTTTCCCAAGTGCACAATTTTGCACCAGAAATGTTCTTTAAACTTGTGAAAAGTTGCACCAAAAAGGATAGGAAATATCTCATCACCTTGATTAAAAAATTGTGCTTTTTCTCATCTTTACATGCAAAGACAAGACAAGTGCATGCTTATATCACTATCCTACATCCTATATCATCCTATATCCTACATCCTATATCCTATATCACTATTCTTTTCCTCTAAGTCATTCTACGCATTAGGATCTCATAGCCTTACAAAATTCTCCCATTCATTTGCTAGTACTTTAAAAGAAACTTTCTAGCTACAATGAGAAGCATAGTAAAGTCTGCTGATGATTCCTAAATTATCTTCTAATGCAGGCTAAGGAAACCTCTGGCCAGTGGAAGTCTGTTGGCAGGCCTCCTGACAGGCTGTGCCCTGGGATTCCTTTCTTGGCTTTGTTCCTCCTCCTCATGCCCAGACAGGAAACGGGCAGGAGAAGCAAAACTAGACACACTTGTCAGAAAGTGTTTGGAAGCATCAGCTGATAGCTGTTCACTCTTCCACCACCCTTTTTTACAGTTTGGAAACCTGAGTATTGTGGATTTCATCTGCTTCTTTTCTATTACTGGTCCTGGTTGATACATAATATTTCCCCTTCCCCATCTTGAAACATCCTTCCCCTGTGAGTGTCTAAGAAGAAATAATGCACAGAAAGGATTTTGCCATTCAAGTATAAAATGTATGCAAATCTTTCAGATTAAGTCGTTTAACCTTCCAAGTTGAGTTCCAGCTTAGTGATTGAATGAAAATGTTTGGCTCTTCTATGCCATCCTGCATCCATTACTTTCCATTAATAATAGAGTATTAACAGATAAGCAGCCATTTGGCCTCCTATTCAGTATTGTCATCTACCGTTAGATCCTAAGTGTCAGAGAATCAGTAGGAAAAACAGAGCTACCTCCCAGTGACTAGTTGAAATGTCTTGAAATTTCTTCAATTTCATGTTTCATGTCAGTGTTAAATTGAAAATGTGGTGGATAAAATATTTTGATGATGGAATCCTAACATTTAGTTCTCTGCTTTTTCTGGATTCTTTCCCAGATTTCAGCCATTATAGTGCACCCTAACTATGACCCTATATTGCTTGATTCCGACATAGCCATAATTAAACTCTTGGACAAGGCCAAAATCAGCAGTCGTGTCCAACCCATATGCTTGGCCTCAATGCGCGACCTTGACCCACCTGACAATGACTTGCAAATAATGATTACTGGTTGGAAGATCCTGACAGATGTTGGTGATCCAAGCTACAAGAATGACACCATCCGTATGGGGAGTGTTCAGATAGTTGACTCCCTACTGTGTGAGCAGCAATATGAGGAAAATGGAATCCAGGTCAGCGTCACAGATAGCATGTTTTGTGCCAAGCAGCATCCTACTGCTTTTTCCAATATCTGTCCTGCTGAGACTGGAGGGATTGCAGCAATACCTTTGCCAGGAAGATCATCTCCCGAGTTAACCTGGCATCTCATGGGGTTAGTAAGCTGGGGCTATGATAAAACATGCAGTCTAAAACTTTACACTGGTTACACCAGAGCAATTCCTTTCAAAGACTGGATTGAGAAGAACATGAAATGAACCAACCAGTCCAAAACTGTTTCTTTTCTTTAAAAAAAATATGTTAAATGTATCAGTTTCTTTCCTAGTCTTTGATGCTTAAGTTTCTTATAGCATTGAAGGAAGATTTATGGGATAAAACTAAAGCAGGTGCCTCAGAAATTTGCCACAGCATCTAGCTGTTCAGTGAGGCCTGTTCATCTATGCCAGATGCTCTGATTGTGGCAGATGATTGACGTGGCTCAATTGTATCCTTTCTCCTGGTGGGAGCAAGTATGCTTGGATTATGGGCTGGAGTAGAAACATGGATAACCAGAAATAGCTGTATTCATTCTGTATTTAATGATCATCTGGGTAAAATATTTTGGATGTATTTTCATCAAAGTCTAAGATAGTTAGAGGATTGAAAAGAAATAATTAAGAGACTGGATGAATTTGCTATAGTCTAACCTGTTTGTATTTGCCATATTTTATGTTATATTTTTCCTCTCACAAATATTTTACACACTCAAATAAACAAAGGTTTGTTTTAAACCTGAAACTAACATTTGATAATGCATTTGGATTATGGCTTGCATGCCAAGTAATGTCTATCTGCCATGGGATTGTGAATATGAGAAAGAATTCTGGGGTGTGATCCAGAGCATACAGTTATATCATGTGGAGTGTTGTATTGCTGTTGCTATGTGTCTTTAAAAAGTTCACAAAGGAAATTTTCCAAGTTCTTCTGAAGACATATCTACCGCTCAAGTGATACCCTTACCCAGCCTGGCTCCTTGTAGATGTGTTCGCAACCTGAGCCTCATGATCCTCCAGCCAGCCAACTTTGTCTTCTGCCCCTTTTCTTTCAAGGCACATCAGTTGGCTTGGTAAGCTGATCCACAAAAGAGAGAAGGATACTAGAAGAGGTATGCTCCATAAATGGTGTGCAAATACATTTAATCAGATCTTCTAAAAAGATCATGCCAGTTTCTTTTAGATTGTTCTTTGCTAGAGTCCTATTAGAACAGATGAGAGGCAGAAATTCTTACCAAGATCACAGCACGCATAAAGGGTTCAAGTCTTTACCCCACCGAATCCTATGCAGTGCTTTCCACCATTATTTGGTTTGCCTTTTCCCTCTACATTAGAGATAGAAAGGGATAGAAAGAATATTTGAAAATATTTTTAAAAATGGCAGAGAAACATGTTTCTGAAGTGTTGGCAAACCCCGATAAGGAGAACCCTGGACTGACAAGAATCTTTGTATTTCAGGACTTATTTTGCACAAAATTCGCATGTGGAATTTCCCCCCAAAAAATCCCAACATTTTCTGTTCAGGAAATAATAATATTTTCATGCGGAAGTATTATCTTCTGTACAGAAAATGCTGTTTCTATTCAAAAACAGCAAGTGCAAATTTTGCAAAGTCCAAGGCTTTGAATAGTTTTTTAGGTAGTGGTATTTCAGTTGGGTATTCAGGAAGGAACAAAAGTGTAAATTCTATATTGCATTTGCTCCTATATTATATTTTATTTAGGGCTTTAATATTGCACCTGAATGTTGCAGTAATACTGAGTGGTTCGAATCCTACAGTCCTGTAGTCAAGTCCTGCACTGGCACCCTATTGGATGCGTGGAACTTTTGGGACAGCACAAATGTGTCAGATTTAATACACAGTTTGTTATACTGTGGCTGAAATATATATATTGAGACTTAAAGTGTAATTGTGTTTGCATTATTCAATTATAGTTGGCTCCATAGAACTCAGAAAGAACTGTTGTATATCAGGTACTGTAGGCCAACAAAATGCTTCACTGTTTTAAGGCAAGATGTGAACCCAAAACAAAAGATGGCAATGGGCACAGCTTGACAATGAAAAAAGAAGAAAGAGAATGACTTTCTCAAACAATTCCACATGGTTCTTTTGAGTCATCTATAGACTAAAAATATTTGGACAAAACCTTTCCTACCAGAAGTGGGAATCGTGCATAGACTCAGAAGTTGTTAGACTACAGCTTCCAGCATGCCTCACCATTGTGTATGCTGGCTATGGCTGCTGGGAGTTGCAGTCCAGAAACATCTGGAGCACTGCACAATTTTCAATGCTGCTGTGAAAACAGATTTTGATGCTGAAAGTGATAGTCTACAGACAATATGCTTAAAGTATTTAATAATACAATGCTGCTTTCTCAGATGTAAAACCCACAGAGTTCAGTGGTGCTTATTCCAATGTAACAGTTTAGAGAACTGCAGCCTGAGAGACATGTCTCTGATACTGCAAGTGTCTATATGAAAGGAGTGAGCAAGCAAGTTTCAAGAGTGCCCTCTCTTATTCCACTCTAAGATTACTCCCCAAAATGGTATATCCACTCCTGACTGTCAGTCGCTGCCTCTGCTATTAGTGACCCTCCTGAAGTTGTTTTTCCTTTTAAAATTCCTTCGGGATTCTGTTCAGGCATTTGATAGAGAATATGTAGGGCTAAAATTCAGGACCGGGGGTTGTGTGGCATTTAAGTATCATCTGTGTCCACTTTTGCAGTCACCTAGATGTATATTAGACCTTTGCCTTTTGGTTTCTTGCTCATAGGGGCTTTGTAACTATGTTCAGTTTGCACTGGATTTCTGGGAACACATAGGTCTGCTACTGCTACTGCTTCTCCAACCCTGCTCTAAAGTTTGTTATGTTTTTAAAAATGGGATTTGGCAGGCAGTCTTTAGTGTATTACACAGTTGCAGGTGAGTGCGTATACATACTTGTTAATGTACTGCTTAATTCCCCCATAAAGCCATATTTTCTGGTAAAATCTTCAGAACAACCACTAATGCTATTCCAGGCTGACTAGAGTAGAGCAAAACATCCAGCTTCACTCAGCTTACATTGTGCAGAAGAGGTGACGAAACTAGCTATGTTTCCTGGCTACCTGGAGCATGCTAAAATTTGCCTTTTGCTGAAAAGTGGTACCTTGTCTTCTCTGAATCAGTGCAATAGGAATTATATGGCCAGACAGATGCTGCTGAACTGCATCTTTCAGCATGCTTCATCATTGGCTATGCTGGCAAGGGCTACTAGGAATTGTAGTCCACCAACATCTTGAGGGCTGAATGAGTCCTGCCATTGTACCAGAGCAATCACCACCACCATGGTTTGATGAAATTTCATAAGGGGTCAATATGTGGAGACTCTGTCTGATCTTGGATACTGAGCAAGGTCAGCTCTGGCTAGTACTTGGTTGGGAGACGGCCAACAAATATCAATTACTATAGGCTATATTTCACAAGATGCCACTTATATTTTTTGCCTAAGAAAATGCTATGAAATTCATGGGGTCACCATAAATCAACAGGTGATTTGAAAGCACATACACATATATATAAAACAACTGGGCAAATTTTACATACATTAAAATAAGGGTGAGAACCAGGTGGGTGGGACTCAGGTGGGAATCCAGATGCTTTTATTGTTACTATTTGCTGTCAAGTTAGATTTGACCACTTGTGAACCCATGAATAAGAGCCCTCGAAGAGCCACAGTCATTTTGGTCCTGCTTAGGTTTTACAAATATTGCAAGGCTGGGACTTCCTTGATTGAATCTATCCATCTGTAATGTGATCTTGGTCTTCCTCCTACTGTCTTCGACTTTCTCCAGCATACTCATCTTTTCCAATGAATCATAACAGATTGTAGTTTGCCATTTTCTGATCATTGTCTATGTTGGCCAGAATTGCTTGAAGCTGCAGTCCAGCAACCCTTGAAGGTCTGCACAGTTCTCATCCCTTTCATACCTACAGCCAGAAAATGTTAGGGAACTCGACTCAAATTGTGTGGACTCCCCACTTACTGCCTTGGAAGAAGGTGCCAGAAGTTAACCACTGAATAGGTAGAGTTTGCTCTCAGCTAATGCAGCCTTTCAAGCCTTTCGAGCCACTTTTCTGGAACCGTGGATACTGCTGCTCCTTCTGCTACCACAGACAATCAGGAAATGCAGTGAAAACACTGGAGCAGCCATGGATATACTCCCAGAACAATGTGACCAGAAGTACAAAGGAGAGCTGTGGTAAAATTATTCCCTACTCAGAAGATAGACCTGTCAGTCACAAAATTTTCATGCATGTGTGCGCACACACACATGCACACATGTGTCTCATCCAAGTGGTTTTCTTAAATGGAAAACTGGGGAGGGAGCTATCAATCTTTGCAAACACATTACATTTCTCTCTGCCCCTCACAAAGCTTACAGAGTCGCAAGACTGACTTCAGATCAATTTGCAAAACACTTCACTGATTCTAAATGAATCCTCAATCTGTCCAATTCATTCATTCATTTCAACTCCAAGGTACAATCCTAGGCATAATAAAGTGCTTTTTCTGAGCAAAATAAAGTGTCTGAAGGGGAAATGCTTTGAGGTCAGCAGGGCCTCAGATAAGTGGATAATGAGCCATCCATATTCACCTGGAAGTAATACCTGCTGAATTCAACAGGACTTAACTTTTGAATAGACATATACTGGGTCCTACCATACATGACTGATATACATGTCTCACTATTCTAGTATCAGTGTTCTTAAACTAAACACATTTTCACGGCTAGCAATATGACCAAGACTAATAATTATTAGTAAGACAGAGACAGAGAGAGAGAGAGAGAGAGAGAGAGAGATGTAATATTTTGCTCTATGTCATTTTTGTAAACTTTCTATCTTCTGGCGACAAGCCCAGACCCATTTGATTGCTAGTTGTATAACACTTATGTTGCACATGTAGGACTAAATATTACATGGTAGGGATATAGATACTATCAAAAAGCTGCCAGTCAAAAGTTAAGTTCAGGTCCCTGCAGACTGACTAGTCATATGGTCACTTTTATTTTGCTGCTATACACCCTAAGTGATTCAAGTTTGATTCAAGAAGAGAATTTTTTTATTTTCAGAGGCACTTTTGACAGTTTGCTTAACATTACTGCCACACTTGTCAAGCGACTCACCCTACTCTCCCCTGCCCCCAAATGATAGCATTTATTGAGACATTCTCTATGCCAGTGTGTCTTTGGGAAGCAATGAATGAGTATAACACTGAACGCATAATGAACCAACCATACATGACTTGATGTCTCACTGTTTGATTACCAAATGCTAAAAAATGGAATATATGCACTGCCTTAAGAATACCAGGTCTTATTGAAATAATCACAACTAATATAAAATCTCTGCTTTGCAATGTTTGATCTAGGCTGACTATCATTATTTGATGCTGTAATCGTTGTTGTAATCCTTGCATATTAAGTGTAAATACAGACTATTAATAAGCTGGACAAAGCTAAAATGACCAAATATCCTATTTGCTTCGGAGATACTTAAAGAAGGAATTCTATCCTGTCTGCTTTTTTCTGTTATAGTAATCTAACAAGCCATACCTTGTGGAATTTCCCTGCCTACATAACTGCTAAATGATGCAGAGGTGTTATCAAGATTAACACTGTGCAAGTTACAACTCTGGCAGAAAAAAACAACATAAATGATTAAAGTAGAAGGCTCTGATCTGATAAGAAAATAGAGACAATGAGTACAGAAATAATGGAAGTCAATAAAATTAGTGAGTATAGAAATACTGGGAGTCAGTAAGAATAAAATAGGGGTGCTAGACTTAAAGCATAGGAGACTGTTTCTATCATTAGGTTGAATGAAGGAGTCAACTGAGGCTGCTGGGTTGCTAGGAAGTTTGGAGAAGTTCTGCTTTTGGACCTTGGGAAGTTGAGTTCAACAAGTAACTTTTCCAAACACCAGAATGGTATGTACTATATGGTATAAATGCCCTTAGCCCCCCTAGATTTAGTAGGGCACAGAGCTTTGAAATAAATGTTTTATTACCTCTCAGGGCACCTTCTGTACAAGGATGTGTTGCAGTGGGGTGGGGAAGATAGGAACCATTGCAGTAGTTGTTGCTTGTCACTCAAGAAAGTCACATCCAACATCTGCTGAAATTCCCTCTTTTACACAACTGTTAAAGGTTCAAGAGCCATCTCCAGTTTTCACTTTGATATAACCCTAATTCTGAGACAGGATGTAGTCTAGAAGGAAATTTGAATTGACGTGGAAGGGAATCAGTTAGCCCAGCATCTTTAAGCAAAGAAAGATAGACTATTTTATCAGAGGCATTTCTAACAAGGAAAGATTTCAAACATTCCAAACTAGAGAAGTCAGAAAAGAGAGAAGTCAGGTCAAGAAGAAGGCTGTTCCTGTCAGTGTAGTTAAGAGTTTTGGCTAGGGTCTGTATCACATATTGCATTGCACTGACCAAACAGCACGTAACAGCAGATGAAGATGAACTGGGTAGATGTAAAGGAGGTATTTCTCAGATAAGCGACAAATGAGTCCCCTGCTGTTAAATCACTTCTGTGCCTTTGTTCCAAAGGTGCAGTTAAGTAATGTTAGACCTTGGATTTAATACTTGTATGGGCTCCTTTCAGTTGGTCATGTTTATTAGCTATACTTTACGGGGTATACAGTTCATGTGTCTCCAACCCCGCCTTTGGCACTGCCACTCCATACTTTGCAACTGTTTCTGCATTCCTGACATACTAGACCAACAAATCACAATCTGCCGACATTGATTTTTTGAAAGAAAGAAAGAAAGAAAGAAAGAAAGAAAGAAAGAAAGAAAGAAGGAAGGAAGGAAGGAAGGAAGGAAGGAAGGAAGGAAGGAAGGAAGAGAAAGAAAGAAAGAAAGAAAGAAAGAAAGAAAGAAAGAAAGAAAGAAAGAAAGAAAGAAAGAAAGAAAATGCTGAACATGTGCAGTTTTACACTTTGCTTAAATCATGACACCAGCATGACCAAAGAATCAAGTGGAGGTTGCTTCTACTGTCTTGCTACTGAGGAATAAGCTCCATTTTGTTGTGGGAAAGGATGATGTATTTCTAAAGTAAAGAAATAAAGTACTTGTAAGTGGTTTGTTTACTATTATGATTGATTTTAGCTGTATTCTGTTTTAAATTGTATGTTATAAGCAATCTTGGGTCCTGCATTGGGAAAAGATAAATGAATAATCATGTACATGCCCAGACATCCATTCCTTACTATATTTACAAAAGGAACATATATTGCCATGAAGACCAGAGTCAGCCTTGTTGCCCTGCTTTTCCTCCCATCCCCAGTGCTTCTAGGGTGGTAGCGATGGCAGCAGTTTGGGATCTTACTCTGATCTTGAGGCCAGAACTTCAGAAATATCACTTTTGTGGGGATTGCCTCTCTCCAGATTATCCCCAGCTGGGATGCCCAATGTGAGCAAGCTGGCTGGGGAATTCTAGAACTGGTAGTTATTTTTTTTTTAAGTTTCCAAGCTTTCCCTGAAAGCCTTGCCAGCTTAACTGCACTACTGTTTGGTTTGGCATCCTTTAAAAACAGTGCAAACATTTAGGGAGAAGGTTTAACCCAGCCTTCCCATCTTGAGGAGAGGGTATTTAAACCATTGTTGTTTTTAGCTGTGTAGGATTTTTCATCCTTCAAATAAAAGCTACTATTCCAGCTTTATACTCACTTGAAGAATGATTTAGAGGACTATAGCAGCCGGTGTTCCACTTTAGAAGAATACCTATTATTCTCTTTTCTGCCTTGTTCCAAGGAAGTTAATCTACTGCCTACTTCCCAGAATGCCAATTAAGAGAAATTGTTTAGCGAAGAAAACTAACTAAATGCTTGTAATTTCCCGGGAAAGTCCAGTTCCGACTCTTTCCCATGCCCATTTCAAAAAAGCACTGATTTACCACATCTCCAACAGAGGTCAGCAGAGCTTTGGAGGACTGGCTTTAAATCACCAAAGCTTATAATTGCAAAGAAACTGTTCATATTTCCAAATTAAATCATCCAGATGCACATGGTTATATTCTCATTATTGCTCTCTGGGAATAACCATGCTTGCTGAAGTTTAAATTTCTAAAGGTGTAAATTTTCAGCAGCAGTCTCACCTCCTGAGCTGCCTTATTGTGTTCACTTAGTTTGATGAAGAATGCTGTGTTACTTGTAAGACTGCATATATGTCTGTTTAAGACAGTGGATTTGATAAATGGCACATCATCTTACTGTTTTTTATGTTGGTTTGTCCTTTAATATGAACAGAACCACACTGTCCTTGAGTGCTTGCTAGAAAAGCAGCAGCAAGAAAAAAAAAATGGGAGTACTAGCCTTAATTGGGCCACTCACTTTCATGTAACTACCCCCAAAGGAAAGGGTAAGTGAAAGACCTATTCAGAAGACATCACAATGCATCCAGCTAATTTTAATCCCAGCTAGATGAATATAGGATTGGAAACCAATAATTTTAGTTGCGTATGAGAGTTAAGAAAGAATAACTGGAGGAAAGAAAGACAAGCACGTTGTTTGAATATAGCACTGCATTTATTCCCCACGACATAACATTTGTGTTTGTTTGTTTTTAGCAGAAGAAGAAGAATTAGGAGCAATACTTCAAGACTGCTACAGCTGCTCTCTAGGCTCTTAAATAAGCAGTCAGATTTCTGGAAATTGTAAATTTCCAGCAACCTCCGTAGTTCTCAACCAACTACACCAAGCACTATCAGTCTACGTGGATACTGTATAGGGGAACTGAGGTTGCAAGCCTACCCGCGCGGGTTCCACGAAAAGTCCTGTTGAATTCTATGGGACTTTCTCCCAGGGAAGCAGACGAAGCACTGTAATCCTAGGCCATTTCCGCACGAGCCTGTTATAGCGCGACGATTCCACTTTCAACATCCTCTGGAATCCTGGGGTTTGCAGTTTCGGGAGGGGCCGGCCGGCCCCTCCCGAAACTGCAAACCCCAGGATTCCAGAGGATGTTGAAAGTGGAATCGTCGCGCTATAACAGGCTCGTGCGGAAATGTCTATCTTCGCGAGACACACAGAGAAAGGAGAGAGCGCAGCACACCGCCTCCTCCTCTTCTCTCGCCATCTACGGACGCACGCGACTGTGCGCCCGCGCGCCCACTCTGTAAAGCTGCCCTTTGTCTCGTGAGTATTAATTCATTAGTGCGGCTCCTCCCCCTCCGTCAGCGTCCCAATCGGATATTCCAGAGGCAAGGTTTTAAAGGACAAGAAATGTGACAGCAAGCAAGGGGGGGGGGAGGGAATTTAACGCTTTCTCTGAGGGCCAAAATCAAAGCGTCTCCCCCCACCATCAGAGCAAATAATAGGCACGGCCAGAATTTTAAAGCAAAAGGGCGGCCAGCAGTAGTGAGAAGAAAGATAACCCGCGCGCACTGATCAGCCAGAGTTTTAATTGGCTATTTGATTGGAGGTGCGGGGGTGGGGGGTGGGACAAGGGCGGGGAGTGGCAGCGCCTCCTAAGCAGACAAGGCGTGGGGGAGATCCCACCACACGCAGGGTGTGAAGAAGAGGAGAGGGATGAGCTCGTAAACATCCCTTCGTTAGGGGAGCTGACAGGCGGTCGCCGCCGTCGGGACCTGAAGACCGAGCGAGCACAAAGGGAGGCGAGCGTCGGCGCTGCGGAGACATTTGAGACACTTCGGCTTTTGTTGTGTGTTCGGTTCTCCCCTCCCCTCCGGCCTGTCAGCTCATCGCCTCCGCTGCCGTTCCCAAGGAGGCACTCGAGGAAAAGGCACGAGCGTAAAGGCAAAGGAGGCGAGCCAGAAACACAGAAGGCGGGCGGGGGGAGAGGAAGAGTTGCGCTCGGCCTCCGGCTCCCTCAGCCCCTCAGCCCGGGGTCTCCCTCGCTGCCCGCGTCCGTCCACCCGCAAGGGCTTTTCTCGCTCTCCCCCTCCCCGCCTTATAAACACAACGAGGCAGCCCGGGGCATTTGTTGGAGCGGCAACAGCGAGTGATGTCAGCTCTCGCCTAAAATAGAGAGGGATAGACTGCAAATCCACCGCTAAACCTTCCAATCCAGCCTCTCCGCCAACACCATGGCAATGTGAAAGCACCCACCACCCTTTACACACACACCGCACACACACACACACCTCCCCGCCTCCCGCCTCTTTCTTATTCTCTCTCTCTCTCTCTCTCTCTCTCTCACACACACACACACATTCGCCCTGCTCGCCGTCGCCCACCGGCTCTCCCAGCGAGCGCAGAAAGGCGAACGATCAAAGCGCAGGTGGCCCCGCCGCCGCCTCGGCCCCGCCGCCGTGACCCCCGCCAACCATCTTCTCTTCCCTCCGCCTCCTCTCGCCACGCATTCCCCCCTCCCAGTCGATTTTCTTTCCCGTCCCCCCCCACGCCCGTGTCTTTCTCTCGCCGCTGCCCTTCTCTCCTCAAGGCTGTCGAGCTCGCAGAGGAGACGTGGAGGAAGCTTCGCTCCAAGCTAGAAAGAGGAGGTGCAAAAAGAGGCGGCGGCGGCGGCAGCGGCGGCACGGTGGAGGCAGGAGGTGGGACCGCCCGAGCCCGGCTTTCCTGGATGCTCGCCGTTCGGAGCCTGGAGGATTTTACAAGGCGGGAAGTCCCGGGGGTTTCCGACGCCCGCAGATAGAGAAGCGGAGGAAAGAGCCTCCTTTCCCCTTCGCCTCTCAACTCAGCCCTGAAAGCGACGCGCCCACCCCCCCGTGCCGCTTGGAAGCCCTTGGATTGCTTGGGAAGACCAGACCGGGGACCCGCCCGCCAAGCCCATGGCATCGACTGAAGGGTGAGGGGGCGGACGGGGGGTCTCTGGGCCGGACGGGAGGAGGGGGAGTAGGACGAGAATGGGGAAGAGGGGGGGAGGGGCCGTGTGTTTTTGTGGCTGGAGGCTCTGGCTGGGCTTTCCGCGGGTTTCCTTTCAGTGCTTATCTGCCCAGAGAGATCGGGACCTCGAGGTCCAGCGTACCAACCTGTTTCCAGCGGCAGCGTAAGGCTAGAGAATGGCATTTCAACTATGAGTCTCTCTCCTGAGGAGATCGCTTCCTCTTTCCTGTCAGCCCTTTATTTCATTAACCCTTACAGCGCGAAATGCGATTAAATCGCCTTTTTCTTTTATCTTTTTAAGGAGATGCTTACAGCTGCAGAGGGGGGCTTCCTTCGGAGCCAAGGCGCGTCGCGTCGCGTCCGCTTACCTGGGACTAAGTCTGCGTCGTGCAGACTTCTGGAGGGAGCGCGGAGGGGGCGGCGGGTGCGAGGCTGCAACCCCGAGCGCGCTTAACTGAGGAGACAGGGACGCAGTGGGGGTTGCTTCTAGCTGTAAGGTTGTGCGTTCTGCCCCGCGCCAAGCACCCAGAATTTGAAAACCTCATCTGTGATGTAGAGGAGAGAAACCGACAGGAGGCCCCCCCCCGGCTACCAAATTCTCCAGGAGTTTTGCAATGGCCCCGGCTCGTGCCAGGTGCCGTTACAAGCGCCCGCAGGGGGAAGGCCACGGGAAACCACGCTGATGGGAGTTATGCGGATTACGCAAGAGCGGGAGCATCGCGGAACAAGCAGGCACACGTTCCGGGGCTCTGTCTTTCCGTTGCGCTTAAACTGCACACACGTGCTGGTATTCGAAAGTTTTCTCGGCCTGTTGCGCAATGCTTCCAGAAGGCTCGAGGAAGCCGTTGGCCTTCCTCTCCTGCTTTACGGGCAATTGGTTGGCTCGTTGTTTGCGTTTGGGAAGTTCTGTCCGGGGCAGTCCCCGTGGTTTTGTCTCGTGCTATTAGCCAGGCGTCCGGGCTGGGCGATCTCCTCATGATCCGTGGCGTTTGCTGTCAGGTTGGATCAGCCTGATCTGCTCTGGACGGGACCTTGTGAGGACAGAATGTAAAAAGGAGCCTCTGTTTATATCGGCTGGAGGTGTGGGTGTAGGGATGCGTGCGCCTTTCCGAGGCTAAAAAGAGATTTAAAGCAAACTGGCGTCCCGGGGCGCATCGTGGAAAAAAAAGATGTCAATCCGGCTATATGGAGAGCGCTAAAGTAGGTGTTCTCTATGTGGGACAAAACTTGGAGGAGCTACTTTGGGGTGGGTGTGGCAATTCTAGAAACTGCAAGCCACCCGGATGGACATTCTAGTTGTAGTCCAAAAAGTAACCTTTCCTTGGAATTATAATCCAAACAGTAACTTTTCCCAAGCTCCGAAGTGCCACAGCAGGAAACTTGTTAAAAGTACAGGTTGTTGTTGGACTACAGTTTCCAGAATCCCTCACTTCTGGCTATGCTGGCAAGGGATTTGGGGTTTTGCAGTTCAACAACTTCATGAGTCCCTTCCCTGATCTATGCACTCCTGTTACTTTTGAAAGGAATGTATTCTGAAAAATAAGGCTATGTAACTCAGTGGTTTCTGAAGAAAAAAAAATAGCAGATGGCAAATGGCATTCTTGCCTATGTTGGAAGTGAGAAGTCTTCTAAAATTGTTCCTGCCATTCTTGCACTTCTCTTGTTATGTGCCATCAGGTTGGTGACTCAAGGAATGAGAGATTTCTATGAGCCCTGGCCGTCAACTACCCCGCTCAAGTCTTGCAAGTTCAGAGCTTTGGCTTTCTTGATAAAACCAATCCACCTTTAATGTAGCTTTCCTCTTTTCCTTCTATTTTTCACTTTATCTTTTCATGTACAATAGCCTCCATTTAGTCATAATGGGTTCTAATGAGATTTCAAGCTTAATTTGCTCTGGGACTCATGGCAGCCCATGGTCAAAAGGACAAAGAAATAGATCCTAAATCTTCTATGTATAATCTAAAAACAATATCTTTTTCCTCAAGCATTATTATTTTATATATAAATGTATGCAAGTGTAACCAAACCAATTAATACCATTAAATGAGTGCAATTAATTCACTATTATTTCCTTTAATGGGTGACATCCTTCTTAAAATGTGTTCAACATTGACTCAACTGAGTCCCTTATGAAATGCTTCTTCAGAGTCTTATAGAATCATAGAGTTGGAAGAGACCACAGAAGCCATCCAGTCCAAACCCCTGCCATGCAGGAACACACATCAAAGCACTCCCAACAGATGGCCATCCAACCTCTGCTTAAAAACTTCCAAAGAAGGAGACTCCACCACATTCTGAGGCAGCATATTCCACTGCCGGACAGCTCTGACCGTCAGGAAGTTCTTCCTGAGGTTCAGGTAGAATCTCATTTCCTGCAGCTTGAATCCATTGCTCCTTGTCCTAGTCTCTGGAGCAGCAGAAAACCCTCCCTCCCTCCTCGCCATGACATCCCTTCAAATATTTAAACATGGCTGTCATGTCCCCTCTTAACCTTCTCTTTTGCGGAATAAACATCCCCAGTTTTGTAAGCTGCTCTGCATAGGGCA
The DNA here is from genome assembly GCA_948472985.1 of Iguana delicatissima. Classification (NCBI taxonomy): domain Eukaryota; kingdom Metazoa; phylum Chordata; class Lepidosauria; order Squamata; family Iguanidae; genus Iguana; species Iguana delicatissima. The sequence continues at coordinate 535,753 of CAOKZL010000023.1, forward strand.
TGGCTTCCAGAGCCTTCACCATTTTGGTCGCCCTCCTCTGGACATGCTCCGGCTTGTCAATATCCTGCCTGAATTGAGGTGCCCAGCCTTATGTGTCCTTCCAGTAATGGATACATAATGTTTAAAAATAATAGTTTTAGAAACAGCATATTTCTTACTAAATTTACAATTTTCTTGATGTAAGTAAGTAATCATCAATTCATGCAGCTTCTCTAAAAGTACAACAGTATTATTATCCACATATGACAGATGGAGGACTTGAAATAAAGTATCTTGGTTTAGGCCATCCAATACATTAACAGCTAATCTGAAAATTGAATAAGAGATATCCAGCTCATGGCTCACAAAGATGTCTGTGTTATGTAGTGAGGGTAGGAGCTGTAGTCACAAACATTCTGAGAGAGTGCTTAATTGGGAAAGGCTGCACAGTGCTATATCAGCTTATCCTAAAGCATGGTATAGTGGTCTGAGCAATGAACTGTGATTCTGGATACCAAAATCTGAATCCTCGCTTGGCCATGGGAACCCATTGAGTGACCCTGGAAAAGTTATACTCTCTCAGCTTCCCAGTACCACTTTTTAAAAGACAGGACTAGTAGAAATAAGTAAAAATAGGGACAGATGTATTATCAAGCGCTCTGGTTTTTCATGAGAGACCAATGCCACCACTGGGTTCATACCATACAATAAAGTAGTCACCATATATAATATATGACAATATGAAATCCAAATGACAGTCCTGGGGTTGATATACAAAAGGTCTGACTTAGAATAAGGCAGCTTCCTATATTTCTAGTTATTAGATTCGCAAGAACATTCATATATTGTTTCATATATTAACTTACTAATGCTATGTAAAATTGAAATGGGATACTGAGTACAAGCAGAAAGGAAGGTGAGTGCATGGTTTAATTGGCACCGTTGTTGTCCAAACTGTCACTTGGACTGGCAGTGGCGGTTCTCCAAGATTTCAGGGAGGACTCTTTCCTCATCCTGCCTGGAGATTCTGCGCATATCCTGGTAGATTCCCATCCAAGTATTAACTAGATCTGACCCTGGTCAGCTTCCAAAATCAGATAAGTCAGATGTGTTCCAGGCTAAGTGGTGTTTTATACTCCACAGCATTTGGATTTTTCCAGTATGGGAGCTGTGTTTGTAGATCTCTCTATCGCTTTCTAAATCAGAGTTGCTAAGAACTAAGTTTGGGGCAAGAAACATGAGGCCATTGGTTCATACAGCTCAATATTGTCTTCATAGACAGGTAAGTCTTCCTAGCTCACCCCTGGAGATTTTCAGATGTCCTGCATGCAAAGCATGTGCTCCACGACAAAGACTGAAAGTTACTTTTTTTTTGGATTACAATTTGCAGAATCTGTCAGTGGCCATGCTGGACATTCTGGAAGTTTGAGAACTTTTCCAGACTGTTCTGCATAACTGAGCTACAACTCCATCCCTACTCAGACCTCAAGAAAGTCTCCAATAGTAGCAGCTTAAAGTCACTGACTTTTGATTTTTCCTATCAAAATGTTGATTCCCTTGAATGGATGGAGTGGGCTGGCTTTCATATTCAAGGCCTGATGATTGCAGTGTCAGTTGGTGGCTTGAAAGGAGAAACAGGTAAGACTTCCAATGGACCCACAACACTTTGCAACAAAATCCATGTATTCAAGTATTTCAGGACTGTAAGAATCAAGCAGGCTCATATGTAATTCTTCTACCTTCAGGTTTTGTCATGCAGAATGCATGGGAAAAGCTTTTGATTTTCTTGCCTCTGTTGCTACTAAGTATCCATTTCTTTGAGGCACATAGGGTAGTAATTTGGTGGTGGTGGTGGGGGGGAACCTAAAGAACCATTTTGATAGGAAAGGTTAAATAGACTATTGAAGCTATCAGTTCCTATGTTCTCATATTTCAAAGGTTCATTCACACTTGTTAATGTTGGTACTGCTTCTGCTAATCTTAGACACTGGCAAATTATATGAATGAACTTCATTTGAATAACGTAAATAAATGCCAAGGAAAAAGCTATGTGTGTTTCTGGGGAGCAATTACTGATTGCAAATTTATTGTCATGCTTGTCCCACTCCTCTTTTCAAAATATCTTAATCCTGAGATTTATGAATGTGTTGGGGAAAGTAAGATGCTGATAGCCTGGCAGATGAGTGTTCACTGCTGTAACTAATTTAGCTGCAGTAGTAAGAAGAAAAATCTGAAGCACTAACCATCACTGTGCCTTCAATATCTGTACAAGTTACTGAAACTTGTGAGACAGGAGCATAACTTGGAAAGTTTCTTTTTTGGACTACAACTCCCAGAACTTCCCCCCTTAACTGGCCATGGTAATTGAGGGATGCTAGAAGTATCAGGACAGAAGTCCCCACATTTCAAAGAATATATGAAGTTGGAAACTCCAACATGTAATTCTCATCAAAACTGCCCCCACGCCCTTGGTACCTTGCAGGATAGTCTACAAGGCAAAAAGTTCCATGTCTAAACTGCAGGTGGATAAGTGACTTTATGAAATCAAGAGCCTCACTTGCACAAGGCTCTTAAATGGGTTGAACTCATTCACGTACAAGTTTCTACCGATCTTCACTCAGTGCACAGAAGGTTTGGATCATAGTGGCTCCCATGCTAGTGCTGAATCCACTCAGGATTTCTAGTCTGACCTTTAAAGGAGATATCTGAGATGTTGAACTTATTTTGAGCTCCTTGGATAGGAACTTTAAAGTCTGGACTAAAACTTGGAGCAGATTTGCCACCTCACTGACACAAGCAACGACTGGATTTGGGGTGTAGTGATGTTCATAATGGTTCTCTGAAAGGATGGAGGGAATGTCTGAAATGGCCTGTTACCTGCCAGGGATCATGTTAGGCCCACTATTGCTTGTAATCTCATGCTAAAGGTAGTGTCCTGCTTTAATTTCTTAGGGAGCTTCTAAAAAGTGACCACATTTGAAGTAATGGAAAGTCATGGAAATAGCAGAGTTTGGAGAAGAAACTTTTGGCATCTCCCAGAATTCCCCACTCAGTAGAGTCATTTTTAGTCCAAAAGAAGAGGAAGAAAATTGTAAAGCAATTTGGACTTGCTCTTGTGGGATAGTGTGCATGGTGATGATCTTGTGGCAGCCATAAAAAAAAAATCTCCCTGTGGGACTGTATGCAAGGAATGCCTAGCAGTGTGCACCTGTCCATGCTGCTGCTTTAGCAAGGAGGGATGGGCCAACTGAATCCTCGAATCCTGGGCAAGGATTTAAGATTCGCTAATCTGAATCCCTATGCCAAAATAGGCAAACCGAATCTTTCAAATCCACCAACCAAACAGTTTGTTGGAGACCGGGATATCTGAAAACCTGGGAAACAAGAAAGCCTGAAAACCTGGCAGACCAGACACACAAGGGGAGATGGCAAGTAGGTGAGTTTTTCCCTTGGAGTAATAATGACCTTTGCTAACATTTTCAGAAATTACATCTGGAGTTGTATTCTAAGATATTTAAATTGAACATTTCATATTTAGGTTCAGCACTTGACTGGAAGGTACAGGCTTGAGATTTCAAAGACAGCTGAAACATCCCTTTGCATAGCTCCCTTGCAAAGCTCTTTCAGACACAATTCTGGGGTTTCGAGTTTTACAAGGTGTCACAGCCTTCTCTGCCAAAGTGTGCAGGTGCATCATCAAACTATAAACCCCAGGATGCCAGAAGGAGCTATGCAAAGAAAATCTAGTTTTGAACTCTAATATGTGGCCCTGTTTATACAGGCAGGAAAATGTGGGATTAATCCCCATTTTCCTGCCTGTATAGAAAGGGCCTTCATGTCATTTTCAATCTGGGGAAATCCTGAGGCAAAACTAGGACAATTGTCCTGGCCAGATTTCTTCAGAGGGAGGTTTGCCTTTGCCTAGGCTTTTGCTGAGGCTGAGAGAGTGTGTCTTGCCCAAGATTATCCTTCTTTCCCTTGCTTTTTAAACCCTTCTTAAAAAAAGATTTGAGATTCATGAGATTTGTGGATTCCCAGAACCTTCCAGGGATTCGGATCTGGATTCAGATTCGGAAAATTCTGGAGTCATCCCATCCTTATTAGGAAGTTTCTTTGGATGTCTGTGCTCAGGAGATGCTATGAGTAGTTGTATATTCCACACAAAACTTCTTGTACAAGACAAAAGGAATGTGAATGTGCAGACTGATTACAGCTGTGAAAAGTTAATGTATGGACTGTCGTCCCCACAATCTCCTAGCCGCCATCTCCTGGCCTGTATTCTAGAAATGTTCAAAATCTGTAATTTATGAAAAGGGGAAGGAGAGGACCTAGCATATAGCTTCCAATCAGAACCTGATTAATTTTTTATTCGAGCACTTTCTGGAATACGGGCCAGGAGATGGTGGCTGGGAGATTGTGGGGACGACAGTCCATGCATTAACTTTTCACAGCTGCAATCACTCTGCATACTAAAAGCAATCATGCGCTGTATGTGTGCACACTGCGTGTACACATTCCTCAGAGACAATTATTTCTCTTTCATCTCTGTAGTCAAGCCATAATTTATTGTTACAGAGATAGTGGCCGCAATAAAGTTTGTACTATGGGCCAGTATTTTGTATACATGTTGGGCTAATGAGAAAGACTCCACTATAATTTTTATGCTGTAATCAGTCAGTAGTGGCTCACATGGCAGTTTGCTGGCAGATTGTGAACTTCTCAAGGTCTGTGTCAGCCAAGAAGGCTCTACAGTCTCTGTAGAGGGTATGATAAAATATGGGCAAAAGGGGCTGTTACTCCAAACACTCTTAGTGGTAGTTTTTGCCATCATGGCTTACATCTGCACTAAACACTGCTACATATTTGGCAGCTGCCTGCATGTCTATGTAGCTCCCATGCTCCTTAGCAATCCTGTAAGGGCAGTGGTTTCTCTTCTGCCAAATAGTAGCGTTTAATGGCAGAAGCTGATAGTAAACCATTATATGATAGTGAGGGTGAAGAGGCTACCGTTGGATTAATACATATTTTGTAAAATATGAGATCTGCTTTATATAAACCAGTTTGTAGTCTAAATCTTATTGTATTCTTAAGGATCGGGCTCTTCTTGTAGGCTTCACCTGGTTGGCCACTGTGTGGACACGATGTTGGAATGGATAGGCCTTTGATCTATTCCAACGTGGATTTTCTATGCTATAGTTAGGAGTCAAGAGATTCGCTTTGATTTGTGATGTGACTGTTAGCATCTCAGAGAAGAACCTTGAGGCCTTTTATTATGTTTCTGGTTTTGACCATTCCTTGGCTATCCAAATGGCAACCTGGTAAACAGATAGAATATTCTATTGTAGAGGAATTTAGTGAGGCATCAGAAGAATTCAGCTGAGCTATGGTGAAGAATATATTTAGGATCTTTCATATTCTTTATGAGCTGTGTCTGATCTTCATTCTGGATAGATGCTAACTGACAGGAACACTTCATGCATCAGATAAAATTGAGTCTGTTCTGTCAAGGCTTATACTCCAGTTAGTGTGTAGGGTGTGTGTGTAGAGTGTGTAAGTTCTTATGGGTCCACAATGCTCTCTGCTGTTCTTGCTGCAACAGATCATCACAGTTTCCCCTCTTGATTCATAAATGCATACAACCAACATACATATTAAAACCAAAACTGGGAAAAGTTATTTTTGGACTACAACTCCCATCATCCTTCAGGCAACATGGTCAACTTCTGGTCTCATGAAATCATGCAAATGTCTGATATTACAAAGCCCACTACAGTCTTAGTAAACATCACCAGTAATCTAAATTCTTTGCACTCTGTTTTATCTAACTTGGCCATCACAGGGCAGATGGAATGGATAAACCTAAGAAATGAGAACTATTTACCATGTCTTGACATTGTTCCCACTGATGTTAACAGCAGAACTCCCACTGATTTCAGAAGTGTAGGCCTACAAACTCAGTGAAATAAAAGAAAATAAAGGTTCTTTTGCTCATGCAAGAATTGTTTAGTTCCAAAATATCTGTTAGAATAGATTTAAAAAAATCATAGGGTGCCATCTGACCTTGTTATTTATTTAAGTGGGAAGAGGATCACAGTTATATCACAGGTGGGAAAACTGATGAAATATCAACAGTCCCACCGTCCTTCACCACTAGCCATACTGGAAGGGGATGGTTAGCACTGGAATCCAACAATATTGAAGGAGCCACAGGTTCCCTATCTAAGGCTCCAAGGCACATCACAGAAGCAACACACAGGGTCGATTAGAATGGTCTTGGCACCAGTGGAGATTTGTAACTTAGTGCTGGTCTATTGCAGTAAGAAAGCTGCATGATGCTAATATCCACAGAACACAAATGTGGGAGTGGGAAAGTGTTCTTTGTTCTCAGAAAATGATATAAAATCTGCTGGAGTTGGCCAGGGTCACCCACTGCGTTACACCTGAGCTTGGAGCTGGAAGATAGGACAAGACAAAAAAGGAGGGAAATTAGATTATCAGGCACTAGAACACATTGTACCTGTCCTGGCTTGAAACATGACAGTCAAAGCAAATTGTAGAAACTTTTATTCTAATAAATGTGCCCTTTGCTCCAGAGACTCTTTTTCAGATTTCAGTTTTAGTAATAAACAAATGGAGAGAGAATGAAGATGTTTTTTGGCAGGGGAGAGGAAGGCCCCTTTCCTTTCCCATACTTGTTTGACAATGTGAACAGATCCTGTTGAGGAACAAGCAATGTGCACATCAGCTTTGTATGCATCTTTGGGAACACTGCATGTTGCAGGATGCCCAATCACATGGACAAGGTTATATCCAGGTGGCTTGCATATGCATGGGGAATACTCATTCAGAATACTGTGTCAGTAAAGGTTGAGAAGAGGGCTATTGCTATGATTGTACATACATGCCCAAGCCTTAGTCTCCTCAGGGCCATCTTCAGACTTTTTGCTGCTTGAGGTAAAGAAGCCCCCTTCTGTTGATTACAGAAGATAATACGACTGGTAACTGAATCTTGCTTCAACAATGTCAACTTTCCTCTTTTGGGCTGTGAAAAGCATTATGGCATTTTAATGGAGAGAGTGAGCAAAATTCACTGCACCGTTAAAGACCTGCTTTAAAGATTAATTTGCAGAGAAGCCTTGCATTGTTGCAAGCATTTGTGGTTGTCGCTTCTTATTGTCTAATAACTAAAATTGATAGATGCAATTTTGTTTGTGGAAGATGCTAACTAGATATGACCAAATAGGGAGGAGAATAAAATACCATGTTTTTACTTCTCTGTCCTTCTCAAAGGGTCTCAAGGAAGAACCTTCTTAATTTTATCCATCTTTTCCAATCCAGCCTATCTCTTTCAGATTTGGTGTGAGAACTCCCTTATGTTAATGGAACTCCTGGTCCTGTATCTACATCTTCATCTACATCCAACGAGGGAGTAGATCCGTTTTCCACTGATATAAATTGAGACAGTTAGCGTACATATACAGATCATGCTGGTCTGTGTAGGGAGTTAATGTAGGCTGTTCATGTCCATAGACACACAAGCATCTGGAGATGTTTATCGGTTTGAAAATATCCTGCAGCAAATAAACTGTGTGTTTTTTAAAGATGAGCTAGAATGATGTTTTTGTTTCCTGAGTATGAAAATAAGCTGCACAACAGGAGAATTAGCTGCATCTTTTTTGCCCATCTGACCTCTTCACCTCCACTTTGCTCACTAATCCTTCTGCAAGGGCTGCCTCTCTAAGGCTGCAAATCTCTGAGCAGCTTTTAAACAGCTGCTGTTTTTAAATTGGAGGGAAAAGTAACCATACTATGATAGTGCGGAAGAGCACGCTGTGGGGAGAACAAATCTTGTGAGATCAAGTATGCTGTAACACCCAGGGGAAAAAAAGTTCCTCAGCCTTATAATATAATTTACAGAGGAATTGAATCTGAATCCAGAAATTATTCTAAATTCTTAATAAAATATCAATAATTTGCCTAGGTCAAAACATAGAAACGATTTGCCTGCTACAAATGATTTAGCTGTCCTTAGGAACCCTACTGTATTAGTCATCAGGACAAAGTTTTTACAAAAGTGACTCTGACTTTTTTTTTTTTGGAAAATAAAAATGCTTCCAGGTTTTAAGAAACAGTAATGTTCTATATATTAACCCTGTATCTTTTTCCTGTGAGATATATGGAAGTATTACATATTAGTAACTGAGTATTATATGGGGGAAGAGGAATTATATCTGTAATCCTGTACCTAGGCATACATTAGAAACACTCATGTTCTTACTGCTAGACGTTGCCAACTGTACTGTTTAAACCAAAATTCACAATCTTCCCCATGCCACTAGAAAAGAAAACAAACAAACAGTGTCCAGATCAGAGCTTAGAAAAGTTACCTTTATAGATTACGTCTCCTAGAACCGCCCCTACCCCCGGTCGGCACAATCACCAGGCACACTGGTGGGAAATGCTAGGAGTTATATGGAAAGTCAAAGGCTTTCACGGCTGGAATCCATAGGTTGTTGTGGGTTTTCCGGGCTTTGAGGTCATGTTCTATTAGTATTTTCTCCTGATGTTTTGCCTGCATCTCTGGCTGGCATCTTCAGAGGATCTGAGGATGCCAGCCACAGATGCAGGCAAAACGTCAGGAGAAAATACTAATAGAACACGACCTCAAAGCCTGGAAAATCCACAATAACCTAGGAGTTATAGTTCAAAAAAGACAACTTTCAAAAGCTCTGGTTCAGATAGAGGGGTGTAGCTCTGGGGAGTGGGTAGGAGAGGGTCGAAATGAAGGCATTGGCTTCTTAAATAAGAATTCTGCTCTTCCCAATGAATTTCAGTCTCAAAATTTTTAGTGTTGCAGTGATTTAAAACTCAGTTGAGCCTTTAGAAATACAGTGGACCCTTCAGATCTGCAAGGGTTCAGGTCCATGGCCCCCTATGGATGCCAAAACCCACGAATGATCACATCTCATATTAGTAAATGGTGGCAACATGTGCACAGATGCGTCAGCACTTCCGTGTTCACCTTGCTGCCATTTTATGTATAGGACATGACAATGGAAATTGCAGATCCAGAAGTCTGAGATCCAGAGTGCACAGTTTAGATATCCAAAGTAAAGGGGTAGGAAAAGTGACCAAGAAAATAGAATGAATGATTTTCAATGAATGAATGATTTTCAATGCCTCACTCTCTGCAATGCTAGATATTTGGGGATTAAAGGAAAATGTCATGTATGGAGTGAATTCTGACCTGGGCAGCATACCCTAATATGGCCTCCCTGTAGCTACAGCCCTGAGTTAATCTAATTAATCCTGCTACCTGTGATTACTAGCACAGTAAAGCTACCCCATCAAGAGGCTTCCCCCTTCCCTGAAAAAAATAATAATTTGTACCATGGTGAGAGAATGGTTTAAAAATAGCCCTCTGTCTTGTCACCTCCCACATATATTTGTATTTGTGCTATCTTCCCTCCTACCTTTTACCAGCAGGTGCCTATTTGAAGAGTGTTAATTGAAAACTTCTTACCAGTTCTAAAATAGCTGGGTATATTTTTCTGCAAAGGAACAGGTGGCAACAGCAAAACAGAGGTGGGGGTAGTTTCACACAAAGTTTTTCAGGAGAGAAATTAAACCCTAATCAGCCAATTCAGCAGTGGCTTCCTTGAAGACACTGTATATCCTTAAATTATTGACAATTCTTTAGCAGCTTTGTATATGAAACAAAGTAGAGAAATTTCTTTAATCTTACACCTGTATCTGTGTCAGAATAGAACTGGGCAAAATTATGTGCCACTAACAGGACTATTTGACATGAAGAAATGAGAGGGAAACAGCCTAAATCCTATCTGCTAATAGCAAACTTGTTCTCTACTACCCAGCCTTATGCAACATAAAAGGAAGGTATCAAAAGCCTAAAAAAGAGGACCCCACTTTAAAAAAAAAAAAAAAAACTTCACTGAGGATTATGGGATCAAGTATTGCTGCCTAACTGGAATCTTGAACAGCCATCTACACTGCAACATTTTGTTGCAGGTGCCCCCTATGTTTCCTAACAGATTTCCCAAAGCTTATAAGTTGTTTGTTCTTGGAAGCACCAGTAAGTTCCTGCTTTGGTAATATTTTCTCTTTGTTTGAATAGCCGAGTTGGATGGCTATGTGTCAAAGTCATTGTTGCTAGGAAGAGAACGACCTATTTTTGAGCCACAAAATTTCTTCCGAATTTACTGAGGATCAGGAATGTGAAGACTTAGGACTCTCCTCTTAAGAGCCGCCTGAGTACTAAGTACTGTATTGTACTGAGGTGATACAGCAAAAGGAATGGCAGTGTATCAGACGTCTAGCCTTCTCCCTTTTATACCTTACCTTGATAATCATCAGAATGTATGGTTCATTGCAAGAAGTTGGGAAGGAGTGAGGGTAAATGTCCGTCAGCCATAGCCATATATTTGCATCATATTTTGTGTTTATCCGTTCACATAAATCATTCATGTTTGTTCAACCCAAGCACAGCTGCGCACCTGAAGAGTACTCTGAATTTAAGAGCTACAAAACTGTCAGGGTCAGCAAAAATGGCAGGGGAGAGAGAAACGATAGGAGAACATGCGCAGAACATAATGCATAGAAATGCAGGTGTGAAACCCTGGCTGGAATCATCTCGCAAAAGGAGACATTCTTTTGTCAGGACAGATAGTCTGGACCTAGGCTTAAAGAAAGATTACAATCCTAGCAGAATTCTCACACAGTATAGCACTGTAGGTTAAATGAAATGCAACTTTTGTGAGTGCAGCAGCACAGATTTGATCATTCATGAGTTATTTTATTGATTGATTGATTGATTGATTGATTTAAAAAATTACTCTATTTTCCCTTGCAATGGAAAAAATATGTTCTCTTTAGAAATCTCCAAGTCCTCTAGTGTGGTCTACTTCTGTTGGAGGGCCTAGAAATTTCCAGAGAGCACTCCTTTAGCCATTGCTAGGTCCTCCAGGGTAACAGTGTCACCCACTTCCGCTGGATGTTGCCCACAGAATCACACTGGAGGATCTAGAGATTCCTAAAGAAGAGTTTTCAGTTGTTGTTTTTTTAAAATAGAGTTCATGATTTTTATTTTTGTTCACTTTTTCCCACTATTACAGGGGTCCTGCACCCCTAATCCCTGCAAAAATGGAGGACTCACTGTACTTGGTTTACTCCATGTAGTAAAAGAAGTACAGACAATTTCAGTTTATATCACCTACCTATTGTGACAAGTGATAATACAAAGTTATAAACCCACTGTAATTCTGTAAGTGACATTATTAATATGTGTGTGACTATGGAAGATAGTTTGCATAGTGTTTTGCTTCATATGTTTCTTGTATATAAAGACAGTCTGGACTCACACTGCATTAAGACTATTCACACTATGAAATGAACAAAGAATACATTCCACCAGGAAAGGTAATAGTTCAAAGGGAACAAACAATTTATTAAAGGAATGGCAGTGCTGTTGAGAATTGCATTGGGTTGCTGCCTGCAGCACCAAATCTGACATACTTGCACATAAATAGATGCTGTGCAGCAGAGTGTGTACATTCTTATATCCATGAGGAGACAGACAGAGGGTGCATTCACATTTATTATGTGTCCTGGGATTAAATATCATATTATCACATGGCAGTGAACATATTCATACACATGGTGACTCATCCAGAGGGGGATATTTGGTTTATTTGCATTCAGTATGGTATGTTAATAGTTTAGAGAAAGATATAGACACAAAAGCTTTGGATCTGATGACATAAACTGACAGTCTGGGATATATCAGCATTGTGCAAGTTTGACACCAGGGATGCGCAAACAAAGCAGGAGAGAGAACCTTAAAGACTAACAAGTTTTATTTGGCCTACATTTTTTTGTGGATTGGGTCGGATTTTCTCAGATGCATGAAGTGGGCTATAGTTCGCAGAAGCTTATGCCTTCTGTTTTCAATTGCTTTCTGCTTTCAAGGTGCTATAAGGCTCTTGATTGTTATGCCACAACAGACTACTGTAGTGTATTGTGGCTGTGTGAAGGAATTCTGCTTTGTTTCTTTATTAAACTAGTAATCTATTAAACTTATTAAACTAGTAAAGTAATCAAAACCAAATATCTTCAAATGGAAAAAGACTTTTCAAATTAATTTTCTCTCAAAGTGCACCTTTGAATGGACTGTGTCAAAACATCCAGAAATTGCAAGACCCAGTGTAAATAACTGTTCTTTTCCTTACCTTAGGCCATTTCCGCACTACACTGTTATAGCGCGATGATTCCACTTTCAACATTTTCTGGAATCCCGGCCGGCCCCTCCCAAAACTGCAAACCCCAGGATTCCAGAGGATGTTGAAAGTGTAATCATCACGCTATAACAGGCTAGTGTGGAAATGGCCTTAGTTTGGGTGGTACATCATGTAGAATAAGATTCTCCATACAGTCAGCCCTCCACATGTGCAGGTTTGATATTGACGGATTTGAGTATTTGCGAGTTTCTCCAGCCCCTACTCTCCCACCTCAGGTGCTTCTTTTTTGGTGGAACCTTCCCTCATGGTGGCTCCAATCAGGCTGCATAGCCCTTTAAAAACCCACCCCTGGTCCTCCTTTTCCTCTACCAGTCTCTGCCCGACCAGCTAAGGATGGCTCTCTGCCCAAATTCTCATCACCACAAACCCTGTACTCATGCCCCACACACACCCAAAGAAGGAGATGGGCAAGAGAGAGGAAGTACAGGACCACCATGCCAACCATCTCCTTTCCCTGACTTGATTTAGACCCTGGAAACCCACTTTGCCCACCCGTGCCTCAGCCCTCTTCCCACAGACAGACACATTTTGTTATTTGCAAATTTTTCACTTTTGCGAGGGTCCTGTGTCCCTAACACTAGCGAATGTGGAGGGCCAAGTGTAATTCTTATTGAGACTAGTGGTTCTTCAAATTTCTGGGTTGATAAATTTAAATATCAGTGAAAGCAAATTAAAGTGTATAAGTATTAACCCATATATCAGCACTAAGGTATATTTTTAGATCTAAATTATAAACATTGGTGCATTGAAATACAGAATTCTAGTTTTGTACTTTGCATAATCTCTGTGTTTGTTTCCTAAAATCTGCTGCAGTAAGAAGCATTTCACTGTCAAATTGGATTTGTCTCTATTTGAACAATTGAATGTGACAATTGTAGCCATGGTCCAGTTGGATTTCCTATAGGTAAATGATCTTGGGCATTTGTTCAGTGTATTCTCAGACAGAAAGTGGAAACACATGAAATGAAAGTATGTTCATACTTTGTTATATGTGATTGGTCTCCCGTATTGATGGTAGTATCGAAAATGGTGGACCTGGACACTGAAGATACATGTAACAAGATGAGGAATTAGTAAACAACACTATAACTGAGAACCTGTATTCGGAGACATTTATCTGGCATGTAGCTATGTCTCTTTATCTGTGTCTCCCAGTGCCAGCCTGCAAAATGCACCTTTTAAGTGATGCAGCCCCCAACAGTTGTTTCTATATCATTGGAGGGGTGTAGGGTTCAATGGCAGCACCTCCAGCTATCTTCCTATAGCTGCACATGCTGGTACAGGCATCCACAACATCTTTGGGAAGTTCCTGCAGATGATGCCCTTGTAGTATGTTCTGTTACAGGAAAATAGCTGCACGCATCTCTGCTGACTCCCCCACCCTCCAATGATACAATAATGGATGTGTTGAGGTGGAAGGTGAGGCCGCATCACTTAAAAGGTATGTTTGGGGAAGAATATGGTCCTTGAACAGTTGGTAAAGAATTCCAGCCTCTACAATGACCCAAAACACTGGGTTAAAGTAGCATAAGTTGGACTTAATGCCATTGAAACTTGCTAATAAGATGCCAACCAATATTTTAGTCTATGTTCAGGTTTTACAAATAACATGCGCTACAAGTTTGCATAGTGTTTCTCTTCTCTGTGAATTTGAGCAAGCATGAACTTGAGAATATTTGCACGTGTAAAACTTTACATCACCACAAGTGTGAGATGATCCCTATAGTAATTAAAAGCTATGAAGACATAGCATCAGTCATCTCGAAATACGGTGAGAAGCTCACCATTAGTTCAGGAAAAGTGAGGAGAGAAGTCATGCTACCATGATGCCACTCCCCCCTCTCTCTTTCACACACACACACACACACACACACAACACACACACACCGTACTCTTTAACTCTCAGTACCATCACTCAACCACTGCTGAGTGGACCATGACAGAGACTATATTCTACTATATTCTCTAGCTCCGGCCCTCCTGATTGGCCATATACTTGTTGCCAAAAAGAGAAGGAAAGAGAATGAAAATGGGAACTGATCTGCATAAAATGTATATATGCTAATTTTTGTGCAAATGACTGCACACTTAGGAATAATTTTTATGATTTAAATGGAACAGACAACTCGCACTGAGCACTGTGACCAAGGGAGGTCAGTGTGTCTCTTCAAGTCTGTTGTCTAGGTGCTCACTTATAATGGGAAACTTCAAGAACCCTGTTCTCATAGGTTGTTGTGGGTTTTCCAGGCTTTGAGGCCATGTTCTATTAGTATTTTCTCCTGATGTTTCATCTGCATATGTGGCTGGCATCTTCAGAGAATCCTCTGAAGATGCCAGCCACAGATGCAGGTGAAATGTCAGGAGAAAATACTAATAGAATACGGCCTCAAAGCCCGGAAAACCCACAACAACCTATGGATTCCAGCCGTGAAAGCCCTCAGCTTTACATAAACCCTGTTCTCCCTTCTTTAATGATTCTTTACTATTAAAATTGACTTGAATGTGAAATAGAAGAGCATTCTCTAAAAACTCTTCCACAGTGATACCTGTCCCCTGAAAGGCAAGACGCATGGGTACCTTACGGTTGTCTCTGACTCTGGTGTTCCTTCAACTCTCTGTTCCCCACTTTTGTTTTCCGTGTGTCATACATCCTCCTTACTAATGTTTAACCTTAATAATATGTACATTTCAATCCTGTACATAACGAGAACATGGTGACAGTGCTAAATAGCAATATATTATGTCGTCATTTGTAATAAAATATAGAACTGAAAGTGAAAGATGTTATGCCTAACTGACATTTGAAAAGGAAATATAATTCAGGTGGATAGGCAGTATGATTGTTTTTTTAATTGTTTAGTACAGTAAAAAAATTGTTTCCAATTTTCTGAAACTTATTCTAGTGAGATCTGTATACTGTCACTTTGATACAAAGCTACCGTTCTGTTAATGCAAATAGAAGGTTCTTTGAGCTTACTTTCAGATCATTCACCATCTCAAAGGGTACTCACATCCCAAAAGCAAAGGTGGGGGGGGCTTTTAGGACTGCAGAAGAGAGATGCAGAAAAGCCCTATTCTATTGTTGTAATCTATGTCCTGTTCCTGAAGGAACATCCAAGGACCCTCTTGATATGTTTAAATGAAGCCTTGTAAAGAAACTGTATACAAATACAGACAACTGTATTACAGGGAAAGGTTAAGTATCAAACATTGTTTACTTGACTAACATATTACTTTAATGGTCATATCTTTGTGTTTATCTTAATTCCATGATATCTTAAGGGAATGATTCTTTTTTAATAAACAGGAATAGTTAATTATTTAAAAAAACAAATTTTGGGAATGTGTTATATATGTTTGGAAACATCTTTTGCAATTCTGTGTTGCTCTTCACATAAGAAGAAATTTTATTTGATCCCCAACAGATGGCAGTACGTGTCAAGACTTTTCTCCATCACTTAAAGTGACCAAACTTCTTTTCCAGATTTTTTTTAAATCCTTTCTTTCTGAAATGACACTTTTAATTAAATTTTTGAATGTTTTTAGAACCTAATTACTCCTGTCTCCCAAGTTAGTTCTGGGAATCAGTGTCATTAACCTGCAGCTATGTATTTTAAAATAACTAAAGGCAGTTTCATAGTACAGTCTGTATTTTTATTATATGGCTGTCACTATTGGGGTGACTGTACTGTACCAATATTTGCTGTTTTATTTGCCCATTGAACATATATATATATATACCTTGCATTCTGTCACTGGAAGTGACTATTCAGGGTACATATATCATGAGAGCTAGCATGGTGTAGTGGTCTGAGTGCTAGACTACAGCCCTAGAGACCGGGGTTCAATTCCTCACTCAGCTGTGGACACATACCAGGTGACCTTGGGCATGTCACACTCAGCCCCAGAAGATCCCATGATAGTTCATCTTAGGGTCGCCACAAGTTGGGATGTCTTGAATGTACAGTACCACATAGAGGAAAAATTTACCATGCAGCATTCAAGATCTTTTTGTGGTCGCTGGATTTACTACCTGAAAAAAAAGCGAGGAGGCTTTCATACTGCACAATTATAGCACTATGACCCCATTTTAACTGCCATGGCTGCATCCTATGAGGTTGTACTTTGGGAAGGCACTAGAGTTCTCTGGCTGAAAATTTCAAATACTCCTCCCTCAACTGCAAATCCTAGGGTTCTATAAGATGCAGCCATGGCAGTTAAAAAGTAGAATCATAGGCCCTTTTCGCACCTTACCTTGTCACGGCAGCGGGGAGCGGTGCTCACGTGAGCAGCCACTCACGTGAGCCGCTCACGACAGCCCTTCTGCCTCCCGCATTGGCTTCCTGGTAGTGTGACTTTTGCGCTAGCCCCCCACCTCTTCCTTCCGCAGTGCAGTCTGGGAGCTGTAGGCTGCGCTGGGGGAAGGAAGCGCAACCGGCCCAGCTCGCCAAAGCACCGCGCGCAGGTAAATGCACGAGGGTGCTGCGAGCATTGTGCAAGTGCACAGTATTTTTGGCTTACAGCCAAAAATAAAAAAATGTGCGCGCGCCCTGCTTTAGCCTCATGAGCGTTGTGCGAGTGGGAGTGCGTCATACGGAGCAACGCTCCCATTCACGCGGTGCTCAAGGGGCGCTTGTGCAAAAAAAAAGGCATGCGAAAAGAGTCATAGTGCTGTAATCAAGTACTGTGAAAGGGCTCCTTGAATAAAAAGCTGATTGCCAGTACTGCTAAGAAGCAGAGACTCTCCTTTTAAACACATTTCAGGGGCCCTTAAGGTTTTAGAGGTTTTTTTTTTCAAAACTGGATTTTAACCACTTCCAGGTTAGTTCTGTTGTTTGCATTGGATGGGGTAGTGTACTCCATGGAGGTTCCTAGGATATAAAATTGGCCCCCAGATCCCTGGAGCTTGCTCACTCCACCATATAGGTTTATAGGTACAAATAAGGTACAAATAAATAACAAACAAATACGTGTAATATCTTGTATGGCATGACTTGTTGTTCAGGTCACAGTTTTACTGCATGCTCCCTGAATTCCTGAGACCAGGCACTCACCACAGAGAGAAAGAGAGAGTCCTGTTTCATACTTATTTTCCTTCCAACCTCCCACCCAAGTCTGCTTTGCCTTGCTGGAGAAATCCCAGTAGCCTTTTGGATTCAACAGTTCCTTTCCCTTGTGCTCTCTCTATCCATCTATCCTGCATTCAGATTGTTCCATTAATCTTCTTGACCTAAATCCAATTATTTGTTCCAACTAGAGTAAACCCACTGGCTCAACGGAACAACAGAACTGCCAAGTTTTCATTGTCTCAGTGGTGTTAAACTAGTTGAGACTAACAACTGAATTTTGACCATTGTTACCTGTATGGATTTTCCCAATGGATCTCTCCCTCTCTGCATCCCAACACAAGTCATCTGAGCATTTAGTGGACTAGAACCCACCTCATTCTAGTCTGAAAAGGATTTGGCAGATTCATGTTTGCAGGCCACACATCCACTGAACCTCTAGCCAGTGAGATAGATGATGATGCTGTGATTGAGGAGCAACTGATTGTGCAGGGGGCTGAGCCAGTGACTGAGCAAGTCAGCCTGCAAACATTCCCCGCAC
Organism: Iguana delicatissima; assembly: GCA_948472985.1. NCBI lineage: Eukaryota > Metazoa > Chordata > Lepidosauria > Squamata > Iguanidae > Iguana > Iguana delicatissima. The sequence continues at coordinate 553,653 of CAOKZL010000023.1, forward strand.
TGAAAGGTCAAACAGAGACTGAGTTGCCCCAGCCAGCTCAGGACGGAGAGAGAACCAGCCGCGATGCAGAGGAGTTGCTGCCAGCTGTGCCCATCAGCCCTCAATCACGCAGAAGGCTGAAATGGGTGGCGGAGAGGGAGGCTGCTTGGACTAGGCTGAGGAAACAATAATGAGCAGCACCTGCTCACAGGGGCTATTTAAGTCTGCCAGCATGGCTGCTCCTTGTTTGCAGCAAATTATCAGCAAGCCCTCACAACTTTGTGTCTCCTGCTCTCTGAAACCCTCTGGATGGATCTCTGCCTCCTGAACCTTTGGACTGGACCTTGACCTGGCTCAGCTTGCCTTTTCCTGGTCCCAGACTCCCCAGGTGTTCCTGGCCTCTTTCCTCCCTTGCTGGCTGCAGCCCAGCAGGGAGAAATTCCTGACAGCCACAATAATCCATGTTGACAAATCTATGCACATGGACAGAATCCAAGGTGGGGCAATGCTAACTTGTCAAAACTGCCCAGCCATAATTTCACATGGGAGGAGCTAGAATGACTTGCATATTCCCTAAATCTATCAGATGCAGAGCTGCTTGTGCAAACAGGTCTTCATGAACTGACCTTGATAAATGTGGATCAGGCAGAGAAAGCTATAGGTTCACTGAACTTAGAAATTTTATTACTGGCATGTCAGAGGTTCATCCCATGTTATTCACTTAATATTATGTAATTAACACAGTAGCAGTATGTATTTAAGATACTAATTAATCATATAATTAACCTTAGAACTAGAGAAGTAAGAAAGGTGCTTTTAGGAAAGTTTCATAAGGAACAAGAAATAAGAATGACTCAGCCTCCTGAGCCTGACAAAACAATTAATCTGCAGTTTAGCTTTTGTCACACTTTCTTCATTTTGTATAATTACTAGGAGGACAATGTTTGAGGAACGTCATTCAGATTTCCAGTTAGGGACACTGGAGTAAATCATGAGCAAAATTACTCTGAAGGGTAAGCAGAGGGAAGGAAGAGGTAGAAATTGTTCAGAGGATATTCAGACAAAAGTTGGTGGGGAGCTGGTACAAGAAAGAAATATACGCTAACCCCATGGAGCTTAGAAATATTATTGGGGTATTCCGGAGATTATGCAAAAAATTAACTTTCCCAAGCTTGGCTACCATATAGGCCAGATGTGGAATAGTGTCATAGCAGAATCATCAGTGTGAATTATTATTAGACACTAACTAGAGGTCATTTTTAAACACTAACAAGAGCTCCTCCCTTTGTATCTTAGGCCCTTTCCTCATGGACATGGAGTCTGGCATGGGGACATGAGAGGAGTGGGATTGTGATGACACTTCTGGAAGATGTTGTTGTGGTCCGGCCCTTCTTGTTTCACCAGCCAGTGTGATCATGGGGTAAATCATTGATGGATTTTCCCTGTCAATGACCCCTGATTGTGTGATGCTCCCACATTTACCTGCCCTGTGGAAGACCTGGAAGCACAATGGAAGTGCTTCTTGCCCTAGCGCAGCATGGGAAAGAGCCCGGCTATGCTGTGGAAGGAGAGGGGTGTCCCCCATGCTTCCTTCCACAGGGAGCTGATCCAGTGTGGAGGGGAGTGTTCCTGTCACTCTCCCTTCCCGCCACAGGTGCTACCAGGATCACAACTGCAGGGTGACAAGGTAAGGTATGGAAAGGGCCTCGGTGTCTGAAGACTTGGCAATGATGATGTGAGTTCATATCTGGAATCTTGGTCTTCCATTCTGTTTTGACAGTCTGAACATAAGAGAATATCTCATGTTTCCCAATTCCTCTATCATTTCTCTGTTTTACCAAAAAAAGATTTTCTTATAAACAGCAGAAATATAATATATAGAAGTCATGTATGCAGAGATAACAAGCCAGTCAGAAGAGGAAATGAGAAAACTAAGCTAGCCAAGAAGACCCTAGCTCAATAAAACTGCCAGCAGAGAACTCACAGATGCAAGTAGACATTTCATTTATGAATTATGAAACTGAATTAAAGGAATCCAGATGTTCCAAATGGAATGACTGCTGATAGATTGCTCAATTTCCTATAAACACTTAACAAAAAAAGGACTAGACAATTTTAAGTCCTGTATTTAAAATAATATATACCACCAATCCTTTTAACGGCAGGCTGATAATGTCTTTGTAAATATCCTTTTCCTGAATAAACTACTCCATTTATATATGGAACCATCACATGGTGGTTTAATATTTGTTTAACTTTTAAGCTTTTGAAACTTAACTTTTTGAAAAAACTTTTGAAAAAAACCCATTTGTACTGAAAACTGCATTTTGTGCAATATGTGTAGGATGGTTTCTTTGTAAAACACAAATGCAATTTTCAGCAAAAAGTCCTCAAATGCAAAATCATTGAAAACGACACAAAAAATCTTGAAGGGTCATCTAGAGATATAAAAGTCTGGGGGAAAAAACTGAAAAATTCTAGGCAAAAAATGTTTTCCCTGTTTTTTAAAATCTGAAGCCAGTGTTTTCTACAAAAGAAGAAGAAGGATGGATGATAGTCTATTTTATTTCAGCATGTTGAATAAAATATGAAAGAAAAGACATTCTTATATTTATTTTCCTTATATTATTTTTAAAACCTATGTATCAGGTAGACCTTTAGGTAATACTATGTACAGTGGAGTCATTGCATTGCATCATTGCAATTCCTGGTCTTCATTTCCTTTTCTTGTTTCTTTTTGCATCTGCTTGGCAGTACGGAACTAGAAATAATTTTTCTTTGCTTTATTAGTATAGATGGTTTTTCTGTTTTTATGTCTTAAACTGGTAAAACCTTGTAGTTCAGGTGTCTCATTCAGCTGACGACCTTTTAGCTCCATTTTAACAACAACAAGAAGAAGTTTGAAAAAGGAAATTCAACTTGTAATTATTTTCTGAATACATTGTACTTTTAATATATCAAACATTATATTTGGATTTTACATTTTTTATGTTACTTTCAATCTGTAAAGAGTGCTTACGTTGCATTTTTTTATTTTGTTTTATTTTTCTTTCTCAAGATTTCTATTTTTTTTTTCCCCTGGGAAACATGGTTGAAAATTTCTAGGAGTTTCATTTTGTAGTGTCATTCTGTGGAATGGAAAAAACTCTTCCATATACACACAGAAAGAGAGAGAAAGAGATGGCAGCAAAGCAGTACCTGTCTTACTTTCCAGTGCCTCCTGACAGCACATCACTAATCAAACATAAAAAGCAAAGTAACAGAGGGGCAGCCAAGTTTGCTCTCCAGTTCATCAAATTTGGATGTACATCATTGCAGCTTTTAACACTGAGAAATCTATGTTCCTGACAACAAGAAAATCTCTGGTCTCCAACAATTAGTATAATATAAATAAAACTCAAACCTCAACTCAAGTAGTTCAAGTATCTATGAATACCCTTTCAGTGAGTATCTGATGAATTGTAAGGCTTGGTGCTATTGATTCCTTTGCCATTCATTCAGCATACACTTTTTCTCCAACACTTCTTATTACAATGATATAATTCAAAGCAATGTCTTAAAAGGAACTAATCTTGTCCATGCTAAACATCACTAAATAGAGGTCAAATCCACCTTTTGATTGAGGAATGCACAATAATATGTAAGGTTCACAATGTCCCAGAGTACTTGAATGTAACATTGGACATCTGTAGGAAGCAACATCTAGAATTAGCACTTCTGCAGGGGCAACAGATGATGCTGTTGTTCTGTTCTTCCAGCACCACATCCCAAATTTGCACAGATCATCTTCTCTGAAGGGCAGTAAAAGCAGTGCACAGTGCATTTTTACTTAGGATCTCGACAGCTGTCAGCCTTGGTAGCAATGCAAAAAACAGTGAACATCCAATTGAACCCCTCATGAAAGAGGTACACATCAGGACCTTGTGGACTGATGATTTATTATTAAAACTTTGTACCATATGTGCTTTGGCCTATTGATATTTTGAGGCCTTTTCAGAGGGTTGTATAATGTAAAGAAAAGCCCATAGGCCCTTTCTGCAGGATGTCACCATCCTGCACTGGGATGGGAGAAGGACGGGACCTGGATGGTGGTTCTGCATGATGTCATCTGGGTCCTGTCCTTCTCCTGTCCCCAGGTGGCGCTATCATGCCACAAATCATTGATGGGTTTTCTCTGTCAATGACCAGTAGTCATGCAGCCCTCCTGCCACCCACCTGCACTTACCTGGTATGCGGGGGTCCTGGAAGTGCCATGGCTGTGCTTCCTGCCCCAATGCAGCCTGGAACAGTACCCAGCAGTGCTGCAGAAGGACGAGGCAGTGCCATCATGCTTCCTCCATTCAAGGAGACAGCCCAGTGCAGAGGAGAGCACACCTATTGCACTCCCCTCCTGGGACAACCTCTACCGAGATCCCCGCGAGACCCCACCAGGATCAGGTAGAGTGTGGAAAGGGCCAGAAATACTTCTATTTAGTGCAAAAGCATAGGATGTATTGTCTGTGTTTGTATCCTAACATGTGTGTCTTTCGTTGTTTGGCCTTGGCTGACTGAATGGAATTGTACTAAATGCTGTGTGCATGCTGTGGGCAGCAGTCAGCTGGTGCGTTTGCCTGGCTTGAGCCAATATTGTGTGGCTCATAAGCTTTTAATGGTGGGACCTGCAACCAAATGTTGAAGTGTTGAATTGTCTTGTTCAGTACACTACTTTACATTTTTCTTTCTGTCAGGATTTTCCATTTCTTACTAATAGCTAGTATTCCATGTGTACTGAGTATTATTGGTTCTTCACTGTGCTTTTTTCTTTCTTTCTTTCTTTCTTTCTTTCTTTCTTTCTTTCTTTCTTTCTTTCTTTCTTTCTTTCATTTTAATATTTCAATTCCACTTCAGTAATTCTCTCTCTTCTTTTTGTATTTCTGAAAGCCTTGGACTTTCTCCTGAGCCTGCTGCATGAATATACCCCTTCACTGATACTAATAGTAGCCTCAGAAATATTTTCACAACACAAATAGATAATTTTGGTGTCATGCAACAGTACAGTATTTATTTGTATCCAAGTGTTCTATTGTCCTTCTGTGATTTTCCTACTGTAATTTTTCTTTCTTTCATTCTATTTCTCTATATACTTTTAAAGAGGCAGAAAGAATTGTTTTCTTGGTTCAACAGAAATTTTATATTTCCTTTTAAAAAGTTTTGAGGGTTCAAAAGTATCATAAAATGTACAGGGGCCATAACACAAGAATGTGTTAAGTTGTAGTCCTCCAAATGTTCTTGGACTGCAAATCCTATCTGCCACATCCAGCATGGCCAATGTTGAGGAATGCTGGTAGTTGCAGCCAACAGCATTTAGAGAGCCACAAGTTATCCTCCACTCCTGTTCTCAGAAGTAGATGTGATGCTACTTTATTTACAATCCAGTTATTTATATCTTTGCAGTAGTTTTTGTCTCTATGTTGATATATTTACAAACATTCAGTAGCTTCAACATGTTGAGAGCTTCCCATTGTCACCAGTGGAGAAAGAGAGATTCATTGTTGTATCATGCCACATCATAAGACAGTGTTTACAGACATTAAAATAAAGTTTGGAATCTTGCAATATGAAGGGGACTGAATAGGGATAAAATAATTCCTACTAGATATTTTCTCTTGGGGGGATTACTACATATTACAATTGCTGAGGGGAGGCAGAATGAGTAAATTTGAAGCAACAGCTCGAAGAACCTCAAGCAACAGCTGAAGAATTTCCAAAGAAGAGTTTTATATTTGAGGTTTCACTATAGTGCATAGTAATCTTTCTGACCTCAGGATCAAGAACTCTTTCCCATACTACCCACACCACACCAAAAAGGGTTCCTGTGACTCTTGACTAATGGTCATGAGTAGCAATCTAATTGTTAGGCCCAACTCTATGGTCAGACAAAGACAATCTCCTCAGGAGGCAATTTTTAATGTTATTTTTGGAGGGATGCGGTGATAGCTTCCTCACTGTATCTCATAACCTATCTTATCTCCCTTGACTGGAGGACAGGGCTGGTAAATACTACACAGTTTTCCAGAGTACCCCATAACTAGACTGATGCATCAGGTGTAGAGGACACTGTTCCTTTGCTAGTATTGAAGCAGCATTGGACTGGGCACTGGACACTGGACACCACCTTGTGCTTCACTTCAGGTATCAAACCCTCTTTGTGTTTAAAGCAGTATTGAGTTCCCAGTCAAAATAAGGCCTTTTCTGCAGGATGTCATCATCCTGCATTGGGGATGGGAGAAGGATAGGACCTGGATGATGCTTACGCATGACGTTATCTGGGTCCCGTTCTCCTGTCCCCAGGCAGCGTAATTGCACAGCAAAACCCATCAACAACTGGCAATCACACAGTCTTCCTGCTGCCCTCCCACTGTCCTCCCACACTTACCTTAGGTGTGGAGGTACTCCAAGCGCACTGACTGTGCTTCCTGCCCCAGGGCAGGTTGGGACAGTGCCCAGCTGCACTGTGGAAGGAAAGGAAGTGCCATCGCACTTTCTCCATTCACAAAGGCAGCCAGTATACAGGGGAGCACTCCTGTCACGCTCCCCTCCTGGGAGAGGATCTACCAAGATCCCCTTGGGATGCAGCCAGGATCAAGTAAGGGCCTAAGTCTTGGCTTGAGAGTGCCTCGAAGTGTGCCCATTTCCCAAGCTAATCAATTACAACCTGGGTAACATAATTCCATTAGGGTGGAATTGTCCTCATCACAACAATTGCTGTTATTCTTTGGGCAGAAACACAGTAGAAGGTGCTGGTTCCCATGTCAGTGGCATGGCAAAACATTGGCAGGTTTTAGTCCACACTTTAACAAAGCTATCCGAGATGCTGAATCTCATCTCCAAAACAGGTTCAGCATATTAGTTCTGTAAAAGCTCAGTGTAAAACCCATAGCTTTTCCTTACCATTTTGGTATCTGCTGTCTACCCATTCTTCATATTTCTTCAGGACTAGTCCTACCATAAAATCCTAATGAATATGGTTCCCATGATAAGGACATTTTGGATACCACAGGCATTATCCAGAGTTCCTTTTCATATGGATGCCCTCTATGTGCATACAACAGTACATATGAACAACCCTTTCCCACACTGTTCAAGTATGCAGATGATAACAGCAGCATCTCTGGCATGTGCAGTGACAGATGGGGTTTGCCACACAGTTTAAAAACCTCTTTATGTAAAATATTATTTCAACATGCGGGGACATTAGGGGTGGGTATCATCTGTCCAACCTAGTACTGCTACTGGGGAATTCTCCCCTATCTGGGGCTGATTCACACTACATTATTAAAGATAGCTTAACTGATTGAGAATTAAGACTATGACTTGGGAAAGAGGCATTATTTATAGCTCCATTACCTCAGGAAGTGAAGTCCTAAATGAAGGTGGGGAATCATGCAACCCTCCTTGTTATTGGACTGTAATTTTCAGATGCACTTGACAGCATAGGCAGTGGTGAAGACTACTGGGAGTTGTAGTCCAATGGCATATAAAGGACCACATGATTCCCTCCTCTGTCCAGAATCCAACTGTTAGGTTCAGTTAGAACAGATTTATAGAATCAGTGAGTCAAACATACACAAGTATTCTGTTAACAAAGTCCATTGGGTTTACTGTAGTCAAGATTAGCAATTGGATTTTGGCCATGATGTCTCCCATCACCCCTGATTTGTGGTGCACTTGTGTTTCTGGAAATCTCACACTGCCTTGCATGCTTATTCCATTGAGGCTGAAGGCAGTATGTTTTCTCAGTTCACTTCTGCATCAATTGTACTCAAAACCCAAGGGGAATTTAAAGGCTGGCTGACTCACAAAAGCTACAAAAATCCTTTTAATAAAACAATACACGGTTGCTGAATCAAAAAACCAATCAGGTCTCTTAGCTGATGCGATTAATACCTTTTAAAAATGCCTAGCTACTGCTTTATGAATGAGATAAAAATAGTGTATAGCTGCAAGCATCCATCAATCTTGTATGGCTTCAAGATCCATGTGGTTTCTAAAACCTCAAACCACCTGCATGTTTCTGTTCTTGTTAATTTCTGTTCTTTCCTTCCGCTAAGAAGCTGCCAGTTTCCATGGCAGTTTTTACACAAGCTAGCAAAATAATTTAAGCTCAATAAGCACATTTCTCATTCAGAGGTAGCTCAAAGAAGTGAAAGAGAATGCAAGCCTGGAATGCACATCCATAATAGGAGAGAAAAGCGTATGTGCAATCTGCATAGTAATGAAGTGTATGCATTTCATCACAAGACTCTGTTCTGGTTTGGAAATCATTATACTCCTCATGCTTATTAGCAGATTTATGTCATGTTAGCAAACAATATTTCAGTGCAGCTTTGTTCTTATGTTTATTTGTCTTCCTCCTCCAGATGTATGGGAGAAATGAAAGGTGAGTCAACTATAGGAAAAGAAGGGCGTGGATTCTGTATTCACAACTTTCTTTACCAGCACAGCAGCTGGACTAGGAGTGGGCCTCAGTTTATATCAAGGTTGCATTCCTGGAGTTGTGATATAAATGGAGGCTGATGTAGATGGGGAGAAGAGGGAGATGCATTCTGACAGAGTTGAAGTAACCACAAAGTTAGCAATTTTACTCAACACCCTTCTAAATTTAAAGAGGCTTTAAACATACAAGCACCAGTCCTTACCTTTAGAAATGTGCAAATAATCTTCAGAGAGACCAGAAGAGAGAGGCAGCGATTACTGATCCCAAGTGGGCTTGACTGAAGCGAAGCAGCTTGCCATTAGATGACAGTTCCTCTTCTGAGAAGCACACAAGCAGAGAGCAACTGGTAGGAACTGTGTTCTTCTGCTGTGTTTTTCTCAGGCAGTTTCCCAAGTGGAGAAAGCACATGGGGGGCACAAATCATCCTATGTCTCCTGCAGCAGATGTACTGGGCACAGTAAGGGGGCAGGCAATACATCTCTTGGAGGCTTGCCAGGTGAAGAAAGCAGACTCCAGTTGTTCACTTGCCCACATAAGCAAGCAGAGGAAAACACTTCCGGCCATACCAAAACTCCAAGATTCTAATTCTTCCTCCCCTCACACTTCATCTTCTTGGAAGCCATAGGAAACCGCTTCCAGCAACACCAGTTGTTCTCTCTCTCTCCCAACTACTCCAATCAAGACATGTAGAAGAAAGCCCAGTCCAGTTAGCCTTTCTTACGGCTCAAAACTTCATGCCAAAAATCCAGACAGCCTCAGTCTCTCACCTCACCCTCTTTGTTCATTCACCTCTCTCTTCTTGCTCTCGCACTTCACTGTGTTGCACAAGGCACAATGGGAGAGCTAAAAAGTGTGAGTGAGATATTTTGTGGTAAGAACAATTTGCATACATAAGACCCTTGTTTAAATCCCTGGCATTTATGCGGTCCTAAATTCAATCCCTGGTGTGACTGGGGGGAAAAGAAACCTGAAAAGAGCAAACACTTTTAATCTCCTCTTTGTGGGTTCAAACAGTTTGTGGGTTCAGGCAGTTTTGAGAAATTGGTGTTGGCACATCTTGCCTTTGCTGCGTATGTATAGGTTTGTCAACATGGAGCAATATGGCTAGAGATCCAGTGGATATTTTGTCTACAAACATGAGTCTTCCAAAAACTTTTTGGAACGGAACAAAATGGTTTCTAGTCCAAACTCTTGAGTGATTTGTGTTGGGATACATTGGGATAGGGGCAGGGAAAAGATCTACTGGGAAAGCCCATACAACTAACAATAGCCAAAATCCAATTATTACTCTCAGTGTAGACCAGTGGTTCTCAACCTGTGGGTCCCCAGATGTTTTTGGACTTCAGCTCCCAGAAGCCCTGAGCCCTGACCATAGTGGCTGGGGCTTCTGGGAGCTGAAGTCCACAAACATCTGGAGACCCACAGATTGAGAACCACTGGTATAGACCCAAGTAATCAGGTACATGGTAAGTCAACACTTTGTTGTTAGATTCTTGATAAATCAATACTTATGTATAGTTAACTGATTTAATGGGACTACTCTAGTTGGGACCAATAACTTAAGTCCAATACATTTATTGTGGCCTCTATTTTTATAAATCAAGCAACCTATTTGATTGCCTGTATGAAATGGCTATCGAAGTGTGAGTAGGTGCCAGCAATTGGTCAACTTACATGAGTATCTGGCAGAGCTTTCTTCTTTTTACATAGAATTATGCTTTGTAGTTTTGTGGTAGCCAGTTCTGTGAATACAGTCAACCAGTCAATAGCTGTTGTAGCATGTATTGATCATATGTGCCTTTCTCCAAGGATCTCAGTGTGTAGAAACCTCTATGTTATCTCATTTCATCCTCACCATAACCCTACAAGATAGATTAGACTGAAAATGACTTGCCCAAGGCTACCCAGTAACCTTTATGGCTTAGCAGGATTTTGGACCTAAGCCAAATTGAACATTCAGTCCATTATAACACATGGACTTTTCTTAACCCCCCACTCCAAGAAGCTTATTCCAGTGTGAATATATACCAGAAAATAAGATTCATACAAGATTTCTATTTCAGTGTATATATGGTACATCTGCATATTTCAAAGGAGGAGACTTTGCAAACTCTAAATCTTTATGCTTTAATCAGGATCTTTTTTTAAAAAATAAATTCATGTTTATGAATGGTCTTTATAAGAGTTGAACAGTCCTTTTATTTCCTTAGCTGAAAGGGAATGATATAATAGGAAGTTGTCTTTCTATAGAAATCCCACCTTCAAAGTAAGTGCAACTTAAGAGTGGGTGTACGACCAAGGGCAGAGGGTTTTGAGTCTGTGCCATCCCCACATTATGAAACTTCAGAACCTCAGAAACTTCTTTTATGGAATACCATTTCTTAGAATCTCCCAGCCAAAACAGGCAGTGGCCATCCTGGGATTCTGGGAGATATAGTCCAAAAAAAGTAATTTATTCAAGCTGTGGAAAAGAATATAAATACTGCTTCCTTGAAAAGCAAGCTGTATATTAAGATTTCAGCAATGTGAATTGGTGTCTCCAAAAGCATTGTAAAAATAGCCAGAGAAGGAGATGAAAACAGCTCAATCAAATGCAGATGCATGTTTGAGCAGGCATGTTATTCGAGACACTGCAGAGAATTGCAAATGGTAGACATGCCACATTATTTTCAGCTGGCTATTTTGTAATGCATTTACAGCAATACAAAAGAGTGCCAATGCAAGGGGATTAATTGAAAAGGCATTCAGAGTCTTCTTGTAGCTCATTACAAATCTGTGCTAAGATTTATCAAGAGATCAGCTCTGTCCATGGGCCAACAAAGATTAGCTGGGCTTTAAAATAAAACTCTTTGAAAGAGTTCACTAAAAATAAACTGTGTGTTTATCTGGGAAGAGGTGCAAGGCATATGTAAGGAGGTTTCTGTGTAGATTATGAAATGCTGTTGTTAAAAGAAGTACAGATCTACTTTTTTTTAAAAAAGTACAAATAGTGATTGCTCTGCGCTTTGATTCAGCAGTGTATATGTACAGTCTTGCTGTATGAGGCTTCTAGTAACTAGAGGGCAGCTTTTCCAGTTGCCTTTACATCAGGAGTGACTAGTTTCTGTATTTTCTATTACCCAGTTGCTGGCCTGGGTGGTATAACAATCCAGCTTCTCACTCTGTAGCAGAATTGATGGAATTTTTTTTTTTAAAAAAAGGGAAGTGTTTGATAGACCAAAGGTGGGTAGGAGGGACTCTTATACAAGCATAAAGAAGTTAAAACTCTAAATGCATATATGTCTAGAATGCAATAAAAAGTTTCTTCCAGGAAGATGGATTTCACTTGGTTCCATATGGTTGCAATAACTTGTTACAATTTTTAATCTATTTGAGGAAAAATAATGCTTTTTATATATGTTATTTTTTTAAAGGCCCTTGAAGAAGGTATTACACATCATAAACAATTCTGGCAATTTGTAATTCTAATAATTTAATATTCTAGTACTCTAGTGGACTGATTCTAATAATTTCATTAGAACAAGTACAAATCAGGCAATTCAACAGACAAGCAACAGGTAGAGTTATGATTCCATGTAGACACATCCTTAATTTAAAACAGTTTGTAAGGAATTTCAGATGGCTGCTTAAACAATGGAATATAACATGGAGTTAGAATTTAAATCATTCAACTCAGTGGTGTCTTCAGCTTTTGCTGCCTTAAATTTAGACAGCATCTTCTATGGAGCCCGTTAACAAGATTAAAGGCAATCACAGCTCATGAGTGTTTGTTTTTACTGCTGTTCATTGCAGACATTACATGGAATTAGATAATACCTGTGGGGATTTTGCCATCCTTAAACTGATGACATTAGTTATCTGGAGAACCCATACAATGTTTAATAGTTAATCTTCCATTTGATCAAGCCACATGGATAACATTAGCTTCTTTGTGTCTGGTGGCCCTTGAATTTTAGTCTTTAACTCTGGATCTTAATGTCAGGTAGAAATAAATTCACTAGTCTACATGCCCTCATTATATTTGCCTGGGTATGAGTAGAATATTGCTCTTCTACCAGCTCATTTTCTTTCATTGCTCAGCAATAAACTAAGCAAAGGTGCGTTCACAAATGCTTATAGTACCTACATAAATATACATTTATCCTGGGTGATGGTAGACTACAGCTCCCTGTGGACCAAAAAATTGGCATTGCTATTGCACAACATTTGAAGTAGATAACTGTGGCCATCCAGATGCTTGTGGACTGCAGCTCCCATAACCCCTCACTCATGACTTTGCTTGCTAGGGTTGATGACAGTTGGAGGCCAAAAATAGAGGGACGGTCACAGCTGGCTGCTCCTGCTATGGTAGGCTCCATGGCATTTTAGAATTTCCTGACTTTGTTGTAATGTGCATGTGAGGAAAGAATGTCACATCTTCTGTGTGGTTGTTCTGTTGCTTCTGATTTAATTTTAAGAATTTAAGATTTAATTTTATGTAGGATGTTTGTTTATTTGTTTGCCCTTTATGCTGCCTGTAGAAGTTGCATCTTTGTTGAATTAACACTGAATAGTGCATATGTATAAGGTGTTATGACATTTAATAAAGGCGAGCAAGGCGAGGTTCAGGTTTCTCAAAAACAGGTCCACATTGTATTGATTTATATTACAGCTGGTGCATTGCTTACACCAGGGCTTTCCAAATGGTGTGCTGCCAGTGTGTAGGTGTGTCGCCTACAATCTTGGAAATGTATGTTATTATTTATAAATCATATATTTTTTAAAATATATGAAAGGTTTTCATGAGATATGTTGTGTCCCCATACATTTTGTTATTTATTTATTATTATTATACAATTTATCTATGTGTCTGTATCTCTTATAAGGGGTTAGTTCAACCCCCGGTTTGCTAGTAAAACTGAATTACTGTGTCCTGAAATTATGAATGTCTAAAAAATGTGTCACCAACATGAAAATTTTGGAAAGCTCTGGCTTACATTGTACAACTCTTTGAGTAAAAAAGTTATAGCTCCCAGCATAGTTGCAATGATGAACATATTTTGTGTACCTGCTATATTTTTATACTAAAGATACATCTGTCTTCCTATTAGTATGCCAGGAAGGCTTGCAACATTGAAATGGGATAAAGAGGAATCCTAGAATTAGACAAAGGTGTCTTCCTTCTAGTGCTGAAAACTGATGAATGTCCATAGTTAGCCGGCTTGGCAAGTGGAGGCGGTGATGAGGCGTTCTCTGTGCAGTTGGTATACACTGTTTGCTAGAAGCAAATGCATGCACTCCTAAATCTTTTCCTCTGCAACTGGCCACTGATGTTTCATCTGCCAGGAAAGTCTTGTGAGATGGAAATCAGTCTGTAATAGGGTCACTTGCTTATGTCCTAGGTCTGTGAGTCTGCACTGACCTAGCTGCAGACTCAGCAACAGCCCAGGGGTCAGTGTTGTTTAGGAAGATTTGCTCTCCTCCAATTCATCATCTTGTTTGGCTATGCTTGCCCTCCATCCTTTTCTGTGCCTTGGCAATGCTTGCCCTCCATCCTTTTCTGTGGCTTGGCATGGCAGCACTTCTGGTGATGGGGATACCGCTGGTGGAGTAGTGTTGGCATACATTGCCAATGCTGTTCAGAGATCTCATCTGCAGAATGCCATAAGCTGGAACATTGGACTGGCACAGCTGATCACTGATTGCTGATACAAGAGTTCACAGACCAGTTTATGGAACAGATTTTAATCCTAAAAATTATTATCATATAATTTTATTGCATTACATTCTAAGTCTATTCAACTGAAGTCTTTCCCAAACTGACTCCTCCTGGATGTACTGAACTACAAATCCAGTCAGTGTACAGGCAGGGGATGATGATAGTCATAGTAAAAACATATCATATCTTAAGGGTACTGGAAGAAGATTATTTTATGGCACAAAAGATGATATAATTTAGCACAGTCAGGACAACAGAGTAGGGGCAAGGCATCTCTGGGAAATTAAGTGTAATACTAGTGTTTTTCAGATAAACAGCCTTATCATTCTAGTGGCACAAACTGTAATTAGCTTGATAGGAAATACCATGTTCTAGTTTGTATTATTTTTCTAAAGAGCTTACTTGGGTTTCATAAGTACAGTATTGTTTATCATCTGCATGCAAACTCTTCCATTTTTAGAGTAAATTAAATATTTTATGGGGCATGACAGTAATAGCACAACCACTTATTGGGCATGCCATAAAGGCTGAAAAGTAATGATTATGTACCATGCAATCTGATGCATATCAACTGAGAATGAAGTCTCACTGCTCCCTCAGCTTTGTGTGTATGAGATTGCAGCACAAAGTACCTGAATAAATTGTGCAGATGACAGTTGACGTTACTCCAGTGAGGTCTATTAAACTAGAATTAAATCAATTTATGAATTAGAATGAAACAGGCAAAAATCAGAACTAGGACACCAGTCTGCCCAAATATACATCAGAGCATTGATAAAGCATCAATGGTCCAAATTAACTTCCAGGGTCAGCTACAGTATAATAATTATCTCAGAACTAATATAGCCTTAACATTAATATACATACATAAATATACTGAGTATGGAGCTCACAATTCAACATACTTTGACATTCTAGGGAATCAGCGACCATATTTCTCAATAGGGACATGTGTAACACACTGGCCAGAATTCTGTTGGTGCTCTGTGCTAGTGGTTGCACTAGATCCAGAGTAAAGACAGACAAAACCTGCCAGTTCTGCCTATTTCTTCAGTCTGTCACTTCCTTTATGGCTATAGTTCTTCAGCCTTTTGCCTCCTGCTACCTCTGCTTGTGGCAGCATAATTAACCCAGGGTAGTGCACCAATAGGATACCAGCCAGTAATATCCTGGCCGTAATGCAGAATGGAAAGGCCATGGGTTCAGGCAGAGGTGGCCCAAGTCCTCCCATTGTCTAGGGGGAAGCTATGTGCTGTCTCCTCATGTTGTGGTCCACCCCACAGGTTGGGTTAGGTGGGAGGAGGAGATAGCATTCTAGAAAAAAGAAAGAGGAGGATGATATGATCACCAATGAACCAGAGAAATAGAAGAGGCCAGCAATAATTGTCCTGAAAAAGGCTCCCACAGCATCACCCCCTCCAAAAGTAGAAGTAATAAAGATGATGTGGCTATGGTGGCCACCCTCCTTGCTGCCTGTGGGAGAGGACTCAGTGATATTGCCCACACTTCATGCCATTGTACAAAAGGAGGACATAACTGTGGAACTTGCTCTCCCTCCCTAGAGCAGGAGAGGAGGAAGAAGAGGGGGAATAATTGGTGCTTCCCTCCAAGAAGAGGGTGGAGGACACATCTGCAATGCCTTCATGAACCCATGGCACCGAAGTCCAGTCCTACTACAGAACTGGCCAATTCTTTAATGACTCTGGCATGGTGGGGTATCCTCTACAACCTTCTTGAGGGAACCTTCTTCTTCTTTGGTAACAGGAGGGCAGGCATTGCTGCTGCATTGTCCTTCTGTGGTCAGAGATACTACATTGTTCTTCTTCTGTGGTATGACTTGGTGAAGGTGGAGGTCTTCCTGTTCCTGTCTCTGAGGCACCGGGAGAGCAGGTGCTGGCAGCTCCCTGGCATGGTGAGAACAGGAAGAGTGAGGAGTGGCAGCTTTTCCAGGAGGTAGGGGCTGTGCCAGAGTGCAGGCATGACAGAATCTGTTCATTTGTGTGCACAAATGTACACACACACACATTCTCAAAGAGATATCACTGAAGAAGTGAGAGCTGAAACGATAGATGCTTTTCATAAACACTGGCTTTCAGTAATTATAGTAAATATTATTAAATAAACTTGAAATTTTATACTACCTTCCGACACCCAAGTTCTATCTGAAAACTATGCTATTAGCTGTCTTGTTTTCAACCAACCCTGTCTCCCTCCCTCCCTCCCACCCACCCCACCCCCACAGGGAAGAAAGAGACAGTTGGGAAGAGAGAATACATAAAACAAAGGAAATACTGATGTAGAATAAATTGGCACAGGCAGATATTTGGGCACACAAAAGTCCATTTTGATAGAGAATAGATTTTTCAGTTAATGAGGGAAACTCTCTGCAGAAGGCCTTAGGGACAGATCTGTGTATCTTCTTGCTCTCTCTTCCTTTCTTCTTTACACTGTCAAAGCAAAAGACAGATGAACTAAGCTAGCATTATCATTGTTTCCTATAATTGCAGCTGTGCCTGAAATGAGAAACATAAAATATAGAGCACTGCAGTTGCTTCCCTAGAGACCTCTGGAAGACCAAGTAAGTGAAATGCAACAGAGGCTGATGCTGTAGCGTGAGCATCATTAGGGACAGTGCCGAGCCACTCAGGATAAAGTTATGCATATTTCAGCAATCTGGCATATGAATTCTGTTGTCTTGAATAAGGGACAGAAATGTAATGTTTTGTTAAGATCACATTGGGTGGGAGTTTATTTTTACTTCCTTCTGTCTGAAAATAGCAACAGAAAGCTGCAGGGCTGTTCAGCGATGAGCAGAATAGGCATACCAGACTACGTTAAATGATGAAAGAAGATGCCAAAGAAAACCTGAGGCTTCCCCACAACTAGATTCCATTTCTGTAATGTGACCGTTATTTATATGATTCCTAGATACAGGGGCATTCTGTAAATAGCAAACAACAGTAAGCCTGTAGGCTGAACAGTAGGAGACATGTCATGAGTACATGTGGTTTATAAGACAGCTAAAATAATTGCAGTTATGGTTGTGCCCCAGAGAACAGCAGAATTTGTTTTGTTTGCTTTCCATGCCAGCCTTCTTGCCTTGTCTTTTAAAAACTGTATTCGTATCTAACATAATAATATTTTTTGAATGGCATTCATAATCCACTAGACTTAAAAATTAGAGAGACATCAGTTGCAACACCCAGGTTTGCAGATATGACATCCATTTTGTTTTGTTTTTTAAAAAGAGGGATCAGCCTAAATAAATAACTTGAGTTAGAAGTAGGAAAGTAAAAATTAATAGACCTAAAGTCCATGCTTAGAATACTTCATGTCAAACGTGTATCACTCTCAAGTTAAATCTTATTATATTTTTTGAAATTCTACTCCATTTGATCTTGGGAGGAAGCACTTATGTGAAAACTGAACGTTCCAGAATGAAGTGTCTGAGCACGAATTTTGTATGAGTTTACAAATACTTATGCAAAACACTGGGGCAAAACAATTTTTCTGCATGGTCCCAAATCATGGTTGGGCTGAAGTGGGTGTGATGTAAATTTCCTGAATGCATTTAATGTGCTTTGGTTTTGTCATGCAGACTGCCACACAGAAGCCTGAATATCTTCAGGGCCATAGATGAGGTAGAAGTGAAACCTGAATTCTTTCTCCCCTTTTCATCTGACCGAAGCTACATGCTTTTCAAGAGTTGCTCCCTTTGGTGCTATGAAGGCTTCCCTTGGAACACAAATAGCTGCTTCATAGAGACAATATACCTGGAATATGCCAACAATATCAGGGATAGAGAGGATCAAACAATCTGGTACGGCTTTCATGGAGGATCTGTGGAGTTAAAGGTCCAGCTGAAAAACAAGAGAAAGGTAGCACAGAACTAGCTCATTGTGGGTAGCTGGTGGCTCTCATGTCAGTGGAACCATGAATCTGCTGTGGATTTTATTCTGAGCTTTTAAGAAGCTACTCAAGTTGCTGAATCTTTGGAGGGAGCATAGAGTTCACCACTCTGGGAAGGCGTTTTAAAGGTTCAAATAAAAACCAGAATAAATATAGCATACCCCTGACATGAAATCACTGGCTATTCCAACTTTCCTCTTTACCCTTTTATTTCCTCTTCTGTTCTTTATTCTCTTATCCATGCTGCCTTTCTCTCCCATTCCCTTTCCATAAGAAATAAACTGTGGCACCAACTGGCACTAGCATCCATGCCATTGTATTTCCAGTTTCTGTATATGGGTAAGAAAAGTGAACAGTGAAGAAAGCTAGCAGGAAAAAAATCAATGCAGTTTGAAAAGTGATGCTGAATGAGAGCTCTAAGGATGTCAGGGAGTACTAAAAGAGTAAATAAATTAGTCCTAAACAAACAAGGCCTGAATTTTCACTAGAAAACAAAATCACTAAACTGAAGCTCTTTGAACATATCATGGGATGACATGACTCATTAGAGAAGAAGTTGATGGCTCTTTTCGCACCTTACCTTTTCCTGGTGCTGCTGCGAGGCTCGCGCAGGAAGACTACAGAGGAACGCTCTCGCATCCCTCCTGCTTCGACTCTGCAGCTGCTTCCTGGTTGCGCGAGCGCATGCCCCACCTCTTCCATTCTCAGTGCAGCCTGGGACCTCCCAGCCTGCACTGAGGAGAGGACGCATGACCGGCCCAGGTCCTGAGGCTCCGCACACAAGGTAAGTGTGTGCGGGGCCCCGGAGCGATGCGCGACCACGCAACATTTTTGGCTTTGAGCCAAAAATGAAAAATGCGTGTGCAGTGCGTGTCAGGCCCTTGTGCGTCGCGCAAATGTGAGTGCATCGTGTGGACCGCTCCTCACATTTACGCGACACTCGAGGGGCCTTTTCATTTCAGAAATGCAGTGGGAAAAGGGCCGATAATTTGCAAAATGGAAGGCAGTGGGAAACAAGGAAGATTGTAGTTCAGGTAGGTAGACACAATAATAGAAGCCGCAGCCCAGAGTCTGCAAGACCTAAGCAGGGCTGCTGAGAGTGTGTCTGGGAGATCTTTCATCCACAGGATTATCATCAATTGGAAACAACTTGACAGCACATAACAACAGAAACAACAACAGAAGGGGGGAATTAAACAGCACCTGTAAGACTGATTGATTTTAGCATGTACTTTCATAGATCTCAATCCATTTCTTCAGATGCATTGAAGAAGCAGACTGAGATCCATGAAACTGCACACTAAAATATATTTTTAAAATGCTGCTTGATTCCTTCTCTGCAACTACAACTGTAATTCCCACCAAATCACAAGGCTTTTGGCTTGTCTAGAGGAGCCTTTTGTCTGCTAACTTAAATTCCATATTATTCCTAAAACAAGATTCAAAAATATTTAATAGTATTTCACAAAATGATTTATATACAAGAGATTTTTCACATTTACTTCTATAGCTTCCCCTATGGCACCTGCAGCTGATTTTCCATTTCCATCTCCTACAAGTATGACATCTCAGATCATATTTTCAGTCTGTTATCTAATAACAGTCACTAGATAATGTCAAGCTTGGTCAGAGATTGATGATGCAAACAAAATATACACTGCACAAGCACAAGGAAGCAATGACTAATTCCTGCACATAATTTCTGAGCAACTAAATTGTGAAGAGAGTTTCCCTGAATATTCTCTGGGGTCAGGGAATAAATTCTCCAGTCATTTCTGTTAGAATTATTTGGTATTTTCCTGGTGGAGTGCAGAGGGCCAGTGTACAGCTTGTTATTACTGGACAGGACAATAAGGCAAAGAAAAAAAAGTAAATTCAGGGAATCCATTTTATGGTAGTGCAGAAGAAAAGATCTCTAAATTTTGTTACAGAATCCCCTAGAACTGGATTCCGTCTTTGCAAGCCTGCTGCTCTAGGTTTGCTGCTTTATATTTTGGTGCTGCTGAAAGTGGCAGCAACAGCAACTGGGTTTTCAACTTGGCTGTTATTTTTAATCTGTCATAATGCCATGCCATTCAAGGGTTTTGGGAAGAGGGGAGTGATGACTATCCCACAAAATTGTAAAGAATGTTAAGAAAAGTGCAAAATTTTTGAGAGGGGTGAGAAACAGACGATGATAACTCAAAAAGCTAACGCAGCTATTTTTCAGAGTGCTTAACCTTGTCTGGATAGTACCTTAAATTATGACATATAGATTTCCTGAATAGTAATGAAAAAGAGCTAGCCCTTGTGCATTTTCAATGATAGCAGTTACCTGGCTTGAGAGCATTCTATTGATACAATTGTACAATATATACCAAAGTAGCCATTTAGGGATGTGCTTCAAAGCTACCTTTGCTTACAGATCTTCAAAACTGAGCATTTTAACCACATCTATAATTAATTAATGAAGAACAAAAGGGTAACAATTCAAGTTATTGTTTTTAACTCCATATAATCATGACACAAAGTACTTTCTTCCTAGGGAAATACATGGTGAAAACTGTAGAAAATGATTCAGTGTTCATAATCCTATACTCCGATACTAACGTTATACTGGAACGGAAAAGATACTGCTGCTATGTTAGTAGAATGCCTACTATTTCCAATGTATGGTCAGCCCAGGAGAGTAGAGAAAAATAAAGGAACACCAAGGTCATGTCCGCACTAGCCTGTTATAGCGCGATGATTCCACTTTCAACATCCTCTGGAATCCTGGGGTTTGCAGTTTCAGGAACTGTACTGGCAGCAATGTGCACAGAATAAGCCAGTCTCAGAAGAGGCTGAGCCAGGCATGTGTTCCTCATGTTGCACTGGCGCACAGAGTTCCCAGAAACACTGCTGTATCCCACCAGTCAAGGGATTTTCCAGCAACAGCTCCCACATTTCATGTGGATGTGGAGGGACACATGTCTGTCTAATTGTGACAGCCTACAGCAGTGGTAGGTATATTGTGGCTTCAGGACTGTTTGTGAAACTTCTGCTGGATGGTTCTGTCTCTACATCCTTCAAAAAAGATGCCTAATTGCCTCATTTGGAAGTGGATGTTCAGCCACTTCCTGGTTTTTGGAGGTGGGGTAGGAGAGGAAGGGCAACCCATGGGGCCTCCAGAAGGACCCAAGACCGGAAATATAGCCCAGACACACTGAAATCACCCATCCCTTCCCCCAGGATCCATGGATACCTTGCCACAACTCAGCAATTTAGTCCTTGGCTGGTAACAATACAGTCTGTAGCTATAGAAGGAGCCAACCTACAGAGGACACACCAGGAGTCTTGCATGTTGCCATATTCCTAACTGTTAAGATGCACAGAGAAACAAGCAGCCACATTATGTCATTATTGCTTTTCAGAGACCGAGCTCAATCTGTTCTGGTTTGTGAAGGTAAAATTTAGGTTTCTCATCCTTTCAGACCAAGAGAACAATGTTGACTCCCCAGTACAGGATGGAAAGTTTGGGCAGGAGGGAAGATTTCTACCTTCACTGTGGCTGATAAATGTGCAGAAGCTGTATGGGTTGGCGACTGCATACAGGGGCAAATGTTTACCCCCATGTTCTCCCCCACCAGAACATTCAGGTGCACTAGAAGTGATGTCACATCACTTCTGGCCACCATTGACAGATTATTTTTTAGCCTCTCCTCTTTTGGTGAGTTTTGGCTGTATGTGCTCTAATGCTCTATTGCACAAGAGGGCAGTAGAGTTCTCTAGCAGAGAATTTGAAGTACCTCACCAAACTGCAAATTCCAGGATTCCGTAGGACAGAACCATGACAGTGAAAGTGGTATCCAATTGCTACAACTATGTATTAGTGTACATATTCAGAGGTAGCAGTGTTGGTCATGCAGGAAAATACAACAAAATCCAAAATCTACAAAAGAGCAAGACCTTTACTGGCCAGCCAAAATGCACAAAATACCTCATGCAAACTTTTGAAGCTCCTCTTGTCTCTTCATCAGGCAAAAGATGCTAAAAATTCATACAGAAGAAGAAAAGTGATAATAGTAGAGTCACAGGCCTATATTTTGTATCATATATTTTTTCTGTTGTAGTTCAGTTGTTCTGCAGGGATCTCAGTGCAGGCAGAGGGCACTCCTCTTTTTGCTCGTATGGGGAACAGGGACAAAGAACAATAAAAGACAGGTAATAAAATTACAACTCCATTAGCAACAGAAAAGTAACTTCCCTTGAGAACCAGTTTGTCCCTGTCTTGTGCAAAGCTAACTACTCCTGTCTTAAACAGAGGGGACTATCACATCTGAAAAAAACTTTTAGGTGCTGTATAGCTACTGTAAACTTGATAATAGTAGTCCAAATGAATGAGTTTTAGCTTTGTTGGAGTAAAAACCTCAATAAGTCCCAGTCCACTAGTTCCCTCTTCTTAAAGTTTCACCTGTTGCACAGCCGTGTAGCTTGGAGTTTGGGTAGCGGGGGCAAAGGGTATGGCCATGCCGCATGCAGCATGGCTGTGTTGTGCAGGGGCATGGTGACATTGTGCAGGGTGCACCCCAAAAATTGCCGCACAGGGCGGACTGCCCTTATTGTCCCCCTGTCCCTATGCCTCTGCTGTTGTGTCAAAATTCAGCGTCTAATGCAGCCTTTGCCTGTATTGAGATCCCCCCAGAACTACTGAACTAGAAAAGAAACAACATTTGAAACAAAATGTAGGCCTGTGACTGTACCATAGTCACTTTTCTTCTCCTGTATATTTTTAAACATCTTTTGCTTGATGAAGAAGCCAGTGGAGTTTTGAAAGCTTGAATGTTATATTTTGCGCATTTTGGTTGGATAATAAAGGTATGTCTCTTTTATGGATTTTGGATTATGTAGTAGTATTAATTCACTCTTAGTGAAGCCACTCAATATCAGTGGATCTACTTTAAAGACAACTAAGTTTGGATCTCACCTGCATCATGCCTACAGCTTCACTGATTCCAGATTCTACTGCATGGAACTCTCCTGCAGATCTCCAATCAAAGTAAAAAAAACACCTGCTGTGGGAGACAAATTAGATGAGATGACAGACGCTTTGACTAACTGCTCACTGTCTGCCAAGATTTATTCTGGGCACCAGTCAGAGAATATCTGGTAAATTTGTATAGGGAGGTATTTCAGGTTTCAAGCTCAAAATTGTTTCATGCAAGCAGCACAGCTCACGTTTACTTCACAAATATGCAGGCTTCACATGTCTCAGCTGTCTCTATTTATAAGGCTGTGTGTTTATTTATAGGCCAAGATTTATCCCATTAAAGAACAGCATGTTTTCCTTTCCTTAGTGTCAATCACATATATCGGGGGGGGGACCTGAACTGCAAAACTGAAGTTATACAGAATTCTTTTAAAGAGCTCATCCACTTTAACAAGTATTAAATAAAGCATGCATGCTTTGCATACACACAAGATAAATGTATCACACAACTTCCACTTTCATGACATCCTATACTACATTTTTAAGGGTTTTGTTGTAATTTCACAGCAACATCATCTTATGGGTAGTCCAAAGCATTTGGCTTTGACCTGCGCCCTTCCATAATAGACTTGATTGAATGGACTGTTCCTTTTGCTGTTCTCTGAATTACTAAATGGCCATTCTTGATAAAAATGGCAACCTCCTGTGTCCCAGCTGTGAATTGATGATGCTCTGTGAACACAGCACTAAAGGAAATAGCATGAAAGTGGTAAAGAAAGATGCTTCATGTTGGGAGAACCAAAATACCAGCAGGTTTATTATCATGTACAGGTCTTCTCATATGCTGTACAGATGTAAATATCTAAGAAAGCCAACTTTGTAATCCTCACAAGAATCAGTACCAGAGATGGCAGAGTCAACAGCCTGAGGACATTTCAGAAGCTAGCTGAAAATGATTGGAAGTGTGCACTCAGCTCCTGTCTTTTTGGCTCCTGATTTACTTGTCTGTTTACTAATTCCAAAAAAGGAAGGTGAAGCATTTCAAAATGGTATCCGTATAGTCCTTGATCCAGTGGTATACATGTGTAATTCTGTAACTGAAGGTGCAATCATATTGTATGACAGGTAGGGGGAGCACTGGATCCAGCCTCCATTACCTTAGCCAAACAGGTGACTTGTGCAGGTTCAGCTAGGTAGGAGCCTTGATTCTGGTACTCATTTGTGCTCATAATTTCCTACCTAGCTAGGAATACATACATAGAATGCATGTGTTCCCGCTTCTGCATGATTATGATACATAATTGGATTGTGAAAAACTGTACTGTTCTGTCTGCTGGGAAGTGAGCTGTAAACAGGAAAGGGATAAAGCGTCAGGATTATATGAATGTAGGAATACAAGGAGAGATGCATATAGGAATTATGTAAAATGGTTGGAAAGATTTATACTGATAAAATTGCTATATAAAATCTATGTTATATATTAACAGCATAATTGCTCCATGGAATTAAACTCAAAGAGAGCTTAGACAAGTTAATAATGTATATTGAATTTCATCCTTTCAAAAACTCACACACAATGTGAGAGAGAGGTTGTCTGGAGTTTTTAAAAACAGATCAAACAAAACCATTGTAAAATAGCACAAAACAACTTCACGTTTGCATACGAATTGTTTATGTGAGTTTAATGCTGCTAAAACAAAATAAATACAATATAAATTAAACTTTTCATTTGCATTGTGACTCTCCGTAGCTCATTTTTTGCAATGGAAGTTGTTCTATTTTCTGCACAGATGGCACATAAAACAGTGAATACATATATTTGTTTTTATAATGGGTAATTTAAAATTTGATTGGGGAGCTAAAATATGCCTATTTCTATAAATGGTTTCATTTTTGGCTCAGTCCTATTTAAAAATAACAGGAAATATATTTCTTATGTTAATCAGTTATATTTTAGACTAAGGTTAGTCTAAGAAGGATAGTTCTTACCAATATCTGGCAGAATAGTGTGATTATTTTCATAATTTCCCCAGGCTGTATGGAGATCTAATTCTAAAATGAGAAGAAAGGCCATTCTTGAACATTACATTAATGGGGCTGAAAAGCTGAACAGAGAGCAGTATCCATATGGTAGAAGAGGGGTTGCAGTGCAATTAACAAAACTTCATTTTGCTGCTATATGAGAAAGAAATGGAAATGAGAAAGTAGCATTAGTAAGTATCCTGCAGACCATCACACATGGCTGATGGGCTGTGGGTTACATTTTTTTCACAGTTGTGATCCCTCCACATGTTGCTGAACCATAACTCTCTTTCCCAGTGATTCTCTTCCCTGCTTCTGAGACTAGAGACCCTTTCACACTACACAATTGTAGTGATGTGGTTCCACTTTAACTGTCACAGTTCCGTCCCATGGAATCCTGGGATTTGTAGTGTAGGGAGGAGTACTCAGAATTCTCAGTCAAAGAGATCTACTTTCTCATCAGACTACAAACCTGAGGACCCCATAGTGTGTAGCCATAGCAGTTAAAATGGAATCATAGTGCTATAACTGTGTGGTATGAAAGAGAGTCAGAAGTTCAGCTGGGGAGTAAACAACTTTGAGTAGGAATCAGTTATATGGGAGAATCTGAGGCATGAGAAAGATTGCAATTCTGATCCATACCAGACTGATTCTCTCCTACAAATAGCACTTCTTTTTTGTCTGTGCTTGTAAACTGGGCAACGTTTATGTATGTTGAATTTATCTTAAATAATTATAGGCCACTATTAGAACTGTGCCTTCTCATAAAAGTCCACATTAAAAATATAACAGTGTAATTCCAGGGAAATAAAACCACATTGAAACAGCAGTTAAGACATTCCAGAGGCCAGCACCACACTTGTATAAAATTAATTTAAAAGCTGTAAGGGGCAATATGAAATAACAGTTTTAAAACACCAGCAGTAAAAGTGGTTTTAAAAGGCCAGGACAGAATCTTGCTAAAAACAGGTTAGAACAGTTGTGTTTTCTCAGCCTATTTATAAGCATCTACCAGTGGGGCCCATTGATTGCTCCCCATGGACCCCACTGAAATGCCTTGCCTATACTGTTTGGCAGTCTGGCTAATCTTGAAAGCAAATCCAGAAGTTTTTAAGACAATCTTAATGGCTGAACAGGTGAGATATGTCTGATATGGCAGAGACAACAGCAAGATTGGAAACTTTTGTTGTTGGACAAAAACAAGAGAAAAAATTTGGAAGGATAGCATAGAACAGAAGTGGGCCAAGTGGGACCCAGGGATTACTTGCTGTTCCCACATGTGTTTTTGTGGCCCTTGACTCCCCCAGTCTCCCCAGACTGACCTTTCTGTAGCCCCTCCCCAAATTGTTGTCCTCAGAGCCTCCAAGTGCAGGAATTCACCTTTTAAATAGATTGCAGTTTAACATCCAAAAAATATTTGTCTTTTCTCTCCAAAACCAGAAGCGGACTTTGATTCTTTCAATTTTATTGTTGTTCAGGAGCTCTGGTAGCATTTCTGGCAATATTTCTACCCTTCCCCTTAGGGTTCCAGAGGCAAAGATTTGCTCTCTGAAGTCGCTACAGTAGCCCATTCCAGCTGTAAAAGATGCTTTTTATTTTCCAAAATGGCCCAATTATGTTTTGAGCTTTGCAGCTCTTCTGCAGAAACAAGCATGAACATGAGTATGAAACATGCTGGAATAAGCTATTCTTGTTCATATTCTGAGGATGGTATTATCTTTACCTTTATTTTACATTCATGTAATGGTGAGATAGTAAAATCAATAGTCCTGGTCTATTTCTAGTTGGAGATGACCAGAGGTGGCCCTAGCAAAGAATATGTGGCCCATCTATGACAAAAACTAAATGGAGCCACTTAAACAAAGCATATGGAGTAGATGGAGATTAAGGTCTGCAGGGCCTGTTAGAGGCCCCTCCCTAAACAGCAAACCCCAGGATTCCATAGGATGTTGAAAGTGAAATAATAGCACTATAACAGGCTAGCACAGAAATGGCCTCCATATTGTTTCTGCCTATTTATTTCTGCTACTGGTTTGGGGCAAATGCAGCTACCAGCTACCATATTCACATGGTTTCTTGGAGTGTTTTATTTCTCATTCTGCTTTGTATTAAAAGAAAATGTAATTGTGATTCCATTTGAAGACAGGTGTGGTTTTACATGTGAATTTGTTTGTTTTAATCTGAAAGAATGGGGTGAATTGTGCCATCCTTCTCATTAAAAAGACCTTTGGGGCAGAAGAATATTTTAAACAAGATTGCTGTATCTTTTACTATACTTTGAATGTAGTTTTTAATTGCTTAAAATATATTTTTGTACTAGATGGCTCGCTTTTTTAAAAAAATGTATAATATCTTGTTTTAGCTACATTTTGTTTTAATTTATATTGTAAGCAGTTCCATGTTGGGAGAAAGGTGGGATATTAAATGAATGAATAAATAAATAAATATCCATCATCAAAATTGTACAAACATAAGAGGAGGAACTATCTGTGGCAGCAGGAAAAGCAAATGCTTCATTTCTCAATTTCTCCTTGCACTTCCTTCCCCTAGTGCCATGACTCTTTCTTATGGAGTAAGACTTTTTTGGTCTTTATCTCTGATGATGCAAGCGAACATGAATTGTGGCTGTAAGTACAGCTTTGGCTCAGTCATATCCCAGTGGAGCAAACCAATACCTCAGCCACATTTAACATCTCCTGTTAACTGCAGTTCACAAATCTTGGCGTGGCAGGTGTGGAAACTTGTAGACGGTTTCCTTCACTCTAACCAGCGCACCCACACTGAGAGATGATGTGGGTGTGTAGTCCAATGACATGGTAGTGGGGTAGAAGCACATGACTCCCATCCCTGATTTATAACTTGCGTGCATTCGGTGGAGTTCAGTCCATAAGTTCCAGGTCTTAAACAAGGTAAGGAAAGCTTTTGTACTTTGTTCAGCTCATGCACTTAATCACTGCAGGGTAGAATTACCCTCATTGTTTAAGCTGTAGCATCACACTCTTAACCAATCTAAGAGAAAATTCCAGATCTAATCATATCTAGCCAGCATGCCAGATGGAGGGATTCAGCCAAAAAGGAGTCTTCTAAAGGACAATGGAGGATTAAAAGGAAAACTGAGGTGAAAGACCCCAGGGAGCTTCTTTTTCCTTACACTTACTGTAATTAAAACATCATCTAATTTGATCCTTTTTAAAAATGTGAACAAGGTCTCACCTTCCATTAATTTCAGTGGAAACTGATAGGGTACAACTGTGGACTGGTAAGCAGATGTCAGTGGCTTGTTTGTGAAGGCATGAGCCAGTGTGCTGAGTGAGATCTAGTACTAATTATTGTCTTGAAATACACTTCTATGTAACACGGGCAGAAAGTGCATGAAGGAAATTACAAGATGGTTGTGATTTGGGGGGAATATGTCTGAGGATATGTGGCAGCACATAACTAGCAGAGGCAGACTGTATTTTTAGCTGTTTTTTAAGAAAGCAGATGGCTGTTTGCTCTCTGTCAAGTAAAGGCATGCCTTCCATTGCAGAGCTCTTGGTTTGAGGCACTGAGTCACACAGATTCACACTCAAAATGTAGAGTGGGCTTCCTCCCTGTAGACAATTTTGACAGTGAGGGAGCCGTTGTTGTTGTTTTTTTTCTTTTTAAAAAGGGGAAGAAAAGAGGTGAGTGGTAGGATATCCAATGGACCATGACTCAGTCATAAACACGTGTTTGTTTTGTTCGAATGAAGAAGAAGTTCAGAGCATGCAGAGTAGCAATGTTGTTGCACCGCTTTTGAGAGTTCAAGTAACTATCTTGCCACAACAAGGTCTGAGACCTTCTGGAAACCTTTGGATTGGGATGTTTGTAGACATGGGTGAAGTTCAGTGCTGAAGGTAAGCTCAAGAGCCCCCAGTGTTGGTCCACATTTAAGGGTCTCAAAGGTCCCTGGTATCTTGGGAGTCTCCACTTCCACAATAGTGCAAGGACCTTATCCCTCACTGCTGGCACTATTGATTCTTCAGTCTCTTGTTGCATGCCCAAATCAATACTAGACTCTGGGATCATTATACTGACTAGACTTGGATATGCTATCATCTTTCAGCTTCTCCCATGCCCACCTATAATTATGAAGATAAAAGTACCAATATTTCTAACAAGTCCGAGGTGCTGCAACTTCACCTGCCTGTCCTGAATTTCAGCTGTTGTTTTAGAATTGGATAATATTATACCAAGGGGTACTGCATCCAAATAAGTGGGTTTATATCCTTGAGAACTTATGCAAAAATAAAAATCAGTCTTAAAGATGCTACCACATTTCTTTTTTTTTCTCCCCTTCCCTTCTTCCTTTTTATGCTTCAAGAGACTAAAATGGCTACCTCTTTTAAAATAATTATGACAGTCTTTTTATTTTCAAATACATTCCCCATTTATGTCACTATATAATAAGTCACTTAATTCACTTAAGAAAAAAATAATAATAATGTTTTCGGAATGTGGTTTTAAAAAAATTGTTCAGAGTTCTAAACTTTGGGGAGATGATGTCAGGGCCTTTGTATAGCTGAAAGCAGTTTTGTCACTTTCAGAAATGACTGGAGACAGCTGCTGGTCCATGTGACGTTCTAAATCTCTGAATAAATTAACACAAATGGTGTGTCTATGTCTGAGAAAGAAATGGAGACATAAGGAGATTAAACGGGTATGCTGAGGAAGAGACGGCGAGAGACACACATTGACCTTGGGTAACTTGAGAAAGCTTCTTTAGGATAAGAAAAGTATATTGTAGGGTTAGGAGTACAACACGGTGAGATGAGCTCCTTTTATACTAATGCTCTACTAGAAACAAACAGAGTGACAAATAGAGTGCCTGTCTAATTTTTCATCCTAGTGTGACCACCATGTAATCTCAGGATTGATTCATGTGTCTTTAATGCATGATAAAATACATCAAAAAAGAGGGAAAGGTGAATTTCTGTATGGTTGGAGAAAGAGAGCTCGAAGGGTCCAGGGGCCATTTCTCTCTAAGACTACTCCCTTCCCAACAGTACTGCAAATGTCCAGAAATTGATTTCCAGTTGTTGTTTTTTTAAAAAAAACACTTTGAAGTAAGGCACGAGAAGGAGCTACACTTTGTTTTAAAGGAAAATTGAGAGTGATAGTTCCCCTTTAAAAAAATGGGGTAGGGTTGTTCTAGGGCTGTAGAAGTAGGGCCGTGTGCTAATAACCTGAACTATTGCTAAAGGATAAAGGATTATGAAAGGAACATCTTTGCACGAATTCTCTTCTAGTATACAGAGATGTCACCTGAAATTTCTGCAAAGATATTTCTTTCAAAAGGCAGGATCACCAGACCTGATTCTGGTTCTGACACCTCAGATGTCTGAATGGAGTCACCGTAGGTGTCAGAGCTGTTTCACATATGGCTGGAGAGTCACCGCATGTACAGCAATCTCTGCTTGCATGTGGAAAAAATCTGTAAGGTAGAAATTGTGAGTGGGGCACATTCTGTTTGCATCCACTTCTGATAATTCTTGATTGCCACATGACTGTGAATTTTCCTGAGGCAACTGCTTCCCAGAATCAACAGACTGCCTGGCACACCTCTGTGCCATGCCAGGAAAGCATTTTGTAAACTTCCCTTAAAAATTAAATTAAAAGCTACAAACATCACTTGGCATGAACAAATGTTTGACAGTTTGTGACAAGGAAATATACAACTCTTGGAATGACAGGTCCTTGAATTAAGTACAAATGAATATGCTATTTCTACAGAAGGGGCCCAGGCTAACCAGCTAACACTCTTTGTGTATGGCTTCACCAGTACCTCTCACGCACCCTTTTGTCTATAATATAAACACTGGCATGAGGAAAACAAAATAAGATTAATTATTTAGAATGATGGTTTACACAGAATGATCAAGGCTTAGCAATTTAGTAGGTATGTCTCTAGCCTCATTTGTGCTTTTCAAGACCACTTTGCAATGAAACCAATATGAGAAGGTGCATTTGTAGTTCTATGAAACTGGATTAGGAAATTTCAGTACCAGATCAGTAAGTTCCCATAATTCATTCAAATGGGTTGAACTTCAAAATTGTGCTGAAGTAGTGGTATAGATGATATAGACAGCAAGATTCAATCATTTCTTTAATTGCTCTTTTATTTGCATTTAAAACATTTACACTCTTACTTTACCTCAAAAAGGCACAAGACAGTATCAGTTAAAACGGTAGCAACAATAAAGCTGCCCTAACCACACAAAAGCAGCTGCTGGAAAAAAGGGAAGATTTTTTTAAAGGCCAGCAACCAAAAGAAAACAAAGCAACAACTTAGAAACCAAACGCTGTAACAAAGTATCTTCAGACTGGGAGATGTCATTTTTTAAACCTTTTAATTGGATTTTAAAAGTTCACATAAGAGACAAAAGAAAAAAAAGGGAAAAGAAGAGAAACACATTACCGTCCTCCCTTTTTGCTACCCTGACCACCCAAAATACATTAAAAAGAAAAAGGTAAAAAGGAAGAAAAAAATATATCCAAAATCTCTAAAAGTCAACCCATGGAAAAATTGGTTAAAAATGTATCTGTTTTGGGCTTCCAAAAATGTTTTTACAATCTAGACAGACAGACAGACAGACAGACAGACAGACAGGAGACATATTTCATAAAGCACTGGACAAGCAAATGTGTTTAATATGAGTTCAGGTTTGTATTTGTGTGACCGATTTTCTCCTCTAAACCTTTGAAAGTATGGCTCCCGGTCAGAGATATAAACCAAAAACAAAAATTTAAAAATTTAAAAAACAAACAGGTAAGTTGATATTATACACATATTTCTTTGTAGGAACTTGGTTCTCTAACTCTGTAACAACTTTCCCTGAATTCTCCCCACAGCCGTTCACTACCACCTCTTCCCTCCTGTCCCAAATGTACACAAACACACAGCTCCCAGCTCACCAAAATCTGCCACCTACTCGATCTCTATTTTGATCTTATCCTCTGTCTTATCTTTTTCCCAGTCTCATCCTGTTCTCTGCCTGCCTCCTTCCTCTGTCTTAACTGACTCTGTCCATAGTTAAACAGCCGAGCCTTTTCTTTTATACTGTTGCCCCTTAGCCCCCGCTTTCACATCATTCCAAGAGCGGTGACTGGCTGGTTGTAGACAGACTTCGAAGTCTACTGTCCTGTTCCTCTTCATATTCAGTAATAAGAAGGAAAATTTCTATCCAATTCCACTGTAATAACAATTACTTTTAAAAAAAAGGCCACAGGATGACATAGTTGACACTTATTTTGTAAGTCTTCTGACTCTGAAAAGCCATTCTTTATAACTGACAGAAAACTGTTTTCAGAACAAATGCACATCTAAATGTATTGTTTGGTGGTGGTGGTGAGGAATGGACAATGTGTAAGCAGGTCCTGCTTCTTCCATTGTTTAAAGGACTCTTTTCTTTCATTTGTTTTATGAAAACATGAGAGAGATCCTGCAAACCAAAGCTGAGCACTTGAAGGTTGCAGTGATTTCAATAGGTAGATATTAAAAGTTATAATCAGTGTGGTCTGAAGCTGCTTAAATTTGTCTCAGTTGCTTTCCAATGTATTTCCCTGGATGCAAATACAGGTATATCTCAGTTAACAAAGTAGATGTGTTTCTGGGCATTACTTCCTCAACAGAATATTTTATACTAGAATCAGAAGTAACAGTTGTGTAGGGATGGGGAGTGGGGGTAGGCAATTTGCCCTGAGCGGCAATGTTTTTGGGGTGTCCTGGCCTATAGCCACACCTCTGCGCACTCAGGCCACACCCCCATGCACAGTGGCCACACCCCTCACATCATAGTCCCTCCCCTCCCGCCTCCACCCCATACTCCAAGCTCCGCCACTGAGAAGTAACATGGAGAGGATAGGGATAGGATCCTACACAAAAAAAGAAGAGCAGTTCCACATGTTTCAATAAATGTTGTATTCCAAACTAACAGTATGCATACATGAAATGAAACAAGCAGGTCATGTAAGTCTTCCATAAGACTATTAGGGACCACTTGAAAGCTCCTTCTAAAATGTATCCAGGGATGTTTTTTCTCCTTTCACCAGCCTCCACTTCTCTTATGATTTCTATTTTGGCAGTCAAATTTATAGAAATATTTTTTTTCTTTCTTAACATTCTGGGGAACAAGTGACAGAGACTAATTTACTCTCCCCTTTTCTCTCAGTTTTGCTGTTGATGCATGCTTGGTAAGGGATTCTGAAGGCACCTCCTGTTTACCTTGCCTATTGTAGGCTAACACACATGGCTAAGGCAGAATCCTGTTCCTTCCTAAATGAAGCTTCTTGGCATTGTTTGCTATAGTCATGCTGTTTAAATAGAACATCAAAATTCTGCATTTCTCCAGCCCTCTTTCGTGATCTTCCAAATGCCAGTGTGCTGCTAAAAAAAAAATCCTTTTAGCTAGACAGAGGATGAGGAGGAAAAGGACTACTGGGCATGTGCAAAAAGATGTTTTGAACTGGTACTTCTTTGTCATTGGCTTTGTTAACTGAGATATGCCTGTATTCTGAATGGCAAATTTGCAAAGAGTTTTTGATGTACCTGATCTGTTCACTGATGATGATTGGTACAGCCCCTGATTTCAATGTAGTCAGTCTGTGTGAGTATCAAATAGGGTGGTAGAAAATATTAGCAAATATTCACATTCTAAATGAGAAAGTCTATGGCCATTTCCATACTACACTGTTTTAATGCTATGATTCCACTTTCAACATCCTGTGGAATTCTGGGGTTTGTAGTTTACTGAGGCCAAAGAGCTCTCTGGCTGGGAATTCTAAATGTCCCTCCCTAAACTGTAAACCCCAGGATTCCATAGGATGTTGAAAGTGGAATAATAGCACTATAACAGATAGTCCGGAAATGGTGTTTTGTGGGAAACACCATATGTAGACCTGTCTGTCTAGTCAAAAGATGTGTTAAAAAATCCTGTTTGAACATGGTACCAGAATCTGTCCAATGTAGACTCCAGTCTAAGCTCCAGGGGGAAATAAGAGCATATTCCATGGCTGGGGTGCCACTCAGGAGTGCAGCTATAGGGGAACGACATGAGGGTTTTGTTTCCCTAAATGAGAATTCTGACCCCTTCCCATGAAATTTTCCTGCAGTCCCCCAAATTTCTTGCATTGGAGTAACTGAAAACAGTTAGGGCAAGCAGTAAGGGCAAGCAAAGTTACCAAGAAAATGCTAACACAGCAAATATAAGATTTCTAGGAGTGAACAATATTCAGTGTGTTAGTCTGTGCATGCTAGAAGTTTGGAAACTGAAATAAAATATCATTTGGGTACAAAATTCCTATTTGGGAAGATACCTTCATCCACTCCATCACACTCCTGGTACTGCTACTGTATAGAGAAGTAAATTTTCATTTATTTCAATTTTATACTTAAGAACAAAGAATTTCAAAAGCTTTCTCCCCACCAGGAAAGGTTTTTGGACATTTTCTAGTGATTTTTCAAATTTCTTTTTTTTTTCTTTTGTTCAAATTTTATGTACTGAAAAATGTGTTTTGTTTAAACCAATACTTCTGCAAAGAAAACAATGTACTGGTTTTTTTTAAAAAAAAACATTGTTTTCTTTGCATTCTTTTTTACAGATGAAGATTTTACAAAATGTAATGATGTGAAAAATCTCAGGGGGATTTGTCATTTCTTTGGTGGGTCATCTTTATGTTAGCACACCCTTTATGGTTAAGAAGAAGAAAATTTATGAATATTCTTTACACTCTTATATAGCAGACAGGCAGTGGGGCTTGTGGGTTTTGGATAAGACACCTACTCTGTCCTTTCCTCAATAATTAAAATGCTTTGTACAATCTTAGAACATTTGGAAGATCAGTTAGGCAATGGATTGTTTCTAGAAATTTTAAGAAATCTCTGCACAATCACAAGGGCTAGGAAGCTGGATTTTTTCCCCAAAAAATAAAACATAAAGTCTCACAGCCCCAGAACATTAAAAAAAAGTTTCCATGAGAAGCCATGAAATTCCTTAATCTCATATAAAGTTAAATGATAGTTATTAAGTTGAATGACTGTCTACCTTTTATTGTCATGATGGGGAAAGACAACTCAGCTTGGTGTCAAACTGTCTCTAATGAATTTGGGACCAAGATGATGAGCCAAAAGGCAGCTGATTTGCACTTACCAAAAGGAATTACCATTTAAAATGTCCAGAAATGCAGTAGGAAGTATGATCATCAGACCTCAGCGTATAAAATTCTGTAAAACAAATTGAAACAAAGTGTTCCTTCCAAAATCCTTGAAAGGTCAAATGAGTCTGGCAAGAAGTTTTAAAACTTTATACAAAATCTCAATCTCCCAAACTAACATTTTAAAGTTTTAGTATTTTTCTTATTAAAGCTTAATAAATCAGCTAAAAGGTTATTTTTACGGCAAGAAAGTGCTAGAGTGCACAGCATTCTGGGGTTTGGAGACCATCTGATTCAGGAACTTCCACTATTCCCAGCTATTAGTAACAGGAAATGTCAGCAGTTCACTTCACAGTGAAATAAGGAATCCAGGGACTGCTAAGGACTTTAGCACAATCCAGAGAGAGCTAAGCATTTTGCAGTCCCGTTGGTTTCAATAGGAGCATTAAGCATGTCATTTAAGTCATAGCAGTTGAAATACATGTTACTTGAGTGAACATAACTTTATTAAGACAGTGCTGAAACTTCATACCATAAATGCAGAATTTTTACTGTGGGAGAAGAGACTATTGAAACCTTTTAACAGTAAGTGGTCAGATAAGCATCTTAATTTTAAAATCAAGGGCACAATCCTTTCAAAGCAAAGTACCCTATTGATAATAATAGTAAGAAATTTGTATGTTTGTGTTTAATTCATACACACACACACGCACACACACACACCAGCAATATCCAGAATGTCTGAACATTTGGTTTTTCATATGCAGTCCATCATCATCATCATCACCATCACCATCATAGATTGTAACAAAACCTTAGGTTGGACTTACCATTGTCTGATTTCAGGATAACTGATTCCTTGCATTAAGGGTATAGGACTTAATAGGGTTGCACTCGCGCCACAAGATGGAACCCTAGAGGCGGTGGTGGTCAGTGATAGTGGATCTTCTCTGGGTTTTAGTCCAGATTTTAAAGGAGCTGTCCAAGAGACTGAACTGATTTAAGGAATAGGATTCAGCACCTCGGATAGCTCCTTGAAAGTTTCTTGAGCAGTGTTTTCTTTTTCAGTCTAAATCACAGGATGATTACAGGGTTAAATAAGACAAGAATTCTGTCTAAGGTATGTATGCTGATGTTACTACATAAAGCAATAGCAAAAATGGATTGGATCATAGAAATCATAGAAATGTAGAGTTGGAAGAGACCACATGGGCCATCCAGTCCAACCCCCTGCCATGCAGGAACACCCTCAAAGCACTCCTGACAGATAGCCATCCAGCCTCTGCTTAAAAACCTCCAAAGAAGGAGACTCCACTACACTCTGAGGCAGCATATACCACTGCTGAACAGCCCTGGCCATCAGGAAGTTCTTCCTGAGGTTCAGGTAGAATCTCCTTTCCTGCAGCTTGAATCCATTACTCCTTGTCCTGGTCTCTGGAGCAGCAGAACAAGCCCACTCCCTCCTCTACATGGCATCACTTCAAATATTTAAACATGGGTATCATGTCCCCTCTTAACCTTCTCTTCTGCAGACAAAACATACCCAGCGCTCTAAGTCTATCCTCATAGGGCATGACTTCCAGGCCTCTCACCATTTTGGCCACCCTCCTCTGGACTTGCTCCAGCTTGACCATGTCCTTCCTGAATTGGAGTGCCCAGAACTGGACACAGTATTCAAGATGAGGTCTAACCAAAGAAGAGTAGAGTGGTACCAGTACCTCCCTCGAGCTAGACACCATACTCCTATTGATGCAACCGAGAATTGCTGGATGCAACTCATCATGTTGCTGTTTCTGTTGTATGCTTTCATATCATGTTCACATGGTCACCCTAAGGTGAACCTATCATGGAGATTTCTTGGCAAGACTTGTTCACAGGTGGTTTATCTTTGCCTGTCTCTGAGGCTGAGAGATGCAACTTGCCCAAGGTCACCCAATGGGTTTTCACGGCTATGCAGGGATTTGACCCTTCATCCCCCAGAGTCATGTCCAGCACTCAAACCACTGCCCCACACTGGCTTTCAAAATTATCATGAGCAGAACTTAATCGTAGGCTGCTGCTTTGGAGGAAGAGCCAGACAATTTTTACCAATTTCTCCCTCCTGTAGTCCCCCTCCCAAAGGAGATCTGGAGGGTTAGGGTATAGGCAACCCAAGATCTAAGCAAGGTAGGAACCACACCCTGAAATTTTCATGTGAAGCATGCCACTAGACCAGTCTATGAGCTGTCTCTGGTTGTGATCTTCTAGAATTGGGAATGAAGCATTGTAGGATGCAGATGGAAGGCATCCTGTTTGCAGCAGGCACAGTCTGGATACATCTCAATATGGTCAACCCTCCACATTTGCAGGTTTGACTTTCATGGATTTTATCATTTGTGAATTTCTTTCACTTCACCCCCTACCTCAGGCATTTCTTTTCCAGAGGAAGCTTCCCTCTTGGTGGTTCCAGTTAAGCCCTTTAAAAACTCACTTCTGACCCTCTTCCTCCTTGACCACCATTGCCTGGCCCATTAAGGATGGCGCATAGCCCAATTTCTCAGCACCATAAATCCTTTCCCAGCACCTACAACACCCCAGGAAGGAGAGGGGGAGAGAGAAGAATTATAGGACTACCATGCCAATCCCCCCTTCCCTCTCTTTTCCTGACCTGGTTTGGATCCTGGCTGCCCATTTTTCACACCATTCCTCAGCTCCCTTTCCACAGACACACACACATTTTGGTATTTGTGATTTTTCCACTTTTACAAGGGTCCTGTGTCCCTAACCCTAGCAAATGTGGAGGGCCAACTGTAAACTTAAAATACATCGTGAAAAAATAACAAAAGTTTTTCTATATTTAATAAGATGTAACAAAACATACTTTCACCACCCGGTTAGATGATGATGATGATGATGATGATGATGATGATGATGATGATGATGATTTAATAAATTCAGAATAGGGTGAAATTTTATCTCTGGGCCTTTACCTCTGGGTCATTATACCCCTATCTAATCTATTATGTTTCTACTCTTTCTATGATTGCCTCAGTCATGAATCACAGTTCTGGACAGAAGGATTTTGCATCTTAAACTGTTGACATGAAATCACTATGGATGACTTTGATTGAAAGCTATTTGGCACATGATTGGTACTGACAACAATTCACCTTCTGTTACATAATAGATGGCCATATTAATATTCAGAAAATGTATATCCCCCTTCAATAGGATCTTTCTCATAGTGACTCACAATTGCATTCAAAAGTATTAATAACAGTGTTTTAAAATCTTTGCTTTTAATTGTTTCAAATGCTCTCTCTCACAATTTTTACAGCACATTGTTTTGCACTCTGTGGAATGAAGACATGAAACAGTAATGGGATTAACAAGAGGCTGCAGCTCTAATTTTAACTTAAAGGGATCTATAATGAGATAAACACACCTGCAAAAGTCCTAACATACTGTGAGCACCTAGCAGTTAGAACTGAGGCCTGTGAGGACACACTAAACCTTTTTTTTTCTGGACTGGACCACGATTTTCAAGCTGTGGGACACACTCATCCTGCTACCTACTTTACTCATACATCTCCATCCCATTTCCATGCACCAAATTCATATGTTGTTAAAGCATCTCCTGCTATGTGTAAAGATCTTAGGGTGGGATACAATAAAATCAGTTTAAACAATTGAAAACAGATCAGATCCTGAGCTGAACCACTGAACCACTGTTTCTCTTCTGTCACAGCCTAAAAGTGTGCTGACAAGGCACCTAGCCATTGTATCAAAGTTGCCTCCAGGAGGAAAAGGCAGTTTCTTGCCCAAATTTACTTGAGCTAGTATTGTGTGAAAGTCAGTTGGATAACTGTTCCTTCAGTAGTGCTGTAAAAAATCACTTTTCTGAACGGAAACTTTCAGAATCCCCAACTGGCTGCATAAAACATTCTGGGAGCTGTACTCCAAAAAGTAATGTTCCAAGCTCTTCCCTTCACCATAAAGATGGCACAGGCTGCTCATTAGCATATTATAGCCATAATTTCACCCTCTTTCTGTTGACATACCACATATTAGAAAATGTCACTTAATACCAAATCCAACAACACTAACAGTATGCAATATTCAAGAATTTCCATGCTCTACAGAGGCATTATACATGGTCATGTGTGGAAATTCTTGTATCACACACAAGGTGATAAAAGTTGGTGCGTAAAATATCAGTGACAAATCTTCCACGTAGTTTTATAGTTAGCAACCAATTACTGCCCAACAGTTCAGAGGATCCATTGGTGCCAATTGTTATTGTATTCTTTTGGTTACATGTGTTGTTGTTTTTTAAAAAAGTGTGCATCTTTCTGTAACCATGACAAGTAAGAGTTGGGGCAGAAGGAGTCAAGAAAAGTTTGGGTCATAATTAACCAAAGTAAACTTTATGTACCAGAAAGAACCTCTCTGTTTCTTGTAGATAAAACTTGCTATTTGAATTCAAGGCAAAAGTCAGCTTTTCAGCTATACCATTTCAAACAGAGTTCTTAAATATGTACTTAAAAGCTTTGATACAATTGACTATCTGACAAACCCTGTCCATTTTTACTCAGAATCAGAGGTGGCCAGTGGATCTGCAACTCTCAAGTGGTGAATCCATTTTGGATGATCCTGCTGCTGCTCCCCAAAGATGTTGCAAGTTGAATGGAAATGGGTGGCCAAACCTGGGTTGGCAGCAAATCCACTGTCCACACCTGCTCAGGAGAACTATCAGCTGTGTTGAATGGAGAGTATACACTCTCTAATGCATGTGTGTGTGTAGATAGATAGATAGATAGATAGATAGATAGATAGATAGATAGATAGACAGACAGACAGACAGACAGACAGACAGAGACACACATATGTGCACAGAGAAAGGATTATAGGTTATCCAGGCTATTACAGGCTGTATCTATCAATAATGGTGATTGTCCTTTTCATTTTAAATGTGTGTCCACCCAGGATTCACTGCTCTCTGGTTGGTTGGTTAGTTGGAAGCATAACAATAAGAAATTTTTGGAGACCTCTTGAGGACCCCCAGGAGGTCCCTGGGGATGCTTGTCATAGTGCATCCAGCTGGACGCATTTCTGTTGCATTGACATGGAAATGGCTGTCTGAGTGTGTGTGTGTGTGCTGTACTCAAAGCTTTGGCTTTGGTGAGGGTTACACTGGGATACGGAGCTCAGCTGCATGCCTGAGACATATTGACCAATGTGGAATCCCAGTGAATAAGTTCACAAAAAATATGTAATACATTCAGGCAGTAGGTGGGATATTTTATGTTTGCTTGCCAAAAACGTCATGCACAAGAAAAGCTCAATCCGTCCATCAGCATTAGAGCAATTGTCTATAGCCATTTGGGCATTTGCGTTCATATTAAACACTGGTCTGTGAAAAGTAACATTGGAAACAGAGCCTTCTGAGTTAATAAAAAATGTGGACTAAGGCCAAAGTTTTGTCATCATGTGCTGCCTTTTAGCCCTTGCTCTCTTTTAAGTTCTGCCTTGTGACTTTCCATTTCATCCTAGATTATGTTTATATAATGCACTTTAAAATTTGCAGCAGAAAACACAAAGCCACAAAAAACATTTCTAAAGTTGAGATTATTATGCAAGTTATCATTTTAGAGATGGCTGGGGATAATTCCAGCTAAACTGTGAGACAAAGACTTCACTTTTGGATCGACAACATCCTTAAAAGGCATTTGTTGTAAACACAACCTTTTCCATTTTTAAACATTCTTGGTACTGTGCAAGAAATCCAGGCTCAAAAATGGGTGCTGAATGGAACAGGGAGGAATGTGAATTCTTCTGGATTCCTTTTGTTGCTATTGTTGTTACATTAAAATGATCCTCCACAGAGGCAAAAATATTGACAGCACCAACCACAGATAGGAGACATTCATAGGGGTTATTGTCCTAATTACACTGGCAGAAGGTTGGCCTAAATGACTTTTGGGATACTTCCAGCTCTTTGATCCTATGATGGTATAAATAACTTGAGAATGTCCCTCTCCATAT
This sequence comes from Iguana delicatissima, assembly GCA_948472985.1. Classification (NCBI taxonomy): domain Eukaryota; kingdom Metazoa; phylum Chordata; class Lepidosauria; order Squamata; family Iguanidae; genus Iguana; species Iguana delicatissima. Next base: position 594,882 of record CAOKZL010000023.1, read on the forward strand.
TCTAGTCATTGTTAAGGTTCTATAAAACCTAGACTTAAATATAACTCTACCGATATTGTTTTTGCTGTGATTGAACAATGTGTTCATAGTTCGTCGTTGCACAGGAAGTTTATCACGTTTGAAAATTATAGTCATGCTTGCTTGACAGCTCCCATAGTCATAAATACAGACTGTAAGAGGGCCTGAGATTTTGTGCCTTCTTTTCAAGTTAATCTTTAAACCAGGATGTTTCATATTCAGTATCATGAAAAATGCGAATCTAGTTCGACATACCCTTCTACTTAAAATGGGAGGTACAGGGAATGGAGCAGTGTGAATGCCTTTGGAAAGTTATTTCTAAAAGATTAAATTACTTTTATAATTACTTCACTAAAACTGTTTATTACTATTATAGCTGCAACCACTGTTAATTACTGTTACAGCTGCAATGTTTAAAAAGTCATACCATTATAGTTAAAACTTTTAGAAAGTATCCCATTTTCACAGTTACTTTGCATTGAAAAAAACAAATCTAAATTTTACAAACCACTGGACCTTAGTACAAATTACATTTTCCTCCAAAATACCTCAACAGCTACAACAGAGCATAAAGCACTATGCTAGCCAAAACTTGGACGACACGATATTCCTCCTTCACTATTTAGTGAGAACATCCTTGTAATTAGCAATATAATCAAACATTTAAAAATAACACCACCCAAAGAGTGATGTTATCCTATGCTGTTGACAATGATAATACAATGTAGTTAACACCTTTTTTATTGAAAAAAAATCCCAATTAGTTACAAGTAACTAGTTAGTTTATCAATTATTTCTGAAGTCTGACCAAAAGATTACACTAAGCACTCCACTTAGGGGCACAAGACCCCCATGAAAGTGGAGAAACAATAAACATAAAACAATTAACATAAAATAAAAATCACAAATGCTATTTTTCTTACGTGAGGACTCTTCTCTAGGAATCTCTATGTCCTCTAGTGTGACTCTTGTCTTTACTTCCATTGGAAGCTGGCCATAGAATCACGGAAAACTTAAAGATTTGTGGAAAGGACATATTTTTCCCATGGCAGGATCAAATAAGAGTAAATTTTTTTAAAATAAATAAATTTAAAAAATGTGAATAATCAGATAAATCACTGAGTGCTGAATCTGCAAGAGTAGAGGGCCAAGTGCGCTCCCAAGTTCATTCTGTGAAGAGTTTGTGTGTGTGTGTTATGGACTGAGTTACAGTTGACCCTCCACATTTGTGGGTTTGACTTGCATAGATTTGATTGTTTGCAAGTTCTTACAACCCCTGCTCCCTGCCCCCTGCCCCCTCCACTTCAGGTGCTTCTTTTCTGGGAGAACCTTCCCTCCTAGCATCTCTAATCAGGCTACACAGCCCTTTAAAAACATGTCTCTGATCCCCGTCCTGTACAAACCACTGTGTGGCCAGCTAAGGATGGCTCACAGTCTGAATTCTCAGCACCCCAAACCCTCTCTCACTGCCCCCCCCATGCTTAAGGAAGGAGATGGCTGAGAAAGAGGATGTATAGGGTCACCATGCTTTCCCACCCACCCCTTCCTTTCCCTCTCCTTTTCTTGACCCGATTTGGACCCTGGGTGTCCATTTTCCCCCCGTGCCCTGGCCCCCTTCCTACAGTCATACACACACATTTTGATATTTGCTATTTTTCCACTTTTGTGAAGATCCTACACCCTTTACCCTAGCAAATGTGAATAGCCAACTGTAATTTTAAATAGGATTATTGTTCTAGTGGGAAGTGGACTCTGGGTTTCAGGTAACAGGTAGCCATCTATTTTCAGGTAACAGGTAACCTCTATCTGTCCTTAAAATTAAGGCAGTGTAGTGTGATACTGGGGTCCAGGGCTTGTACATATTACATACTAAGCAGCTGCATTCTTGCTTCACATTCAAGTCATTATTGTTTATGTGTCCATACCAGCACTTTGAAAAATTACTTGTAAAGATTGTGTAAATACTATTAATTGTCATACTTTTGCAATCACACATTCCTTGAGGACCGTGTCTGTTTACAGGAAAAAAGGATTCTGGCAAGCATGTATTCTATTCTTCCTTATATTGCCAATAGTTGTGAATTGTGAATTTCTGTAGTATGATTCCCCAGAACGAACAAACACCCTGCATGCATCTTTATGCAGATATGCATTTCCACACATATAATTACTGTTCATGTACCCTTTTGCTATTTTGTTATGTGAGTATATTTTTGTTTTTGGACAACTCAGCTTCTGACATAGGAGCTCCTTTTTGCCAAATCATTTTATACCTGGGCAGCCCCCAACGTTGCCCTCTAACTGGAAGTTTTTTTAGCAGTATGACCAGCTGGACAAATAGATTTTCATTGTCAGGTTGCAGCAGTGTTTCTGCAGTAATCAATGTCATAAAGTTTGAACTGAGAAAGAATAGGTTTCCATTCTAGTCAATCCTGCTATAGCTGTGTGTGTGTGTACTTATAACAGGTATAACAGCTGCCTCCAGAATCTCTTTCTGAGCATGTGCAAATAAACAGCAAAGCAGAAATAAGTGGGGAGGTAGACTCTCCACGTACTCCTATATTTTAAAAAAGTATAGACCTGCAAGTTTGGCCACCAAATCAGAAAATAATAATAATAATAGTAATAATAATAATAATAATAACGGCTAGTGAAAGGAAAAGATGTCCTTCTATGCATTTTGGAAGAAGACTTAAAATGGTCTCAAGAAGATTTGTCTACTTAGTTTTGAATGAAACATTTGCTGAAACATGTTGACCTCCTCTTGTTTTTTTGTATTGTAGGAAACTATCTCTGTTCTATCTATGCGACTTTTGTCTCCAGTATCAAAGTTTGTGTTAAAGAAGTAATGCCCAGGAACCTATATAACTGAGGTATATGTGTAGTCTGATCTGTTTTCCACTTCTTTTGAGGTATACACTGGGAGTCCTTAGTGCTTCCTTTACATATATGTTGGGGATCCCAGGCATATGGATATCCTGTATTTGGAGGTCTGGAGTCCAGCCCCATCAGGGCTCTAATACTCCACCTCCCATGTGTCTTGAGTTTTGGAGAGCAAGTGCCAGCTGTATTCCCACCATACCAGCTCCTGAGCATTTAATACACAACAGTCAGACCTTACCAGATGCTAAGAGTCTGCCTGTAGAGATTAAAACTCGTGCAGCACTATTCTTTCTCTTCTCTGATTTTGGAGGGCACACAAAAGTAAAAGTAATGTGACCATCTTATCTCTCAATGGCTTGCCTCTCAATGGCTTGAAATTTCTCATGGGTTTTAGGGGTTCCCATGAGATTTCAAATCTTGTGGGAGCCATGAGAACTCATGAGAAGCCATCCTCTTACACATCTTAAGCAGTGGTAGAGCTTGGAGTGTGTGGAGGGGGCGGGGCTGTGGCATGAGGGACGTGGCCCCAGTCTGTGTAGGTGTGCCCACGGTGCGTGGGAGCGTGGCCGTGGCATGTGGGGCGTGAGGTCTAGGCAGGGTGTGCGGGGGTGTGGCTACAGACCAGGATGCCCCAAAAACATTGCTGCCCGGGGCGAATTGTTCCTCCTGCCTTCCCGTTGCTATGTGACTGATCTTGAGGCGGCCTTACATAAACCTACCTCTTATATGCCGGAGACGGTCTGGTAATTGGGGGAATCTGACCCATAATGTTGTGCAGAAAAGCCGGCAACCCAAAAGAAGGAGAAAGAGGAAGCATCAAAGATTTCCAGTGCATACCTCAAAAGAACTAGGCAAGCATGTGTATGTGTGTGCATGTTAGCCTGTCTCTGCCTGTGAGGATGGGAAAGAAGAGCTGTGAGTATGTGAAGGATAGGTTTCTACACACTTGATCTTAGTCAAAAAGGCTGAGATGAGGAACAATGGGATAGATTGCTACTAGATTGAAAGTGATGGCAGGCCAACTCCCCCCCCCAAAAAAAAAGATAAAGAAGCTTGCTGTTAAACTGTGGGAAATAAAATAAGAGGAAATGCTTCACACTGCTTTTTAAGCTTCCCCCATAAAAAGCTTTTTCAGTTCCACCAGATGGCATGCACTCATCAAATCAGGCTATGCTGTGATCATACATACTGCTCCAAGAAACAGCTGTCAAAAAGGATAAAGCCTCACATACTAAGCTTTAGGTCCTAAAATAATTTGTCATAAGAGATTCTATTATGCTACACTTGATTTCTATAATCCTGTTAACATCACAAAAAAAGTTAGCACATCCTTCAAAACTGAGGGATGTTCTCTCAGGAGTGTTTGGGTGCATGTGTGTGCTGTGTGTGCATTTGCTTTCATAGACTCATTTCCAAATGACTCTTAATGGGATTTCTCCTTGTAAGTAATGAAAGCAAGCTGTGCGTAACAAGTCTGTAAGAGAGCTGCTGCAAAGGCAAGAAACCATGGTGACGATAATGGACTTCCCTTACATTAGAAGAAAGGGAGATGTAAAGATGCAGGAAAAAGAGGTTTGAGAAAAGAAATAGTGGAGCCAGGGCATTAGGACATGTTCACTGTGACTAAGGAATCAATTCTGTACTCGCTAATCTGGGAGCAAGCACCCATGGGTAGAAGCCAATGACACCATCCCCGCAGTAGAATCTGGGGTCTGGTGGAACCAGGGCTCTCTGGCTGAGAATTCTAAGTACCCTCCCTAAACTGCAAATCCCAGGATTTCATGGGATGTTGCCATGGCATCATGGTGCTATAATTGTGTAGTGTGCTGCACCCTCTGCACTTTTTAAAACCCTGTGAACTCCCAACCAGGAAATCCTCTAGAGTCAGTTTTCAGGTGAAAAAGAAGGATGAAGTGGGGAGGGGAAGGAAAGAAAATTTCATTGCAGTTGCCAGCAAAATATTGGATTTAGTACATTAAAATTAGTAGTACTTGATTCTGATTAAACTTATACAGGCTCGTGCAGCTTCAATGTCACACCTAAAAACTAATTTGGACAAAATGGTGTAGTCCAATACATTTGGGCAGTTGCTTCTGTGTCTCTCAAGTCCACTTCCCTTCTGCAGCATCAGACATAACGTGGAACAAAGACAAATGCACTGTCAGATCTGTGAAGAATCATATTTCCCTGTCCGCACCTGCCTGGAATGCAGGCTCAGCTGAGAATGCTTGACCTTTTCTCATTTCTCCGATGCTAACCTTCCAGAAGTCCTGTTACGGGAAATGGGACTGTTGACAGCATGGCCCTACAAGACCAATTATAGCTTCCACCACTGTGCTGCAAACAGATAGTTTTCTGTTTTTCTGTCTTAATTGTTATTTGTTACACATATACTCTACCTTTTACATATGCTGTCCTTCTCTTCATTTTGCAAGTTTTGTAGCTCTGCCTATTCCTAGAGCCTTTTCACACTTGTTACCCTGTTCTCTGGGGGTCCCGGGAGGGACACCTAAATAACTAAACAATAAAACACAACCTTGGGGAAAATTAGCTGGAGCACTCACTTAAGCTAGTGAGAGGCAGGGTAACTTAGCAGGATCTTGCAACCCAGTGTCTACGGGGTCAGGTCAGTCAAGCAGCCAGATGGGTTTAAAGTAATAAAAGTGATGTTTTATTGAATACAGACAAATATTAAAGACACCACAGTCACACAGATAACTAGGGAATCAGAGATTGAATTGGGGATAGGGATTTTCAGGGGGAAGTGAGTGATACGACACCTGTCTCGTCGTCCTGGACCTTAGGAGAGAAGCTGGGGATGCAGAGAAGAAGCTCAGCTCGATTAGCTGAGGGGAGCTCACCAAACGAAATGGCAGCAAGGCGGGATGGAACTCTGGAGCAGGCCGAGCGATCCGAGGAAAGTCTTGGAATCAGGGTTTTTTATAGGGTGATTTGTGATTGCAGGCTATGCCTTACTCGGGGAAGAACAATGAGGTTTGGGTGTGAGACAATGTCTCGGAAAGGTCATAACTTTGCATGATGGAATCATAGCCGAATTGATAAAGAGGTAGACTGTATGCAAATGCACAGCGCTTACCAGTGGATGGCACAACCTTTGTCCAGCAGCCTGCTCGGGGCAGGAGGCTTTGGTTAGTATCGCGCATATGTAATAAGGTGTTTGCCGGAGAGGTCCCTGAAGTGACGAACCGGCTGTATCTGGCCTGCCTGGGTGAAGAATGGAATGTCCAGCAATTATCGGCCGTGCCTATTTGCGTGCTTGTCCAGTGGCCTCGCAAACACGTGGAGCGGGGTGGCAGGGGAAAGCCGAATTTGTGATATCAAAGTGATATCTAGTGCTATCTCCGGGTAGGCCTAGGCTGCAGTAACACACTATACAATTATAGTGTTATTTATTCTGCTTTAGTTGCCATAGTTTGGAATCTTGTGATTTGCAGATTTGGGGAGGGATATTTAGAATTGTCAACGAGAAAGCTCCAGTACTTCACCAAACTACAAACCCCAGGATTCCATAGGATACAACCACAGAAGAAAGACAATCATAGTGCTAAATCTGTGTAGTATCAAAGGGCTTCCAGTCCATCCTTCTGACCATTAGTTCTTTACATAATGACCCTGGGCTTCAGCACAGACTTACAAAATGGGTCCACCTCTTGTCTGTATGAAAAAAGGATGCCTATGGTCCATAAGCTCCTTCTTTAATTCCACTATATGTTACACTAGCTTGTTATTTATACCCAAATATGGGACTATGCCATGCATGCCCACTACGTACACTACTTTTTTAATGTTTATCCTGTCACTGCTACTGACAGCAGTAGTTCTTATCAGCTCTAGCTGATCTTACAACACAAATGGGAAAGTGTCTCACGTGGATCAAATGTGGCTCTCATTTCTTTTTTTGCTCCTTCAAAGTCCTTTGTGACCTCCTCCCATCTCTCCTAAAGGGGGGGGGAACCCCAGAAACAATAATTTCACTTACTGCTCCTGGAGGCTTCAGGAGTGACAGATTAAGTCTAAATGCCCTTCCTTACCCATACCCATCTCAAAAGCTCAAAACAGGCCAGAAAAATCCAGAAATCATAATCCTAAGTGACATCTAGTTGTGACTTTTGACCAAAGACCAAAAATAGAATGACATTGTTTGCTGAGAAGTCATGGGTATGAAAATTAGGCTCTGCCTACACTCCAGCTACCCAGCCTTGTCTTAAAAGATATGGACATTCACTGAAAATAAGATGCAATGTGTTTGCATAAACACCCTGAAATACTGCTAATAGTTTAAACTCATTGTTTTCCTTACGGTAATGGGCCTATTAGCCAGGGTAGAACTAAGTCTAGGTAAAATGGTCCATCTTCACCCTTTCTACTTTGGCTTGGTTTTTCCCTGCTCACTTCTGAAAACTGCAGTGTTTATAGGATAGTGAACAGACAAAGAGACACACACATATGCATTGCAATTACACACACATAATTGGACTCTGCTCATGCATGGTCAGTAAGAGATTCTAGAGGCTCTTAATCTTGCCTGCTGTAGGCAGGCAGACACACACAACTACGGTTGGATCAGCTAAGAGTAGAATCCTGCTCTTTCCCATCTCCCTGTTTGTTATTGCATTGTGCACTCCAAACACACTGCTGCAACCCAACATTGAAATCTGTGTTTCTCCAGCCCTCTTCCATCATCCTTTCAATGCTGATGCTGCTTAAAAATATGCAGAAAGACAGAGAACGAGGAAGAAAAGTACAAACGGGATAGGAGTAAAAAGCTTTTGTAAAACAGAGCTTCACTGTCAGACACTTCGCTAACTTGAGGTTAATTCTGTACTTATTTTGCCGGATGTCCTATTCCAAAATAATATGGCTTTTTTTCCCCGATGAAACAAAGAAGCACTAATAACACTGAAAAGAAAAACATCACCTGTACAGAGGCAATATTGTAGCCCTTGCAACTGTTGCAAAACGTTCATGATTCCTGTCAAGCATCAGAGTAGTGTATTATAATTATCCTTTAGAGCAGTGCTACTCAAAGTGCTCGTCATGCCAGTCCACAGTCCATCAGCTTCTAGTCTCTGGAGAATTTCCAGGGGAGAAAGAAAATATTGTAGCTAATGGTAAAAATATGGTACCAGTCCTAACACATTGGGGGAAAACATCATCAGCCTCTCCTCACTACCCACATACATCAGATTGCTTAGGACGACAGCTCACAGTAACCCAAACTGTATCATCACAAATATGTAATGAAACATTATTCTATCTAACCCAAACCAGTGATGTAGGAAATGACTTAAGAACTGACTTTACGTCACAGTCTTTAAAAATTTGTTAGTCTAATACACATAATAAGAAATAGTGTATATTAACAGGGATGCAATTCAATAAAGGGCTTTAGCAGTGGCAAAGAGGGCTTTAGAAAAATCCTTTAAAGCAGAGGAAGGCTTATCTTCTGTCGTTTTGTTTATTTTGATGGGGGAAGTATTTTTTTAATTCTTGGAAAGAGACATATGGCTTAAACCAGACCAGTGTGTTTCAGTGATGTATAATCCTTGGTTTGATAACTAGCTGACACTTAGCCATGGCAATGCCAGCCCAGATTTCCCTGGTTTCACACAGATTAGCAATCTAGCACCAACACAGAGCATTTACTCTGCCCCTCCAGACTGCAACCAATTAATATGGAGCACAACATGGACTTGAAAATGCATTTTCTTTTATTACTCCAACAGTCTCACAAGCAAACAGAGCTTGCTTCACCAGTGAAACTCTGTTCTGTGTAACACTATATTCTTCCTTGAAGCTCTCTTGCTATTTTTCTGGGTAAAAGACAATGTTTTTCACTTCTTGCCTATTAATGCGGGCATAATTTTGTATGTACAATCTGTAATCCTTTCATTTTTTTACACATTTTTCTTAATGTCTGCATGGTTGTCTCAAGTGTGCGTATCACCCTTGTCAATTTTAAAAGATACACATTTTGAGCTGTATGTTTTATTTGGCTCTAATTCAAAAAGAAAGAAAATATTCTGCGCAGTGATGGAAACTAAAAGATACATTCATACTTTTATGAATTGTCTTGCAGTTCATCAATGGGATAAATTAATTTTTAAAAACTGATTAATACAAATTTCTTTCCCACCCTTAGCTATGAGTGTTTTTTATCCAGCTTCAGCCAGTATCCCAACTGCAGTCTTTCCTGGTGAAGGCAGTGGCGAAACTAGCTAGGGACGATGAGGGCGGTCTGCCCTGGGGAGCACTTTTTTGGGTGGTGGCAAAGGCTGCAAAGAAACAATCTTTTTAATTTTAAGGAGGACTGGCTCAGCAAGTATGTAACTTACTGTCTCCAGGAAGGGCTTAAGGGAAAGAGTGTCAGCAGTCCCCTCTTCCTTCAGCTAAGACCTCCCCAGGCAAAGTTGGGGGAAGCAAGAATCAAAAGGAAAGGGCAAAGGGGATGGGGGTGACAAGGAAAGCAGCAACAGCAGAGGTGACCACAGCAGTTTCAGGTCCCAGAGAAGTGAGTGTTTCCTCACTTGGCGCATGTTCCTTCCCTTCCCTTTACAGTCAGTTGGTTGGTTGCTGTTAAGACTCGCTTCCTCAGACCTGCCTCCTTTCTTCTCCACATACACACACACACACACACACACAATAGGCTCAAGGGAGAGAAAGACGTGTGAATCTCATGTCGGGAGATGATTTACGGTACCAACACAAAATTATCTCCAAAGCTGATGCCCGCTGGACACAGTGCCTCAGAGGCAATCTTAGATAGCAGAGTTCATAACAGTAAAAAGTGTGTGTAGCAGAGTACAACTACAACAAAAAGACATTATTGCTCTGACCACTCTACCCACTGGTTAGTTACTCACAGACACAGAGTTTGTCATCCAAAATACCTGGAGGCTTTAATCTTCTCAGTTGCAGTATGTACATCTATATACAAGATACACAGATCAATAGCAGATACACAGGCAGAGATACATCCAAGCAGAGGTTCAAGCAGGCAGAGGTTCAAGCAGAGACAGAGCAAGCATCCATGCTTCCCTTTTATGCACACCTGCTTGCAGGTCATCAAGCAGGGCCATTAGCATGATGCAACCCCTTGCCATGATTGCAGTATCATGACTCAGCCCTTACTGCATGTCCCCTAGGAAATGTGTCATCACTTGCTTAGTCATTCCCCAGGTGTTTCACATGTTCATCAAATGTATTTTCACTGAAGCAAATGTCGTTGCATTTTTTATCCAACTTCTCATACCTTTTGCTTGAAAATTTTGGGGTAGGGGTTGGAGAAAGAGGAGAGATCCTACTCTTGTGAGACCTGCTGTGGGAAAAAATAGAGTAGGACTGGAGAAATCCTTTGTGGTACCTGTAATGTTTGCCACCTACATAATCCCTTTCAATTTTGGCCTTTTTGGGGCTTGGATTTTTTAACCATGTCAGCAGCTGTTTTTGTTTTCCTTAAGTGCAGAGAAATACAGACATGAGGGAAATGGCAGGCCTTCAAAGGCATTGTCAAAGTTGTCAGGAGAATGAGAAACAATTTTTCAGAAAACTTAAAAGGTTTCATTAAAACATGTTAGTCAGTGTTCTTTCCTTGAATCAACAGTTGTATTCTAAGGGCTTTTCCACACTACCCTGTTATAGGCCCTTTTCGCACACAGTTTCTTTTGTGAAAGGGCCCCTTGAGTGTCGTGTAAATGGGAGCGGCGGTCCATACAACGCACGGCCATTTATGCAATACTCACGAGCCTAAACATGAACAGTGCACACATTTTTTTATTTTCGGCTTCAAGTTGAAAATGTTGCGCGGTCACGCAAGGCTCCCGGGGCCCTCGCGCACTTACCTGCCCTGCGGTGCGTTGGGCGAGCAGGCCGGTCACGCTTCCTGCCTCAGCACTAGCCTGCAATTCCCAGGTTGCACTGCAGTAGGAAGGGGTTCACGTGGCGCTCGCACGACCGGCAAGCCAGCTGCGGGAGGAAGGAGCAGCAAAGTGAGCGCCTCGCACAAGAGGCTGCTCGCGCAAATGCCACCCCCCACCTCCGCGAAAAAGTAAGATGCAGAAAGGGCCACAGTGCTGTTATTCTACTTTCACCCTCTTATGGAATCCTGGGGTTTGCAGTTTAGGGAGGGGCCTTTAGAATTCTCAGCCAGAGAGCTCTTTGGCCTCAAGTACAAACCCTAGAATGCCACAGGAGATTGAAAGTGGAATAATAGTACTATAACGGTGTAGGGTGGAAAGGCCCCAACTTGCCTCCATGGTGCCAGAGGTTTCTGGCTGGGCAGGGACTGGGGGTGGGCCAGGCAGTTGCCAGATGCTTCTCCTCCCCCCGCACACCATTGTCTGGTGGGCCGGAGGCCTGGACGCCCACCCCGCTTCAGTGTACCTTAGCACTTCAAGCTCCATTTGCAAGGCTGCCCAGTCCAAGCCAGATTCAGAAGTTAAGACATTGGTAGGGAGGGAAAAGGTCTTCAAGTCTGGCCAGCAGTTATCCCTGGCTATTTAAATGACAATTATTTCCAAATTTCTGTCTGTACTCATAAAGGAGCATATGCACGATTAATACAAATCTTATGTTTTTTTATGTCCTCTTTTGATGATGGGGTTAGGTCAATTCACATCCTCTATTTCAGCAATATGTAAACAGCCAGGCTGGCCCAGGTTCAGGGAGGGAGGATTTGTCCAAACTGCTTCTGGGCCCTACAGTTTGAAGGTGTTGAAATTCTTAACAGAACATAAGAGCAATGTATGGCTGCTTTACCTGATTACTAAAAAATTGAGGTGAGGGAGCAGAAACAAATCTTCTTTCCTAACCTCTCACTGTCCAGATTTGGCAGGGAAAATCCTGATTAATACTTCGTTGTTCCATTTTTCACCTGCATTTTAAATGTCCCAGTTTCTCCTCCCACCTTCCCCTTTTGTCCTAGCTTACTTCAGTTGCTATAAAGTGTTCAAAGTGCAGAAGTAGTTTGCAATCTATTAGGGGAACAGAATCTTTGCCCTTCCCAGTAGGCTCAGCAGACTGCTGCAGGAAACTGCTGCAGCCTCTCCTATCATGTATATTCTTCTTCATTAATAACATTCACCATTTTGATGCTCACTTTGGTTTGGCCATACTTGCTCTGGTCTTAATCCATGAAATATTGGAGAATATGTTGTTTTCCTGTATGAACTCTAGCCATAACAGTCCTCTGGAGTCAGTGAGGAAGTGGCCTTTAAAAACAAAACACCGTCACCCACTGTCATTGCAGAACCCTCAATAAGGTCACTTTAAAAAGAGGACATTTATTTCCCTGTATGTCATTTTAACTTTTTGTAGTATTTTTGGTGTATATTGAGAGAACAGCAAACTCAGGGACCACCTCGGGCAGCAAAAGCTCTAGCTATGCCACTGGGTGAAGGTGGATCTGTCCGCAGGTGTACATGCTTTAATTACTGCTAGATTAGCCAATCTGGTGGGCTTTTAAATTTATGTATTTATTTAAAATGTCTTTATATCACCTTTCAAAGACTTACAAGTATCCAGACTGTGCCCACAAGCAATAAGTAGGCACTGCAGTTCTTTTGAGACCAGAGTGATGTGAAGCGACATGACAATGCCAGCCAGAATTCTCCAGAGTTCTGATAGAGCACCTACCTTGGTCATATTTCATTTCCAGTCAGAGATTTCTGTTTTTAGTGTGTGCCCTTCGCTTTATGGCACAGTTTCATTCTGATTAGCTGAGTTGTTTAGCTGATGATTTTCAAGGGCCACTTCTCTTTTGGTATTGATGATATTAGCATTACCAATATGTCTTCAAATTAAAACATATTTGACAAATTCAGAGAGTTGCATCAAATTTTCACTCAATATATAGACATTGGGGAAGAAATGGATTGTTTCATCCAACATTCTCAAACTCTCTTTTACACGTGTGCACACATACACACACAGTGGCTCACTGAAAAAGTCAATCTCAAAACGTTTTTCTCTTTGTACCTATGACTGCTCGTTTCACAGATTGCAGGAGGTGATTAAGATTCTCTCTCCATCCACAGCTGCCATGTTGTGTGATGATTCCCCATCATCACCGCCAAAAGCCAGCATTCTATATGGCTGCTAACAATTAGCTGGACCCTAGAACTATGGTTAGGTTTCTCATTCTTCAAGGGTACGTGCAAGGTGAAGTTCTTACTTCTTTTCTGTACCTATCAGCAAAGCCGGATAACCCCTTGAAATAAGTATATAGCAAACTTTTCATTGTAAATATTATCAAGAAGATGTCTTCTCTGTTTCTTATGAATGAGCACAAATGAATGTCAGGAGTTGAGCCTAAAGAAAAGTGTGGTGCAACTTGAAAATTTGCTACCATGTCTACAATAATTAAGACAGTAAATATTTTCTTTTAGCTGTCTCATTGTGTCCATTGTTACCCTGTTTACTAGGGGTCCCGTGAGGGACGCTGAAATGTGCTCAACTATAGGTGGGGAAAATTAGCTCTGAGCACTGCTTTAGCGTTACGAGAGGCAGGGTAACTTAGCAGGATCTTGAACCCTATGTCTACAGGGTCAGGCTAGTCAAGAAGCAAACCGTTTTGAAAGCATAAATGAGATCCTTATTAAAATACAACCAAACAGTGTATGCAACTCACTCACTCAGATAACTATAGAAAATAAAGGTGAGAGTGGGATAGAAGGATTTTTCAGAGGGATAGTTGATTTGGGTGATACGAAACCTGTCCTGAACTCTGGAAGAATAGAGAACGATGCTGGGGTTTGATGTGGCTCAGCACGTGGAGCTGAGGGGAGGTTCGCCAAGCAAAGTGGCAGCAAGGCGGTCTGGAACTCGGGAGCGATCCGAGGAGGGTCTCGGAATCAGGGGTTTTTATAGGGAGAAGTGTGACTGCAGGCTATGCTGTATTTGGTGAGAACAATGGATTTCGGGTACGAGACAAATTCTCAGAAAGGTCAAAATGTAACATGATTGAGTTAGGTCCGAATTGACAAAGGAACAGCCAGTATGCAAATGCATGATGCTGGACAGTTGATAGTTCAGCTAGTCAAGTTACCTGCTCGGGGCAGGGAGTCCTTTGTAGGTGGCGTGCATACATAACATGTGTTTGCTGGGAGGTCTCCTGAAGCGGCGATCTGGCTATTTCTGGCTTGCGTGTATTGTTTAGGAATACTGCAGCAATCAGCCGCCGAGCCTAGTTTCGTGCTTGTCCGGGGGCCTCAGAAACACGTGGAGAGAGGTGGTGGAAGAAAGCCGAATTATTGATATCAAAATGATATCTTCATGCTATTGCCAAGGCGGCCTAGAAGCTGCAGTAACTTCATATTAAATGTGGGCTTGTCAATGTTCTATTTTGCACTTTGTCTAGTGTGGTGCAAATTCAAAGTGCAAGCACAGCATGCTGAGGAACTGGGAAAGTAATAATGGCTTTGTGTTCCAAATGGCCTAGTAAAGCATAGGTCCCACCTTACCTCACGTGCTGTTCAGATTGGCACTTTGCTAACATTTGTGTATTATTATAAAATACCTATATTAAGTAATAATTTTTATATCTGTGTAGGCGGTACTATTCATGTGACCAGTGCATGTTTCACCAAATATATCTGTCATTTGAAATGCAGGGAGTAATGGACAAAAGGAATCATTACAGCCAAGAATTATGTTGGCTTCAGCTGAACTAACAAAAAAGTTTGGATGGGATTCTAGCAAGCAGCTAAAAATCTCCTGGCAGTATCTGTAAGACACACAGACAAAAGCATAAAGAACAGAACAAATGTATTTGAAGCTCCTACAATAAAACACAGATGTGCTAAAGAGATTTTGAGCAGTGCGTTCTTTGAGCACTGCGCCCTGGTGGCGCAGTGGTTAAATCCCAGTACTGCAACCACAAGGTTGTGAGTTCGATCCTGCCAGGCTCCAAGGTTGACTCAGCCTTCCATCCTTTCGCAGGTTGGTAAAATGAGTACCCAGCTTGTTGGGGGCAATTAGCTAAAATACATTGTAAACCGCTTAGATAACACTAGTTGATAGGCGGTATAGAAATAACTGCTATTGCTATTATACACAGTGATTACTAGAGTCCACTAGGAACCAATAAAGTGGCTAATTCTATACAAAGCCTCTTCTTCTGTTTTCTGCTTCCTTTATTATGGGCATGGTTGTGAACAGCAAACAAGTCTCTATAATGTAGACATGATAACAGCTTTACCTGGAATGAGAGATGATGTGAAATGAAGAAGGGGCTTAGAATTTCACTGGTATTACTGAGAGGATAGAGCCAATATTTTGAACTGTTCAGCTTACTGGAATTCAAAATGAGACAGTGCTTGAGGGTCCCTTTTCATAATGTTGTTGTGTGCCTTCAAGTCATTTCTGACTTATGATGATCCTATCATGAGCAAGGCCAGTGAGGTCTGGGTGCTGGAATCACACATTTGCCAAGGTGAAGATGTGATGAAAAGATTAGGCAATGCTTCTCCCTTGCACAGATCACATGTCATGTGAGGTCGGTGCTCTGTGCAAGGGAGAAGCATTGTTCAGGCACATGGAAGCTTAGTGGGAGCCAGCATGACGCAGCAGTTAGAGTGCTAGACTGAGATTTGAGGGATCTAGATTCAAGCCCCTGCTGACCTTGGGTCAGTCACTTGCTCTCAGCCTGACCTACTTCACAGGGCTGTGAAAAGAATGAGAGTAGTAGTAGTAGTAGTGAGAGATTGTTGTTAACTGGTGTCAAATTAACTTCACTTAGGTGACCCTATAAATGGGAAACCTCCAAGTCTCCAGTCCTACTCAGGTCTTGCAGACTCAGGGCTGTGGCTTCCATGACTGAGCCTATTGACCTGCAATGCAGTCATCCTCTTTTCCTGCTGCTTTCTACCATGCAATCCACTTTGACCTGGTTGAACGAAAGGTGAGATAGATGTTTAACAACAACACCAGCAGCAACAACATTCCCTAAGGCTTTTTAAAATGTGAAGTGATATAGAAATGCTCTGAAATAAATACATTTATAAAGAAATAAATTTAATGAGAGGGACAGGATTTTATAAAATGGATTTTTGTGCCCACAGGCACATACGCCTATGTGAGGTACCCATTTCACACAATGCTTAACAGTGTAAACCAACATATTTGCACAGCCACTTTGTATCAAGGAACAGCAATCTCTTGTTTAAGTATGTAGCCTGAAGGGAGTTCTTAGTCTCTTTTCCTCCTGTGTACAGCCAGGGTTTAGAAAAGTTACACTTCAGTACTGAAAATTTCAGAATTCTGAGAGTTGTAGTACAAAAGTGAAACATTTCCAAGTTCTTTCAGTGCATTGTTGGTTCTCAGTCTCTGGGAAAGGACTTTTCTGTTCAACTACTGCCACTTGCGAGCAGTGTTAAGATACTGTAGGATAGGAGTCTGGACTAAAGGTACTCAGGTGCTAAGAAAGTATGCTTGAGTATGAAATTAAGGCAAATGCTATGTTACGGACTGCAAACTGACAGCTCCCATTTTGAGGCTAATTTAGAAGTTGTTGGTCTCATTAAATATCTTAGCCTCATTACAAAGTTAAAATTTTGAGCTAGCAGCTGTGATGAGGCAGATGGCACTCAAAGAAGAAGAAGAGGAAGAAGAAGAAGAAGAGAGGAGGATGTATCTTGGATTGACAAGAAAGTGGTTAAAACGCTTCTTTGAATTAAGATAGGCTGTCTCCACATCATCAGGTGGGAAGCCCTGAGTTTCAAAGTGATGGCTAAACTGAAACTGGTAGAAAGTGGGGGGTAGAAAGGAGAGGAGCTGAAAAAGAAGCATCAGCCTGCTGCATTACCCTTTTTGACTCTTCCTGGGTTTCTGAACAGTAGCTTTATTTTTCCCTTTCTCAAGAGTGTGCATATTTTTCCTGGCATTTCCTTAGGTCTTGAATTTTGGATCCTTACATTTTAATGATGAGCCTTGCTTTTATGTTTCTGTACAGAACCTCGTTGTGTGAGGTGTGTCCAACTGAATAATGTTGTGCCTTTTTTGTCTCTTTCTTTTAGTGCCAACAACTTGCCAAAGCAGGTAGAAGTGAGGATGCATGAAAGCCACCTGAATCCAGTGGAGCCTCGGCCGAAGCACCTTTGTGTACGGCTCTGCTTATCTCTCAGAAAAAATCTGCTCCTTTCACTTACTGTTTTTGGTATGTAAAGGTGGTAATGTTTCATTGGTCCAATTCACAGATATATTAACATTGCAGCTGGAACACATGCTTTTGTATTCTGAAATATTCCTACCCATAACATTCGTTCTTCTAGCTTCCTCATCCTCCACTGCCCAAAAAGGTGTCTTGCTCTTTCTCCCTCCTGCCTAGGGAGGTAATTGTTCACTGATTTTATTCTTGAAGGAGGTAATGAATAATTCTAGCAATTTTCTTTTTGCTGTGAGAAAACCTTCAAAAACTGTGCTGTTTTTGAAGACAGTCACACACTTAATTTGTGCAAAATGCACACATGGTATTCTTTCTCAGAGAACAGAAAATATTATTTTCTGCACAGAAAATTCTTTTTCCTGTGCAGGAAATGGTGTTTTCTGCACAAAAATGCAATGTACAAATTTTGCACAGTATAAGTCCCAAACTGTAAAAATTCTTATGAGTCCAGGATTCTCTTCATTACTGATACACAAGGAATGTTTTTGGCCATTTTTTAAAAAAAAAAATTTAAATATTATTTCCATTTCTATTCTGTCTCTTATACCTACAATTGCATCCTAGAGATATCTGCACAATACCATCTCCCTCCATCCCTTCTTCACCAGGATATTTTTGAGGGGATAGGATAATTGTTCTTGGGATCCCCGAGCCTAGAGGTGAAAGCTGGGGGACTCTGGGAGTTACAGTCCAAAAAGTATTTTTTAAAGAACTTTTATTATTTTCTACCTGTGAGAGTAAAAAAAACCTTACCATTTTATAAACTTTAGGACAGCTTCTAGTTCCCATGCCTTCCTGTAACCCAGCCCACCACAGCTCTTAAGTAGGTATAATTGAAACATAACTGTTTCCCTGCTTCCATTTCTCTCTCCTTCACATGCGGTTTCCTCCGTGACAAATGTTAGATCATGAGCATGCCAGAGAAAGAGACTGTCTGCTTGTAACCTGCATTTTGTATCTTAATGGCATTGTTTTATCAACAGCTACAACTGGCTAACCACAATAATAAGGTTGTCAGTTTGATACAACCAGGCAGAATAATTAACATTGCCTGAATGTGAAGATTTTGCTGGGAATTACTGCAGTCAGCCCTGTTACAGATCTAGCAAATAGGAGCAAATAGGAGAAGAAGGAGACAAAACAGAGTCATTGCTTGGTTATGACCTCATTGCCAATGCTATCAAAGCTTTAAGAGTACCAGATTTATTTAAAATGGAATTTCTTTGTAATTTTTGGTCTTCCCAATCATACACAATTTCCATTTAGGGTTTAGCATTTGGAGTCAATAACTTAAAAAATAAGGGAAAGGATTCGATAGCAATGTAAGTCAGTCAACAGGAGGGAACAGATTTCAGTGGGCAACCAAGTTTCACAGATCTGTTCTTTGATACACTGAAGACTGACATTGGAGCAAGAACAGATTTTATAATTCCTCTTTTAATCTCCCATAATAATCTTAGATATGGTAGTAATATACACATATGGCTGAAAATAAAGGGAGCCTGCCTAAATCACACCACTAACCACTAATCCCACATTGTCCAAAAAAGTCATTGCAGCAGTGGGATTTGTCTATATTCCCAGAGGCAGAAGCTATCTCCTTAACATCACAGCATACACTTGCAGTCCTGGAACTATAGACTGAAAGTTTAGATCTGGATCTTTGCCACCCTCCCAGTAATTTTTGTAGACCCTTCTCCATTGATTGTTGCCACAGCCACCAAAATCTGTGATGCTTCCACTGCCATTGAGAGATGTGTGCTGTATTTTTTTCTAGAAAAAATACAGCACACATCTGCATTTTTTTCCAGAAAGTGATGAGGTGCTGTAGAGAAGAGCCTGGAGCCCTATGGTGCAAGAGAGCGTTGTAGAACCATCTTGCACCATAGAGAGATGCTGCAATTGCTGCCAATTTGGGTGGCCACTGCAGCAGCTGTAGGTGATGGCTTCTATATTTAGGTGGTGGTGTTCGGCAGCAGCAAGTTAGGACTCAAATACTGTCCCTGGCCATCAGGTCCCCTTTCATGTTGCAGAATTCTAGCACTTTGATTCCATTTTAACAGGCGGGTGTTTCCTATGGAATTCTGGGATTGTAATTTGGATTTGTAGCTTGGCAGGACCCTATAGCTCTATGGCAGAGAAATACCTTATGAAATTTAAAATGGTATCAAAGTCCTTTAATTATGGCCATTTCCTCACTAGCCTGTTATAGCGCTATGATTCCACTTGCAACATCCTATGGAACCCTGGGGTTTGCAGTTTCGAGAGGGGCCGCCTGGCCCCTCCCAAAACTGCAAACCCCAGGGTTCCATAGGATGTTGCAAGTGGAATCATAGCGCTATAACAGGCTAGTGCGGAAATGGCCTATGTATTTTGAAAGAGACTCATCATGTTGCTCACCCCTATTACAGAATGGCAGTCCACACTGTTTGTACGGGCTTTGTATATATACTTTGTTTTTCCATTCACAAGAGAAAACAAAAGAAAAAAAATTGTTTTGCAATTCACAAAGGGGAAAATGGTTCATTTCACCACCATTAAAAATGAAATCTTTTATCTGTTGTTATCTCTCATCAGGAGGAGGGACGACAGGGCAGTGAAAGACGTGTGTCCCTCGTCTTTCCTCACAAGCTGCTGATACTTTTTTCCTCTCTCCCTCGCTGAACACTGGGCCAATGATACAGTGATCTACTTTTCTCAATTGCCTTCTGGGTATAGCAGCTTCCAAATATGGAGCAGTTTGACATTTTAGTGTGGTTCACTGGCTTCCTGCCCAGGCTTACTAGATTGTTTTATGTGTTTTTTAATGTTACAGTACTGTGAACCTAAGAGCCAAATGTGTAGCCTTCACACAGCCTGTCTTTCTTCACTTGAGCTTGAATGGACAGCTGCACTCCTAGTGGGGGGTGGGGGGAAGTATATACACAGTTTTAGTTTAATATAGTCATACATCCTGAAAGATTTTGAATGATGCATTTATGTGGACACAGGCTATTGGCTCAGAGTGATCATTCCAAAATGACCAAGCTCTTTTCCAGCACTTGGAAAGATTATGCTTTTAACCCCAGAGTTGTACTACAACTGCCCAAATCCTCCAGCTAGCATGGCTGGGCTGTTTGGGCATTCTGATGGTTGTAGTCCCCCAAATGTGACATCTGAAAGCTCTGATTTCCCAGGAGAGCTTCACAGTGATGGTTTTCAAGCACATTAAAGCAGCAGCCTGGAGAATTCATCTGTACGTGCAGAAGATGCTGCATGCCAAGTCTGTGAAACAAAGGCAGCACCAAGGCAATATGTGATTATTAAAGAATGAACTTTCAAGGTATATTTTTGAATATGCTAGAAGTATGGCATGTAGCCTAATTCTTGCAACAAAACAGACTTAATGTCTAAAGCCTTTATAAGGCTAGATTCAGTGTACAGTTTTCCCTGCTTTATCCAGCATCCTAGGAATCATTACACATATCAACCTCAATTCAGCATCTTCTCAGCAAAGCGTAAATCACTGTATCTGGGTCTGTGCTACGCTGAGCCATATACCACTTTCCACCTTACTGTAAAGTCTTGAAGCTGCTCCATGCAACCATTCCATGCTTCACAGAAAGAAGGCAGGTTCAGAGAAGGCCTGACTACTCCAGACACACAATGATGACTTCAGCACTGAGATCTGCAGGGGTCCTCTGGGGGTCTCAGCGCTTCTGCAATGTAATCTTTACCCAGTTGCAAAAAAAATAAATAAAAAAAAATTGACTCACCTTAATTCTATATTTCATCTGGTTACAAAATATTAAACTTATGTGCCCCACTTATAAGTGACCAGTAGTTTCAAAAATTCTGGTGTTCGTGCAATGTTCAGTTTCCTTAGAATTAGGTAACAGATGGCTTATGAAATTTCTGTAACATAACATTTATTACAAAAACGTACAGATAAATGGGAAAGATTATGTTGATCTGGGATTCAGGAGATACAATTTATTGTGCCAAACAAATCGGGTGGAAATCTGTGGCTGAATCTTTAAAAATTGCTTTTAAAAGTAGCACCTTGTTCACAAAGGAAATGTAGATCTGGTAAACAGACTAATGAAATTGCCTATGGGCCTTTCTGCACTACACTGTTATAGTGCTATTATTCCAATTTCAACATCCTATTGAATTCTGAGGTCTGTAATTTACTGAAGCCAAAGAGCTCTCTGGCTGAGAATTCTAAATACCCCTCTCTAAACTGCAAACCCCAGGATTCCACAGGAGGTTGAAAGTGGAATAAGACCACTGTAACAATGTAGTACAGAAAGGCCCCATGTCTTAATGTAATGATTTCTGTTCCAAAAGTTGTTTTTCTAGGATACTTCTATTAGATCACACACACACATGAATGCACCCACACACATGCACACACACACACAAGCAGTTAATAACTCAAAGTTATTTTTTTCTTTCCTCAACTGCATCCCTCCCTTTTTTGATGGTTTTTTTTTTTTTAATTTATCCAGGGGTCATTATGGGTGCATTATGTGGCGCTCTCCTTCGCATGGCAACACCTATTAATCCTGATGTCATCATGTTGATAGCCTTCCCAGGAGACATCCTGATGAGGATGCTGAAAATGTTGATTCTCCCTTTGATTATCTCAAGTTTAATTACAGGTAAGATTTATTATAAACAATTAGAAGGTTAATCTTTTGTGAGAAATTAAGACCTAGAGAGTTGTGCTGACAGCTCTTCAGGTCAATAATAATGTTGGATGGTCATTGTTCCTTTCCTCTATATTTTATATAGCAGCATTATACTTAATGTTGATACTGATTGTGCTAATCTCTCAGCGTTCATCCATGTGCCGCTGTAATTTAAAAAACAAAACAAAACCCCAAACTGTTTTGGATGGTGCTCTTTTTCAGGGGGTGAGGGGGTCAGAAAATGGTAATCCAGCTATGCAATTTATTGTATGAAGTAGGATCTTGCCATGGTAAATATTAGTCTGTCATGTGCCAATAAAATATTTGTTCTTTTCTTCTTCTTTTGAATTTGTTCTGTGTTACAACATAAAACTTTCTCTATAAAGCTAAGATGATATAAAGGTATGCTGAGAATAGTTTTAAAACTTCTGTTGTGGTTCCACTCATGAAAAAAGTAGCTTAAATTTAGGAGTAGGTGAATGAACGAGTTGGATGTTTTCTTAAAAAACAAATGGAAAGCAACTGGCAGAAGTTGACTTTGCTTTCTTCTCTTCCTGAAATTCATCTTTCAATCATTTCATTCCTTCACAAATTCATTACAATTACAACTTCCATGTTATTTCTACAGTCTGATCGGAGATAGCCAGAATTCTATGTCCTACTTTCAGCTGGCAGCTTCTGCACAGAAGTATTGTTTTCTGTGCTGGAAACTTTTTTTCTGTGCAGAAATCTTGCTTTCTGTGCAGAAAAGTCATTTTACGCGTGCACACACACACACACACGCACACACACACCATGTACAGTTTTCATACAGATGGAATCCTGAACTGCAAAAATTCTTGCCCATCTAGGATTCTCCTTATCAGCATTTCCTGACACTAAAGAGAATAATTTCTTGACAATTTTTTGCAAATATTTTCTAAAAAAATTTCCATCCTTAATTGAGAAATAGAAGATGCCCAACTTGAGGTCTAAAGGTCTTTAACTAGTATAATTTATCTATGATATTTAATTTGTATGGAATACTATCTATCTGTGTACAAAAATTAAACTGCTATAAAATTAATTGTAATAACTTCAGAGCAATGTAACATAAATCCAGCAGGTAAGGAGAGTATTTTTAGTTATCTTTGATGTGAAACAATGGTTCTTGGCAGGCAGAGTTGTGACATTGAGATAAGGGGCTGTGTATTAATGCCTCCCAATGTTCATTCATGCAGGTTTGTCTGGTTTGGATGCCAAGGCTAGTGGCCGATTAGGTACAAGAGCTATGGTCTACTATATGTCCACGACTATCATTGCTGCTGTATTGGGAGTTATTCTGGTCTTAGCCATTCATCCAGGCAATCCAAAGCTGAAGAAGCAGCTGGGAGAAGGAAAGAAGAATGATGAAGTATCCAGTCTTGATGCTTTCTTGGATCTTATCAGAAACCTGTTCCCTGAAAACCTTGTGCAAGCATGCTTTCAGCAGGTGAATGACATCCCTTTCTCCTCCTGCTGTGTGAAAACTATGAGAATAAAAAAGATATTTGTAAATTAGATTTGTAACATAAATGGAACTTGTTTCATATTGGTCTGGGATTCTCTTCCCCACAACACACACACATAGACACACACCACTACCACAAGCCCAAACAGTGAATAAGCAACGCCTTCCTTCATCTTTGCAAGCCTAGGAACCACCCCAAAATCTGCTCCTCAGAGGTTCTTAGTCCTGGGCATGTTCAGTTTATTGAAGAGAAGACTGAGGGGTGACATGATTGAACTCTTTAAATATCTCAGGGGCTGTCCCAGAGAGGAGCGGTCAGGCGTGTTCTCTGTTGCCCCAGAAGGTAGGAATAGGTCTAATGGTTTGGAGTTATAGGAGAATAGATTTTGATTGAACATTAGCAGGAACTTCTTGAGAATAAGAGCAATTCAGCAAGGGAACCAATTGTCTAGCGTGGTGGTGGTGTCTGCTTCTTTGAATATCTTCAAAAAGAAGTTGGACAGCTACCTAAGGGGAGTGCTTCAGCAGGAGATCCAGCACTGGGAGAGGTTTGGATTTGATGGTCCCTTCTGATGGTCTCTTCTGACTCTATAATTCTATTAAAAGAAGGGCTACACAAACAAGCAGTATGTTTCCAAAACTCCCTCTCCCTCCCCCTCTCCCTCTCTGTGTTACATTAAACAGGCTTCTACCTGTCCTGTTAATTATACCTGACAGGATGTGAAGATCAGTTCTTGAGAGGTAGAAAGTGAAAGAATGGGACAAAGAGCTAAATAGAAAGTTGTTATGTTAATATGTTCTGGCAAACACTTGATTTCAGTTACTTCATTGTAAGTGTTCAGTTACTTCAGTTACTTCATGAACACAGTGTAATGAAAACACAGAAAAGATGAGCAATAAAATAGAATTAAACTGTCAACAGCATTTAAAAACTATTTAAAACATACAGTTGAAGTGATAAAAAGCAATTTAAAAAACAGTACAGTTTGCTATTAGCCCAAGCCCTTTGGATCTCTGAGGCAAAAGATGAAATTATGCCCTTCCAGCATTCCTCATAAAGGAACTATCCTGAGTGATAAGCAAAATTTACTTCAATACTGCCATTGGGAAAATGTTGTCCATCACACCTGAAGACAGCAAGGTAGTGTAAGAGACACAGGACAAGCTGTGTAACACCCATATCTTTGTTTTCCACACCAGAGCTAGTATTTGGACTACAGCTCCCAGAATCCCCCACCCAATATGGCCATTGTAACAATTCCAGGAACCTCTGATGATTCTGGAGGGTACTCTCAGTCTCTGCAGCAAGATGATGGCTGATGATCACCTCTTTCCATCCCCCCTGACCATTGTAATGCTATGGCTGCTGCAAACACTTGAAGCCTTCTAAGCTGCAGAAATGACTCCAAGCAAGTAGAGTGTTATGCTTTGCTTGCAAAATGTAGGATCGTGGCTTAGCCTTGATGATCAAAATGGCCACCTTATATCTGTCTCTAGAGGAAGTTGGGATATCAACTTACAGAGTCAGAAGGCAAAGTTTGGCTTTGTAGTTTACAGTTTACTTCTCCTGTACCTGGCTCTTAATAATGGTCATAGCTGTATAATTTACACAGGCATTACATTTGTGTGTCTCTTTTAAAGGTCATTTTAGAAGAAGTTATCTAACATCTCTTTCACACACTGACCTAGGTTGTGCACAACGTACCTTTCTGCTACATGTGTTTGTGCGCACGTGCACACACACACACACATACCAGCAATGTGGTGGCTAGGAGAAAGTGTCAGGCAGCCTTGCTCAGTCACTAAATGACCAATACTGTCCAGAAGGAACTTTTATTCCCTCAGCTCCTCCCTACAGCTCTAGGTGCTAACTGAAAACCAGCTTGCAGGAGAAGGGGAAGTTCCTAGTGTTTTGCAGCATACAGTTGTCTGCTGTAGAAAGGGGAGATTGCCTCTCCTGATTTCACTGATTGCAGCAGTTAGATATCAACTCTCTCTCACACACACACACACATACACACTGGATTTAGGCTTGTGTTGACAAATTAAAATTTAAAATCTAGAGTGTGACAAGTGTCCCAAGCTTGCAGAAGTTACTTTGGGAATTACTTTCTCAGAACTATAGTGTAAAAAAACTTTTAAAAAAGGGATTTTTCCCAAGATTTTTGACTGGTTCAGTATGTACCAGAATGGCTGGAAGCCTCAGCTTTTCCCAGAAACACCAGATATTGGCTTAGTTATGAGCATAAAGCCCGATTGACATTTCCTGGTAATGACAGGCTTGGTCTCATCAAGGATGCCAAAACTCAGTAATGTTCTTTAGTTATAGTCAGTTATAGTCAGCTTTATGATGTTCTCAGGGACTTCATAATGTTTAATAGATGACAAAATTCTCATGATAGTAACTAACTCCAAAGAAAAAAAAATCAGGAATGTTGGCCTGCTTCAGAGCTTCTGATCTGGCCCTCAGCCGTTGCCTGCCTGACCATTTTTTTGCTTGTTGCATTTCAAAGCCATATATTTGTATAGAGTGCTCAAAGGTAGCTTTTGAAAGTGGAGTGGTGAGCATATGCCATTCCAAGTTGTTGTTATCACTTTTGCCAAAGTTGACTTTGACCTACAGTGACCCTATGAAAGAGAGCCAAAAACCCTTGTCATCAACAGTCTTGCAAGCTCAGGGCTGTGGCTTCATTTTTAGTGTCAATCCATCCATACTGCAAACTTCCTCTTTTCCTACTGCCTTCTACTTCATTAAAGCCTTCAGGAAGTGAATAAAGAAAGTAATAATGTATATGTTACAAGTAGTAATGTATTAATGTAAGATGTACAATGTAATAATGAAAGACTACTGTTATGGCTAAAATATGATAAATAAGCAGATTCAATTGGGGAAAAGACAGAAGTAGGGAAGAGTTTTTTTTATGTTTAATGTAAACTTTATTAAAAAAAAAGCCTTCAGGAAGCGGCAAACTTTCAGCCTCAGAGAACAGCAATGGCAAGCCTTCTCTGAATAAATCTTGCTGAGAAAACAGTAGGATAGGGTTGCTATAAGTTGAAGGCAGTGTGAAAGCATGTAATAGCAGAGCAACTGTTTTCTTCTGAAGTCAATGAAAATCAGTGTGTTCAAGATTATAAACACCCTTTATTATTAAATAAGTGAATATGGGTCATAAGATCATCACCAACATCTTTAATCTAAGTAACTCTTACATTAATAATTCTTAAAATAACAAACTTTGCTTTGGTCAAGGAGATGTAGAGAATCCCTGAAGTGGGACACAAACTTCCAGCAACAAGCATTAATCTGAGGCAGGTGGAGGTTTCCTTTCCCTACCAGTGTCAAAAGATAGTGGTTGATCAAATGTCTTCTAACAAGAGATCAACCTTGATTCATCACAATGGAGAGCTCAGCTCCAGTAGTGCATATTGTGTTACCCTCCCATATGGATTGAAACACAAAGTATGTGGGGATGCCTTTAAACATGTTCCAGAAATTTCAGGTGGTAAAAATATGGTGGCAAGAGTATGAAACAGGTGTACACATATTTACAATCATGGCACTATTGTCTTTTTAGCAAATGTACCCTCCAAAACCTACTTTAACAGCCAGCAGTGACCCCTAATGACAAAGAGATGTTCTGCTGGTGGCCAGGGTGTTGCAGAATGTCATTTCTGGTCCCTTCCCATCAGCAATCTGCAGCACCAAAACCAGAAGCTGGACCCCTGTTGCAACTTCTTGTCATACCATAGACTGCTGGTGGGAGGGAGCTGGAGATGCCATCCTGCAGTATCCTGAATGCCAGCAGAACAGACACCTGTCCCTTGATGTGGCTGCTGGCTGTTAAGGGAATTGGGTCAGGAGACGATAGTTAAACATTTGTAACTACTTTTGTGATGTGGAATCATGGCCTATGTCAGTATTGTGTTATTTTTGCTGAGTCCCAATACATTCCTTGTTCGAAATTGAAGAACTAGATGTGTTATTTCAAGCCCTTCTTTATTTTGGATGCTAAAGATGTCATCTGAACATCAGATGGATGACTGCAACTGACACAGCCTTTTCTGTTGTGGCTCTCTTTTCATGTCTCCAGAGACCCCCAGCTTGTACCTACTTTCATGGCTTTTGGGCATTAAAGTATTTTTACTTATATTCTGAAATGTTACTTACTTACTTTTATGCTACTTTCTCCCAACATAGTTCACAATTTGAGTTAAAACAAAATTCAGTTAAAACAATGTTAGGAAAACAGTGTTGGAAAAAGTTTGGAAACAAAGAAACAGTCATATTAAAACATTAATTTAAAACAGGTTTTAAAAGGCAGTTAAAATAATTATTCTTACAAATATATTTCTTCATTTTCTGAGGCTTCTAAAATTATGTGGTGATTCCTGATGTGTATTTTGTTTATTTATCTGTCATCTAGCTTTTAGTTGAATGGTTTGTTCTTAATGCAAATCCAAGTGTTTCTTACCATTGGCAAAGCTGGCTAGGGTTGCTGGGAGTTATAATGCAACCCCATCTAGAGGGCTGCACAGTTCCCACCACAGAGCTGAATGTGTCTTTATTGATCATTGTACTGTAATTTTTTTTTTAAAAAAAATCAAATCTTACTGTTTAAACTGTGACGTCATCAAGTGACTGTATTATTGGGCAATCTATAAATACACATAAAGAAAAACTTTGGAGACAATCTCACACAACTCCAACAGGATATGGGAAGAACAATGGCTACTATTGTATGAAGGATTCCTTTAGAGAGATTGTTATGTGAGATCAGATGTGTCTTGTCTTGTTCTACTTTCTGATTCCAATGTTGGATTACTGCCCCAGTATGCAGATCTTGATTGTGGGTGAGAAAAATCTTTCTGTTTCTACTTATTTCAAATTTTTAAATCTGAAAGGTTGTCCCAGTTTGCTTACAAAGAAATTTGAAGACCCTTGTAAATTCTTCAAAAATGACGTGGAATGCAATTTATTCCTATATGTACTCACCAAATACAGTAAATATGAGTATTCCCAGTGTGAAGAAGAAAGTTACTTTCTGGCATGACTAAAATCCCCCACCAACACTATGACCCTTTCCGCAACTCACTTTTTTTCGGCGCTGGGGTGCAGTGCTTACACAAGCAGCCTCTTGTGAGAGACCCTCGCGTCCGGGTCTCTTCAGCTCCGCACAAGCTTCCTGCTTGTGCAAGAGCCCCGCCTCTTCCTTTCACAGTGCAGCCTGGAACCTTCCCAGGCTACACTGAGACAGGAAGCGCAACCGGCCCAGCTCCTAAGGCTCCGCACATATGGCAAGTGTGCACGGGGCCCTGGAGCGATGCGTGACTGCGCACCATTTTTGGCTTAAAGCCGAAAATGAGAAAGTGCGTGAGCAGTACCTACCAGGCCCTGGAGTATTGCGCAAATATGAGTGCATCATGTGAACCGCTTCTCACATTTGCATGATGCTTGAGGTGCCCTTTCGCATGGAAAATGCTGTGCGAAAGAGGCCTAAGATTGGCGGGATTCTGGGAATTCTTAAATAAAAGAATTGAGCCAGTGTAGCATAGTAGTTAGAATGCTGGACTAGGAATCTGGGAGACCAGGAAAAGAGATTCCACCTTAACCTCAGGGAGAACTTCCTGACAGTCAGAGCTGTTTGGCAGTGGAGTATGCTGCCTTGGAGTGTGGTGGAGTCTCCTTCTTTGGAGGTTTTTAAGCAGAGGCTGGATGGCCATCTGTTGGACTGGATGTTGGACTGGATGGCCCCTCTGGTCTCTCCCAACTCTATGATTCTATGATTCTAGGGTTCAAATCCCCACTTTGCCATGGAAACCTGCTGAGTGGCCTTGGGCAGGTTTCACTCTCTCAGTGTCAGAGGAAGCCAATGGCAAACCTCCCCAGGACAAATCTTGCCAAGAAAACTCTACAATAGGTTTGGAAACAACAGAAAACACCCAACAACCATAAGAACAACAAAAAAAAAAAAAACAAAAAATCAAAAAAATCCAAAAATCAACAAGTTCTGCTCTGATATTGAAAGGTAGTTGATGTTCTTTTGCAGGGTCAGCTATTCAGAAGGGGAGCTCAAACTTAAAGTTTGGGAAATGCTGTTTTTCTGTAAAAGATACATTGCCACTTGCATTTGCAGCTTCTCTTTTGATACCTTCAGATTCAAACGGTCACCAAGAAAGTGCTTGTCCCTCAAGAGATTGAAGAGGCAGATAATGTTACAGACTCTATCTTTGCCATGATGAATGAAACAGAAATGACTCCAGAACCCCAGATGGTAATTAAGAAGGGCCTTGAGTTTAAAGATGGCATGAATGTCTTAGGTATTTATTTTATTTTTCAAATTTGTTACCTGTGTTTGTGGAACATCTGTCAGATTCATTTTGTAGAGGCTATATAGTCATTTTAGGAGCAGAACAATAATGGAAGAATATCTATGGAAAATTTTAAAAGAATAAAAAAAATCAGAGAGTATGGAAGCATCTAAATCAATGTTTACAAAATGAAAAGAATTAAGAATTGTTTCCTCTGTGACTGTGGAATTTCTTACTTGCTTTTTAAAAATAAGCATCAAGAGTCCAGTTTGCTATGCTCCAATTCAAAATGTATGCACTATAATGTAATATTGTGCTGATCTGTCTGGAAATAAGTTTACAATTACTGATTATAAGTAATCAGGATTACATGCATAAACTTTGTGCTTTTCCTGATATTTCCATTTCATAGCTTCACTGTTTTTAAAATAAAATTAGTGGTGGTTGGTTTGTCAAACTCATCTTATAAGGTCTGTGGTATAAGGCGGAAATCAAATCCTTCTACATTCAATCTCTTGTTTTAATTCAGTTTCCTCCTATCGGAGCCCCATCACTCAGATCTTTTTTTAGGGTCCCGGGAGAGGAGAGTAAGGAGAAGAGGTGAGGAATTTCACCTGCAGAGCTTTTGCTTTTGCTGCAACACAGGAGCATTTCAGTCAGATTATTTTAAAGCTCATTTCATAAACTGTGGTGTAGTGAAGCCAGTGCTGTCATGTTTAGAGGGCCAAGACTTTTTAATTAGCAAGGAGAATGATATCACCTGCTTCCAGGCCTCAGATTTCTATGTCTACGGTAAATCTGTCCACTTTCCTCCCCCCACATTCCAGTTTTGTAAATTTTGTTATATTCGCATTTTTAAAAATGAACTGAAACAAAATTGCCACTCAGCAGTTTTTAATATTAT
Source organism: Iguana delicatissima (assembly GCA_948472985.1). Lineage (NCBI taxonomy): Eukaryota > Metazoa > Chordata > Lepidosauria > Squamata > Iguanidae > Iguana > Iguana delicatissima. The sequence continues at coordinate 625,340 of CAOKZL010000023.1, forward strand.
AGCATTTGTTCAACAGGTCTCATTGGGTTCTTCATTGCCTTTGGTATTGCAATGGGCAAAATGGGAGAACAAGCCAAGATGATGGTAGATTTCTTCAATATCTTGAATGAAATTGTCATGAAGTTAGTAACCATGATCATGTGGTAAGTTGACATTACCCAATGAGATATACCAAGTACTACTACTACTACGATGATGATGATGATGACGACGACGATTTATACCGGACTTTTTCCCAGGTTGGACTCAGAGCGGCTTACAATTAAAAGACTCATAGAATACAAAACATAATTAAACAACAGAAAAGAATTAAAATAATATTAAAATATATAATTAAAAACTCAAATATTCATCAAGAACATGATATCCGGCATGTTTTATTAGACAGGCCACATATAATCACACTTCTAATGCCTGTCTGAATAAAAATGTCTTTGCCTGACTGTGGAAGGATAATAGGGAGGGTGCCAGTCTGACTTCTCCTGGAAGGAAATTCCAGAGTCTGGGGATAGCCACTGTGAAGTCCCGTTCCTGTTTTCCCACCAGCTGTACCTGTGATGGTGCTGGGACAGAGAGAGAAGGGCCTCTCCAGCAAATCTCATAGCCAAGGCAGGTTCCTAGGGGAAATATAGTCCTTCAAATAACCTGGACCTGAACCATGTAGGGCTTTAAATGTCATCACCAGCACTTTGAGCATCCTGTTACCAAGTATGGTTGCATCCTGTTTTCCTTTGTATCTTATCTACAGTTTTTTCCAGTTGTGGCCTAAATCTTATTGGTTTGTCCCAAGAAGAGCAGACTCATTGAATAGCCAGTTGAATGGTGAGTCAGCACATGGGTTAATCTTATTGATTCAATGCGTCTTCTCTAGGTGGCACTAACAATAGAATTTAGGCCACTATAATGGTTTGAAATTCTTGGAATTATTCATGTTTTTATTTTCCAAATGTGTATCTCATTCTTACCCCCAAAGAATTTAGAGGTACATAGGTTACCTCATTAGACAATCAGAAGTTATTTTTGGCTTGTTAGTACATAAATTTACTATGAGATGTTCATGGGTTCCCTCTAGTTAAAACATTAGATTGGCCTCCAGAAATGTGGTAACTTCAGTTTATCTCTCTGAACTTGCTATATGATACTCATGTCTTTCCTCAACCTGAAACATCAAACTGACCTCAGAGGAATTACATCTTTCCCAGACATTCTGTGGCAACTTAAGTTTCACTCAGTTTCTCTCTTTTTAACCATCAATTCAAGCCATCCTGAATGTTAAGATTTTAAAAGAAATTTTTTTTTAAAAAAAATTTAATTTTTTTTTTTTAAAGATCTGGGCCAAGATCTGGAATCAGGGGCCATAGCTGCAACAACATAGCTGCAACAATGCAGCCACATCTCCCCCCACCAAATCTAACTTTGAAGCCATACAGCAGCCCCAACAGAGGAATTTCTGAGGCACAGGAAAGTGGGGCATTGAGTGATGATGCATCCAGCCCTCTTCTGATAATATGATGTAAATGGCAATGGCAAGGATCCCAGTGGGTTCCTATCATAATTGCCTATAACATTGCAGCCCACTAGCAGGAATGAGGAGGATATATCAAATTCCTCTGTTGTGGGAGGGACCAGCATTGCTTCAAAATAATTTTAATAAAATCTATTATGCGGGAACCAACCAGGTTCTTGCAGACATGACAAATAAGTTTATTAGCACACTTTTATCACTGCAATGGTACAGTGACCGTAAAAGTGGATTTGTAATTATAATGTTGTAGTTGGGCTTACAAGTTGAACTTACTGAACAGAATGTAGTCTTGATTTGCCTTTTTCCTAGGCTCTTTCCGCATGACGATGGCATTCCAGCATGGGGACATGAGAGGAGTGAGACCATGACGATGATTCCGCATGACATTGTCGCAGTCCCACCCTTCTCGCACTGCCAGCCAGTGCAATTGTGGGCCGTATCATTGAGGGAGAAACTCCATCAATGACCCCCGATCACATGAGTCTTCAGTTGCAGCCAGCCATACAGAAGGGACAGAAGCACGATCTACATGATCTACATGCTTCCTCCCCTACTGCAGCATGGGAAGAAGGCCAGCTGCAGTCCAGAAGGACAGAGCATGTCCCTTGTGCTCCCTTCTGCAGGCAACCATTCACATGTGGAGAAGAGCATAGGGAACACACTCTCTTCCTGGCAGAGGCTGTGCCGGGATTGTGATTGGGTGACACGGGAGAGCATTGTCATGCATAAAAGGTCCTTGTCTACACATTTTGGTATATACTTATTCCTGATGTACATATTTTTCATGCATTCTTTGTGACACAATGCATTTTAACTGTTAATATACACAGTTTTTCTGGAACTATTTCTGTAACTATAGATAAGTTTGTACAAACTTGTAGATTATAAAACCACACTGCAAAATACAGAAAAATGTGAATTTTGAAGGATAGCTGAATTTTGGTCAACATTTTGTTTAAAAAGGCAAAATTATGTACAGTTATGTTAAAATATGCATCAAATTCCTCTACTTTCTATGGTATATGCCTAGTATCCCCTTTGCACATTGATGGAATCTATTTCCACCTCCCATTACTGGTGCCTCAGTATCCAATAACATAATTCCACCAGGGCTTGTCCTCTGGTCAGCACTATTGTTCATTTATATAGAAGAGAACATTTAGTCTATGGAGATAAGTTTATTTCTTTCATTTCCAGTGGGACATTCTGTCCAAGTATTTATGACTCTCTTCTGAGGAAAAGATCCATCCCTGTCAGCAGCTTCATTGATTTATGAAACTCTTGCCCAGCACCATGAGAACATCATAAATCCAAGCTCTGTCAAGGATGCTTTCTAACTCTTTTTGTAGGATTTTCCTTTTTCAGTCTCTCAGGAAGGGGAAAAAAGAGGTTCCTGCGGGAGAGGCATTGTTGTTAATGCTTGGACTTGCAGCTGGCCCAGGCAGTGAAAAAACTAGAGTTCTTTCACACCACATAGTTATAACACTATGGGCATTTCTGCACTACACTGATATAGTGCTGTTGTTTCACTTTCAACATCCTGTAGAGTTCTGGGGCTTGTAATTTACTGAGGCCAATTTACTGAGGCTGAGAATTCTAAAGGCTCCTCACTAAACTGCAAACCCAAGGCTGCCATAGGATGTTGAAAGTGGAATAACAGCATTATAACGGTGTAGTGCAGAAATGGCATATGATTCCATTTCAGCTGCCACAGCTGCATTCCATGGCTAAGAATTCTAAATATCCCTCCTTAAATTGCAGTTCCCAGGATTTCATAGGACACTACCATGGCTGTTAAAGTAGAATCAGAGTGCCATAACTATGAGGCATGAAGGGGCCTGTGATAATCTGAGACATTCAAGTAACTGTTCTGACAGGAACCATTGCCATACTTAGCACTTTCTGCAGTTTACCTGCTGCCAAATCCATTGCTCTCCCAGGAGGGGAGCATGACAGAAACTCTCCCCTCCACACTGGCTGCCTGCTGGAAGGGAGGAAGCGCGATGGCTCTGCCCCTCCCTTCCACACACAGCCTGGCACTTTCCCAGGCTGTGCTGGGGGATGAAGCACAGCTGTGGCACTTCCTGACCCTCTGCACAGCAGGTTAGTGTGTGACGGAGGCAAAGGGACTGAGCAATCAAAGTTCATTGATAGGAAAGACCCGTCAATGATTTACTCCACAATTGCAACAGATGTCCATGGGATTGTGACAGAACTGTGACGATGTCATGCAGAACTGTCATCACAATCCTGTCATGATCCCATCGCCATTGTGGGTTGGGAGCGGGGTGCAGAAAGGGCCTTAGGTACAGAGGAATGACTGGAACAAGACTCCTTTTCTGGTCGGTAATGAGTGCTCAGGGAACATAGGTTCTATGTTACAAAGAGGGAATTTGAAGTGCTTGACTCTTTTAAGGTAGAAAACAACAGTGTTAATTTTCTTTTGGAGCAACCATGGAAGCATGTAACTAAGAAGACTTAATCCCAGTACTTATTTTATTCTCAGCAGATACCATTACCAAGCTAAGGGCAACTGGTATGCTAAGGGTTTGAAGACTCTGGACTGAATCAAGCCATTCTGTCCCTATCAGACATGTGGCTGTGTGATAAGGTTCTTTCACTCAGATCCTGCAGATCAGGACAGTGTGGTGACAGTTACCATAATCAGATGTGTGGTTTTTTGTGAGTACACATCTTCATGTTATTAGAAATCATGAAGGGAAGACTAGGAGAAAAGAGGTCAGATTCAAGCTTAATCAGATGCTGCTCCGGAACAACATACAGTGGTCATGCTGAGGAAACAGAGCTATGGAACAAAACATCTTAGATGGGCCGAATATCTTCTATTCAGTCCACCAGCAGCTGGTAGTTTCTGTTTCAGTGAGGCAACAAATCCAAACCAACTTTAAAGAAGCTATCAAAGGTGCTTACTTTGAAGATAGGGTATACCGCTTTGGGCAGGTCCTTTAAAGATCAGAATTACAGCCAGAGGGGATTCACTGCTCCAATGGCATGGAAGCCACCAACAGCCACTAGATCTACTTTTTGTTGGCAGTATTTAGCTTGTGAAAAGATCATACAGTGAACTCTCTGAACTTTGAAATGAGAGGGACTTAAGTCCCTCCCACAGTTTACTTTCATGCGGAGGCATCCAGTGATGATCCCAGTAGTGGCTCTGCCAGGAAGGGAGTGCAATGTCAGTGCTCCCCTCCACACAAGACTGGTTCCTCTGCAGAAGGGAGCACGATGGACACACTGCTTCCTTCCACAGCACAGCTGGATACTTTCCCAAATTGCGCTGGGGCAGGTAGTGCCACCATTGCACTTCCTGCCCTTCTGCAGGACGGGTAAGTGTGGGATTGTGGCGCGATCACATGTCATTGATGGGGAAAACTCGCCAATGATTTAATTCATGATTATGGTGCCTGGAGATGGGAGAGGACCAGGACCGCAATCCTGTCCTTCTCCTGTCCCCATGGAGGGATGGGAGGGTGCTGCAGAAAGGGCCTGAGAGTCTGTAAGTATAAGGATGTTAGGTGAGAAAAACCTCAATTAGATTTTGACTGCCTTGATATACTTGTGTTAACTACTCCTTGTATCTCCAGGTGTTTGGTCTGTTTTGTTTAAGAAGATTCAAAGAAGTGTTTGCCTGCATGATTCTATTTTTGTTTCAAGCCAGAATTTATTTGTTTCATTAATTTATTTACAAATATATGCAGATTTTTAAAAATTTATTTACAGAAGTGTTTATAACCAGAAATCTGTACTCTCTTTTTTTTTTAAAAAAAAAATGTTGTGTTGTCTTCTAGGTATTCTCCACTGGGCATTGCCTGTCTCATTTGTGGAAAAATCATTGCAATCAAGGACTTGGAAGTAGTTGCTAGGCAGCTTGGAATGTACATGGTAACTGTCATTGTAGGTCTTCTCATCCATGGCGGGATCTTCTTGCCTTTGTTGTACTTTGTAATAACAAGGAAAAACCCCTTCTCATTCTTTGCTGGTATCTTCCAAGCATGGATTACTGCTTTAGGCACTGCTTCAAGGTATTTGATATAAAATGCTGAAATGTACTAAAGTTATCATATATCTTCTTGGGTTTTACTGTAGATTTCTTGCATTGTCTTTTGAACTATTTTTTAAATGAATTTGTAAACCAGCCTGCAGTATTGATCATGACAATAGGTATATATGTATTTTAAATATTGTTGATTGACATTGTAATGAATATTTTTCAGTACCTGAGAAAATTTGATGAGGAAATGTGGTTTGTAGATACTCTAAAGAAGAAAAATGATAATGAAACCATACCCTGCTCCCCAACAAACAAAAAACAGCTTTTTGGCAATAACGTGGCATCATGATGCCTCATAGTACACACAGGCTAGTTAATAAATAAAATATTTGGAACTAGGGTCGCCAGATTGGAAACTGGAGAGGATTTCTGTACCTGTAGAGGTTTTGTAGAAGAGGCAATTTCAGCAGGTGTTGAACAGCAGAATGTCATCTACATACTGAAAATGTTCCCTCTTTTTCTCACTTTTCACTCCCTGATGGCTACTTCCTCTCTGAAACAGAGTGGCTGATATTTTTGTCTGACTGTTGGATGAGTCATCAGATATTCTCCCTTCAACCACATTTGCAGTGGCAGTGGGGATAACTAGTAGGCAGAACTGTTGGTACTGATGTCCCTGTTGTTGTTTTTGTTGTTGCTGTTGTTTTGCTGCCTTTGTGCCAGACCCATCCAAGCCAGACCCATCCAAGCCAAAAGCCAGTACTGGTAGATGTAGCTGCTCTGTATGTCCAGTCCCTGCCCTGAGTGGGTGAGGCAAGGAATAAGATGGTCACTCTGGCTGCTATGCTGTGAGGTGTCAGGAGAACATTGTTTACTGGGCTGAAAGGACATATAAAAAGTGGAACTGAATGTCAGTGCTGTAGAGCAATTTCCTTGGTTCTGCCTCCTCTCCCCTTACATGAGCTTATGCAACTGTGGAAAGCTAAGTATTTCTTCTTATCAGTCAGTGTGCAAAAGGTCATATCTGAAACACACACTGAGCTAGTTGTGGGAGTGGCAAGGAATCCATTTCTCTTTGTGATCATTGGAGGCTGCGGAAAATGCATAGCAGGACCACTAGAGGGGGGAGCTCTCCCTGAGGGTGAAGAGTACAGTGGCCCGTACCTAAGGCACATCTGGAAGAACTATTAATCGCAGCACACCTTTGTATATTAGCTAATGTAGCTAATGAACTGCAGAACTGGATACTGCAATCTTTGGTATCTCCTTTCTTGGGGATTGGAATGTATATTGAGATTTCCAGTCTGTGGACTGTTGTTAGGCTTAATACTGCTAATCTATCTTTTTTTTTACTTTTTTTTTTTATGTTATCTTTACATTCTATGGGAATATTCTTCAGGTTGCATATTATCACAGTAGTTGGTTTAGTGTTTTTCTTTAGGTTTATTCTGATTTTTTGATATTAGCAGTTCTTTGTCTGTGCAACAACCTGCTCCTGGTCTTGTTTTTACAGAGAGAATGGAGCTTCTCTGTCTTCTGCTTCCAATGATGTAGTATATTTGATTTCTATATTGGCCATCAGGTCTATACAGTCGCCTCTTAGATTGCTTGAAGAATGTGTTTGCAAAGAACAAACTGTTGGCCTCACAAAATTTAGTCAATCACTCTCCTGCTCCATTTCTTGATCCTAGGCCACATTTCCCTACATTTTTTGATTCTGCTCTGTTTCCTACTTTCCCATTCCAGTTCCCTGTGATTAACAAAGAGTCCTGTTTTGGTGTGTGATCAGTTTCCTCCAACACAGAATCTTTTCTTTTTTATTCTTCTGCCTTGTCTTTGGAGCTTAAACTTAGATTATGATTATATTGATGAGTATTTCCTGAAGGCTTATTGATATTATTCTATCAGACTTTGCATTATACCTTTTGACAGCTTTTGTTACATCTCTACTCACTATTAATGCCACTCCATTTCTTCTAAGATTTTTATTTCCTGAGGAAAACATTGTGTTGTTATCTGACTGAAATGTCCCATTGCTGTCCACTTTAGCTCACTCACCCCAAGTACTGCAATGTTTATTCATCACATTTCTTGTTTTACTATGTCTAGCTTCCCTTGATTCACATTGCATGTTCCTACAAATGTGTTATGCAGCATCAGACCTTCATTTCACCTTTGGGCATGCCAACAGCTGGACATCCTTTTGGCTTGAGTCCAGTTGTGTCATTTACCCACAGTTCTACTTGTAGCTATCCTCCACTGTACCCCAGTAACTGGTTTAGTGCCATCTGACCTGGGAGTTTCATCTTCTGGCACTATCTCTTGTTTCATTTTGGATTGTTACATCATAAGATTTTCATTAAAAGATGTGTAAAAGGGGTTTACTGTGCCTCTTTCTGTGTAGTACTAACAAGTGTTAGCAATGGTGCCACTGCCGTTGTCTCTGGAGGATCTTCCACCAGTGTAACCCGCCACTGCTGCTGCTGCCCAGTCACTGTTTGGCACATTTAGTCTGGCTCCTCAGTAAAAGCCTAGCTCACGTGGAAGATCCTACGAGCAGCACTGATGCCGCCAGCATAGCCTCTTGCCTCACTGGAGCATGCAGGCCCACCATCGTGGAAAGCTAGTGCCATTTGGTGGGAGCACCATCTCTAGGATGGCTTTATTATGTAGAAATCAAAGTATATGCAGCCCTAGCTATAGACTTTTCCCTGACACAGGACAATATATCTCAATTTTAAAACTGTAGAACTCATAAGCTTTCATCATTTCCACTTCAGAAGAGGTAGAAATTCAGTGGTGGCTGGGGAAAGCTGTTTTTGATGAGTGTTTCAGCTGGTTTCTTGCCATTACAGAGCTATCTAATTGTCCCATTAAATGAGAAATGAATACACAACCTCTCTGCTCTTTCTTTTATTTCCCTCTCCTCCTAGTGCTGGCACATTACCAGTAACCTTTCGCTGCCTTGAAGAAAACTTGGGTATTGATAAGCGTGTGACAAGATTTGTCTTACCTGTTGGAGCCACTATTAACATGGATGGGACTGCCCTTTATGAAGCAGTGGCAGCTATCTTTATAGCACAAATGAATGGAATTCAGTTGGATGGTGGACAGATCGTCACTGTCAGGTATGTTTCTTTTTTGATGCTGGAGATGACAAAAACTCCAATATTCCAGAGCTGTCCCAAAGCAGTTCACATTTAAAAATAATTATGAACCATCATTCATGTTCACAACCAGGGAAGTAAATCCCAGCTAGGTTTGCTTTCATGCATTAAGTTGGACAATATCCCCACCACCGTCAGAAAATCTTCTTACCACAAGAGAGCAAGACTGTTGTTGTTGTTTTTTTGGAAAGAGGGTTTTAGCTTTACAGGTTTTTGACATTTTTTGCATTTCTGAAAATTTTGTGCAAAATAACTTTTCTGCAACAATCATCTGGCATCCTTTCAATATTTATGTGGCTGTAAACTGGACTTATGATCTTGTAACTTATGGAACTCACATTTATAGTTATGAATTACTTAACATGACCCCCCCCCAAAAAACGTACATCCTATGCCAGGCAGAACCCCAAATAAAGTTTCCCAATGAGCGGCACTTTGGAGTGCTGGAAAGCGATGACTGTAGTGCTCTTCTTGTCACAGGGTGTATTGAAACAAGCAACAGCAGAATCTCAACGGGTTTCTCCAACTGCCCATCTGCTACCAGAAAAGTTCTGCAGATGTTGTTTCCCAGCCAGACAATCTGCAGTGCCTCAGAAATTCTTCACTTTGGGGGGCTGCCTGGCTTAAAATATAGAGTTTTTTGTTTTGCTTTTTTGGCGGGAGGAGTAGCATGCACAGAAATAGCTATGGCAGTGGTTCTCAACCTGTGGGTCCCCAGATGTTCGTGGACTTCAGCTCCCAGAAGCCCCAGCCACTATGGTCAATGCTCAGGGCTTCTGGGAGCTGAAGTCCACAAACATCTGGGGACCCACAGGTTGAGAACCACTGAGCTATGGCAACGGAGTTCCACTATCACAGCTACATCTGTTGATGCAAAATCTCTGCCATTGTTTTGGATTTTTTTTTCTGTTTTAAAATATTTTGTGCAAATATTTTTTTTAAAAAAAGTCTTGCAATGTAAGTAATAATTTAAAAATGGATAAAATTCTTTATTCACTTCTGGCATTTTTGAATGCAAGAATGAAATTAGTGAAGGTGTGCATCCCTGATAAAAAGGCTATACTATACCAAATTAATTGAGGAAAATATTTTGGAGTAAATCATAGGCAGTGGAGTTGATTGATGTTGTTCTCTAATACTTAACAGAGACATTAGGATAAGTGTGGATAACTGTGGAAAGGGCAGCAGCCGTTTCCTACCCCTACCCCATCCCTGGCAAACTGCTCCATTGTATTTCAGCATGCTAAGAGTGATGTTCTATCACTTTCAGGTTTTATTTGGTCCAATTTTCAGGCTTTTCTTGTCAGGGGGCACTTTGGGTTTCAGAGGGAGGTAAACTGCCACATTTACACTAGTATTGGATCAGTTTGGCTGGTTTTCAAGCAAAACCAAAATCTCCAAATTGGCACCAAATTAGAGGATTTGGTGGTGGGGGCCTCGGAGTCTGCACTTTGAAGTCTCAAGGGGTGCATGCTCACTCCTGCACTAAGAAAAAACTCTAATTAACCAAGCAGATGTGTTTAATTTTACAGTTTGACAGCTACCCTCGCCAGTGTTGGAGCTGCAAGTATACCCAGTGCAGGACTGGTGACCATGCTTCTCATCCTCACTGCTGTAGGTCTTCCCACACAGGACATCAGCTTGCTTGTTGCTGTTGACTGGCTTTTGTAAGTAATATCAAAGAAACTGATTTTGCAACATCTCTCAGTACAGTGAATAACTACCAGTTCAGTTGTCAATTAACTACCCACTTAGGTATCAATTTGCTTATTATGAGTGATACTTAATATCAGCAGCACTCTGTTTAGGGCCAGCATTAGCTGATCAGTGTATGTAAAATAATCCATTTAGGGGAAATGAAAGTGAATTATTTCTGATATCAGATTTTGGCAATGTTATGGGATTTGAACAATAAATTTTCCTTATCCTGTAGCTACTCCTGAATCCAATGGCCAGCTTATTCTGAAATGTGAAGAATCTCTCCAAAAAGTTTTTATTTCATCAGGAGTAATACGCAATTGACAAAATAAGTCGATTCCCCCCCCTACACATACCTCAGAACATGCAGCTGTTATCCCTTGTGTGTTTAGTATGGCTTCCAAAGAAAAACAAAACAAAAATAACCAATCAGGAGTGGTGGGGCGAGGTGAAGGTGGGAAGAGAGAATGGCCCCAGGACACTGTAGTGCAGAAGGAACAGCAGTGGCTCATCAGCTTAAGGCGGAAGGGTGTAGAAAACAGCATTCTTAGTTTGCTACCATTGGATGAGTGGCAATGCCAGAATTGGAACAGTATATTGCATTAATGGTGTCTAGTGCAGAAATGGCCATAATATGAAGTAGAATATAGTTTGACTATCACTTAAAAATCAACCACAGTGCACACTGGAAACCTGTGCTTTTTTAAAGAAGACTATATCTTACAATAAAACAATGTCAAAATTGATGTCAAGAAAGCCTCCCTGGAAAAGTTTTCTGTCTCTCACCTTTGCTGCCAAACTTGAAAAGGTAGAACAATCCTGATGTGAGCCTCTGATGAAGCACAGAATGTTGGCAGATGTCGTGACAGCTGTTGTTACAACACATCCATCAAACTCCTGCCATTATCCCAAATATAAAGTAAGCTGGAATGCAGAATTGTAGGCAGACAGATAATATCACTGTAGGGGAAACAGGCTATGGCTTAATAGTGAGCAGAGAGCCAGCAAAAGGAAAAGACTATATCCGTGGTTGCAAGTTTGTTTATATAAAATCATGAGTCAACACAGGAATATATTCATATTTTAAATACGTGTTTACATTGGAGTAAAAATGAGCAAAGACTTCTAGTCAGAAGGAGGATGTTAAATTGCCGTGTGTGATGGTTTGTTGTTTCAGGGAAATGGCATTTTAAAATATGTCATTTAACTGAGAAGCCCTACCTCAGAGCCATAATTCACTGGAAGAAACAAGCTGCAGGCCAGGCAGGTTTACTGTTGTGTTATCTGATTCTTCCCAGTCATAGGTCTGGGTGAAAATCCCTGTCCCCTGAGGCACTTCCTTTGGCAAGCTTCACCAATGACATTGCTTCTGTAGAAAAAGTCAGGGAGATGAACAAGATCTTAAAGCAGCACAAAGAGGATCTCTAGGTCAACTCTTAGAGGTCATAAAAACAGACAGCAGAGTTACTGGAGAAGAACCTGGAAAAAGTATTTATTTTGGATTGAGTTTATTGAGGGCTGGCTTAGGAATTCTGGAAACTGTAGTCCCCAGAAAAAAAGAGAAAAAAAAACAGTTATGGTAAGTTCTGCCATATATTCTCAGGAGTAACTCTAAACAACTTCAAGCCAATTAATATAAGAGTCTCCCTTGTTTAAGGCTTATTTAAAACTAATTTCACTGTATTACTTAAATGACCATTCAATAAATATAGCATTACAAGGCACATGTTTAGGGTACAATTATGCAATCCTTTCCTCCACCAGTCCCCTTTGCATGAAAGAGCCATTTTATACAAAATTTAATACCAAAAATTCTGTATAGAAAGTCCTTTTGTTTATTAATTTTATACTATGTCCCAAAATGAAGCAAATAATATTTCCATTTTACAAAAGAGAGGACAACAGCCATTCTTGCTATGTGGCAAATGGTCTAGATACCAAAAGAAAATCCTTTTTTTGGTCAGTCCAGTTTGAACTCAAACACACTACATTACCTAAATAGTGTTGCCCCATACTCTCCAATATTTCACAGTTGAGAACTGGGACATGTGTAGCCAAGCAATATCAGAGTCTGGCCAAGATGATAAAAGATATTAATGAAGAAGAACACACAAGCTAGGAGGGGCTGCAGAGGTTTGATTTTTCCTGAATCCACCAGGAAAGACATGATTCTGTCCCCTCTTTCCTTTCTCCCTACTGAGTTTATTGAGGGCAAAATACCTCTGCACTTTGAACTCAGTTTGTAGCAATTGAAATAGATTTGAGAACAAAAAGGGAATGTGGGAGGAGGAGAGAGAAACTTGGACATTTTAAAAGCGTTTGAGAAAGTGATACAATATAGGATTAATCAGAACTGTCCCTGATAGATCAGAACAGTTGGTGGGTGGCATCCAAAAGGGATGCTAATTGTTATTATGCGGTTAAAATGAGAAAAACTTGAAATAAAAAGAAAAGATTTCTGATAAAAAGAACACAAATGTAAGCTCACAACTAGTAACAACAAGCTGTTAAAATGGACGGATAAAGTCAACATAGTTTGAATCGCACGGCGTTACTAGCCTCCAAGAGTGAATGAGTTATGTCTTAACATTGTAACTGTATCATCTTTTTAAAAATCTTGAACGAAATCATTAAAATATATTTCATTTTTGTAATTGAGTAGAAACCAATCATATAGCACAGATATAAGATGTATCTGGTTCTTCAAAGAACTTATGGCTTATGGCTTGAAGGAGATGAAAAAACTTTTGTGACTTTTGAAATCAAGCTGTTGCAAAAATTTTAAAATAACTGTTCTTCATTATACAGTTTGAACTTGAAAAAAGCACAATGGCAATTTGTAAGGGTATAGCTTCCTACCATTATTATACTGAGTAGAGCATTCAAAAGTATTGTAGCTCTAGGTTGCTAAATCTGTGTGAAAGCATGCCATTAGAGGCAAGATAAGAGGTATAAAGGTGGAGGTTTTCTTAAGGTTTCCTGAAGGCACTTTTTCTAAAATTTTCAAAATTATGCCATTCCTCTATGGTATTTACAAAACATTGCTATTTGTCCACTGTTGGAATTAATCCGGTGCATTAGTGGAAGCCAAGAACTGTAACTTTCCAAAGGGGAAATTGACAAGCTTAGTAAATGTCAAAGAAAGGTCTCCTCCGCAGAGATGTCATGTCCTAAGAAACAGGCAAGTAGAAAGAACAGACAAACAGGTCAGATTCAGACTCTGAAATGCTTCGCTGAACTGCTGTGCTACCCCAGCACATTTGCAACTGATTTCAATTCTCCTTTAGTAGTGTCCAAAACAAAAGTTTTAGATTGAGTACCCCAAATCTCCTCGGGCAATCAGATCCAGAAGAATGTGAAGAAGAACAAGTGCCAACTTAAATAAAATGGGCATCTATGGAGTGGGCATCTCATACAGGTTGTTTTAAATGATTCTCTATTGCAGCTTTCTCCGTATGGCATAATTTCAGTGCATTCTGCAGCTCTTGTAAAGGGGAAAAGTTTCATTATGTCTCTTTCAAGGGACAAACAAATGCAATTGTGCCATGATGACATGGGTCTAACTATACTCAAATATGGAGACTGACACCATCAGAAGCATTGTGGTGCTAGGGAATAAAGGTTTTTCTCATCTCAAGTGTGTGTGGTACCTAAGGGATCAGACTGAGTTTGAGGACACCCTTATGAATCTTAGTACAGTGCTGAATGCATTACTCTTTGTGAATGATAGTACCTGACTCTCCACATGCACACCCATTACACAGTGGAGGGAGCAGGCTTCTTTTCCGCTAGGAGACTAGGAGCAATGGATTCAAGCTGCAGGAAAGAAGATTCCACCTGAACCTCAGGAAGAACTTCCTGATGGTCAGAACTGTCTGGCAGTGGAATATGCTGCCTCAGTGTGGTGGAGTCTCCTTCTTTGGAGGTTTTTGACCAGAGGCTGGATGACCATCTGTTGGGAATGCTTTGATGCGTGTTCCTGCATGGCGGGGGGTTGGACTGGATGGCCCCTGTAGTCTCTTCCAACTCTATGATTCTAGGTAACAATGCACTGGTATAGAAGCAGCCTTACCCCCTACCATTGAGAAAATCAAGTTTCAAGTGCTGGAAGTCCAGCTCTCATTAGCTGGTCATATAACAAAAATAGCTTCCTTTGGGAGATCTCCATTCATGGGGGTTGGTGGTAATTTCAGCCTTCCACACTATAACCTCACAGTGAGTTCACGTTACTTCAAAACTTCACTTTTCATTGTGTGTGTGTGTGTGTGTGTGTGTGTGTGTTTCTATTACAGAGACCGAATGAGAACATCTGTTAATGTAGTAGGAGACTCCTTTGGAGCTGGCATTGTGTATCACCTCTCCAAGGCAGAGTTGGATAACATTGATGCCCATCACAAAGGACATGAAGATATTGAAATGACCAAGACTCAGTCAATTTATGATGACCTGAAAAACCACAGGGAGAACAACTCAAACCAGTGTGTTTATACAGCTCACAACTCTGTCATAATAGATGAGTGCAAGGTACCTTTCACATTTATGGATATTGAGACTTGCATCTAGCCACATATTTCATCTTCTTTTGTTTTTCTTTTTAACTTGCATGTATTTTTTAAAAAAATATTGCTAATAAGGTGACAATACTGAATGTTAATAAGTTTAAAGATGTGGGTTCATATTTTATTTGCTTTTCTCTTTGGAAATTTGTTTAAACTGCAACTGCATGCAACGTTTACATATAACATTGTGTTCCACAATGTGTTATGGAAGGCCGTATGAAACGAGAAAAAATGTATTATATTCTATGCTGGCCTTCATCTAGTTCCGTGTGACAAAGGGGCTCTATTGTAAATTATTTTGGGCCCATCATTAAGTAGCAAAGCAGAATTTGTGGCAAAAGGAATAATTATAATTACCTCCAGATGTTGCCTCCCCAAAGTCCAGGGTCTAGGAGAAGCCATTTCCCCCCTAGTCCACTAAAAAGAAAAAAAATGCCTATGCAGGACAATTTCTTAGTGGATTCAAGGAGTCTGCTATTTTCCTGAAATAAATAAATATATATTATACACACACACACACACACACATATGTGCATGCACACACGCACGCGCACACACACACCTCTGTCTATATGGACTGACATCTTGTGTTTACATGTACTTCAACAGAGTTTGGTCCTATTGAAATCAGTGGAAAATACTTTCAAGTAGATATGGTTAGAATTCAGCTGTAAGAAATTATGGGAGAAAATACGAAATTTGTTATGTTTGGAGTGGGCAAAGAAAGTGAAAGAAACAGCCTTTTGATCCAAGTGGAGCCCAAGTAAAATGTAAATCTGGGGTTTTATTTCTCAGAATAATGCTTTCCATGATACACTGTACAAACACAACTGTTGTTCTTCCTCAGTGTCTGGGCATTCTTGCACTCACTCAGCATGTCTGTCCTTTCTTTTCATTGTCATTTACGGACATTATTGCTATGCCAGTTTTATGATTTCTAAATTCTGCCTAATAATCATTTTGGTTAAGAAAAGGCTATAACAAGAATTGATCTCACCAAGAATGCAATGAAGTAAAACTCTATGGAATGGATAAGAAAGAAATTATCTCAGATACTTTGGATTTAAGATTTGCATAGTTAACTATGGCTGTGTTTGGACATCACAACCAAGACTCTGCCCTCCCTTACCTGCTTTCCTCCTCTGCTCAGTTGTGAGGAGTTCAGCATTTGCTTCCATTTTTTTTTAAACAACAGAATTGCTATTTTGTCTGAACCAAACAAACTGTCATGGCTGGCCCTACCACCAGAGTGAACTAACCTCAGGTACAAAGTGCAAGGAAGTAATTCCCACCCCATCTCTGTCATTGCTATTCCCCAGAGTCAGCCCAGCCAAATGCCTGGCTCTAAGGAAGTGTCCTGGAGACCCAAGCAGATCTGTGGAAAGCATCACTAGTTGCTTTGAGCAGCAGATGCTGTTCTCAAATAATCTGCATGCTATTTGCAAGACAAAGGGAAGAAAGATAGTGGCATGTCTCAGCCTGCCTTCAGTACTGGGAGGGTTTCAACAGCTGCTGCAAACCGTGATTAACCTTCGATATGCTTTGTTTGAAATATGCCAACTTAAAGCCATGAATTATGAAGTTGGCTTGTTTCAGCACAGAGTTGTTCAGCTTAACCATATTTTATGGTTTGAACTCAACACCAACATTTCATTGATAAAAAAATGAAAGTGAAAACTTCCAGTCTCATCCTTATGACAATACCAGAGAAAGGGAAGGGAAGGATTAGTATGGAGCTTGTTTTGGCTTGTTCACGTCCCAGTAAAGTTTGTTGAATAAACTGCCATGATATCTGAACACAAGAAATGATTACGCTGGGAACAGAGTGAAGAATTTCTCTGAATTAATGTTTTGCTTAGGCAGATCTACCAGCAAATTTACCTAACATGCTGTTGTCAAAGGACTGGCTCAGCCAGCTCTGATTTTGATGTTTGAGCTGTATGGTCACCAAGCTCTTTTATGTGATTCTACTGTTTCTAAACCCCAGTGGGGAGAAATGAGAGAATGATGACCCTACCCCATGTTAGTTTCTCAAATCACTCAAGGAAAGTTATGCCTGTAACTAAAAACATTTACTGCAGCCAAATGTATAATACATGGACCATTTTCAAAGGCATTTTAATTATTACAGGGGCACTGGCCAGGCTCTTAGTTTAAAGAAGAACTAAATATGATAATATATGAGTTATTATCCACATGGATGAATATTATCCACACTTCATGAATTCCATGATTTAATGGTGTGATGCCACCAAATTTAATCACTTTTAAGTTCCAGTGGTTTAAAAGAAGAATTAAATATACTTGAGACATTCTCACTGAAACTGAAAGAATTTAAAATTGATTGTATCTGACTGGATCACTTACAGTAACTTTAAAACACAGGAAACAACACTGACAGCAAATAAATTTAACTTCAGAAGAGAAATTGTTGCAATTCTGACCAGTGGTTTTTTTCCTGGTGTTTGTTTGTCCCAATTAGTAATATAATCTCATGTTCTTCTTACTTCTTTGTGTTCTAAATGGCTTCCTAATTTGCACAGCTAATGTTAGTTTATTAGCAACCTATGTCAACCATCATTGCATGAATTTTTTTTCTGTATTTTTATTATCATATTTCACATAATGTGGTTTGTAAACTAACCTACAATTTCAGCTCCAAATATGTGCTGTATTGTATTCTTTATAATGCATCTCTCTCCCTTTTAAGTAACTAAGAAAAGGCTGGCTATGTTTCAAACATGGATGCTTTTTTCGTGTTTTCATGTCTCAATGCTTCATGCATCCAGTTTGTCCATCATGTGGAATATCAGTCCTGTATTTAAGTTTTCATGTGAAGCTGAGGACAGTAACATGGAAGGTAAGCTAGGAAATAATGGGATTCCATTTAGAATTAGATGAAAGGTTCCCTTACTATGTAAAGGTACAGTTCATTTCTGTCCTGTCAAACAGGTACATTAGCCATTTTTGGCTCTTCCAGCCATGTGCAGCTCATCTCCACTCACAAAAGATCATACGTGGCTTGGCGTTTGTTTGTTTAAATTGACTGCTGAGATGTTGCTTACTAGCCCGTATTTCCCATGGAATGATTGACCATTTTTGGTCACCCATAACTTTAATCAAGGTAATATATTGAAGGGTAGCCTTTAACTGAGACTCGGATATGACTGTTACCATTTTGTATGGTAAATGCAGTCTTGTTTGCAAGTGTTTGACTTGACTGTAACTGCACCTTTAACAGACCTTGGGAAAATTACTTTTTTGGCTAAAATACCAAACTTTCCCAGCCAAAGACTACAAGGCCTGGAGATTTTTGGAAACTGTAGTCTAAAAAATACTTTTCCCAAGTTCTAAGCTATAATGTACACAATCAGACAGTGTAGTGAATGATGGCATTTTTCAACATGTCAAGAATCAATTCTGCCACTTAGATCTTTTTAATTTATCCAGCTTTTTTGCAGTATATGTGCATATATATATATATATATGTATGCACAGAGTCACATATATGTGTATATCTGTCTATAATAGCCTTATAGATAAAATTATATTTTCTCCACCTGCCGCTATGAGGAGAGCATAGTATTTTAATTTTGAGCTCTTCCAACTGACTAAGAAAATTTGAAAAGGCAGAACTGATGCAATACAAAATATTTTAAAATACACATGTATGTATGGTTTCGCAAAAGGGTTTAACGTAAATCTTGTAAATATTGAGGTTTGTTGTTCAAATCGTGATTTCTCTTGGAAAAGTGCCTTGAAGTTTAAGTTAGGTGTTGGTGATAATTATTTGCAGGTAACCTTGGCAACTAATGGCAAATCTGCAGACTTCAATGCTGCTGAAGAGGAACCTTGGAAACATGAGAAATAAAGGAAGAACAATCCAGGTCCATCTTTAATAAGCCCCAGACATTGTCTTATGGTAAAAGCTGGTATCAAGATTCAAGAAAAGTTTCCACTGTTTTCATTTAGGACAAAACCAATTGGTTATTTACTTCTGTTAACTGCAACTTAGCATCATTCTTATAAAATCAGTATTCTTCTAGCATATTAGCCAAATATATCATAACCATCTGTCTCACTTGTGTTACCCTTGAATGGATGTGACTGGAAGGCACTCTGTGGTTCAAGAGATATATCTTTTTGGCTTCCTCTTTTCATTCCAGACATAGAGAATGTAGATTCTGCAAAGGGGAAGTCTCAAAGTGCCATAATATTGATGACTTGCTTCAGGGATTCAAGCTAAGTAATAAGCATTATATATTGTGTAAACCATGCAGTATTTGCATTGTCTTGTCACCTGCTGAATACATTAACCAGCACTTTGGTGCATTTTGAATAAGGTTAGCACTACAGACAATAATATGTGCTTACTGTAAATGTTTTACATTCGCTTTATTAATCCTTGGCATATGCACCTCTCGCTTCCCTGTTCTTCAAGTCGTCTTCAGCCTGACAGTATCACATCCCAATGTGAAACATATTGACTTGCAATACAGAGCCTCATGCATTCCAGTTTTATATACACACGGAGAGAGATTTCCAGCATAACAGCTCCCAGTTCTATAAACCATAGACCTTTTTAAATATGAAAATATGGAAGTATATTTAAATGAGAAGGTATGAAAAAGTAATTGCCATTTTGGGTAGCATGCTTGTGTTTACATTGCTCTCCCAAATAAATGAACACCTGCATGCTTAACTACTTTGAATTTACTGGGTCCATAGCTCTCAGCCCTAGTGCTTGCAGTGGAATTTCATGTAAATCTGGGATAGTGGAATTAAACATATGTCATGTGATTGTCAGAGATAGTAATCCATTCCATGAAGCATGCTCTTCATACCATGTATTTGTCTGCATTCAGCAGTGTCAAGATCCTAGAGAAATGTGTACTGTTACCAGTATTGTTTATACTCCTGTGCAGCTAGTACAGCAGAACAACCCTCAGCTCTTAGCAAATAGCATCTATCAAAACATTTGTTGAGACTTGGGGAGGGATAAGGTGCTATATTTTAAGGATAAGATGTTTGCCAGGAAAATGTGACCTTCCTTTTTCTAACATTTGTATGTTTAGCAAATTTAATATTAGTTATTATCTAGTAGAAATTTTATTTAAAAGTTCTAGATATATTTTCTCACATTTATCTCGCATTAATACTGGAAATGTAAGAGTAAAGCCTAACAAAGCAAATCTGGCAAAGGACATATTATGCCTTGGCTTGAACAAATGACTTTGGGCCAATCGCACACATTTAGAATGGTAAAATGTTACCTTTTTATTAACTGTTCTACCCACACTGGAATCATTTGTAGAATACCCACCACAAAAGATCTCTATTTATTTGTATATTAGAGCAGAGAAGATTTAATTCTTGTTGGTAGATGTTGTATGGTTAAATCTAGTCAGAAAAATGACTGGAGGTATTATTTTTTGCCTTGCTGTTGAGATGGAATACACATTGCCCTCAACGAAACCATATTGCTCTCTTTATGCTTGCAGCTAATATAGCAAATCTGTAGTGAGAGCACCTGATTTAGATATTGTTCCTGTATCTGTGTACACCATTAATTTCCTTGAGCTCTGGATAGGGATGGGCAAAAATTTTGTTTCCACTAGTTTCTTTTTTTTCAATAACACTTTACCAAAATTCAGGCATTTCTTCATGTTTGGGTTAAAAAGAAATCTGGGGTTTAAAAAATTCAAACAGGGGAGATAAAGAGAAAGGCTTTTGAATGCTTAACTCTTCAAAATCTGGGGTTGAATCTCCCTTGATTTAATCATGTTAGTGCTGAATAAAGGTTGCCACATTTTCCCACGAAGCTTCTGAAGGCAGGCACGTACAACATGTCCTTCCCTATGCTAGAAACCTATTGATTTTTGCTGCTGTAAATGGGGGACAGTTTTTATTTCACTTTGTTTCACTTTGTTTTTTTGATGAATTTATCAGAATTCATAAGCACAATAATGAGAAGAGAGAGAACTAGATATCTGAACATTTGAGAAAATCAAACTGAGATATTTTCCCCTTTCCTTGCTTGGAAGGAGGTATAATTTAATACAGTGGAAAGAGTGTGGGGGTGTATTTGAGAGGTTTGCTCAGACCTCTCATTTCCAGACTGCCTGTGTATGCTAAGAAGGAGGTGAGAAGTGGAGCTCTGTTGCTTCCTGCACTCAGTCCAGACTAAACTGTTATAGTGCTATTATTCCACTTTCAACATCCTATGGAATCCTGGGAATCCCCAGGATTCCATAGGATGTTGAAAGTGGAATAATAATGCTATAACAGTCTAGTGTGGAAATGGCCGTGGACTATCAGGCATTGCCTTCTGGAAAAGGAAGTTACTTACACATGATTTTTCCAATCTGACATGCTTTTTGTGGATGACCAGCATTATGTCAGAGTTCAATCATCTACCTCTACTTTGCACCCATTCATGTTAGCTTACCATAAGTGAGAAACCATGGTGATTGCATCATATTCACTGCTCCCTCTGCCCATTATTTCATAATTTTCCGTCTGTCTAATGAACAAAGAAAGCTGAGGCATGGAAACTGCTGAGCCAGCAACATGACAACTATGCTCTGCATTAGCAAATCTCTCCCTGAATCAGGGAGGCATTTAATATATGTGAGTGTGGAATTAGACTCCATGAATCAGTATATACAGAGAGAAGACCATTTGCAGGATATTTTGGAGAATGTGTGTGTATGTTCCATAACTCAGGGAATTCCGTTCCAGCGATCTTCCTTTTCCTAACATATAAAAACAGGGAGAGGAGAGCACCGATTCTGCTGCAGGCTTGCACATATTTGCTAGATACTTTCTTCTGTGTAACTCTGTCATGATGGCTAGTCAATTTGATCATTCAAAACTCTTTTCACTGTGGAAAACTGAAGATCTTTAGCGATCATCTCATAATTTGCTGCTGAACTATAATAATACATCACAATGCAATGCAATGCAATACAATACAATACAATACAATCTGCTAATTGGTTAGCTATTTGACTGGACAGCATTTTTCATGAGAAGCTGCCTGCCACTCATACTAATTTGAACTGCATGCTGTACCCTTTCCTTCCAGCCTGAGAGGTCCCACTGCTCCATATTTAATTTCACTTTTATTATGCTGCAGCATTTACCAAGAAGAACATAAAGTCAGCAGTAATTATCTGCACAACTTAATTTCCTATGTGCCATTATTTGCTTCCTGCCTACACTACGTAAACCTCTGGTAGCTATCAAGACAATCAGTAGCAGGAAAAAATGATCATATGTAGGAAGTTATACTGAAGACAGTAAAAATTTAGCACCAGCTCAGGCTTTATTCCAGTAAGAGAATGTGCTCACTCTAGTGCTTTCCCAAATTGCATTCATACATCTTCATTTCTGCCTCGTTCAATTCCTTGTAATTAAATGCTGTTAAAGGTAAGTGGGAAGATGCTTCCAGTGGATGTCATCCTCTTGACTACTGTACCAGTGCACCAGCACTTTGGACAAAAGAATGTCTTCATCCAGGTCCATTTGTTAGTCTGAATAACGAAAAGGTCTTGCTGTTATCTCTTTTTAAAATCTTGCTTACAAAAAAAGAATTTGAACGTTTCAAAATGCAAATCAACTGCTTCATCCTTTAGTTAAGGAAAGGTCTAGATGTGGAATACCTTGTAGGCAGAATGCTTTGCACTTCTCTCTGTTCTTACATCCCATGAAAATGGAGGATCAGATCAATACTAAAACAAAACAGGACAAAACAATAGACTGACTATTCCAAATCCCTAAAAATGATGTGATATAGGATGGGAGGTGTTCCCTATTTTATTGGCTTCTTTTGATTTTTTTAAAAGAAATCTGCTGCTACTACACCTATTGAGTCAGTAATGTCAGACATTGAAAAATAATTGGAAATTACTCTTTTTATAACAGGAATGAGAATCATGTGCCCCTTTAGCTGCTGGCCATTTTTGTGGAGGGGGTTGTCCAGTGCAGTACCTAAGATCTCCACTCATCTCTCAGAGGTCCCCCCCCCTCCACCAAATATATAGTTGGAACAAAGTTCTTTTTCTGTGGAAAAATGACCTCAGAAATATTTTGAAAAACTTCTATGGAGCTGTATAATACCGTTACAGGAGAGAGGGGTTCCTTCCTTGAAACAGCAAAAAGCAGAACAACCCCACTCCAAAAACAAACACAGCCCAATATGCAATGGGACATGATATGCTGTTGCTTTCTGAGACCCCAAATGGTGGCCACAAGTATTTGGATCAGCCTTCTGGGAGAGATGAAAATGGGGCAATGCGGCCTACAAGCTCCAGTTAATCCCTATCCTGCTCCTCTTTTAGAACCTAGATTCAACTGGCATAGTTTGCTGTTGGAATAAATGTTGAAATGGACCATTTGGAAGGAATGGAAACATGTATTAATTTAATTGTTTCTAAAAAATGAAATGGAAGCATCTAAGAAGATGCTATACAACCTTTTCATTGTTTTGGAACATCACAAGAGACTTTAGATGCAATCCTGGGGTCATAGAATGTGTCAGATTTCTCTCTCGAGGGAAGAGAAAGGAAACCACCTCTGGAGTAGAAAATCAGACTGAATAAAACTTCTTGAGAGACTCTAGAAATATCCACAATCCATGTTTCTGTGACTGTGGAGTTCTGGTATGAGATAGAGTCAAAAGGATGTAAGGCAAGAGAAGCTGCACATTTGTAATATCCGAAGTCCTCCTAGTACCCTGACATGGTCTTGGAATGAGCATTGTTGAGTTGGTAAGGTTTATTTCCTTCACATTGGAATCAGGAGGAGGATACTATTAAAGAAAAAAAAGAGCAGAAAAGGGGGAGGAAATTACTCCTTACCCTGTGCTCTGCTGACACAAGCCTAGCAGAATATAGGAAAGGGGAAGTCTTCTGCCTTTATTGGCCATATGATTCTCACTTAATGATGATAGGATTACTCTGTTACCCAGTAAATTCCCCACCTCCCTCCAGCTCAGCCTAATCTTTAATATTGTATCTCACCTGCTGCTATTTTCTTTTAAAAAAAAAAAGCAGATGTATACATTCTGCTGCTTAATAGAAGAAACTGGCCAATCCATTCCAAGCTGATCCATTGCTGGAACAAGAAATGAATTACGCCCCACACGCGCGCACACATATAATGTTGATAGCATTAGGATTTAGGATAATATACAATATTCTCCTAATATAATTAAAGTTGATTCATACTGTGAATCTTTCTCATTACAGACACTGTTTTGTAAATAGAATATTTCCCAGGGATTTGGTTTCTTGAAAACTCTTTTCTTCCAATCAGTGCTATAGAGTCCAGCAATCCTTTTTTTTTTTTTTTAAAAAAACTTCTTCAAAGCTTTTTCAAACTTTCTTATATGTATTACAACAACAACAAAAAAATCATCTGTTCTTCCTGCCTGCCTGGCTGCTTTCCTGCCTTCCTCGTGTGAACTGTAATTTATGGAATGCATGAGAGTTATTTCTGCTTCTTAATATATTTTCAGTACTGATATGGCCTCTTATTCTTCCTATGTGTATAAATATCTTTTGTTCAGCAGCTGCAAACTACAGTGTAAACTGAATTAACTTATGTAGTATCTGTAATTTACAGACATACAGATATTTTCTTATACTATTTACAGACATGCAGATATTTTCTTATACAACCATATGAGACAGAGAGGGAAAAAACCCTACAGTCCCTACAGGGAAACCATATTAAAGGGAAAGAGGAAGATGTTATTATATAGAGAATATTAAAAATGGCCTCCTTTATGTTAAATTAACTGTAAATTTTATTTATAACCTCTTAGTAAAGCACAAATAGGAATTAAAGGTGTCTTTTAATGCTGCAGTTCATTACAGAACACTATGTCATATAGAAATCTTAGACTGATCAGATGAACAAATAGCTGATCTACTATTTTTTATACTTACAGTGCATGTCTATGCATGTTTGCTCCAAAGTAAGTCCCATTGCAGCTAATGGTATTTACTCACTAGTGAACTTGTTCAGGACTGCAGCCTTAACCTGGTTTTTTTAAACCAGGAAATACAAATGGCAACATACAAAGATTCTGATCCGTGTGTCTCTTTTGTTCTGTAATTTAATTATTTTTATGTCCCATTGTTTTCATTGGAATTTTCAAAATGTGTATTTGAGGATCGAAACTTCTGAAGAAAACTGTGATCTAATGTAGTAATCAGGTATAACGAATGATGGCTCAGAATTTGCCTTGAATGGGGCATTTCACCAGATCCTTGCAGTTTGGATGAGAACTACAGTGTCATTGTAGCTGGACATTTGCATTTTTTGCTTGTATGCACAGATCTTTTTTGCTGAATCAGAGTGGAAATGTTTTTGAGCCAAGCCTGTGGTACCTTTGCAGTTTAGTTTGAAGTGAGTTTTGGCTGCTCTAGAAGTACAATAAACGATACCACAGGAACCTTAATTTTTTAAATACATAGTCTGGCATTCTGTATTGCAGTTATGGCAGTTATAACCTAGAGTTAGGAAACCGTACCTACTCCACATTCAGTAAGATGATGTGGGCACAATTACAGCCATATTGCCAGGATAAGAAGTTCTCTCCCAAGCCACCTCAATAGTCAGTGGCTAGATCAAGTGAAGGGAGTCTGTTTAGCTGCTGGGTGCTGGTGGGAGGGGGCTAGAAACATCATCCTCCTTGCACCCCAATTGGCAAATGATCAGATATGTTTTGCTCAGTCTGGCTTCTGGCTGTTAAGGTGGACTGGTGGGGAGGATCAGACAAGGAGACGATTCTTAGTTATGCATTCGTAACTAAGTAGCCAAAGTAGAATATCAGTGATGGTTTATCTTTTCCAGAGAAATTTGTTCAACAGATAAGTTATACGTACTTTTGTATATGCAAAAAAACTTGTTTTTCCAAACATGACTGCAATATAGTATGTGTCTGACTTATCTATTGAACTTCTTCCTCATGTAACTAGTTATTGAAGAAAGATCAATAAAATACATTAGGAGGGTATCCCAGTGGCATCCATTTACTTTTTGATGCAGGTAACTCTCTTTTGATTGAGGAATAAAGGTAGACACCCACTAAAATATACTCAAGGAAAATAAAGGAAGGTTCTGCAAAAGCAGACTGTGCAAGGAACTGCAGTTTGGTTTCACATGTTTGCCTTTGTACAAAGGACCAAATTACATACTCAAAGGGACCAAGTCGACCAGCACCTAGAAATACCTCCTGTTTCTCCTACTTTAAATCATATTTAATGAAATGAACAGTGTATTCTTTTTAACCAGAGTGAGTGCGATTTGTTTTCCCTCCTTTATTAGCAGTTAATTGCAGAATACCTGTAGTCCTCTTACTTAAGCACACTGAATGAGCAAATAAAGGTTCTTAGAACCCAGAATGGTTTTGTTTAAAGGACGTTAATTTAAACTGTATGCTAATTGCATACTAGGCAATAGAGGATATGGTACCAAAACCACAGTCCTCAAAACAATCTACAAAACAGGTATATTTAACTTTTGAAACCTGTTGTACATGCCTTGCATTGGGTGAGTAACTTGTACAGTAGATACAGGGAGTATGTTGATGTAATCTTATTTTGTAAACCTCTTATATCTCAAAGCAGAGTTTTCAGATATTCTCGTAATTAGAAACGTACATGGTCTAGTAGTCGGATAAAATACTAAGAATAGCTTTCAGAGCATGGCGCTCTTAATAAATACCGGTTTTGATGCGTCATTTTCCGCATGAAGAACAGTGCCTCTCCGCACTTTGTGTAGATAATGTAGCTTATCTTGGTGTAATTTCAGTGAAATTGTGTATACAGTATTAATAGTTGCTATTTGATTTTAATTTAATTTAACATCAGTTGAGCTGGAATAGAGACTTTATAATGTGTTTTGGAAATAATTGTTTTTGTTGGGTTGGCTGGGTTAGGCTGCTCTATTGGTATTTCTATTTTCAGGCTGTTAACAGCAAACTCTTCCTAGTCCAATAACCATTTTTATATATTAATAATATAAGTGTGTTGATGCATGCTGTGTTTGAATATTTGTCAAAAACTTTTATCGCAGCCAACTCATTTGTAAATATGTTAGTCTTTGTTTTTCTATATCTAACCAGCAGCATGGGAGTGGGTGTGAGTGTATAAACCCCAAGCACTTAGTGGATCTGACTGGCTGTCTGGATTTGCTGCACTGTGACTGCAATATCACCACTACATTAATAAATTAATGTAGTTATTGAGTCTATACCATTAATGTATTTCCCTCTGTATACTTGATATGTTGGAAATGTAGAGATGTGAAATTAGTAAGTTGCTGCATCAGTTAAACCACTGGTTACAAGTAAAACCAACCATGCTGTACTCTTTGCTTTGGATGCCATGTTTTTCTTTTGTAATTGCAATTCTATATTTTGCATAACACGGAATCTGCAGTCATCCAACAACATTTCAAGATTCCTCTGATGTTCATTTGCTTTCACTTGTTCACTGACTGCTGTGAGAAATCCAAATTCATGTCAATTGGGAATTGGGAAAACATAAAATATGGTGTTTTTTGGGTATTATTGATACCAGTTGGGTTCACATAAAACACTCTGTTTCTTCTGGGTTTTGCATATTCATATTTAATACATGTAGTGAGGTACAGTGTCTAAGAAGATACATCTGTCTTCATAGATAGGTGTATGAAGATACGAAGATATCTTTTATGAACTAAAAGGGAGCTGAAGTCCTCCAGTTAATGGTAAAATGCAAGAAGCAGGAAAGAACCAAATTTTTCTTAAATTAGTTAATAGAAATTTTGCATAAGCTAAAATCTGAATAAACAAATCGGATTAATTCACTATATACTAGATGTAAAATCCCACACTGAACTACATCTTGTATAACAAAGTGTAGTTGTATGCACCACTTACTTTCATTCAAGAAACACACCATCATTTCTGGATTATATTTCAGGGGATAAATTATCCCAGAAAGAAACTAGTTGTTAGCTTTAAAGGTAAACTGTAAGCTTCTTTGTTCAGTTCTGTCATTCCTATTGTGAATTGTCTCAAGCCATTGCTGAGTTATACATGTGGCTGATCAGTTTAATCCCAAAGACCAAAAGTGCATGATATCCCCATAATCAGGAACGGAAAAAGGAGGTCCACATAGTTCTAAGATTTGCCCCTAGATGTCCTTTCCTTATCTAGTTGGGGAAACTGTTGTACTCATGGACTTTGGAATCGTGCCATAACTCTTCAGGCTGCATCATTAAATGCTTCATTTTTTTTGTCTAACCTTACAGCTCATATGATGCCTTTGAGGCTAGATCCACTCATTAAGAATACATTTTCAAAGAAAAAAATATATGTTCTCTGTGACTTTGATTGAAAATGTTCATCAGGGAGCTGAAATGATGTAATGTACAGTACCTGTACCACATTCTGTGTAAAGACTAATGAATGCAGATGCTAAAACTTTATATTAACTCTGGTTACCTTCTTGTATACTGTAGTAGGAATGTCTCATTTTATTGAGCATATTTTTCATAGGTGAAACATTCTTTATCTATATCTTTAGCAAGTTTTTGCTTTTAATACTTTCTTACCGTGTGAACTGATTTCTGTAACTTATGTATAAAACAAAACTGGACATTCTTTGTAAAATGGAAATAATAAGTGAAGACAATATTTCACTAAGTGTTGTATCTTTTATGTACATATCATAAATAAACGTGGATTCATAATTTTCATGGTTAGAACTAGTGTAACAGTGTTTTATTTTTTAAAAAAGATTTCAAATCTGTTCTTGGATAGATTTTTCCAGTAACAAGTGCAAGTTTGTTGACAGTCTTAAAAAAAGATACAGTTTTTTCAGTTTAGCATATGTGAATCTCTCGTTACCTTCAAAGCCACAGTTATTTGTTTGTAATATGAGTTCTGTATGTGTATCAGATGTGTAAAGATTCCAAAATCCATTCTGTCTTATGAGCAATTAGAATCTCTCCCTGTCAAAAGAGTTGAGGATCACACAAATACATTACCAATGTGTTGTTTGTGAAGATAATATAATTTTTGCCAGGGAATATAATAATCATGCACATGGAATCCATAATATTAAAGATTTTGATGTTGTCTCAGGGCAACTTGCTTTCTGCACCAGTGCCACCCTTGCGACATCAGAGAAGTTGAACAAGTGACAGAGAAGAGACTGGAATTGGCAGAGCTCAGAAAGTTACTTTTAAGAAGGGATATCCATAACTAAGTACTGGATAATACAACCCCACTGTTCCTCACTTATAGATGGCTTCAGCGTATCGTCATCTTTATTCTTCTTAAAAGCAATTACATAAGCTTGCACTTGAGTAGATATTCCATTTAGGCAGGATGTATTGTGTTCAGGCAGTGACCAATGTCCAAAGTACTTTGATCGTAGGCTTAAAGGAGAATGGAGGAAGAAATGACACTCATGTTTTTCAGGTAGTTCCTTAAAATAAAAAAAAAGATGGCCAACTCCCCAAACTAAAATTGAAACTGTGCTTCAGACAGTGGGCTTTGAAGATTAAAATAAGAATTGCAGAGGAAGAAAAATCAGGCATGCTGTTGTAAAGGAGCAGATTATTGCACTTAGTATGATTTTTTAGCTTTTAGCTCCTGACATAAGTTAGCATTCTAGCAGGTTAAAAAAAATGGTATCTATCTACACCAATAATTTGAAAAGGCATTTGCAAAGCAATTCATCACTTTTGGAAAGCAAACCAATGTCCAGGCACGGGTGGCCAGACAGGGAGGGTGGGTAGAGACGTGCCCCACAAGGCTGATTGTGTGCTATTGACATCATTGTGCCTTGGACAGTGAAAGAAAAAAATGGTTTTATCATTGTTACACCTACTCCTACACCAGCAGTAGCAGTTGTGTCCATATGTATGTGTGTGTGTGTGTGTGTGGGGGGAATTACACATGTGATATGATTACACATGTGGTTTGAACATTTGACTACAACTCTGGAGACCAGAGTTTGAATCCCTCCTCATCCATGAAAACTTAGTGTGTGACCTTGGGCACATGCTCTCTCAGCTTCAGAAGGAGACAAAGGCAAGGTCCCCTCTGAACAAAACATGCTAAGAAAACCCCATGACAGGGTCACCTTAGGGTCGCCATAAGTAAAAAATGACTTCAAAGCACACAACAACAACAATGGAGAAATACACAAGACAATGGAAAGTTTACAAGAAGGGGGAACTGTGTTTCTTTGGGTGTAGTTGGACTTCAGTTCACATCACCCCATGCCATTGTTATGCTGGCTAGGGCTTATAGGAGTCTTAAAACTGAGAGGGCCACACATTCCCTATATCTACTTTAGAAAGGTAAGAAGAGCTGCTTGGAATCAGAGGCAGCATATCCATGGGAAACAATGATTGGGACAGTTGGCAGTGGGATTTGTGGAAGAAACCCATGATCCACTTTCAAATTTATTATGTGCCAAAGAGCAAAAATGTTTTAAGCTGCTATAGAGAATAAAAGAAAATATGTGATGTCTATGTCTAGTGGTTCTCAAATGGAAAATGTGATAGCTGGCAATGATCTAAGTGTTTTCTAGACTAAGCTGGCAAAAGAGAAGAGGATGGAATCCGCTGAAAGTGTAATATTTATGCTCACACTCCTCTTATACTGAGACCACCTGAACTAAGAATCTTAAGTGATTTTACAAATCCACACACATCCAAACTGTGGAATGAAACCAAGTACTGCAAGCAATATTTTCATGCACTCAAAGAGGTAATCTATGAAACCATATGCCAAAATAGAGTTGTTACTCTTTAGCATGCTACCAGACTCTTCAGAGGTGCAAACCATAGCAAACAGAATTTGATTCTTCTCTTACTGAGAACAATAGCTGGAAGAAACTTTGATAGTTTGAGTGGTGACTATGTACATTTATGAAAAATAGCTAAATTCTTCCCTAACAGACTCTCCTTTTGCTTCCTGTGTGAACACATGTATATCCTTTTGTATTTTATGTTTTCTGTACTTTAATTGGTAAGTTTGCTAGTCATTCATTCATTCATTTATTCATTCATTTAAACTGGTTTAACAATCAAGGTCCTAGGAAATAACCTATAGTTTTGTGATAGGTTATCAAATTACACCCCTTTCCAAAAACATGCGAGTTAAACTTTTTTAAAAAAAACAAAAATTAAAGTAAAGTGTGCTTAGTTCTTGTTGCAAAAGGCAGATACAGCTACCTCTAGGTTTTGACAATATTCTCGAAAGCTCTTCTTCAACTTATACATTGGTTCATTTTCCATCAGGCAATACTGAGGGCTAAATCCAGAAAAGAGCTATTGAATGAATAAACTGAAATCAACAGTTATGTAGGTTATACTTTGGATTTAGCCCAGACTTTGAAAGCAGCATAGTGTACTATGACCCTGGAGAGGGGGGTACAATTCCCCACTTGGCCATGGAAACCCACTGGGTGACCTTGGACATATCACACACTCCCAGCCCAGAAAATTAGGGTTGCCATAAGTCAGAAATGACTTCAAGGCACACAAAACCAACAATGAAAGCAGAAAACATAACATGTAATAGTCACTGCAAACCTAGGTATTAATTTAGCTTGTTTTTCCAGACACCTCTGTTTGCACTAACTAGTGGCTGGAAATGTACCAACAGTTCTCCATTGAAGGTTAAGTGCACACATCTTTCTATTACTAGCAAACTAATGAGAAGGTTCCACTACATGCTGAGGACCAAAACATGTATTATATTTAAATATATTTACATATTTTAATATACGCATTTGGCTAGTTAAGCCTTAGTGGGCTGCAGCCATGAAGAACAGGTATAAACACTAACATTTGTAACAGGGACTGTGACATTCATGTGCTTTGTACCATGAGTACACAGATGGGGCAGGCAGGTATAGTTCCTTTGTATGCTCATAATGGGAAAAGCAAAGTCTTAGGTCAACTTTATACATTTGAATCTGAAGCCATTTCAATAGGTAAGTAACAAACTAAGGCTGCAATTCCGCATTCCCTTAGTGTACCATAAATATCTACACATGAAGATACCCTATGTGAACACTACTCAGCCCTCAGGCAGGACAGCAACACTGTGTAATACATTTCTATGACTGAGTGCTGTTGCACAATTTGCAATGCATAACACACAATGAGTAACCAGAAGCATAAGATACAATGTGTAACCACAATAATGTATGATGTTCGACTGCAATGAACAATTGGCAATCACAACACAGTGCACAATGCACTATCATAATGTGCAAAGACAAGGCACAGAGGAACGTGCTGTCTGTGAAACTCTGCTTCCATCACTATTGGCAGAATACATCTGCTGTGCAAGGGTGACCTTTGTCTCTGCATGCATAGTGTAGCTTATCATGCATATGTCCCTTTTTGGACACCAATCAATGTTCATATGCATGAAGGGCTGAACAATTAAATTTCTCTTCTATAGCTGCTTAAATTCATTTTGTGGATACTGGCACATTTAACTTTTAAATAGCCCTCTACATGCATCCGAAAGTACATCAAAATTAACTGCTTGAATTTTACATCCCACAGGTAAGAGCATATCTTTTCTGTAACAAGAACTGGTCTTCTAAAATAAGAATATGCCACAACACTAATACACCAACTCCTTGTAAATAGTATAAAGATCAAAAGACGTTCCTTCCTGAAAGAGCTATATTTTTGCTTAGTCTTCCCCAAAGTACACTCATAAACTGGATGGCTATAGCTCTGCACTTAGTTCCACATATTGATAAAGACGATCCCATTAGTGTATGGTTAAATCACTTTCCAACCACTCTTGCCCTGCCTATGTGGCTGTCTGAACAATATTAACTGGCAAGATAAGTAAGATAATAAGTAGTCTTCACACAAAGGAGCTTTGGGCTTAATGGTGTCTACATAGTCATATTATGAACTGAAGCAGGAATTACTTTAACTCTGAATCTACTGCTCCAAGGGAATTCAACTCAGCTTCCAGCAGGTGTTTTCCATAGATACATACACACAAACACAGTATCTATATATCTATATCTTTATCTGTATCTAACACACACACACACACACACACATGCCAATGATCTATAAAAAAAAAGGTACATTGCTCCATAGTAAAACTGTGTATAGCTTCCTTTCATTTAAATTGGAATCTGAATAGCAAAACTTTCCCACTGGGTTATGGTCCCTGTAGAAAATTCCAAATGTATTTCACCTGCTATGTTAAACCACTTCAGTCTAAATTTAGGAAAATATATGAGCCCCTTTAGTAATTCTGATGTGAATTGTGATGGAGCTCTGCTGATATAAACACAAGCCAACATTATTAAAGATGAATTGTGTGAATTATTGGCTAATGTTAAACTGTACTTATCCAGAGTTTGGACAAGATGTTTTTTGGAATACGTCTCCTAGAACACATCCTATAGAATGCTGTGGCATTCTATAGCCAGAGAGTAATTTCCCCAAGTCATGTATCTGTGTTGTGATTGGACTGACGAAATATAATATTTCACAACCTTGGGAGAATATATATATGTGGATTTTTTTGTATTTCACTTCCTATGTTAAAGCATTAAGTGGCAGTCAGGTGTGGGGAGTGGTCAGACTGTATCTGGCTGTGTTTTAGAAGCCAAACAAGAAAATGTCATCCTCATGGTCCTCTAGAGGACCTTTGGAGCTCTTGGAAAATACTGTTTTTTTTACATTGTCTGGCTACCATCACAATCTCCAGCTACAAAATGGCCATGAGAACATTGCAGTGGCAGAAACAGTAGCTTGCATGAAGGAGATGTTCAGTGCCTCCTTCCATTATGATTCCAAAAGGATATATGCAGACATATTGTCTGCCTTATGTCACCAAAAGGATTCTGGACAACTATTTATTCCTTATATGACCTGCCAAAAGTGGAGAGATGGATGACATCTCTTCTCTCTGCCATCTGCTCCACTTACAAAAACTGGAAACTAAAGGCCAGACCCTGAGAAATGGTAACTCAAATGAATATTCACATCCCTAACCCCACTGAAGCCCCGTTGATAGAGCCCTGTGATATAATTCCTAGAGATCTCTAGTGATTATGCAGCTATGTCTTCTCTTCCTGACATTAGAATAGCATTAGAGAGAAAACCATGCACACAGCTCCATACAGGAAATAACAGTTGAAGTAGAGACAACTCCCAGATGTCAGGAGTTGAGGAGGTCTTGGTTTCAGGCCTCCATCCATTGGAAACTAGTGCAGCATCCCATGGACTGTTGGGTTCAATATCTCTGAACTGTACCATTACAACAAATGTCTCATCTATAAAGCAAGCAGTGGAAGCATTTAACTTTGAAACATGAAGATAAACATCACAGGTAATTTAGAGTGTAGAGAATAAAAATTTATTTGCTATAAAATCAATTTTATTCTTTCTTGTCCTTCCTTTCCATCCTTTCTATTTCTTTTTTTAAAAAATGTTACTGAACATTGTGGAATGTTTGGACAGAAGTGTCTTTCTCTATTCAATCACTGCAGAACATAATTGCAACATATCAAAAATTCAGTGAGAGGTCTGACAAACTCTTAAGGGCAAGTAACCAAAAAGGGATTCTGTTACAAAGTCTCTATTCTGATTAATGTTGGCTCTCTAGGTAGCTTGCGTTTCTGAAGTTGTTGGCTCATACTTGGTGCCTTGGTGCCTTAATGGCTATAGATTCTGGTGGCTCCACAGAGAGAGAATGAGGGAATATGGTGCAGGAGGGGATCAGGGAACATGTCAAACATGTCAGGGAACATTTCACTTGATCAGATAAAAGACTGAAATTGGGAGGCAGACAATACTGGCAACACCATAGTTACCAGTCTGGACTGGGAAAAATTATGCAATGTCGGGCAGAGGAAGGGAATAGCATTTTGTCTTTTGTACCTGACCATTTAAAAGAAACAGAAAAAGAAGGAAATATATGCTTAATTATGCTTCAAAGACATCAGTAGCTCATTGCATTTGTGAGTTCTAGTCCCAGTTCCATGCAATTTCTTTTTTTTTTTTCATTTCTTTTTTCTTTTCTTTTCCCAACTCTGACTTG
The DNA here is from genome assembly GCA_948472985.1 of Iguana delicatissima. Lineage (NCBI taxonomy): Eukaryota > Metazoa > Chordata > Lepidosauria > Squamata > Iguanidae > Iguana > Iguana delicatissima. The sequence continues at coordinate 660,408 of CAOKZL010000023.1, forward strand.
GGTGGGCATAGCTTCCTTACATGCCGCTCTTCAAAGCCACTTCTTGTTGGTTCTGAGTTTCGTCAATTGCCATGAACTCATCTTGTGGGCCTGTTTGGTCCTCTAGTTTCTCTTTCTGTACCAAGTTCACCATTTCATTAGATTTACTGGCTTCTCCATTCAGTCCCCCCTGTTTTTCTCATTGATACCTCCTTTGCCGTTGTTAACCACAAGCTTCTTCTTCTTCTGGCCACATCTAATGGAAAGGGAAAAACACAGAGAGTCAAAGCATACCACTGGCATTTGGGAATAAAATGAAGTAAATCCCATGTATTCTGTCTGGGGCAGCAAGGACCAATTAGGATCCAGCTTTAATAGTTGAGAGCAAACTATAATGAACAAGGGCAGAATCTCTAAAAGATTTAATATTTCATATTGGTTTATCCAGCCCAACTTTATGCAACCACAAAATTATTTACTCTCATGGTCCTCTAGGAAAACGATTCTTCCATTTGGTTCAAGGAAATTTGATGGTAGATATTCTCAACATTGCCTGTCATAAGCTTTCACAAGAGCTGGAACATCTATATGACTTACACAGCTGGTATTTTCCCTGGGTTATCCAGATGCAGTTTGTTCAGCTCACATGGAAAACTGTTTCTCTATTTCATTCTTTTAGTATTAAGGTTGTACAGCTGGGTTTTTTAAAAAAACCTCTAAAGACTCTCTCTTCTCTCCCTTCTGCCCCCTCCCTTTGATCTTGGCTCAAACTACATACAAATAGAAGAGAACTGGCCACTAGATCATTGAAGTGCAAAAAGTTTAGCACTAGAAATTCATGAAGCCTTCTGTGTAGTTCCAATCAAATGTATCTTTGTTTCCTATCCCCCCATTACAATAAAATGATCGGAATAATTCTTTTGGCTATGGGGTAATAGATGCTTTGGAATCAATGACATATGGTTAATCTCTCAAAGAGAATAACTTCTTAATTTGGTGTTAATATTTCATATACAAGCTAAGAATATGTGGTATTTTTTTTAACAAAAGACCTACAATTGCATTGTTCTTTACAGAAGCAAAAATCTACAGATGTGTGAAACTCCCTCATCTCACAGCCTGAGAAAATTTGCTCATCTTGGTCAAATTTTCTCCCCCTAGCCCAAATTCCTCGGATGCTTCTTCCTCCAAAGTTGCCTCAGTAATTTGGTTTGGGGAAATTCAGGGATATATATTCTCAACCAAGGAAAATACAGAGAATTTCTTCACGAGTTCGGGAACACCTTTATGACTCACATAGCTAGTGAAAAATAAGTGAAAGTCACACTATACTGTGGAACATCAACCTATATTAAAGGTTTCTGTAGACTCTAAGTATAGAAATTCAGGATTATATGGACATATTTTACGAGTCCTATTTTCCCCCCTTACAATCCATTAGATATTTCTCCTGGAATTTACTTGAAAGTTACCCCAAAATGAAATTTGGAAATTCAGAGCTATTATGAAAATGATGTGAACTCAATGGGGATTTTATTACTCTTGAAAGAACCTACTTAATTACCTTTGCTGTTAAATGTTTTGCCTTTATATCTGAAAACACAACGGAATCTTTCCAACGGTGGCTCTGAGCAAAAATGAAAAGTTTCTGCAAAGATAAGGCAAAGCATCCAAACTTCTCCCATCACCCTTGATTTCTCAAACTCCTTCTGCTGTAGCCTAATCCAGACAGCCCCTCCACCTTCAGGAGAATGCTTCTGGGGGAAGAGGACTGCAAGTGGGTATGGGGGAAATCAATGAAAAACAGGTTCCCAACCAAACAAGTGATAGATACAGATTGAAGAAAAGCTATGTGGCTCATGTTCCTAGTATGCTCCTTGATGGGATGCAATCATGAGCAGGGAGGCTACTGTTACAGCATCACCACATAATATCTTTGATCCCCTACAGAGTATTGAGAATTCTTGAGTGACAAGCACCATATGGAGGACATCTTGGACCCAGCCTTGCTTGAAAAGATTAGACAAGCTACAATGCAGTCTAAGTATTACCAGAAATCACACATGTGATCTCCTTATTTACCCCTCCCTCTGTGCCACTCCATTACTTCTTCTATATTCTCTATATCAAATCCTAGGTCAACATGTGGCCCTTCAGATATTGATTGACTGCAAGTCTCCATAGCCCTAGTAAGTACAGCCCATGATGAGGAATGCTGGCAGTTGCAGCCCAACATCATTTAGAGCATCTCACTTTGCCTACCCCATCTTAGACTGTAAGTTCTTCAGGACAAAGATTTATTCCACTCATTTCCAAGGCCTGGAAAAGTTACTGTTTTGGATTTAAGCAGACAGAATCCCCAGGTCAGTGGCCAAGCAAGCTGGGGAATTTTTAAATCTTTTTTTATTGATAAAGTACATAATTATCAAGAAAAAAAGAAATAAGATTGACTATACATAAAGACATTGGATTGTTTTGAATTTATGAATTTCTTCTCATATAATTCCCTATGTATACTAATGAAATACTCCTCTGAAGCTACCATGATACTGGTATACAGAAACATATTAACACAGAAACAGACATTATATTTATTGAGATTCCACTTCCTTTTGTGTGAACTTAACCTCATCATGAAAAATTAAGAGAAATGACTATCGATAACTTAAACTTCCTTTTATTATATATATGTGTGTGTGTGTGTGTGTGGACGTGGACATGTGTGGGTGTGTATATGTATGTGTGTGTGTATATATGTGTGTGTGTATATATATGTACATACATACATACATATATATATATATATATACATGTATAGTCTTTGTCTTCTCTGTATTAACTGAACACCTTCCTCCTTATTTATCTATTCCATTGAAACCTGCATACATACATATGCATACATACTCTCGCTCTCTTAGCAGAGTTACAATTACCGAAAGCTTCTATATCATTATAGAATATTATCCAAGACATGATTTACTATGATTCTCCTCATTTAACTCTTCCTAATATATATTTCAGCATGTTTAATTTATTCAGTCATTACATTACCCAATTTTTGACAGAAGAATTTCATTACTTGATCCCATTGCTTCAATATCTTACCAGATTTATTGGAAATTTGTGAATTATGATCCAAAAAAAATTAATGATTCAAATTCTGCTTGTACTTGATGAAGCACTTGTTTGTGTGTGTTTTAAATTATTTTAAATTAGTTAAACAGTTTGCTTTCAAGTTGTTTCTGGTTAGTGTGACATTAGTCTGTTTAATTTTGTGTGTGTGTGTAATTGTTTAAATTGTTTAAATTTATTTTATTGTATCTCATCTTGAGATCTCATGATAATGGACAGGATCTAAATATCTTAACAAATAGATAGATAGATAGATAGATAGATAGATAGATAGATAGATAGATAGATAGAAAGATAGATAGATAGGTAGGTAGGTAGGTAGGTAGGAAAGGGAAACAAAGAGATACAAAAATTTCAGTCTCTGTCTCCCACCAACGATAGCTAAAGACTGGTCTCCCATTACCATCTAAAAAGGAAAATACTTTAAGAATTGAAAAGTCAACAGAGAGTGAGAACAATGACTTATACTAGCAAATTTAGAAATATCTACCTGGGATAATATCTCTAATGAGATTACTGTAAAATTGTGCTATCATTTTAGTGTGAGTGGCAAATCTTGAACCCATATAGTCTACTGAAATCCCAGGAAATTTACTATTGGTATACTACTAATATTACTATGGGCTTTAAATTTTTGATATGAGTTTTAAGATTTAGTCTCCTGATACTCTCAGAAAAATGGTATTTTCAATTAGAAAACAGTAGTCGCTGATTTATAGTTTCCAGACTGAGCTGTTTTTGAGAAGATGCTATCTGCATTTGCTTTAATCATGGTTGGCCTGTGCTTGTTTTCTACTTTAGACAAAAAGGAGAAACAGAAGTTGCTGTATTCTGATTGGAGAGTGGGACTTACCACCAGAAAAAGTTCAAAGATTTGCATAAATTGAAACACTAATAATACTTACACTCAAATTCATGAATCAAGTTACAGAAAGACTAAAACAGCCAGAAATGGGTAGAGTCCTCACCATAAGGCTAGGAATTATTCCACAGCAACAGATTGTGTGTTATGCAAAGGGATCTTGTAGCACTTTTGAGACTAACTGAGGGGAAAAAAGACTTAACACATACATGGACCTTTCTGCCCTACACTATTATAGTGCTATTATTCCACTTTCACATCCTACGGAATCCTAGGGTTTGTAGCTTACGGAGGCCAAAGAACTCTCTGGCTGAGAATTCTAAATGCCCCTCTCTAGACTGCAAACCCCAGGATTCCATAGGATGTTGAAACTGGAATAATAACACTAGAACAGTGTAGTGCAGAAATGGCCTTTGTCTTAGAGTAATATTTTAAATGGTTTTAATTCTGCAGTTGTTTAATACAGTTTCAATCTCAGCTTCTGTATGTTTTTACCTATTTGTGTTTTTATCACAATTTTATGTCTTTTGAGAGTTGCCTTTATACACAGCCTGGGGACAAGTGATAGCTTGATGAGTAAAAAAATAAAACAGGCATACAGGGCTAGTGTCAGACTACAAAGTTAATACAAAGCTAGTACAAAGCTAATTTTCATCACTTGTCTGCCCTACCAGGTGCCTTTCCAAGAGATCTCATAAAGCTCTCTCTAATACTATCAGGTCTTAGAATGTAGAAGCAATACAAACACCTGGCAACAGGAAATGGAAAATTACAAAAGATCTTCCTTACCTCCTTCGACTGTTCACTGCAATGCAAACACCAAGTATCAATGCCAGTGCCAAGAGAGAAGCAACTACAATAAGCCAATCTGTGGACAGAAATTTAGTTTAAAAAGAAAATTAAACATTCACTTACTTGTTGACTGCCCAGGCAATTGACAAAGTGGCCCAAATCCAGCTTAGTACCCACTAGAATACTCTTACTGAATCAATAGGATTTACATTGATGTTGACTCACTGTTCAGCAGTTGATTCCATGGATCTATTCTACATTGATTTACCAATGACATTCAGATCACAGTCTTTAATAACCCACTTTACTTCCTTAAAAAATTCATATTTTTTTTTAAAAAATATATAAAACAATACAACTCTTCTAATGCTTTATGAGGCTTCTTGTCAGGGCTGGTTCACACACAAATGAAACTCCCTGCCACCTTCTCCACTTACAATTGTGTATAAGAATCCAGCATTATGTGGATAAATTACTCTGCAAAGTAGTGGATTACATAGATATCACTATGAACAAGATGTCTAGGACAAAGGCTTCCTTCAAGAATTGGAAAGGAAATGGAAATGTGGTTAGACCTCATCTGGAATACTGTGTCCAGTTCTGGGCACCCCAATTCAAGAAGGATATCGACAAATTAAAGTGTGTCCAGAGAAGGGCAACCAAAATGGTGAAGGGTCTGGAAGCCATGCCCTATGAGGAGCAACTTAGGGAACTGGGTATGTTTAGTCCAATGTCACATTAGTTTAGTCTGCAGAAGAGAAGGTTAAGAGGGGACATGATAGTCATGTTTAAATATTTGAAGGGATGTCATGTCAAGGAGGGAGCAGGCTTGTTTTCTGCTGCTCCAGAGACTAGGACAAAGAGAATGGATTCAAGCTGAAGGAAAAGAGATTCCACCTGAACCTCAGGAAGAACTTCCTGGTGGTCAGAGCTGTACGGCAGTGAAATATGTTGCCTTGGAGTGTGGTGGAGGTTTTTAACCAGAGGCTGGATGGCCATCTGTTAGGAGTGCTTTGATGGGTGTTCCTGCATGGCAAGAGGTTGGATTGGATGGCCCCTGTGGTCTCTTCCAACTCTATGATTCTATGATTCTATGAACACCCAACCTTCCCTCTCACATCCCAGAGCTCCCTATCTTTAAGGTTTCCTGTTTGGATATGGGACAGGACACATATAATTTTAACTTTGAAAAAAACATGGAGCAAGATGAGTTACCAAAAAGCTCTGTCAAGCCAGATGAAAGGACCAGTCCTCACTTACCTTCCAAATCCAACTTTTCAGCTTCAATTGACCTCTCCCAATAGAGCAGTGGTTCTCAACCTGTGGGTCCCCAGATGTTTGTGGACTTCAGCTCCCAGAAGCCCCAGCCACTATGGTCAATGCTCAGGGCTTCTGGGAGCTGAAGTCCAAAAACATCTGGGGACCCACAGGTTGAGAACCACTGCGATAGAGCTATTGCCCCCCCTGCCCAGCAAGGAGAGCAAGGCCAGGGTCATGGGAGAATGCCCAGTTCCATCCCAAGTTGCACCCCTTTCCCCCATCATCCATTGGTGAGGCAAGTACCATGTTGGGAGGGGATGACTATGGTTGAAAGTTGGGTTTGGAAGGTAAGTGAAGATAGGCACTTTGTCGATGACCTTGACAATGGAACATTGTCCTGCTTCACCATCTGTTCAGCATTAAAGTTACAGAGCCCTGTTCTGTATGCAGCCTTGCAGCCCTACTTCATATGGCAGGGCAGCAGCGAGCATGGTTATAGTTCTCCCTGGGGATATGGAGGATCTCCACAGGAATGGAACTCTTCATTATCAAGATATCTTCCAAGTCATGCTTGTATCTGAGATACATCCTAATTCAATCATGTATAGGCTATACGGCGGCATGTCTTTGAGCCACAGGATCCAGACTGTTATCTGAGCAGAAACCTGGATGACAGCTGGGTCATCCAGTTCCAGGAACGCCTAACTTAAAGGACGATACTTTAACTGGAAGTAAACACCACTGGCCTAAATCCAATGTCACATTAGTGCCTGAAAGCTGGGTGAACATGATTTACTCTGGAAGGGTTCCAGCTATTTCAAGTGGGTTTTGTTGGTCCATGAATGTTGTGGAAGAATGGATTTTGGTGCCCGCCCATCATCATATTTGAACCTGGCCACTGAAATAATGGGATTTACAACAATATGCCAGAATAAAGAAATTTCTCAGATCTTTCTTCCTGCTTCCTGCCACTTAGAACTTTCTCCTACATAATCATACAAAGCTTTCTTTTGTTTTGTCTCCTGGTTTATGTAACTCAATATTTTCTTCTCTGCAGCATAGCAGATTCAAAACTCTGAGGCTTTTTTTTCTTGGCCTTCCTGTCTGTGAATCTTAAATTCACAAGATTTTAATCTAGTATGTTCTATATACGAAGCATATGCTCATCCACTAAGCTACAAGCCCACCCGTTTTAGAAGTGCTGACACATCCCAGTCTGAATCCAGGACAAATATAAATGGCAAAGTTTGAAAACCAACCTGGTATATAAGCCATTCGTTTCTCACTTTTGGGTGAATTTCCTGGTAAAGGTGTGATGTTTCCTGTATGGGACACTCCCTTTCCATGTCCATCTGGGCTGGAACCTATGTGAAAGACATGCATTAATCTTAGCAAGAACTTCAAAATCATGTTATATGGCCTTACATTTTCATGGAGAAATACAGTGCGTGGGTGAAGGAAACATGGGAGATTGCCAGAGATGATTTTGATAGCAAGCTGACATGACTTTATCCTTCTACATGAAGACAGGAATATGCAAGCAGTACCTGAGCTCCATAAAAATCACACCGCCTTTGAGGAGCATATAGCAATGGATCATGCATTTGATTTTTCCTCACCCAACATGCACCACTTAAGGAGTTTTTCTTGTACAAAATACTGAGAGCTATGCCAAAGCACTATGCCAAAGGAAAATAGGGCTTTCGAAGAGTAAAATACAGCACTTAATGCCATGAAGTTTCTACTTCAAGTCCTTTTTAGATAGGAATATAACTTCAAAACTGGAATGCAATAAAAATTACCAGTAAAGTCAATAAAAATAGACGTGTGTTATATTATTAATCCATTCCCCAAAACCATTTGTCTTCCCACTGGCATGATGTAACAAAAGCATTCAGTGTTGTCCATTCAAATAAATTTCTCAATGTTTAAGAATATGCATTTGGCACTTAAAATAAGTACTTGAATTTCAATGTGCACTGTGGCATATGTTGGTCTCTGTGGGATTCCACAATATGAGTGCCTAGATGTCACTGTGTGTCCAGCAGAGACGCTGCTTGGAAGCCACAGATTTCCACTGGCTAGTACCTGGTTAGCAAATCAAAATAGATCAGCATAGACTATTCTGTTTTAGACACAAAACATGACTGTACAATTCAGAGAGAAACATTTAGATTTATTGCATGTAAATTCAGAAGGAAAGAAAGTACGTAGCAAGATATCACCTACAACAGATAAGTAAAATAATGATACTATTTTTCCCCCATATCTGATTCATTAGGGCCATCACAGTATCCTGAATAATAGGAATGCAATGTGTGGGTAAACCATATTCATTCCTATGTTCAGAGCCTATACTCTAATGTCAAACATCTTACTGGCAAATAACTATTCTGTGCTAAGATTGGGATCAGACAATCTTGACACTGGAAGATTTTTCCACGTCTTACTACCAAAACCCCATGTAGTCACTTTCTAACTGTATTCTGTCAGCACGAGGAGAGCGTATTAACCTCATCCATTTCATCTTCAGTTCCACCAGCGTCCTTATAAGAAAAGCTAGAAGAAGAGACCTTTTACAATTGGACATGTGGGATCCCCAGCTATATACAGGGGAAGCTCTGTTGTTCAGATCAGTTGCCCTTCACCATAAGGAGAAAAAGGGAACTGGAGGCAGAAAAGGTGGGGCTAGGCCACTCCCTACTTTGCATGGTGAATACCCTTAAGTAATTATTGCATAGGACTTAAGGCAAGCTTAGAATAAGCATTCCAAACAGGAACAAGCCTAAGTTCTGAGCAGCCCCCTGCTCTACTACCATTTCCCCAAGTCCCAAGAACCCAAGAGGGTAGGTGAAGAAACACCACCTTCTTTTTCAACTTGTCCTTTCCCTGAATTCATAGTATGAGGCATACTTCCAGGTATATCAGAAGAAAATGGAAAGTATTTTTTTTCTGATAGCATCTCTCTTTAAGAAATAGCCAGTGCTATTCTAAAATGTGCTGGATCTAAACGGTTGGCAATAGGCAGAAACATTGCCTGCTGGCAAAACCCTATTATGCCATTTCATCCCAGAGGCCAAAATACAGTTTAGTCATATGTAAAGGAGACTCACTAAAAGAGTTACATAAATGTTGAATTACTGTTCACCCAGTTGATTAAATTGGTCTGTTCCAGTTAGGACTAATGGGATTCAGGTCAGAGAACTGCTGGTACAACTGTTCTCCTCTCTATGACCTACCAACAAAAGAATCAAGAAGGAGTTGGGCAAGGGAGGAACCAGTCCCATAAGACTCACTCAGGTTCAGATGATCATCAGGAGGCATATGAAAATTTGTATCCAATGCACATTTGCATCTTTACATTAACTGCCTGCAAGCTTACATTAATTGTTCAGTTTCTGTGAAGCCCATGAATTTTAACCACATGATTCATGTGAGAAAAATGGGTAACATCTGTCCGTCATTCTGTCCATAGTGAATACTGGAAGATTTCTTACTGATTTAAAAAGAATCTCCCTAAAGTTGAAAAAAGGTTGGAAGAACCCAATCTTCCACACAAGTTTGAGTATTTAGAAAGAATCATACATCCCCTAGTGCAAAAGCATTCATTGAAATAACATTTCAGTCTTACAGATGTTGCAGGAAACCATACAAGATAGAGAGAATGTATGTATTTCCATCTAGATGCTATTAGCTTCAATCCCATATTCCCCAGCATTGTGATTTATAAAGAAAGGAAGAGTTAGTGGAAGATCATGGAACATATAATCCTTACTGTCAGCAGAAGATGATGATCGTCTGTCAGAACCACTGTCAGCTTCAGAAAAAACTCCAGGTATCATAAATTCCTGAGAGTTATTTAGGAGATGTTTTCCTTCATTACTTTGTCCAGGGTGTATGTCATGCAATGATGGATCTTGTGCTGGTTCTTCATTTTTGGCCCCATCAGTGGCAACTACAACTGTTGTATGATTGTTGAACCAAGTGTGAGCTAGACGTTTATAGGATCAAAATCTTTCTAGTAAATCTCTACTATACTGCATGTTTAAAAAGAGGAAAGTGAGGGCACACATATTGCTTGCAATATGAATTCTAATCTATTTAAACCAAAGTCTCCTCCTCTTGCAGAAAATTGTGGTTTATTAGATTACCTCCATCAGTTACAGACTGAGAAAGAGATTAGAGGAAAAGGAAAAAACCAAAAAGCATCCCTAAAGTTGACATGGGAAATGAGCACCCTTCCTATCTTACACTTGGTAAATAGTACCATGTTCATATGCATACATATAGAAATAAATATCACAGAAGAAGAAAGATCATGCATGCCAGATCCTAACAGTCCCGCTAAATCACCAAAATCCTATATGAAATGGGGCACAGAAACTCAGAGCTTTATCACCATAGAGATATACCTTCTATAGTAGGGAATCAATTTCAGCTCACAGTTTAGAGAACAAACACCAGGAACAACCAAAGAAAGGGAATAATTGATGCAACTTTTTTTCCTATAAATATTACAGATGCTTTAACTGTTGAGATACCAATCCACCTTGTAAAAAGCACTAGCAACTACAACTTAGGAAGCAATCTAGTCTATAAAAACTTCACCAAAAGGACTTTACCACACTAGCAGCTGCAAACCTTCAAACATTTCCCAAATTTTGCCACTCTATATTGATGCTGACATAAAGGAGAGTATTTAAAGACATCACTAGTCTCTGAAAAGCGTAGAATGCAAAATAACAATATGCAGTAGAATTTTGTGATGTATTAGCTAATGAAATACACAGTAACAGAATAAAGGCTGACAAAATGTATCATTGAAATGTGTGAAGCAGAGAAACAATAATCTATATTGTTGTAGAAAACTATCATTCTGTGCAAATATGACACAATTTACAAAATAATATCTGTGTTGTTAATATTAGAAAACAGCTGATTTGTTCACAACTGAACATTTAATTATCTGATGACATAATCACACCGTATGTCCGGCACACAGATTTGTGATTTTCCCCTGATCTTAGTATCTAAAAATCACTGAAAGGAGAACTACTATTGCAAATACCTCAGTTACATATATTTAATTATGCACACACTCCCTGTTCACATCTTACTTCTGTCACACAAACATTGGCAAACACCTTCAATAAAGATTAAACCATGCACCATATTAAAATATAGAGGATTAAATAATATTAAGACAGAAATATTTACTAAGTAATTTCAGAGTTTCTGTTAAATATTACAAAAGTGTGATTAGTTGCTTATGTTGATTTTCACAAGGTACTGTCAACTCATGATTTTTCATCAATAAGGCTGACTTCTATAGCACCACATGATGCCATATCCTGACATTTTCCCAGTGTGATAATCAATCTTTGTATGAAGATATATTTCACTGCAACCAAGATGTGATTAATATGATTAGGTTTGGGGTTTGGGACCCGGTGAGCCACAGATCTTCTGGGAGGCACTTGGCAAGGGAAAATTGTTTCATCTCGGATTGCCCAATGGAAAGAACCACATACCTCTTAAAGTGTCTTGGGATGCATGAAAATTGTTATGTACTTAAAGTAAACATGGAAATTCATGATAGAAGGTTAGCTCACCTAATATAGACAGAGTAAAAAAGATCCCACCACCATTCTACAGGATACCTGTATGATCAGTTTTATTTTTTTGATTTATCCCTCTTCGAGGAATTATTCCAGGAATGATGACATCCGCTGGGGATTTTGTAGTGTATTTGTCTTCACTAACCCATTGGCTCACTGGTTCTGGGGTTGCATCTTCTTTGGTCCTGTCATAGACCACATCTGGGGCAATGGCAAAATAATTCAGAATGTAAAATTTACAGAACTATTAACTGCACTTCTTTTTGATCCACTTTCCACTTTCTTCTTTTTACCTTCCCAGAAGGGCCTATATACTTGCTGCTTATCCAAAACAGAAGACTGAAACACTTGTCAGTACTGAGGTTCTAATTTGAAAAGACATGCTACAATGCGTGCTTTCTAGAAAGTGTTTTTCTGATCTTGTCAGCCAGTCCCCTCCCACCCATCCACAGCTGGCTTATCTGTTTTTATTCTATCCTGACCACCATCAGAGATCACTGAATGATACAATAGATTTCATGTGCTGGAGACTCTAGCAACCTGGCCATGACATTTTTGTCACACACTTTGGACAATTTCAGTTATTCAGCTATTTATTCAATCATGTCGATTTCATTATTCATCAACCTAGTTACCAACTGAATGTCCTAGCAGACAGCATCCTATGACTTTGGGCGTGTGCACAAACTCTTAGTAAATAATGGGTTACTAAGAATATTAGAACATAGACTGTAAGACCAAGATTCAGAGTTACAACTGTTAGTCTTGCTTTGTTATATTAGTTATTAACATAACAATATTCTACGCAGTTGGTCCTGCATATCCACAGATTCTGCATCTATGGATTCAACAAACCATAACTTGAAAATATTCCAAAAATATTCCAAACAGGAATTTATCATTTTATATAAGGGAAGCTATTACATTACACCATGTATATAATGGGAGTTGAATATCCATGAACTTGGTATCCACTGGAGATCCTGGAACCAAACTCCAGTAGATAATGAGGGCTTGCTGTAAGAATACTCTATAGATCAGTTTACAAAAAAAAGACAAACCATCAGCATAGAAATGTTTAGCTCGTTGGTATGAAACTGGACCACCGTATGGATGTTATTCTAGCTTAAGAATCTGAACATAAATCAAGGTATGAGAATGAAATAAAAGTTATATTTTAGAAGCTGTATATCATTTCATGCATAATGTGGAAATGGATGTATTCTTCTGAGCAATTCCTATATATAATGGATGGTGTTTACTTTTACTATCTGTATCAATTCCCACCAATACACTGTCTTTAGAAGTACTGCTGGGATTTTCTTTTCAGCCTCCCAGCTTGGCTGATGAATAGGAGATTAGGTTGAGTCTTCAGGATAATTGTGAACGACAACTGTTTGATGAATCAATTATGAACTTATGTTTGGATATTTAAAATACACATTGGTGCCTTATCCAAGAAAAATCCCTTTCCCATGACTCATACTCCTATGTTCTCAGCCTCATCCATACTTTCAAAGAGACAACTTTCCTTTTACATAGAATGCTTGTATATGTTATGCTTGGTGTGTGGCCAATAAGAATAATCCAGTGACAAGCAATGATAGGATTATCTAAATTATTTCCTTAGGGCCCATATAATTAAAAATAATATGCTATTATTACCTGTGTGAGAGATTTTCTCTTCATTACTCTGTGCAGTTGGAGGACCAATTTCTAAGGATACTTCATTCTCTGTGCTATCTGTTGGATATTTGTCTTCTCTATCTATTTCATGATGCAGATCATGCATGACCAGACTACGAGTAGTGTCTTCAGGTTTGGAATCATCATTGGAGCCCGCAACTGTTATAATGATGGTTGGGTAAATTTTCAGTGTGCTATAACATTTGCACAGCAAACTTTCTACCCTAGCAATCTTTGACCTTTGTAAATATTCCTAATGGGCATCCACTATCAATATTTAGAGGCAATCAGTAGGAATTTAGTCCTAAGTGAAAATAAGTTGAAATAAAATAGGAGAAAAAAGAATAAAATTAATTTGGAATTCAACAATAGAATAGAGGTAGGCACATTACTGCTCCTTTTCAGATCTGTATGAGAGATTCCTTTTTTAATTGCAGGCTTTCCTTTGGAAAACTAAAGGTACCAGTTTATCTCTAGACTTGTTGTTGGTGTTGTTGTTATTCTAGACTTCACTAGTCCACAAAAGTTTAATGACCTTTTATTCAGTGATGACCAAAAACTTCATAGATGATGCCATCACTAGAGGCCACTGCTGTTGAAATAATCTAGCATAAATCAAATAGGAATGCTATTTCTGCACAAACATTGTAATCCATTACAAACAACTACACCATAAGCATCTTCCAGGCTGTGGTGAGAACTGGCAAGCTTTAATCATTGATACTAGCAAGCCTCATGTTGCAACTATTGCTTTTAGACTATGATATTAATTGATCTAGATTGTGAACAAATACAATGTCTGAATTCCCTTTTTCTTACTGGTACCTGTATGCGAAGTTTCCTTTCCATGCATGCTTTCAGTTGGAAGAATAATTCCAGGTACCCAATCATCTTTTGAGGGATTTTCAGGATGCCTGGGCTCACTGGTCCAGCCAGGATGTATTTTGTCAGTTGGTGGATGTTGAGTAGAATCTTCATATCCATCACCACCATTGGACAGCATAACTGTTACAATATGGTTGGATCAGTTGTGCGCAATTTATCACTAAATAATTTGTGGAGACACATTTGACCTAGTTTGACTATGTAGTATACGCAATAGGAAGCTTCTGATTTTTTGCGCAATCCAAATAAGCACACTGTCTTTGGGGGGGGGAGGGAATCCTGCTAATTTATGGAACGATAAATTATTCTTGATTGCTGATTATTTCTGTCCTGATGTCTTATTTCCTGTAATTATATAATTCTTTATTCTCATATTTTTGGTCCATTCAATGAATGGGTGGGTGAGTGGATAACATAAAGAACAGTTCACAATGTGGTAATTGGGTGCAGGCACTATAGTTAAAGGGAAAGCCAAATGTAGGTATGTCCTAGCTATTCAGCCTTCCTACAGACAATCTTGACTATGATAACCAACTTCACAATGTAGCCTAGGGAAAAACAGATTTCCAGTCTGGTCTATATGAGACTGTACATTGCATAGCTTTTGTTACTTGAAACAATAGTACATAGAGTACTTCATGCTTCAGTCTATTTCATCCTAGATCTATACAAAGCATTCATTTGTGGGTATGGAGTCAAGTCTTCCTGTATGCTACCATCCCTGGCAGTCACATCTGTTTCCACAGCCTAGAAACATTATTTTTAAATAAAGTTTTTAAATAACATTTCAAAGACTTCCAGTACTTCCCCAGTAGGGCCAGTGGCTATGCAGATTAGGGGATTTTGGAAGATTTGGCCTCAAAATATATCTTTGTCAAGCTGAATAAATATAAAAGCTCACTGAAACAGAGCCATGTCTCAAATAACTATTGATTTTTATTTTTATTTTATTTTTTAATTGTAGATTCATGGGACTTCATTATCAGCTTACAGTGAAGTCAGGCTAATTCTTTGAATGGGGAATGGTAATATGTAGCACATTTGGAGAAATTGCTCATGGAAGTACTAATTGATTAGAATTCCATTTCTCATAGGGTACCTGTATGAGATATTTCATTTTCATGCGTCCTTTCATTTGAAGGAATAATTTCAGGTGGAACACTATCCCCTGTTGTGTTCATAGGAAAGTCCCTTTCACTGTCCCATCCAGGATGCATGCCATTAGGTAGGGAATCTTGTCTGGAGTCTTCATGCTCGCCGTTATCACTGGAGGCAACAGCTGTTGCAATGATGGGTTGAATATTTTCAAATGGTATATTACATGGTTGGTTTTCAAAAAAATTTCTAACTACTATGTTTGTTGAATTACCTGAATATACTACCATCTAGTTTCTAGTTTTCTGATAAAGCTGGAGATTCAGTAATCTCTCATCTAACACTGGAAAAATCAAAATGCTCAGAATTACTTTATTTGGCTCAATCAGGGCAGATATTTCCCTTCTGAGATTCTTTCAACCTGGCAGAATTATTCCAGGCAGGAAATCATCTCTAGATAAAGTCACAGGAATTGATTTGAGAACCACTATAGTTGAAAGAGTAGCAACCAAACAAAACATATTTGTGTTACCCACAACTAGAATATAATTTATACATGAAGTGGGTCACAACAGAATTTTCATAGCTGATGCTATTCTTAAGATCAAAACTCTTTTAATGATGACTAGATATTTTAAAGGTTATGTTTGCATGGTTTCTTCCTGCATTATCTATACATAATGTCTGTGATTTCATGGAAGCACATTGATTAAAACAGAATCAGGACTACACTGTCAGGTAACTTCAAATAGTAACTCAAATCCTCTCTGAATTATAAGAGAAAATAAAACAAAACAAATATTTTTATGTTTCTCCTTTTCTAAATGGTACCTGTAAGTGATGGTTCCTTTCCATGCTCACTTTCAGTTGGATGAACAATATCAAGCCACAAATGATTTCCAGATGTGTTGGTGAGATATTTTTCTTCACTATCCCATTCAGAATGTTCTCTGTGCAAAATTGTTTCATGGGCAGAGTCTTCATCATGAGCACTGCCACTGGGAACTACTGCTGTTACAAAGATGGCTGGGTCAACTTTAAATACATTGCTTTCACAGCTATTTTACTGAATTCTATTTTATTTAGGCCTAACCTTACAAGAGGAAGTCAGTAACACCTCAAACACCAATTTTAACTGAAAGAGAATTATGCTGTATCTGAGAACTATACTGTGCTTGAAGCATATTCTATTTTATATCTGGTAATTCCAACTAGATTAGAACCACTGAATCAATACAAACTTAGTAAATCAACATTTATTTAAGTTCCATTGATTCAGTAGGTCTACTGTATTTGGGACACTTGGATTTAGACTTTATGTAAATAATCAACAAGAAAAAAATCTCTAGTTCTTTTGGAAGTGTAAAGCAAAATCTAGAGCACTTTCACTTTACACAATTATAATACTGTGATTTCATTTTAACTGCAAGGGCTTCATCCTCTTGCATCCTGTGGTTTGCAGTTTAAGGATTTCTCAGCCAGAGAGCTCTAATGCCTCATCAGACTACAAATTGCAGGATTCTATAGGAGGATGCCATGACAGTTAAAGTGGAATCACAGCGCTATCACTGTAGTCTGAATGGGCTCTAGTCTACAAAGGAAAGGGCAATGAGAAACAAAGAAAGCAGTAGTACATAACTGCCATGATTAATTGAGAAAAGTCAGAGAGTAGCGATTAAATAAGATATGTTGTCTAGTAGAAACTGCACTTTTCTAAAACTCATCTGAAGCCATATGCATGTTAAGGTCAATGAGCTGATCACAGAAAAAAATCAATAAAATATGATCAGAAATATTTGCATTTCATCTTAACAAAGCTAAAGCACGGAGAAGGTCAAGTAAAGTGAAGGTTCATAATGCAAACTCCCAAAAAGATATGAATGTAGTCTGAAGCTGTGCCTCCCCCTCCATGCACTGAAATTAAGCTCAAATGCAAAGCATGAAACAAATGTCTTCCTAATTCTTTGAGGTCCCGCTATCTTGCTTTGTGGACATCATTCAAATTTTAGGTGAATCTGATAGGACTTAGTCTTTAATTAAAATTAGAGCTGTGCTCCACATTATAGAAAAAAATAAATTCCATCTGGAGAAGTATTAGGAATCAGTGTTAAGATTTCGCAAGAATTCTCTTCATAAAGAGGCCAATATGGAAGGGTTGCAGAGAAACAATTATCTATATTGCTGTAGAAAACTATCATTCGGTACAAATATGATACATAATTTACAAAATAATATCTGTGTTGTATTAGAAAATAGCTGATTTGTTCACAACTGAACATTTAATTATCTGATGACATAATCACACAGCATGTCTGGCACACAGATTTGTGATTTTCCCCTGATCTTAGTATCTAAAAATCACTGAAAGGAGAACAACTATTGCAATTACCTCAGTTACATATATTTAATTATGCACACACTCCCTGTTCACATCTTACTTCTGTCACACAAACACTGGCAAACACCTTCAATAACGATTAAACCATGCATCATATTAAAATCTAGAGGATTAAATAATATTAAGACAGAAATATTTACTAAGTAATTTCAGAGTTTCTGTTAAATATTACAAAAGTGTGATTAGTTGCTTATGTTGATTTTCACAAGGTACTGTCAACTCATGATTTTTCATCAATAAGGCTGACTTCTATAGCACCACATGATGCCATATCCTGACATTTTCCCAGTGTGATAATCAATATTTGTATGAAGATATATTTCACTGCAACCAAGATGTGATTAATATGATTAGGTTTGGGGTTTGGGACTCGGTGAGCCACAGATCTTCTGGGAGGCACTTGGCAAAGGAAAATTGTTTCATCTCGGATTGCCCAATGGAAAGAACCACATACCTCTTAAAGTGTCTTGGGATGCATGAAAATTGTTATGTATTTAAAATAAACATGGAAATTCATGATAGAAGGTTAGCTCACCTAATATAGACAGGGTAAAAAAGATCCCACCACCATTCTACAGGATACCTGTATGATCAGTTTTATTTTTTTGATTTATCCCTCTTCGAGGAATAATTCCAGGAATGATGACATCCGCTGGGGATTTTGTAGTGTATTTGTCTTCACTAACCCATTGGCTCACTGGTTCTGGGGTTGCATCTTCTTTGGTCCTGTCATAGACCACATCTGGGGCAATGGCAAAATAATTCAGAATGTAAAATTTACAGAACTATTAACTGCACTTCTTTTTGATCCACTTTCCACTTTCTTCTTTTTACCTTCCCAGAAGGGCCTATATACTTGCTGCTTATCCAAAACAGAAGACTGAAACACTTGTCAGTACTGAGGTTCTAATTTGAAAAGACATGCTACAATGCGTGCTTTCTAGAAAGCGTTTTTCTGATCTTGACAGCCAGTCCCCTCCCACCCATCCACAGCTGGCTTATCTGTTTTTATTCTATCCTGGCCACCATCAGAGATCACTGAATGATACAATAGATTTCATGTGCTGGAGACTCTAGCAACCTGGCCATGACATTTTTGTCACACACTTTGGACAATTTCAATTATTCAGCTATTTATTCAATCATGTCGATTTCATTATTCATCAACCTAGTTACCAACTGAATGTCCTAGCAGACAGCATTCTATGACTTTGGACGTGTGCACAAACTCTTAGTAAATAATGGGTTACAAAGAACAGTAGAACATAGAATTCTCTTCATAAATAGGCCAATATGGAAGGGTTGGGGAACCTGTGGCCATTCAGACACTGACAAACTCGTCATCCTTCACCACTGTCTAGACCAGCAAGGGCTGATATGAATTGGAGTCCTACAACATCTGCAGGATTACAGGTCTCCCAGCCCTGAAGTACACTATCTTTATGAAGACCTTTTACATTTTGGTTTTGTTCAGCCTTTTTTTTTTTTTTTTTTTTTTGGGTACATTAAAGATGCTTGTTGCAAATTGCTGCTATTTGATTGGTTTTTGGATTGTTTAGCTGTATGTTGATTATAATTTCCTATTGTTTGAAATTTTTGCAAATTATCTTGAGAGGTATTGCTGTTCTATGAGGGTGAATATAAAGGAATCAATCACATATAACAATGCTGAAAGATGCAGAATTGTCCTTTCTTCTTTGTACCTGTATGAGAGGTTTCTGAATCTTCTTCAAGCTTGCTTTCATTTGGAGAAATGGTGCCAGGGAGTACACCTTCTCTAGATGTGTTCACAGGATACCTGTCTTCATGGTCCCAGCTGGAATGAATTCTATGGATCAACATATCGCTTGTAGAATCTTCATGCTTAGTGTCATCAGTGGCATCCACAGCTGTTACAACGATGGTTGGATCAGTGGCACATTTTCACAATTACATTTTATATTTTACAACGGCAACTATTTCTATTGAGACATACTACTATTTAAGGCTGCAATCCCAATTCTTGCTGCCTCCTTTTGCAAAGAATGACACTAAACTGATTTGTGGATGAAGTTGGTTTTCAGACAGATACCTGTATAATAAGATTCATTTTTATGCTCAGTTTCATTTGGAGCATGCAGAATTCCAGGTAGCATAGCTTTGACTGATGTGTCTGTGGGGTATATTTCTTCATTGGTCCATTCAGAATGCACATCCTGTGAAAATGGGTTTTCAGTCGATTCTTCATGCTTTATCCCATCGTTAGACACCACATCTGCTTTAATAATGAAGCAGTTGGATAATTTAATATTTACAGAACTGCTGTTTGAAATATACTTTGGATACATGCCTATTTTCATTTCTATGCTTTTTCTTCACTGGGATCAGAACTCAAAAAAAAAAAAAGGGGGGCAGAAAGTACCTATATAACTAGGTCAAATATCTCACACACCACTTTATGGATAAGCACTTTAAATGCCAATATAATCCACACTTTTAAAGGCCTATTAATGTCAACAGAATTATTGTAATCCACAAGGTTCTGTAACTGATTAATAGTCCAGTTGAAATGTATGAAAAGAGCAAGCAGATAAAAGAAAAATGTAGCATCCCAGATAGTTTTTCTTCACATATATGAAGCAAGTGAATGCTTTGAGAGCCAGGCAATGAAATGGGCAAACAACAGTTCTTCAATTGATTTCTCGCTCTCTCCTCCCTCCCTCCCTCTCTCTCCCTCCCTCTCTCTGTGTAAGTATTTCTCACTTCTATAAGGGAAATGTGGTAGCGAGACACATCTCATGCACTGAGACAGAAAGGGACAGGTATAAAATGGAAAATCTATGCATCTACAATGGCAGATATGTAGTAAAATTAAACCACATTTAAGTGCACAGTATAACGAGGTTACTGTTAAGCTTTAGGGAAAGCGCTTCAGAAAATCTAATTTATAATAGTACTAAAATATTTTATTCCTGGCTATCAATACTTGCAGTTTTATAGTTATTGCAGTTAATGGAGGTAACATATGAAAGAAAAGTGGCATTGAAAAGTTGTAGCTTGGAAGTATCTTGTTGTGTGCCTTCAAGTTGATTATGATAGCAAAACTATCATGGAGGTTTCTGGGCAAGATTTTATTTTTTATTTTTTTATTTTTTTTTATTTTTTTTTTTGAGGGGGTTCGCTTGCCTTTCTCTATGGCTGGTAGAGTGTGATTTGTCTAAGATCACCCACTAGGTTTCTATGGCTGTGCAAGGATTTGAACTCTAGTTTCCAGACTCACAGTCCAACACTCAAACCACTAGACCACAGTGACCCACTGGAAGTATAATTACAATACTAATATGTTCTCTAGGAAATAAATATGTCAATCCAGTATGTGATGTATTATTTGAGAATGGTAATATTCCTAAATAAATTCAATATACCAAACTGCTTATGCAATTACCACCACTATGAGTAAAAGAACTGAGAAATTCCCAAAGGATAGATTTCTGGTATATCAAGAGGTTGGATGGTCAGCTTTCAAGAGTGGCTTGGCTGTGTGTTCCTGCATGGAGAGAACTGGATTAGATGGCCTTTGCAGCCCCCTCCAACTCTAGGATTCTGTGATTCTATGAAATCAAAGGGGAAAAGAAAGCTGAAAACACAAGCAACTATGTATAACTAGGTATCTGTCTGAATTACACACACAAATAATGGTTAGCAGAAGGATGAAAGTGTTCTTTATTCAAAGTGGACAACTAACTGTAAGTAACCATTCCTAATAATGTGTTTATTAAAAGAGTCATCTTCATCTACATGTGGAGGAGCCAAACTAAGCTCATTATTTTGGGTGTTTGTTGTATAGAAGTCTTCCATGTCCTGCCTGGGTACTCAATATTAGATTGTGAGTCTTGGGCTGTCTTTTCCTGTTTGAATCCATCATGGAAAGTTGGAGATTTACGATAATGATGTCAGATCAACAGAAATCTTATTACTTTTGAAAGAACCTATTTCATTATCTTTATTTTTGAATGCTTTGCCAGTACATCTGAAAACATAAGGGAATGTTCCTAATGATGGTTCTGAGCAAAATGGAAGTGTTACTTCTTAGGTAAGCCAAAGAATCTGATTTCCTCCTATTACTTCTTACTCTTGAAGTTCTGCCTGCTTTATCCTGTTCCAGAAAGACCTTCAACCTTCATCAGAATACTTCATACTTCTGATGAAGGTTGAAGGTCTTTCTGGAACAGGATAAAGCAGGCAGAACTTCAAAAGTAAGTATTCATCAGAATACTTCTGATGAAAGAGGTATTGGGGGAATAAGTGAAAAGTAGATGCTCTACTCTGTACAAGCAGAATTGCTTTCTGCTAGTGCAGAGATTAATAGTATGCAGGGGTATCATTATGAGGCAAGAATAATATAGTGATTAGAGTGTTGGACTACAACTCTGGGGACCAGTGACATTTCTGCACTAAACAAAATGAGGCCCCTCCCTAACCTGCAAACCCCAGGATTCATTAAGATATTTAAAGTGGAATAATAGTACTATAATAGTCTAATGCGGAAATGGCCCAGGGCTCAATTACCTACTTAGACATGGAAACCCACTGAGTGGCCTTGGGTGTGTCACTCACCCTTATGCCTAGAAAACCCTGTGATAGGTTTGCTTTAGGGTCATCATAGTTCAGAAGTTACTTGAAGGCACACAACAAGCTATGGAGGGGGGACAAAATGAGAGCACTGTCCCTCCGTAATAATTCTGCCCCACCAATAAATTTTTCCTTCAGTCTCTAAATTTCTAGCATTGCAGTAGCTTAAGAATTCAATTAACCATTTAACAGTATAGTTTAGGCATCAAAGAAAAGGGAAAAGGCAAAGTTACGAAGGAAAGGAGAAAACAGCAAATGTAAAACTTCTCAGTGTGAATGATTTTCAGTGTCTCACTCTCTTCAATGTTAGAAATTCAGGGACTGACTGAAAACTTCACTGGGGTACAGAGTTCTTATTTAGCGGAGCGAGTGTCTCCCTTTTAGCCCACTGCAACTATACCAGTGTCAATTTGTGACACCCCCCCCCATGATGTTACTAGACTCCAAATCAACTGGTTATGCTGAATAGGGCTGGAGGAACTGCAGTCAGTTCAACATTGGCAAAACCCCCAAAGAATACAATCCATTGACAGCTCTGATCTTAGATTTGTAAATACTGTGACTCCACATTGTTAAGAAAATATCACCAGAAAAAGTTTCTAGTGTTTTGCTTTATTATAGCGTACTTGTCAAAGGCTATCCTTTACTCTTAGGCCCTCAGTACTGGGAACGAATGAGAAGACTTTTTTTTAAAAAAAAATGTTCAGTGTCTTGTATTGTTTTGTTTGGCATGGAAACAACTGTCTCAGACCATTAATCTACTATGTTCTTTCATGGATATACAATGTGTTTCCCTATAGAGAAATGGCAATATTTTAATTTTGACTATGAAACAATATGTCACAAACAACAGACCCTGTTTTTAAAGTAAGAAAGGCTTGCCTTTCATATAAGTGTTGTGTCCCTCACAATAAATTGGGTAATTATAATATTAAGTTATGGTTCCTCTACAATGCTCTGAGTGTCTTTTTTTGAGAGGATTTGACATCTTAGTATCATTATGACAAGAAAATAGCTCAATTAACAGTGTTTCATGCGCTAAATATTGGAGGCATTAGATGGGTTATCCATTCCCTCCTATCCAATTTTCCCAATAAAATTTTGTTTTCTTCTTTCTTTCCAGAACTGCCATTGACAGGAAAAGCACATGAGACTCTATGGAACCCTTTCAATGCATGAATTATACTCTTACTAGTAGTACCTGTCTGAGAAGCAGCATTTTCATCATCATTCTCACTTGGAGGGATAAGTATTTCTAAGACACCATGGATTGTTCTGTTTGCGGCAGAACTCATTTCACTTCTCCGTCCAGGTTTACTCACAGGTTGCAACTGATCTTGCTGTGATCCTTCATGTTCAGCACTTTCATTGAAGAATGTAACTGTTGTGATGATGATAAATAAGGCAGGAGTAAATATCTCCCTACTTTGGCTTTTTCTATGATGAGCAGAGAGTGGTTTTGACTCAGAGCTCCGCAGCTGCTTCGAGAGGGTCCTATGTATACAAACTTCTCCATTCATTTCAACTTATAAAGGGAACTCCAGGCATGCATCTCCAGAGAAACGAACAGGGAAGCATTTAGGAGTTCCTTCAGTATATTGGAATGCCTATTTTGGCAAGCGGGGGCAATAGATGGGCCTGTGCAGACCAGTGTCATTGAAAAGTTTCCAGGCATGCAGCTTTTTATTCACTGTTTGGACCAAGAAAAGATACAGTTTGTCTTCTTATATGGAAAAAGATAGAATGACACATATTAATGGAGCCAAGGCACTTGGATGGAAAATAGCCTCTTTATAGAATCAGTATCAGCTATTTCCAATGATTACAATAGTGGATAGTGTATATCAAGTTGTTCAGTTTTAACAAATTGTGCTAAGCCAAAAATCTGGCAGTCAATGGGACTTGATTTGCCGTATTACCAGAAGAGTGATGGCATAAAAGAAATTTTAGAATGATCAAATAATAAAGAGGGCTGAATGTATTCCTCTGTTTATGCAGAGATAAAGCCTCCACATATTGAATCATACCACTCGCCCAGTATGATTTACTTTAAATAGAAGCAGCTCCTCAGAGTGTATGGTAAAGGGTTTTCTATGCCTTGCTGTCTGATAACTTTAAACAGTAGATGCCAGATACCAAATCTGAGAACTTCTGCCTGTGAAGCTTGTATTCTGTGACTGAGACAAGTCATGAGTCAAATCAGAATTTGTTTTACTATTTAGCAGAATGAGACAGCTGATTCAGGCAGCAGATCCTGTACAGTATGGTGTGGTATAAAGATATTAGATGAGACAACTGTATGAGCATCAAACAATCCTGCTCCACAGCTCTAAATTAACCTGCATCCCTCATGAGTTACTGTAAGGAAGATTCAACTGCTAGCCTAGACACTTTCTTTATATAGAATGTACTGTGTGTGTGTCCGTGTGTGTGTCATTTTGTTCTTTGCCTCAGGCAGCAAAATGAAATAGGCCAACTCTGACACAGATATAGTTTGGAGACCTGCTCTGAGACGTTTAACATATCTGTGGTTGACATAGAAATAGAAATGAATATGAATGCCACAGGTTTTCAAAGAGTTCTCCTCATGCAAGTTCCTTTACAACCAAAAACCATCACTCTGATAATTCCTTGAATATCAGGTTTCATGGCTTTGGAAAACAAGCAGCATAATCTCTTATGCTTTTGAGATGTTGTTTGAAGAGCTAAATTTTTAATTTAGAAAATAATTCTAAACTAATTATTACAAATAGAAGGAAACATAAGCATGCTCCCAAAAGAGTTTTCTTTTTCTTGTGCTATTCTGCTTCATTAATTGGAATTTTGTGGTGACTCCAGCAGATGTCATCTTCAATCTGCATCCCTCCCATATTTTTACTCAACACTTCTTTAATATTCCATCTTTATAGGGAAAAACAAAACAGAACAAAAGAAAAAGATAGCATAGCAGCTTAGTGAGTAGGAGCTCTCCATCTTGAAGTATCCCAAAACTTATCTATTTTAATTTTTTTCCTCTCTGCAAAAAGAACTTTTGCCAAAACAAAAAACTAAAAAACTAAAAACTAAAAGATGTATTTTAAAGTTAAATTATACATTCTTTTGTCCGGAAACCTAAAGCAGGAAATGGAAGAAAATCATTCAGATGGGAAATGAGTTCTAATTATAATGTGACAATACATCATTTATATTGATACCTGTATGATGAAAAGATTCCTTTTCCAGAGTACTTTCTTGTTCACTTGAGGGAACAAGTCCATGATGCAATACATGTGAAGGAGTAGTTGATGCAGGGTCTGTATCTTCTGTTTCCAATCCAGAATGACCACCGTGTAGTGAAAGCCCATTTGAGTCTTCCTGCTTGAAGAAATCATTGCTGGAGGACACAGCTGTTATGATGATGTTTGGAATAAGTTCCAGTATAATATTTGCTGAACAACCATCCAGACTGTTCTCTTTATCTCATTTTTTTAAAAAAACAATCCCAAGCCTTGTGCTTTCATTTATATGCATGAGCAAGAGGAGGAGGAAAGCAGATAAAAGTTTGGGAAGTATGGTTGAATTGACAGCCACCAGTTGTCATCAACACAATTTCAACAAGTTGCTGATTTTCCAGACAGTGCCCCAGAGACCAATAGCAAGAGCAAGAGGGGATGTAACAGTGACAGAGGCAGCAGAGAAATGACAACAGCTCACACCCTTGACTGATCTATGAAATGTCTTTGATGGTTGCCAAAACTTTGTACCATCTGGAGTCACAGCAGTATCTCCAATCCATAAAACTCCTCTCTTATGCTCTTCTTTTTCTTCTAAGTTCATTTTGAAATTGTCGCTTGGAATCTCTTTGGATTTTGTCCCAGGCACTAAGCTGCATGGTTCAGCTAAGACAATGAAGATCTGTACTTCCAAACTTACTTTCATTGGCATTCTGTGTCACGGATGAAGTTCAAACAGTTTGATAGGTATGCAACTCTATTCTAAGGGTGTGGCTGTTTAAATCCAAGGAGATCTAGTCAGAAATACCTTGAACCGCCACCACCACCGCTACTACCAACACCACCACCACTGTGCCATCAGGTTCAGAGTCAAATCTTTTTCCAGCATTCAGCAGAAAACAGAAAGCACCAACAATTGCAGAAGACATTGTACATCAAAAATGGTGGTCTGAGTTGAGTCTCAGTACATGCTTAAGCTATTAAGAAGTAACTACAAACAGCTGAAGCAGAACACCAAAACCAGTGAAAGTCCTGTGCAGTAAGAAAGAAAAGCAACCATCATCTTCAAGAAAAGACGCTGATACGTTTTCATAGTAAAAGACACTAAAAAACATTTGCATTTGTTGTTTGCATACAAATTATTCACTTCTCGTGTGTTAATACTGACAGAGCTATGTACTTAAGTTTGAAATATCTGCATGACAATACACTGGCATAATTGTTTAAATAGTATCTCTTTAAAACAAGGGAGAACATCAAAAAATGTTCATTCTCCACTGTCAAACATGGAGCTGATTTAAGCTGATTTTGTGACATCTATGAACTCTAATAGCTTAAAAAACACAAGCCAGACCAATGCCACAAGAGCATACAACTGCTACCACAAAATAATTTCTCTCTTGCACCCACAGTCCTCTGTGTCACCCCAAATCCAATTCCAGAGGGATTCCCACTCCTCTGAAGCAGATTTCAGAAGTACTGAGGTATGTGCTAAGGAAAGTGTCCTTTATAAACAACAACTTAGTGGCCAGAAAGGAGCAAACTGATATACTCTGAACAGTCATTTTTCCAGCAAAACTGCGTGACTGAGTGTCAAATCTACCTTGTGGAAAACGAGCCCTTTATAGAACTGTTTTCAGCTAGGAGAGTAACTTTGTTGTACAGAAAGGCAACTTTACTGCTTTAAGACATGGATGATATACCCATTTGGAATTTCTACAAATTTTAGGGAACTTCTGAGGCTAAAATAAATTCAGGCTGGCATTTCTGACTCACTCTAGCTTACCTAAAATTAAATATTACTTGAGTTCTTGGTTTCATGGTTTTGACAGACGAAGCAGAACACATGTGGCAAGAAATGCTTGCTTTCTTTTTTAACGTAATCACAGTACATGACCTTCAAATCAAGTACCAGCAAAAACTGGTTAGGGATTCCAGCTATTAACTAATTCTAGATTCTGATATTGCAAAAATAGATTTTATTTCAAAGTAATATAAAACAGATTGAGCTTAATTACTCATACCAGTTGCTGTGGAGTAAAGTTCAGCATCACCCAGATGTGCAATTTCATGTGGCATGTTCTCCCACGTGCCATTTGTTGAATATCTGATTTCACTTTCCCTTCCAGCGTATACACCATGTAGCAATGGGTCATGGGTCAAATCTTCATGTTTGATTTCCTTGCTGGAGACCACAGCTGTTGTGACAATGGTTGAATGTATATTGTTTGGAATATCTTGTAGACCACCACCAACTAGAATTGGTCCTAATTTATTTCATGAGTATTATTGCTGTATATAGCAATATATCTATCTAGATATCTAGAT
Source organism: Iguana delicatissima (assembly GCA_948472985.1). Taxonomy (NCBI): domain Eukaryota; kingdom Metazoa; phylum Chordata; class Lepidosauria; order Squamata; family Iguanidae; genus Iguana; species Iguana delicatissima. The sequence continues at coordinate 688,266 of CAOKZL010000023.1, forward strand.
ATATATACATATGCACACACATACATAGCCATTGTTGTAATTGAGAGATTCTATGTACCAGTATTTGCAAGGTACAAGTGACTGTTCAGAAACATGCACTAACTTTTGCAGGCCCTTCAGGCTTTAGCATAAAGGAAAGACTTCCATCTATAAGAGAATCATCAGAGATTCATTACCACATCTGTGGTGTCACCTCTTGTTAAAATAAATGCATTATTTTCCACTGGAGACAACTCAAACATTTGAGACAAGATTTACTCAGAAGTCAAACATTTGCAAACCAGCAGTGTCTCTTCTTAAGTTATTAGCATTTATTCTGAGTAGATGATAATACCAGTTAAAAGTATATCTGCATCTCCCTGAAAATGACTTTTGTGTTAATCATGAAAGGCATCAGAAAACATGCTACTCTTGTCTAAATTCAATCTACAGCAACAATATGGCTATTAAATTACTGCTTTGATGCCCACTGCTATATAAGTTCTTTTGTTCGTGGGGTGGAGAAAATGCCTTCTTGTTCAGCCAGCATGAAATAGAGTGGCAGAGCTGAATTTTATCATTTATTTCAGATTTAAATAGATAATTGCAGAATGGTACCAACATGTTTCATACCATTGCCTAGCAAAACTGTGGTCATGATGAACACTAATCAGTTTCAGAGAGTGTTAGAGCATCCACATCAAACCTTTTTGTTAAACCTAAAGTGTTATGCTTACTAATGTTGCTACTTATAATACAATTTCCCAAATATAGTTTTTGGGGTTATGCTTACTAATATTGCTACTTATAATACAATTTCCCAAATATAGTTTTTGGGGTTTGTTCCTGGGCTTTGAACAACAAACTGAATCACAAAAATGAAATACTTAAAAGATTTTTGTGTGATGGAGATATGGGAATGAGGAAAAACTTGATCTGATAAGTTTCTTTATCTTTCTTCTGCCAAAGGTATAAGACAAAGGTCAATTAAAAAGTTGGCAACCCTAACATTACAGACTCTATATCTGAATGCCTTATAAAGTTACATCAGAAAATATTTAACCACGAGTGAACAGATCTTCTCTGGAATACATTCTTTGACTTGTGGCTTGGTTTTACTGCCTACAGTCATAATGTGTATGACTTACTCAGTGCAATCAAAATTCCTCCCTCCATTGCTATCAACTACAGCAGTGGTTCTCAACCTGTGGGTCCCCAGATGTGTGTGGACTTCAGCTCCCAGAAGCCCCAGCCACTATGGTCAATGCTCAGCGCTTCTGGGAGCTGAAGTCCACAAACATCTGGGGACCCACAGGTTGAGAACCACCGAACTACAGGAAAAACAAACAATGACAAGTGAATAAAAGCACCTGGATCAATCTACTAAATTGCATTTTAACCAATAAGACAAGGAGAATCACTCAAGCAGTGCTAGAAACAGGAAAAAAAAATAGCCACCCTCACCAGCACAAAAAGCAGACCAGAAGCCAGCCACCATCCCACTAAGGTGCTAGCAAAGTATGAGCCTGACATCAAGGTAGATAGTACTGGTGCATAACTCACCATGATTAATTGGGGGGGAAAGTCAGGGAACAGTGATTAAATACGATCTTTTGCATAGATAGAAACTGCACCCCTCCAAAAACTCATCTGAAGCAACAGACAAGTTAGGGGCAATGAAATCATCACAGAAATGAAGTTCAATAAAATATGATCAGCAACATTTTCATTCCATATTAAAGAAACTGAAATGTGGAGAAGATCAAGCAAAGCAGATGCTCATACTGCAAATTCCCAGCACAAATACTAGCTAAAGACCAGAATGTAATTACAAGCTAGGCCTCCATGCAGTGAAACTAAGCTCAAGAGCAAAGCATGGAAAAGAAAGACGCATCATTTATGAGCCCCTCTGAGCTTCCATTTCCAATATAAGCCAGGAGAAGTATACCAGCAGCCGGTGCCCAAGTGAACTTCTGTTCCCCGTTTAAGGTATGGAAAGAAACACACTGCAAAACAGCTCCCAGCATTTAGTTAAAACATTTCTCCAATTGTATTGCAAATTATAAAGCATTCATCTTCCCATACATCCAGATAAGTATAAATGATTTTTTGTAAAAATGGTATTTTTTAACTTTATTTCCTATATAAATGATCCTATGTAGGTTAAAGTGCTTAATTTGTACCCAGACATTGAATGCCCCTCTCCTTTTACTGAGAGGGATCTACTATAAAACACTGCATACATTATCAGAATTAGTTCTTACTGTTATTCGATGACTGGAGTTCCTGATCACCACTGTTGTCCCACTCAATAACTGTTTCAGGATTTATATGGCCAGACCCTTCTTCATTATCATCACCATCGTCACCTCCACCATCATCATCATCATTTTCTTCAGAACTCTCATCTAGTGATTTATTGATGTAAACTGACGGTAAGCTTTTTGATCTCTTTATCCATTTCTCCCTCACCCAAATCAATACTGTTCAAGTCTACTCAAGTCAGGGCTAACAATAGGACTGAGGCCAAAGAATGTCAAGGGGCCTTGAAAAGCAAGGGAGAATTTGGATTGCGGACTATGGCTGCAACTCTGTGCAGAAAAAGGAAGAATGATTTTCAGCTAGGCAGAAGTACAGCAACATTGTTATTGCATTTTTGCTTTGACTAGAGATTCTGTGGTTCTCACACATAAATCACCACACAAGGGATTACGAGGGTAGGGGGTAGAAAGAGCACAGAAGAGGCACTCGAGACACTAGGGAGCCTCACAGTATTTTTTTTTATTCGCCTTGGAAAAAAGTAAGAGATGTTTTTCAAATAACATCTGAATAGAATTTAACTTAACAACAAATGAGGTAGAAGAAATACTAGTCCCACAATATCATGTTGCATCCCGATATCATTCTGTAGTATTAGATGAAAGGATCTGTTGAAGATGTCCTCCCAGAATGATGCAGCTAGCAATGAGAATAATCAACAATAAGAGTAACCAAGAGATTTCCTGCCAGAAGACTGCATAATGGAGCTAGCAATATGAGTAACTAACAGACAGAAAGAAACCACCCATTATTTGGATGTTTTGGAGAGCCATTATAAGAACAGGGAACATCAAGAATATATACCTATAAGAAATACAGAATACAAGGTCACCAAATGACTAGTTACTGGGGATGTCTGAATAAATGATAGTTAACAGTTAACTTTTTTTCCTCCAGTTCCTCACCCCTAGTGGGATGTAGTCAATACTGGGCAGGAACACAGAGTAATTCCATTGATATTGGAGGAATGTTTCTTCATGCAAATGTTGATGAGGGCTGACAGCTGTTCAAACAATAATTGGATGAGCTGTGATCTTTTTTTAAAAAAATTGTTAAGTCAACATTTCCTAAGTAAGCTACTTTCCATCAATTCCTTTCTGAATAAACCACTTGTAGGCCAGCAATAAGTGGAAAAAAGAGAGGGGTTTAATATCTATGAGTCTGGTGCTTCATTCAAGAAAGCAGCATCTGGTGCTTCATTCAAGAAAGCAGCCTGCTCACATGAGAGCCTTGCCTCTTCCTTCTGCAGTGCAGCCTGGGACTTTTCCAGGCTGCGCTGGGGCAGGAAGTGCAAACGGAATGGGTCTGGAGGCTCTGCACGCCAGGCAAGTGCACACAGGGCCCGGGAGCAATGCATGATCGTGCACCATTTTTGGTTTCTAGCCGGAAATGAAAAGGTGAGCGATCAGTGCCTGCCGGCCCCCGGAGCATCACATCATTGTGAGTGCGTCATGCAGATCGCTCCTCACAATCACGCAATGCTCCAAGCCCTCTTTCGTATGGAAAATACCATGCAGAAAGAGCCTCTGTTTCCTACAGGCCATTTCAGGGCACACCCACGTACAAATTACAGGAGTGGTCCATCAAAAATTAATTCTTCTTAAATTATATAGATTGCAGTTGGGCTTCTGTGACCGTGCTTTCAAGCAGAACAAGGACCAATAACAGATCTAAGTACTATTTCATGTCTGCTCTGCTCACCTGTTTTTCACTCTTGCATTCACTTTGCAGTACAGAATGCTTTGCTGCCACCAGTCATAACTTGCTTTATGTCAAATTGTATTTATTTTATTTATTCATTCTATTTGTATTCCACTTTTCTCCCAGCATGGGAAATAAGGTGTAGTCTCCTGCCTTTTCTTGTTATTTTTTGAAAATAAAACTGCATTGGATGTATCCTAGGGTATTAGCTCATGCCAGGAAAAAAGCTAGAGCCTGACAAAATGTTTCTCTCTCTAGAGGAAGGGTGCTTTTTATCTGGATACAATAACAGATGTCAGCTTCTATTTAAGTAGGGCAGGGTGTCTGCTCTAGGTCTGAGTTTGGACTTCAACGGGACAGTTTAAGATGATGACCCTGCTTGGGGGAATGAGGCTCAGCACCTTGGAAAATGTCTTTAAAGTTGAGAATAAAACTCAGAACAGATTCACAACCCCATTCACATGGAAGCTACCACTGCTTGGATGTCAAATCTGTTATGAAATTTTACAGGTGGGCACTGGAAATATCCACACTGCCTTGCATACCAAAATTCAAACCATCTTTCCTAAAACTGTAGTTGTTTAACTTTGAGGAAGAAGCTTTACATCCCCCATGTGACTGTCTCATTTTGCTGAAAAGTCTGCTTCTCTTCTGAAGAATAACTCAGAAAAGGAATGAGGAAGAAAGACCACAATATTCTGGCTTCCTTGCTGGTATTTGGAGGACATTCTTATTTAACTTCAGTTATATCCCACCCAGAAGGCATCATGATTCTCAGAGATTCTGATTAGAAAAGCTGTAAAGACGGCAAAGATAATGAAGACCTTAGACAACACTAGAATCACCTTTAAACCTAACAGTAATTATAACAGTCTTCCTATAGCCTACAAAGCTCCTTCTTCTGTGCTACCATTTTCTGAGTTCATATCATTTTGGATGAAATCTGCTACCTACTGAATTTTTACTTCTATTATTTTAGGGGCTTATAATACACATTCTGCTAAGAATAGGTAGAAAAGAGGGTGGAAAAATTAGTCCTTTCTTTATGCATGTATGTGAAAGGTTTCCCTTTTGAATCCTCCTATTGACAATATTTTTATTTGCTGGTTCCACGTAAGGCTTTTGCACATGGAATATAAATAGGGAAAACTATCAGGCCAAAACCCCTGCTGTTGGGGAAAGAATCCCCAACAGCACTGGGTCTATAAGGAATTCTGTCTACTTCTCTCTTTTTCTCATTTACCACTCCTAATTAGCCAAAGGAAGAGGGCTCATTTTGTTAGCAACTGATTTTTATTCTCAATTGCAGATGGATTTGTTTTAGAAGAAATGTCACACTTCTTATGGTCTAGAATCCTTAAACAGGGAGAGGTAAATAAAAGGCATTGTGCTTTCCTCTGAATGGGCATTATAATCACTGCTTTCTAGTTCATGAAGACTAGTGTTGTCCAAAACCTTCATCCTCTGCAGCCTCTAGTTAAATAGATGGTGTCATTGGAAGCCATTTGGCTGTACAACTAGAAAATGTAGATTTGCTTCTCTACTGCATTAAAAAAAGCACCTCTGAGTATGAGAAAATTCTGTTCTTACAAGCTCTTATTTTACAAGTGGGCTATATTAAAGAGGGCTAGTAAAGGACAATTTAAGAAAGCGTTCATGATGTGACAGTAGGTGTTCACCACTGGAGTATTCCAGAAAATCATCTGAACAATACTAGGAAAGAAAACACTGTAGAATAAAATGGTTAAAGTAATGAAGAATGTCAAAACAACATCATTCTGGATTCAATAAGGCTTAGGAATTACAATCATGAATGTTTGACAAGATAAAAATTTCATGTCAACAAGTTTTTGTGACAGTTCTCAAAAATATATGATTAGAAAGATTTAACTGGAATTTCAAAAACCTAGAGAACAGGAGTTCGAAGGAAGGAAGCCGTGACTAAATCTTAAAGACTGAAAATAATGAAAAGCTAAAAAGAAAAAAAAAACATTGCAAGACTATAGAACAATTTCTCCTTCTCCAGTTACATGATAAAAGTATAACAGATACTGACTGAAACAACTTACACAACAATGAGTTTATTTAGTCATGCAATCACTTCATCCTATTGTGAGGAGCTTTCATAAATTGAACTGTTTTAAAAAATGATGAGCAATATAATTTTTAAAAAGAATTTGGACTAAACATAGTGCTGTAGAAGGCAAACACAAAGGCTTCTCACAGTCACATATTAAAATGTTTGCCCTTAGTAGAAGTGTTTCTGTTTCCACAGGCAACTACAGGAAATCTAGACATTCAAGGCCTTCTTCTTCAGAGATATTTGCTATATTGGTCTAAGAGAAGACAGGAGCTATGGACCTGCTTTGTCAAAGCTGTTTGGTGTGGTAACTACCTTGCAGTTGCTTTGATTCCATGAGCTGAGGCAGACATTACCTGGCTACCTATTATGCATGCAGAAGATGTGCTACTAAGCTTTTCTGTATGCCAGTACAGGTGCTTAAAACAGCACTTGCAGGGATGTGCCAAAAGCCAATCTGCAAAAAGTTCTACATGCCACTGACAGTCATAGACTTCCATAGTTCATGGCACCACTGCATAACACAATAGATGCCATTCTGGAGCTGGCTAAAATGCTTGTTCAAGGCTTTCAAGTTACAGCGAGCAGAATACGTGAAAGAAATTTACAGCACTTTATCACAAAGAAAACTAATCTGATGTACATACATATCAAAAACTGCAGGCAGGGTGTGAGAGAAACACAGTGCAAAAAGGTTGCAATGTATTATTACCCTTCCCAAAGGCTGTGATCTGCCTTCTTTCATGTTCTTCAGGTGGCCACCATAGAGGGAACTCTCCAGGAACTTGCTGGCCTTCAGTAGAATTTTCATGATGCTTTTCACTGTTGGGCACTTCACCAGCTGTAATGATGCCAGAATAACTAATATGTTGAATATATGCTACATTACTAACTCCATTAATTTGTCTTCACCATATCCAGTATTTCCTCTTAGTGGAGAAGAAAGAGTCACACACTGTACCCTTGAACAGCACTTCTGTTGTTCATATTTTTAACAAGCATTGCCAAGTATTCCTGGGTTTGGGAATATCCCAAGATGAAGAAAATAAATATAAAGAATCAGCCGTGCAAGAAAAAGAGCAGCAATAACAATCAAATGGATACATACACTATCAGTGCAATAAAAGATACAAAGGCTGAGTCTACTTGCAGGATATGTGCAACTAATCAGCAAGAAGTCAGATCAGGAAAACATCCATGAGGTCATTTCACCACACTAAAAATGATTATGCTTACTGATGCTAGCAGAAAGATGAATCTTTCTACCCTATTCATTCTCTTCAAGTTCAGATGGGTTGTACCTTATCTTCTTGCTTCTCATATGAGGCAAATTTGATCATAATCAAATTAGAAGTGGTAAAGACTTGCATTTTTAATATCAATAAATTTGAATATTCCTCAATGACAGGGTAAAAATGATATATCTCATTTTCAGATAGCTAGTGCTTTTGGGTTGAAGGTTCACAGTTTGCCTTATTCTGGGATTTTTTTCTCTCTCTTCCGGTGTGAGGATGGTTCAAAGAATTACTTTCTGAGCACTTCCCACTGTTATTTACTTCTGTTTCTGGGCAGAATCTTGGTCTTCTACTTATTGCAGCAGCACAGAGAAAGAGCAGAGCACTATCATTTCCTCATCCATTCGTTTACATCACAGTAAGATGTGGCAATGTAAATTTGATGGAGAGCATTTTCAATGATACTGAGGGAAGCAGCAGCACTCCAAAGAAAGGAAGCCTTTGAGAAGAGCAAGCACTTAATGAGAAAAGGAAGGTCTCCTTGAAACAAAGAAGAGAAACAAAATGGCAAATTTCCATTTCAGCACAATGGAAAAAAGAGAATGAAGATAGCAAAGAAATTCTTGCTGGAAATCCCCAATGACACTGTTGCTTTCACACTTTTTCTAAGAATGGTGATTCTTCATTTTGGCTCCAAGTTCCCAAAACATTATCAAGGAATAAAATGATGTGTACAGATTGAAGTGTTAACCATTTTCTTGGGTAGTCTGAAATATTATTGATTATTGTCTATCAATCAACCATAATTTCCAGGTTCACAGGATCTAACTATCTCAGAGATGTATGGTTGTTGAATCCAACTCTCTTTCCAATGCAGTTCTACACTGCAGAATCCAAAGATGCTGTGAAGAACACCCCCCCCCCATTTAACCTCTCCTTAAATAAAGTACCAGATCCATTCATTTGCTGAGAAGCAACAGCAGTATGGCAGAATTAGCAATGAAGCAAAGTCTATTTCCAGATGTAGGGCTTCCTCTATCACAGTGTAAGTGATATCTAGTGTGAAAGACTTACTCGGATTGAATGCAAACTCTAAGCAAGAAATGTAAGACAGAAAGCATTCAGTGCTCAGTTGAAATCTAAGCATTTGGCAATGCAACAATCGCTGAAGCAGAAGTCTTAAGCCAAAGAGGTTCCATCCCATCACCTAAGTATCATATATGCATCCGCATAGACACACACAACAATAAGGGCACACAACACCATGAATTGGCTCAGCAGAAGACTCCACCTCCACCTCTTGGACTGAACTACAGCACAGATCCAAAGAAATAGGATGACCTTCAATGAAGTATAGAGCAGAACTGAGGAGAGAAGACCATTGTGTTATTCTCTGGCTTCAGCATTCCCAGTAAATTGAAATCACGAGACAGTTATTTAAGAGATGCTCTCCTAGTGATAGTATCAACACAGGCAACTGTAGAGGCAAAACATGTTTCACGTCAAACAGCTTGCAGCCATTTATCATTTGGAGGTACTTTAATTAACTTTAATTATCCAGTTATAAATTGGAGGAATTGGTTTGTTGTCTGCATCTAAGAAAGAGGTCCAGAGTAAAACTTTGATTAGTCTAAGTGGTTTTATTAGACAGCCCTTTGATATTTCTAGTTTGCCTTTCCATGAACCTAGGCTACAAGCCTTCCTCTGAAAACTGGTTCTGATCTCCTATCTTTACAATTTCTTTGCTCAAGGCTGAAACAAAAATACTTGGAGTCAAAAGAGAAATCCACAGACATAGCTGATTTTCTGCTCTCAAAGCAAATTACATAAATTTGCTTTTTTGGAAGGCAAGAGTCACAAAGATGGAATGGCTTTGAAACTGTTGTTGTTGCAACTGTGAAAAGAAAAGGCTGTGGCATAACTGAAGTATGCTGTTCCTACTTTAACAGTAATAGGTATTAATGGACCCCTTCCCTGGGTTGTATATTGTCAGAAAAAAAATGGTGATCATCATCAAATATCCTGTTGTCAATTCAGTATTCAAAGACATAGCCTCTAGTCTGTACAAGTACAGTATGCAAAGGGATCTTGTAGAACCTTTGAGACTAATTGAGAGGAAAGTTAGTACCCTAAGTTTTTGTAGATTTATTCATATCTGATGAAGTAGACCCAGTCTCTGCAAGCTTATGCTACAAACTTATTTCTCTTGTTGTCAAAGGTGCTACAAGATCCCTCTTCATCTGTTCCAACTGTGTATGTTCTACAACATCAGGGATTCCTAAAAATCTAAAAATAAAATAAAAATCTGAAAAGCAGAATATAAATATTTATTTATTGTGAAAAGGAAAAGGAGGGAGGGATCTAGTGGCACCTGCATATGTAGGTGTGTGATGTAATACAGGTTACGTGCACACACACACATACATATACAAATAAATATGCCATTATATATACATATTTGTAATGAAAAAATGAGAGCCAACATGGGCTAGTGGCTTGAGCATTAGACCACAACCTTGGAGACCAGGGTGTGATTCCCTGCTTGGCCATGGAAACCCATTGGGTGATCTTGGGTGCACCACATACCCTCAGCCCCAGAAAACCCCATTATAGGTTTGCCTTATGGTTGCTGTAAGCTGCAAATGACTTGAAGGCACATAACAACATTGACAGTGAAAGAGTCTTCTTCAGCTAAGTGGTCTATTTCAAAGCAACTAACTTAGGGGTGAGTTGAATGATGCCTCTGGGCTAATAGGTACATTGCACACCAGAATCATCTTAAACAACCCTTTGAACGTTTATAGCCAATATCACAAGTTGCATCTATCTGTGTGCTTTTCCGTTCCAATCCTGTTCCACAACCAAAATATTTAACAAAGTGGCTTGAAATCCATAAAAGCACATGCTACAATAAATTTGCTAGTTTTAAAGGTGCCTCTAGATACTTTCCCTCCTTTCCTTTTTCATTCTGAAACAGATTAACATGACTTATCTTTGAAATCTTTTGTTATAGCTTTTATTTCAGAGATATCCTCTACTAACAATACTGTTGGATAAGAGAGGATAAGTTGGCCAAGATGGCAAGGGCCAGCTGAGTGAACACCAAGCCAGCTGAAGCCTGGTGTTGGAAATTATTCACACTGTGTGTTTGTGTGGTCTAGCTTTATACCAGCATAGCAGCTATGATTCTGGGTTGGAAGAGATTTGGTTATGGTGTAACTCCATTCTCCATTCCTTCATTCTTAGCCACCACAGTTACTCTGCCAGAAGATTGTTCTGGCAGCAGATCTCTGAAATCATCTGAAATCAGGATTCTTCCAAGACAAGGGCATTTCTGTTAACAGAAAGAGATCATAACTAATCCTATACTCCCCTAAGCCAGGATCAAGTTTGCACACTGTCCCTTATTATTTCTCTGAGGAGTTCAATAGTCGCCCTAAGAAGGCTTATTGTGAAAACTTGGAACAACCACCACATCAGCATAAGCTAAACAGAAACACATTTTAGTGAAAGACCAAAAAGCTCATTTAAATGGCAGTCTTGGAAAACATTTATGTATAAGTATATTAGAAAGCTGATCTCGTGGTTATTCATATCTGGGGGAACATCAAAATCACTTTGCCTCCAGTCCTGAGAATACAAAAACCACTGCATGGAAAAAATAAACAAACACACACAAACTCCAAGATGAATGCAAAATTTAAAATCCCACCAGATACACATAGATCACAAAACTTAAATGGAGGCCATTCTTTTCTCCACACCCTCATTACCCTGAGTGCGTGAGAGAGAAAGGAAGAGAGAGATCATAATAACCCAGTGGAGGCAGATTGCTTCTAATACACACATAGGGTCATAAACATATAATCAGGGATTTTGACTGATTCCTTTGTACTGCCCATCAGAGGGTAAAAGAGAAGCAGTATTCTGTCAGTCTTTCAACAGGCCATTTAGACTGCCTATTCAGTAAAACTTTGATCATTACTCTTACTTAGTGTTCAGGAACATACTGAAACCATGTGCTCAGGAAGAATATATCAAAGCAGAAAATCTCTTTCACAAATGCAAAAAAGCTACTTTCCAGATAATTACTTCACAAAATGACATGCTGATGCCTGGAAACCTGACAGAACAGCACATTGGAGATATGAATATCACAGTTCAATGAATCATACCTTTAATCACAGATTTGGTAAGCGTGTACAGGATTAGTTGCTGGAGTGAGTTTCAAGACACACGTACAGTACACCATCACCATACACAGCACATGAAGTGTGATCAAATCATACTTCCAACCCACATAATCCACCACTCCCTTTTTCTCAAACTTGCCTATCAGACAACTAAGTATAATTCCAGGTGAGGGAAAATACAGCTTGCTTCTTCATCACATCATGTGTGGAGACCACACATCAGGTAGATTGTATGAAATGTACCTTTTACTGTCCAAATTCTACCAGACAGCATACTTCTCTACATATATAACATATATAATTGCGCCAGGAACACATTCCTTTGGGGGTTATTTGAGCATTCGATACATGATTCATAGAGTGGTAAGTGTGGTAAGTGTCTTGTCAGCTATTAAAAGAGAGCTCTAATGAAGGGTCCACAAAAATCACTCATACAATTTATTAGACTTACTAGGATGCTGGGGGTGCTGGTCTTCCGAATGATCTCCTCCCTTTTCATCATACCCAGGATATGTAATATGATCTGTGTAACAACAGATGAAAGAGTTGTAATTGTTTCAGATATTGATTTACCAACCACATTTGTTGTTTTAATTATTTTCAATTCTTATAAATTATCAATTTTTTTCTGATAATCTGAAATCAATTCTTTCTTTTCCACCATTCAACCACCATCTCAAGTATCAGGAATGCTATAGTAGAGACTAATGATTCCAGTGTCAGTGGTGTCTTGAATCTGCTCCAGATTTTAAAGGAGCTGTTCAAGATGCTGAACCTATTTTAGGGACTTGCAGGACAAGATTCAGAACCTGCAGTGGCTCCTTTAAAGTTTGGATTAAGCTGTCAAGTCAACTTTAGTCTCCCTGCCATGTCATGCTTTGATGTTTCAAAATGGGCTTTACCATGTTGTAATAGGATGATGGGATCAGGTGAGAAACAGTGTGCTGAGAAACAAGGGAATGTTAATGATCTTTGATAAGAATGAACAGAAGCAGCTGTAAGGCCAAGCAGTTGGCAGGCAGAATGAGAGTCTGAGAAAAGAGTTGTTTTAATTAGCTGTCAAACATAATGTTAGAGTGTGATAATTTGAAATGTTATGGATTATAAAATACTGCAAATCCAGTAGTTCTTTAGTTTTGGCAATTGCCACAGTGTGCTGATGTTTTCTTCACTGTTCTGAATAAAGCTTTTGAACCCTCAAAGTTTGTTCTCTGAACTCAGAGTTAGCCAGTACCGGACATATGCTCTGGAACAGATTCACCCCTCCCCAACACCACAGTCATCAGCTGCCAGTGCCAGTTCCTCTGGGGACAAATTTAGAACATAATATGGGATCTGTTGATCTGTCATTTGCAGAGTTTTGGCCTCACATATTCCACCTCCTCTCTCCTTCTCTAGTACAACTGGGAAGACTTTAGAAGCTTTCACATCAGTTTTGAATTAGCTATAATATAGTGTTATATCCAAACACATGGTCATTGCTTTAAAGATTACATTAAAAAGTAGCTAGTTGCCATTTCAAGCCCTCACCAATATTGAATTACTGTTATAGCTTCAATTTTCAAATAAGAAATAATTCTCTCTCTTTATTCATATGCTAAAAAAAGTTACTTTCAAAGAACAATTCCAATTCAGATATGCTGCCTGTTGGAGGTTAGGATTAGGCATAAGCTTCCATTAGAGAAATCCTCATCTTCTGGTAAAAATACTCCACTGCCAGCTGATTTTGGAGATCTGCCAACTGAGCAATCAGCTGGAGGAACTGGTCTGCTGGCTAGATCTGCTGGCAGAAGATCCAGAAAGGAGCTAGGGAAAAGGAACAGGTAAGTTATGCTGTAAAAGCACAATGATTCAACATAGAATCATAGAAATGTAGAATTGGAAGAGACCACACGGGCCATCCAGTCCAACCCCCTGCTATGCAGGAACACCCTCAAAGCACTCCCGACAGATGGCCATCTAGCCTCTGCTTGAAAACCTCCAAGGAAGGAGACTCCACTACACTCTGAGGCAGCATATTCCACTGCTGGACAGTCTTGACCGTCAGGAAGTTCTTCCTGAGGTTCAGGTGGAATCTCCTTTCCTGCAGGTTGAATCCATTGCTCCTTGTCCTGGTCTCTGGAGCAGCAGAAAACAAGCCCTCTCCCTCCTCTACATGGCATCCCTTCAAATATTTAAACATGGGTATCATGTCCCCTCTTAATCTTCCCTTCTGCAGACTAAACATCCCCAGCTCTCTAAGTCTATCCTCATAGGGCATGGCTTCCAGGCCTCTCACCATTTTGGTCGCCCTCCTTTGGACTTGCTCCAGCTTGACCATGTCCTTCTTGAATTAGGGTGCCCAGAACTGGACACAGTATTCAAGATGAGGCCTAACCAAAGCAGAGTAGAGTGGTACCAGTACCATAACATAACATAACATAACATACAGTAACGTAAGCGTAACAATGCCGATCTTGGGGGATGAGCTAGTAGTGGCTTCCATGATGGGGCATTATTTTGACTCACTGTTAAGATTTAGGCAACTAATTGCCAAAGAAGCCAATCCTAACTCATCGTTGTTACCTTTTCGCATTATTACTCAATTTCATCCTATTCAATTCCATTAATACCTTCAGAAGGAGGATATTTGGAGACACCATGTCTGACGAAATTGGGATCTGTTGTTGGTCTGTCATTTGCAGAACCACTGCCTGCACTAATTTCATCATCAGTAACCGGTGTCTGTTCTATGATTTTCTCTCCCTCAATATAGCGTGATCCATCGGCATTGAAAATTTCTGTTGAGAAAATAAATCATTTTACACAACTCTTAGCTTGAATATAGATGAATATTTGCAGCAAGATGCCCATGTATGGCAATGAGGCAGCCATTTATCAGACAGTAATTTAAGAGTGGATGGTGTGCATATAACAATTTTAGTGACCCAGTCTGGATCATATTTTGGTGCAGGAGTAGGGAACCTTTGGCTCTTTTCATGTTCTGGAGTTATGCTACCAATCAGTACAGCTAAAAATTAGACTTTGCTGGAGCTGGAGTCTAAAACATCTGACATACCAAAGGTTCCCGAAATCTGTTTCAGTGCTATATGACCTAGCAGTAGTGATCCTCAGGCTCACACTTTCCCTTTTCTCTTTCACGATGAGCATAAACATTTTTAGTGTTTTGACCAGTGTTGCAGATGTTGCTAGCTGAAACACCCAGCAGACTTAGCTAGCATAGCCAATGACAAGCAATACTAGGTGTTGGAGTACCACAGTATCAGGAGGGCTGCATAATTTCCCCTCCTGGTTTATACTATGATTTTATCATGGTTTATTTCACTAAATTATAGCTTAAGCTAATAACTAGTTCACGTATGGTGAGGCATAACAATAAAACTGCACTGAATTAAAAAATAAGACATAGATGCTTGTCATCTCATCCTCCTCACCATAAGAAAGGAGGTGAGGGAAGAACATTCAAGGCTTCAGCTTCTCATGTATGTCCACAGTGGACCACTTGAGTCAGTGGCTTATAAGGTTCTGTTAAACGAGGAGGAGGAATCTTTAGCTTTCAAGATATTCATACCCAATTATGGTAACATTTTCCTGATCAATTATCAGAACGTTACAGCTGACTTATATTCAAAGCACAATAATATATTCAAAACACAATCATACGCTGTGGCAACTCATCATTTACCCTACATGTCCCCTAAAGCAAGGGCTATGTAGGGACTGTGAGTATGAAACAGTCAAGAGCGTGAAACTCTTATGTTACACATTCATAATGGTTCAACAAAATCCCACAAATTTCATTCATAAAATTTTTTGCACAGAAAAAATTCATGAAATGCTTTGTGATGTCTGAATGCCAGGTGAGAACTGCACAGAAATGTTTTCTCTGCACTGAAGAGAAAGGTGTAGAAATTATTCATCCCCATTTTTGAGGATGAAATGACCAAATATCAACATATCTATACCAGGCTCAGAATTGTCAATGAATGATATCAGCTGCCAAGACTGTTTTTCCCAGTTTAGACTGGTTCAATAGCTGAAGCTCTGCTCTGTCAAACTTGACCTCACTACGTGCCTTGGTTATACATTACTGTGTTTTTCTCTATAGGATTCTGTCCCTGAAGACAATTCAGAAATGGGAGCTTGCCACAGCATGTGACAGCTAGCATGCTTGAGGGAGCTAGGCACTTGGATCTATCTGTTTCATTTACTTAGGCTGTCTATTAGATTCTGGACCTATTTCAAAATGCTGTGTTTGGCCTTTAAAGATCTAAATGGTTTGGAGACCACACCATCCAAAGAATGGCCTATACAGGTATGAGCCTGTCTGAGCAAGGAGATCAATGCCAGAGGGTCTGTTCTTTGGCTCAGCACTGACAACCATTAGGTTGATGAGTATGATGGATAGGGCTTTCTTAGTGGTGGTCCCACCCCCTTGCACATCCCTTCTTAGGAACTACATATGGTCTAATCACTACTAGCTTTTAAATAAACTGAAATACACATTTAAATCCAGTTAATATGTTTAAAGAGAGAGCCAGTGTGGGGTAGTAGTTTGAAGGTTGGATTTGGACCCCAGTTCAGATTCAAATCCTTGCTCAGGTATGGAAACTCACTGGGTGACCTTTGGCATGTCACAATCTCTCAGCCTTAGAGCAAAGAAATTGCAAATCTCCTTTCAATAAATCTTGCTAAGAAAACCCTAGGAAATGTTGTTCTTAGTTGGAGTTGACTTGAAGGTACAAAAAAAAACAATATGCTTTAAAAATATTATCTCAATCTCTCTCTCTCTCTCATTCTCTCTCTCTTTCAATCTGTGTGTGTGTGTGTGTGTGTGTGTGTGTGTTTAACCACAGTTATATGTTCATATTTCTGTAATCCTTTAAGGTGTCTTAGAAGGAAAGTGAACCTTGGCAATAGTAACAAAACATCAGCAACAGCTTTGCAAATCTTATATCCGATCTATAAAGTATATCTCAAAATAAAGTATATAAAAAACTTACTTCTTACCTATTGTACTTTCATTGTTTGGCCAAGCAGAATATAACTTTATCACTGGGTCACAGACTTTATCTCTTGTTTCTAAAAGGAAAACCGCAAAATATTGCCTGATTAATTTTATAGAAAAGGAATAGAAGAACCGAGAAGGGAAAATAAAAGTTTTAACTGACAACTCAACCAACATTCAACACTAAGCTCTCCAAACTTCACCTGTTACTGGGGACATGAGAACTTGGAATTATGATGTACACTACGTACTTTCATATTGAGTGTGGGCTTGAGTTTAAAAATGCTCAGATACCTTATTATAATAGAAAGCACATAGAATCATAGAATAATAGAGTTGGAAGAGACCACAGGGGCCATCTAGTCCAACCTCCTGCTATGCAGGAACACCCATCAAAGCACTCTCAACATATAACCATCCAGCCTGTTTAAAAACCTCCAAAGAAGGAGACTCCGGCACTTTTCACATGTGGAGAGAGAAACGGGGTAAAACGCGCAGAAACAGAGCTTACCAGAAGCCGGGTAAGTCCGTCGCCATGAGGAGCAGCGCGAGTTCGCTGCTCCACACTCCTGCGGCATCCTGCGCCATCTGAAATGGCAGCTTACGGCTGGCAGAGGCTCTCCACCAACGGGAGAAGCTCGCCAACCAGAAGCCCGCCCCCTGGCAGATCTGCAGGCACGCGCTTGCGCGCGCCTGCATATCTACACCAGGGCGCTGCGACGGGGTGGAATGGGGCTGCACGCTCGTGTTTTATAAAAACCAGTTGAAAAGCGGTTTTTAAAAAACATGCGGCACCACCACTTCCAGTTGCTTCAGGGTGGTTTGAGGTGTAGGACCTCAAAATTATAAATGCCCCAGTGCACTCCATGGTGTAGATGACCTCCGTTAGAGGTCGCTCTACACCGTTTTAATTACTCCGTGTGGAAAGGGCCTCCATCACACTCCAAGGCAGCATATTTCACTGCTGAACAGCTCTGACTGTCAGGAAGTTCTTCCTGAGGTTTACATAGAATCTCTTTTCCTATAGTTTGAATTCATTGCTCCTAGTCTCTGGAGGAGTGGAAAACAACCCTGTTCCCTCATTAATATGACATCCTTTCAAATATTTAAACATGGCTATCATGTCCCCTCTTAACTTTCTCTTCTGCAGACTAAACAAAGCCAGCTCCTTAAGCAGCTTCTCATAGGGCATGGCTTCCAGACCCTCCACTATTTTGGTCGCCATTCTCTGGACGCACTCCTGCTTGTCAGCATCCTTTCTGAAATGAGGTGCCCAGAACTGGACACAGTATTCCAGATGAGGAGACCAAAGCAGAATAGAATGGTACTGTTACACCACACTCCTATTGATGTAACTAACAATCGTATTGGCTTTCTTGGCTGCCATATCACACTGCTGATTCATGTTCAGCTTGTGGTCTACTAAGACTCTTAGATTCCTTTCACATGTACTGTTGTCCACTCAGGTGTCTCCCATCCTATATTTGTGCATTCCATTTTTTCTGCCTAGGTGAAGGACCTTGCATTTCTCTCTGTTGAAATTCATTTTGTTAGCTTTGGCCCAGTTGTCCAATCTGTTAAAGTCATTTTGAATTTTGCTCCTGTCCTCTGGGGTATTAGCAATCCTTCTCAATTTGGTATCATCTGCAGATTTGATCAGCATGCCTTCTATTCCTTCATCCAGGTCATTGATAAAGATCTTGAAGAGCACTGAGCCCAGGACAGAATCCTGTGGCACAAAAATCTGTAACAGTTAAAGCCTAAAATTTGCATCAGGAAAAAAAAGCATTCTATATCATTTATGTGTTGAAAGTAGTATGTACATTCTAACCAGCCAAGGCACTCAAGATAGTTACAGTTGGAAACTTTATGGTCTTTCAGACAGCATTATAAAGAAAGATTTTATTGGGCTGCTCACTGTTCTGCTCTGTTTTCTGTGCTCCTGCTCCAGCTGATTAACTCCTTCATACTGTTGCTATGTCTAATCCAAACTAAACAAGCTGGGAATGGGCCTATTTATTGAGGCCTGTTGCTTGTAACTGCACAGAGTCAGGTGTCCAAATTTTACAGCAAAAGGTTACCACTTACCACACTGCTCCTTTTCCTCTTAAGTGCTTTTTGCATAGGTGAACTCACTCCTGGTATCAGAGTTCAGTTGAGAAAAGAAGCACCTAGGAGGTAAGCCACAAGCAGGGGGAGAACTCTGCACCCCACTCTCTCTGTTCTCTTGTTTGTTGCCCTCTTGAGGCCAAAAATCAGGTGAGTGGACAATTTTGAAACACCTGTAAGGCTACTGTTTGTGACCAGTTGGTAGGTCACAAGTTTTGCAGGCATGCAGTAAACTGGTTTTTGCCCTCTCTCATTTCTTAGTTCTACCAACTATCGCCCTATTTCTCTCCTACCTTTCCTCTCTAAAGTGCTGGAACGTGTTGTCTACACATGTTGTCTTTCCTTTTTGTCTCAGGCTGCTATACTTGATCCTTTTCAATCTGCATATTGTCTTTTACACTCAGAGAGACAGCTCTTACTAAAATAACCAATGATCTTCTCGTAGCCAAGTCCCAGGGCCTATATTCCATCCTTATTCTTCTTGATCTTTTGGCTGCCTTTGATATGGTTGATCATGTTCTCTTGTTAGACTCGCTTCATGCCTTAGGGTTCACTGGGTCTGTTCTTAGTTGGTTTTCATCCTGTCTTTCTGGCCGTTCATTTAACGTGGTAGTTGGTAATCATAAATCCTTTTCCTTTCTTCTCTCAGTGGGGGTCCCTCAAGGTTCTGTTTTGGGCCGTCTCTTATTTTCTCTTTACACTCTCTCCCTAGATAATCTTATTAGTTCTTTTGGGTTTCAATATCATCTCTATGCTGATGATATTCAACTATACTTTTCCTTCCCTGAATTTTCAACAGATATTGAAGATCGTATTACAGATTATCTTTCTGGTATTTCTACATGGATGCTTCACCACCATCTTAAACTTAATATGGCGAAAACAGAATTACTCATTTTTCCTCCTAAACCTTCTTTACTTTCCACCTTTTCTATCACTGTCAACAACACACTTATCCACTCAGTGAATGAAGCTCACAGTCTTGAATTCATTTTTGACTCCGCTTTTTCTTTTGCTTCCTATATTGAGACTGTTGCTAGGTCATGTCGCTTCTTTATAACACCTCTAAAATCCAACTCTTCCTATCTCGCTCTTCTGCTAAGACTTTAATCCATGGTCTCATTATTTCTCCTCTCGATTACTGTAATCTTTTACTTACTGGTCTTCCTTGATCTCATCTTTCCCCTCTGGTCCATGCTTTTCACTCTGCTGCTAAAATTATTTTCTTAGGCCGCCATTTCAATCACCTTACCCCTCTCCTGATCTCCCTTCATTGGTTACCTATTCCTTGTAGGATCCTTTACAAACTTCTTGTTTTGACTTTTAAGATCTTACATAATTTAGCTCCTCCTTATCTTCTTGCTCTCATCTGTCCTTACTAGCCCACTGGAAACCTATGCTCTGTGAATTCTTGACTTCTAACCCAGCCTGGACTCTCTTCCTCTTTAACTCGGTTACACCCTTTTCCTCTCACTGTCCCCTATGCATGGAATTGCCTTCTGGTGACCTTGCGAACCTTACTGTTTTTAAATCTAAATTGAAAACTTTCTTGTTTTCTGAAATTTTTGGAATGTTGGACTAGTTTTTATTGTTAATTAGATATTGTATTTTATTGGCATTATAGTAACATTATGTTGTACTGTTTGTACAACATAATATACCCTTGACCTTTTTGGTTTTCTATATCTTTATTTTATTATGTATTTATCTATGTTAACTATTGTATTTTAATTTTGTAAAGCACCATGTACATGGATGGCACTATATAAATAAAGGATGATGATGATGATGATGATGATGATGATGATGATGATGATGATGATAAAAAAAAATTCACCCAGCAAATGGAATGAGGAATTTCTTTTGCAGGTATGGGGAAGCATGTAAACTAACCAAGACATACCTGATGAATTAAAACAGTATGTATCATATCGGTCAGACACATTAGAAGAAAGCACGTAAATCCCAGTGGTGTTAGCTGCACAAAGATGATAAGGAGTATGTCGGGGAACAACAACTTTGTCTTCTATATAACCATATCTAGAAGGAGTGGGGAGAGAAGCATTGTATTAGTGCATCTAAATATATAACAAATATATACAGAACTGTATATTACCATAGAACACATTTAATAGAACTACATCTTCTGCAACCATAATCTTCCACTATGTATTGATTTTGGTTCTATTTATGCTACACAGACACGCAAATACACACAAATCTTCCATTCCACTATTCATCCTGCTTTTTAATAAGCCTTCAGAACCAGCTACAGTACAAATACAGTAACATGCAAAGAAACATGGTAAAGAAACATGTACAAATACAGCTACAGTACAAATACAGTAACATGGTAAAGAAAATCCATAGCTAAAAGAAGAGTACAGGTGAGATCAACTGGTGCCTGAGGTGGGTTACAAGCACTGCCATATCCATTATCATTGCTAGATGCAGCCCACATGAGTCTCATCTAGGGCTGTCAGGTCAGGACTATTTCTGAGATTTTACAACCAAAACCAGAGATCTAAGGATGACCCCTTAGTAATGTCCTTCAGCATAATGCATCAACTACAGTTGCAGCATACTGTTCAAATAAAAAACATAAAATCTAACAAATGAGGACACACACACATTTCAAGGCACTGCTCATGCCCTCTTCTTCATTCTGGTAACTGGAGAAAAAGGGCAAGGTCCTGAAACCTGGGAACCCCACCATAGCCTCTCATCTTCTTTCCATAGGCCAAGCCATGTCCAATACATCACTCCTTCCTTAGGGCCAGGCACTTTCCATAGGCCAAGCCATGTCCAATACAATTCCTTCCTTAGGGCCAGGCACTATGGGGAAGGCTGCCCAAACTGGCATTCATTCACAATCCTCACTGGCCAGTGAAGCAGAACAGCTTGATATATTGTACAGAACTTGTCATTGCTGCTGAAGACAGCCACTATAGTGCTTGCTGCAGCTTGAGAGCAGCTAGTGAGTCTCTTTGGAGATAAGCAAAGGGTTGTATATATGACAGTCATGCTTTGTCACTGGAGGTAGATGCCTTATCCTGCCTACTGTGATAGACTTCTCACTGAAACTCTACTGAGCCACCATGGTCAATGTAGAGAGAATTAGGATAGGGCATGGGTAGGCAACAACAGCAGCTCAAGCAGCCACTTTTATGTTGAAGGACCCTCCAAGGCCACTTAAATGACATAAAAACAGAACAAAAGCCCAGAGTGGCTTGAGGTCCACTTTTGGTTCTCAAAAAAATGGGTATTTCTGATGTGAAACAATATAGACAGTTTACCTTTAAAAAGTACATCACTGGACGTGAAGCATCAATTCACCCTCACTTGAGGGTGGGAAAAAAGGCTGTTTTAGAGATTCTGGGATTGTCACAGAAACATCCTTGGATGGCTGCATGCAAGCACAGGGCCACGCTTGAGGAGCTTCGTGCATTTATTATGTGAAACAATCAAGACAGATATTGCTCATACATGAATTGCATTAGGGTACCGGATATAGGAAAGGAAATGGATATGATTCTGGTCCAATGGTATGATGAGAGCAGGGCTTGAAAAATCCAGAACCACTTGCACTGCATACTGTATGGCCATTTCCACACTAAACTGTTATAGTGGTATTATTCCACTTTCAACATCCTATGGAATCCTGGGGCTTGCAGGCCCCTCCCTAAACTGCAAACCCCAGGATGCTGTTCCATAGGATGCTGAAAGTGGAATAATGGTGCTATAATTGCCTAGTGTGGAAATGCCTGATGTTCTGAGTTCCCAAAATTGACTAGGTGGACTATTCCCTCTTATATCAACAGTTTCACTAGACATCTTTATGCAATCTATTTCAGCTCTGAGAATCCACACCCCTTAAATTTTCTTAACTTATCAGCTAACAAACTGACAGCACTGTTACAACTAAGAATGACTGAGCATAGTTATGAAGGGGAGGCAGGGATCAAATTCTAGTATATGTGCTGGAATTATGAAAAACACACCATGCTCTAAAAATGGCAAAGCTTTAATAAAAAGTTGAAATGTAGCAATAATTTACCCATAGAATGCTAGCTAAAACAGTTAACACTCCCATTGTTATTCTGCAGTGAGCACAGAGCTTTTTAGCACATATGGGACCTCGTAAATCAATGCCAGCATGCAGTAAGTAAAATTGTGCAAGTAATTGCGGATATTTTGTAATCTTATGTCAAACATGTAATTCCTCCCCATTTACTGGTTTCCTTGACATCTTGCTTGACAAATTGATTTAATATGAAAGAACATTCCCACCCACCCCACCCCACCATCTTAAAGAACTGCTACTGCCTGAGGCCTGGTCAGCAGATATGGCCACTGTGGGGACTTGGGTTCACTCTGAAGTGAAGTCCAGAAAGCTATAATTGACTTATGTGATTCATGTCCACCTGGTTCACATCACAGACTGACTTTACAACATTAAATGTTAGTCATGGGTGGAACACATGGCTACTTTAGTGAACTAGTTCCTGTTTCCTATTAGCATTGCTGACATTATGGCAATGAGAAAATGTGTATTCCTTCCCTATAATCTAAGAAAAACTACATTTATATCTCAGGAGGCTCCCAGTCACATTCATTTTTTAAAATTCCACATGAATACTGTAGATATTACTTGGAATCGAAGTGAGTGGTGATGATTTCCAAGTCAGTATGTCCAGAAATAGGCTACTTGCTTGCCTCTGTGCTGAAGCCTTGCCACTGCTGAGTAAAAACATTCTTATTGCATCAGGCTTTTACAAATTGACTGAGGTGGGCTTTTAATGGTGTGCTGTGCTGTTTTGTTGGGCTTTAGATAGTTCTTTAATGAATTTTAATGGATATGACTTTGTGGATGTGCGTATGTGCCTTCAAGTTGCCTGCCAACTTATGGCATCCTCATGAATTTCATAGGGATTTCTTGATCAAAGCATATGCAGAAGTGGTTTTGCCAGTTGTTGACCTTGCTTAGTTTCCAATATCAGATGGGATCTGTGCCTTATGGATTATTTTTTTTAATTTTTTTAATTAAAATTTTAACAAATAAAATACATATCTATAAACATAGCATTATTCATAAAAAAGACAGTAATAGAGTCTAAAGTATTGTCTGATTCTTCCTCTATCCCTACCTAGGTTAATTTGTTATTTTGAATTACGGTATATTTGTACTTCTAGACCAAAGATGCTATTTCCATTTTTGCTCCTGGAACATGCATGTGACTAAGTAATTTTTTGTTTCGACCATTATCTGTATCCTTACTTAGTATTGCTTTTATGTATGTATGTGTATGTGTGTATATATGTGCATGTGCGTGTGCGTGTGTGTGTGTGTGCGTGTGCGTGTGTGTGTGTGTTCTCAGTTGTATTTAGATGTTGTCCTCATTATTTGAAAGAACTTTTTCTATCTCTATGATTTTGGTAACCACTAGATGTTGATTATTGATTTTGTTTTTTTCTGAGATAACTGTGAAGGGGCTCCCATTCATTATTAACTTTGCCATCTGTCCGCCCTTTTAATTTTTGCATCAGAATATCTGCCAATTTTATTTCTAGAAAGTTTTCTAACCACTGATCTGTCTTGGGAGTCTCTTCATTTTTCCACATTTTTGCATATTCAATTCGAGCCGATATTACCAAATACAAGAGGATCCTCCAGTATTTCTTCTAGCTATTGCTATCAATCCCTTGTAGAATATTTAGTAGGTAAATTTCTGGAGATGTTGCAAAATCAGTTTGGAAGATTTCTAGGATTATTTTATGCACTCTAAACCAGTAATCTTTTGCTTTTTGGCAACTCCACCATAGGTGGTAAAATGTTCCTGTTTCTATATGACACTTCCAGCATTCTCCTGTTCCTGACTTGTAAATTGTTTTTAATTTACTGGGTGTCATATACTATCTGTGAAATACTTTGAAGTAGTTCTCTTAAAGATTTTGCGCTGCAGTGAATTTCTGAGTCATCTTCCAGCTTGTTTCCCAATGATCTAGCTGGACGGGGTGTCCAATATTTCGAGCCCTTTTTATTGCAATGGTCTTAATTGTGTCTTTTTCTCTTTCACTGAGTAGCAGAATCTTGTATATGGATTATTTGTGTGTTTTTTTTAAAAAAACTTTTATATTTATACTCTTCTCACTGAAGTTTTTGTCTAGTTTTTAATCTGCATTGCTTTTAATAAACTGTAAGCCACGATTGAGAAAAATGTTTCTAAACTCTGGTAGTGGCTGAGGGTGGAGGCTTGACAACCTGCTATGGTTAATGAGATTATCACATCCACTCCCTCATGCCTATTTACAAGTGCATAGATCTAGAATCAATCCATTATGGATCTTCACTTTTCTTTCTTTCACAGTCCTGGGTATCAGTTTGTAAGCCCCTTTGGGGTCCTCCAGATAGGGTAAACATATTGGGAGGTTATCATATTTCTGCCTATAGTTCTTGCTTTTTCAAAAAGAATATTTTGATTTTTGATTTTTTTTCTGAATACCAAAACAGTGGGTATTTTGGCATCCTGTTGGGAAGTTACATCACTATGTACTGACTAAGAATCATATGAAGTTGAATTGCACCATTGTGCAACATTTGTATTCTCAGGAGAGGAGCAGAGACATACACCAACAGGACCATTGCATAAATGGAGCCAGAAGCATGGCTTTTGTGCAATGTGTCCTGATGCACAGTGTGTCCTGACATGCAATGTGTCCCAATGCTCAGTGTATCCCAATGGATAACATGCCCAATGTGTACATTAGGAGCCCCTGTTGTGCAACAAGATAGCTTGCACTGTGCCCCATTGTACATCATTGCAATTCACTAGGAGGAATCCTTGGAGAGGTGAGAGCTACCATATGTGTGCTAGAGCCTTGCCCTTCCTGGTTATTAAACAGGCCAGAGGAGGACTAGCTGAGTGAGTGAAGGGGTAGTCAGTGCCTCCTCACAATAAGGCAGAGTTCCAGCTTGCTTAAAGGGGGCAGTTATGAGGCCTATGTTGAAAAAGCCCCTCACTGGATCCCACCATCCTAGATAATTATCAACCTGTGTCTGGCATATCTTTTTTGGACAAGGTATTGGGGTAAGCGGTGGCCTTCCAGCTCCAGGGGTTTCTGGATGAAATGGATTATCTAGATCCATTGCAATCTGGTTTCAGACAGGGCCATGGGACAGAGACAGCTTTGGTTGCCTTGGTGGATGACCTATCTAGGGAACTAGACAGGGGGAATGTGCCCCTGTTGGTTCTGCTGCACCTCTCAATGGCTTTTTTTACCATTCATTATGGTATTCCTCTGTGCCACATCACTGGGATGGGACTTGCAGGCACTGTTCTACAGACCTCTGTTGCTTCTTGGAGAGGCAAATCCAGAAGGTAGTTCTGGAGACTCCTGCTCAACTCCCTGGCTATTGGCTTGGGGGGTCCACAAGGGTTCTGTTTTGTTCCCCATGCTATTTAACATGAAACTTCTGGAACAGATCATCTGGAGATTTGGGATGTGGTGCTATCAATATACAGGTGACACTCTACTACTCCTTTCTACCCTAATTGAATGAGGCTGTCTTGGTTCTAAACCAGTGCCTGTGATCAGCAATGGACTGGATGAGGGCAAATAGATTAAAATTAATGCAGATGAGACAGTGCTTCTGGTCAGTTAAACATCAGATCAGGGAACAGAGATTTTCAGCCTGTGTTAAATGGGATTACACTCCCTCTGAAATTACAGGTTCACAGTTTGGGTGTTCTCTTGGACTCAGTTTTGAACCTGGAGGCCCCAGGTTTTGCACATTTAAAGCCTGTACACCTACTGTGCCTGTTCCTTGAGACATCAGATCCGGCCATGGTGGCAAATGCCTTAGTTATATCCCATTTGGACTACTATAGCACACTTTACTTGGTGCTGCCTTTGAAGAATGTTGGGAAACTTCAGTTGGTCCAAAGAGCTGCAGTCACACTGTTAACTGGGGCAGGTTACGGAGACCACACTATGCCCCTGCTAAAACAGCTCCACAGGTTCCCAGTTTGTTTCTGGTCACAATTCAAAGTGCTGGTTATACAAAATACAGCTCATGTGCAAGCTATGTGGCAGCTTGTTTCTCTCTGTATGAGCCAGCCCTGGTCCTGTGATCATTATCATCAGGAACGGGCTTTCTCTCACCACCATCACAAGCACAGTTAGTGGGGATGAGAGAGAAGGCCTTCTTGGTGGCTGCTCCCAGACTCTAGACTTCCCTTTCTAGAGAGGCTAGCATGGCTCCCTCCTTGTTGTCCTTCTGCCAGTAGGCTAAAACCTTTTCATTCCAACAGGCTGTTAAAAGAGAAAGTCTTTAAAGAATAGACTAGTGGGTGCTATATTGTTTCAACTAAACTGTTTTAAATAGCTTTTAATCTTTTCTTTAATTGCATTTCATTATTTAACTTCAGGTTTGAATTGCTTTAATACTGTGAATAATTTAATTCCATCTTAATGTTAATTTTTTTATTTTGTAAAAAAAGTGTAGTGTGGTTTTAAATTGTGAGCCACTTTGAGTCCCAGTTTTGGGAACAGAGTGGAGTACTACTGCTGCTGCTACTAATAGGATGGTTGTACATTGTGTCAGTGATGGAGCTCCATCTTCCTAAAACTACGCTTTTTAGCTTCTCATGAAAGATTTCAGCCATCATTTCTCTTGTTCTGGTCTACTTGCTGGCAATTCTCTGCACCAATTGCCACATTTTATTCCCACCCTTCCATTGGGTTCTTTTTAATTCTAAGATAATTTGGAGCAAAAAAATATGCTTCAATCCTTTCTCTTTTTATTTATTTATTTATTTTTATTAGAGTTATAGTGTATCAGTGGATCTGTGAAATGGCACTTTTGTACTATAGCATTATAACTTAGACAAGAAAAATTTGCTACCACAACAAAATATGCTCCCCTATTAAAAATGCTTAGGAAGATCTAGGGTAGATCAAACACCACCACTGCCACAAATAATGGAACAAGTGGTTATGAAGACAACAATAATGGGCTAAACCCAGCAAACCCCTTAATTGTGTGAAGGTGGACTTCACTGGACCAGTTTTGAAGAGCCTTTTCACTCCCTTTTTAAAAGGGAAATATAATGAAAGTCTTGCCATGAGACCAAATGAGTCTGAAGGAGACCTTCTGAGAATGCCTCCTGGAAACAAGACAACTAATAATAAATGCACTTGACATTTATTTTGTACCATTCAGATATTTTTAAATAACTGCCTCAGTGCTAACTAGCTAATCCAATTATTTTCCATACTAATTAAGCTAATTACTTTCCATATCAGTGAAGTTGCAATTGTCTCTGCTATATTGAAAATACTCCCAATATAAGCCCAAGCATAGTTTAGAAGAGGTGGGTAGCCCAGTTTTAAAAAATCCCAATTGTTTAAGCCTGACAGGTAACAGTAGTTCAGCCTTTTGACAGTCGCCAGAGTATTCGTTTTACTCTACTGAATGTGAAGGTGTATCTTTTTAAAATCCATTTGCTCCTCAGTGTTATTTGGATCATCAGAGTGACTAATTAATGTTTCCACACACTAATGGAGAAAGCAATCTACAGATCATTAAATATGTTAATTAACTTAGGCACATGCTACTTTCGTGCCCCTGCAGTCGCCTAAGGCATGTAACAATTCCTTCTAGACAAGGAAGTTGCCAGACCAGTGTTCAACCTGCCCTGTGGCACATATGTCTATGAGGGTGCGCAGGAAGACTTGTAAATATTTATGGTACTTATCTATACTGATGCCAAGGAGAGTTGGTACAGCACAGTGACTAATAGCATGATTAACAGTACGAGCTGGGAGTCACTGGCTCAAATTTTGACTCAGCTGTGTATTTATTAGATGGCCTTAGGGCTGGTCACTGCTCTCTCTTAGAAAATGCAAGGATAATTATACTGATCTACTTTGCAAGTTTGTTGTAAGCCTTTTGAAACCATGCTTGTGTACAAGCACTTTAAACAAATGGGTCTTTAGCCAGTAGGATATGAGTGGTACAAAGCAGGGTCATATCCCAGAAGAGTACTCAGGCTACATCATTTTTTTTTAAAATTCGTAGACAGGAAAAAGAATAACAAAGAGAAGAAGAAAAAAACAGAAAGAAAGAGAAAAACAGAAAAAATAAGAGACATAGAGGATCTTTTAAAAAATGCCTCCTATATTGGAGGTTGTTGCATACTTAGGGCCTTACACTGCACTGTTACAGTGCTATTATTCTACTTAACTGCCATGGCAATATTGCATTGAATCATGGGATCTGCAGTTTAGGGAGTGGCATTTAGAATTCTCAGCCAGAGAGCACCAGTGCTTTATCAAACTACAAATCCCAGAATTCCAAAGGGTGCAGCCAAGGCAGTTAAAGAATAATAATAGCACTATAACTATGTAGTGGAATAGGAACTGCAGAAGCAGAATTAAAATAGACTTAACTGGAAAAAAATGGGACTTTTTCCCATTGGTGCATTGATTTATTAGTTACATCTATAACCCACGTTGCATCAGGTTAGCAATCCTTCTCTCCAGTTTATCTCCACAACAACCCAGTGAGGTAGAACAGGACAGACTGACCACCTAAACCTTCTGAGTTTCAGTCCAGTACTCAAACCACTACGTCAAACTGGCTCTTTGGACTGCATACATATCTCATGGACTGTGCAAGTGTTGGCTGAGGGATGTTGTAAAAAATACCATACAAGGGGCAAATGTTGGGCTGGTTTACGAGTAAAACAAATACAAACAACTAAAATGACCATCAGAAATGAATAAATCACAACAGAGAACAACCTCCAGTCAATGTTTCCAAAAGATTTCCCACCTGCAGGTTTCAAACCCAAGCTTGTATGCCTTGTTCATCTGGTCCCACGTTGGGATAGTGCTGTTGAGAGCTTTGCAGAGCGCCACGGCATCTTCTCTTGTGAGGCTGTAGCGATGATTTTTCTCAACATGGAAAACCCCTGCATATCTGCAACTTACATTCAAACCTGTTATTGAAGAAGAGCAAAGGAAAAATAATATAATGAGCCTGCTTCTTCTAATGCTGTATTGAACACCATT
The DNA here is from genome assembly GCA_948472985.1 of Iguana delicatissima. Classification (NCBI taxonomy): domain Eukaryota; kingdom Metazoa; phylum Chordata; class Lepidosauria; order Squamata; family Iguanidae; genus Iguana; species Iguana delicatissima. The sequence continues at coordinate 717,966 of CAOKZL010000023.1, forward strand.
TCAGATGTTTAGATGTATCAAAACCTTAATAAGGTTAGGGAAATCGCTGAAACTTTTTTTTTAAATAAATAGAATTTAAAGCAAAATTTACGAGGAGTCTGTATCAAGATCGTAGACTAAAGCCGAACTCTATGTCCGCAAAGTGGTGAGCCGCACTGCGGAACAGGCTCTTGAAAACTGGAAACTGTTCAGTTTATAAGTGAAATGTTCCAAGGTTTACAATGGCTGATAGCTCCCAGAGGTCCTTTCACCCCTCACAATTATAGCACTATCTAATCTAATTGCCATGGTTGAATCCTGTGGAATTCTAGAATTTGTAGTTTGTTGAGGTGGTGGAGCTCTCTAGATGATCGTTCTATTTTCCGCTTCCTAAACTGCAAATCCAGATTCCATAGCGTGAAAGCATGGCAATTAAAGTGGAATCACAGCATTATAATTGTGCTACAGCACTATAAATATGCATTGTGTGAAAGGACCCCATGTCAGCAGGGCAGTGAATTTACGCTGGAGTTTAGTCCACACTTTAAAGGCAGTTTCCAAAATGCTGAACCCTACACTTTAAATAGATTCAGAGCAATGGACAGCATCTTTAATATTCTGACTAAAATGTAGAATATATATCTTCTCCATAATCCATACCCATACCACAATAATCACTATGAGTTTCTCTCAGTACTAGCTTTCATTCATACTGTACTGTGCCTCAGGGAGGGGAAGGTAACAGAACATCTCGCAAAAGGTGAAGAAAGGCTATAGATCAGTGGGTTCATTCTAGAGATGTTAATTCCATTGATGGGAGTGTCTTGCTCTCTAAATGCTCCCACCTAGTGGAAAGAGCATAGGGGCAATCTCTGTCCATCTCCAACTCTTCCAAGGTTACCCCCTCCACGAGGTCCCTCAGTTGTTAGGTGACAGCTTCCCAGGGAGAAGGGAGAAAGGAGAAATGAGCAATGGTCAAAACCTCCCTGTGTCCCTAAGCAGAAAATGTGCATGAGACTAAGAGCCTCCAGCTGACACAAGGAAATGAATCAAGATCATGCCCGTATTTCAGCATAGTAGCAGTTGGGAATTTCTTGCCTAGCTCACTCAAGTTTTTGTTGTTGTTGTTGTTGTTGTTGTTGCTTCTGCTTCTAAGGAAAAACTGGCCTTGTAGAATGCAGGGGAACAGAGATTCATTGCTTTTCTATTTGCACTACATTGGGCAGTAGATTGGCTACAAAGGTCAGCCAAAAGGGTAGAAGGCTTGGAAACCACACCATATGAGGAATGGCTTAAAGAGCTGGGTATGTTTAGCCTGGAGAAGAGAAGGTTAAAAGGGAACATGATAGCTATTTTTATTTTTTATTTTTTTATTTATCTTTATCATATATACAAATACAGCAAAAGCCACTAAAGAAAAAAACATATACAAAACAAATCAATACATACACATTACTGACAAAGAAGAAAACAAAAAACACAAGCAATAACAATAGCAATGATATATAAACATACAACCATAACATACATTCCTATTAGAAAAGGGAAAAAGAGACTTCCCCCTATGATGAGGCTTCAACCTTGCTTAATTAAAAAAGAGAAGAAATAACATGTTAAGAATTTTTAAGACAGAAATATGAACAGTAATAACAACATTAACAATATTAATAGTTGAGCTGATAATTACTAGGATAGTTAGTCCTAGTCTTGTAATTATTATTATTTATAGTAATTTTCATTATTTATATTATATAGAATAGTAATAACATCTCATTCCCATTTATCAAAAACTCATCAACCACGAACATTTTTTAAGGATGCACGTTTTCCCCTTCTTTTCACCCAGTATGTGAACATCCAGAAAAGTTAGGCAGATCATTATATCATTATGCACAGATATTTATAATATACAAAATATAGTGTTCATTAATTCATTAGTCTCCATCTATGTTTAAATATTTGAAGGGGTGTCATGTAGAGGATGGAGCAAGTCTGTTTTCTCCTGCTCCAGAGACTAGGACATGGAGAAATGGCTTCAAACTTCAGGAAAAGAGATTCCACCTAAACAACAGGAAGAACTAAGAGCAGTTCAACAGTGGAATGCACTGCATTGGAGTGTAGTGGAGTCTCCTTCTTTGGAGGTTTTTAAACAGAGACTGGATGGCCATCTGTCAGGAATGCTTCGATGACGTATTCCTGCATGGCAGGGGGCTGGACTCAGTGGCTCTTGTAGTCTCTTCCAACTCTACAGTTCAATGATTCTATAATTCTACTAGCATTAAAGAATAATCCACATGCCAAGTGTGCAGATGTCCACAACTTTTGTTAATCTTTCCTCGAATACTGTGACATCTTTCCATCTAAGCTATGGGTCTCATAAAGCAATTATATTATGAATGAAAGGAAGATAGGCTTCTCCCTGCCTCCAAGGACCTCCAAGGATAGAGCAAGCCTGTTTTCTGCTGCTCCAGAGACTAGGACATGGAGAAATGGATTCAAACTTCAGGAAAAGAGATTCCATCCAAACATTAGGAAGAACTAAGAGCAGTTTAACAGTGGAATCGCCTTGGAGTGTGGTGGACGCTCCTTCTTTGGAGGTTTTTAAACAGAGGCTGGACGGCTGCATGGTTCAGCTCTTAGTATGACTGTAGTCCTGCACACTCAGTCACATGATGGAATTCCATTGCAGCCAGTTAGCAGGACATCTGAGCAAGACTACTTTTAAAAAGAGGTAATTTGGGGTCTTCTGCTGTCCATTGCAATCAACGGGGATCTCTGAATTTTTAAGTTTAATCATACTGTACTAATTGTATTATGATTGTTAACAATGATTATTGCTATTATTATTATTAATAATTATTATTTTACTTTGGTATGCCTCTTATGAGATCAAAGTGGCTCTCCTCTTTCGCACTTTATCAGCACAGCAATTACAACTATATGAGGTAGGTCAGGCTAAGAGACGAAGTGACTGGCCCAATGTTACCCAGTGACTTTTATGGGGACTTGAACCCAAAGCTGATAAGTCCCAGTCTATCGCCATAACCGCTAGATTAGATTGGCTTATATTTCCAATTGCATTTTGTCACAACCATAGGTATATTAGCCTACGGGAATAATATTCGAAAATATTCAAAAACTGTTAAAGAAAACCCATGTTTTTCAAGTGTCAACAAACCCTGACAAAAAGAAAGCTGGCCTTCACAGCTTTATTCTGTGAAAAATTTGCTTGGCATTGCTTTAGATAGAAAACAGTTATTTTTTTGCACAGGAAACAGAATTTTCTGCATAGAAAAAGCTGTTTCTTGCACAGAAAATGCTGCAGTTGGGGAGTTATCTGTGCACAAATTTCTGCATGAAAGATTAGTGAAGAACTACATCCCTAGTTAGCTTGGATAGAAAGGAGTATCTGGACTCCTTAACAAAGACTACCTTCAGTGAAGAGAAAGATATACTGTATCTTAGAAAACAGTATTTAATAGGGAGAGGAAAAGACAGGATTTGCTACACTGCCTACACGCCTAAAGGAAAAAGAAAGAGCTGTGTGAGAAGAACTAAAGCCTAGTTTCAGCATGCTGATCAACTGACAAAAAAGCAATAGAGCATACAAGACAGAAAGAACACTCTAGAGCGTGAATACCTCTCGTGTTTGTGTGCACGCTGTTACCAACATTAGCAAGGTTGCACAGACCTTCACATCAGGCAAGGTGGCCTTAGTCCAAAAAGCCAGTTTGCAAATGTTTAAAACAAATAAACAAATGAGGAAATCCCTGTGACATATCACAGACAAGACAGATTTGGCAATGGGGATGTTATACCAAAGACGAAGGCTTGTTTCCTTCCAACCCTTCCTCTTTCTGCCTTTCCTTTCCATTACAGATCTTTTGGTAATGGCAGCTGGGGATTCCTTGCCAGTAGGATCATTAATCAACTCTGGATTTTAATCTGAACTTTAAAGGAGCTTTCCAAGGTGCTGGATTTTATTCTTATTATCCTGTCTTTTTCCCCAATTTGGGCTTAAGAAAAGTTATATACAGCTTTTATTTTTTTAAAAAAATACATCATGCAATAGTTTAAAATATAATTAAACTATCAATATAGTTAAAAGTAATGAAAAACAAACTATTAAAAGGGGGAAAAAATTAAACAACACAACACATGAAAGGCTCTTTACCCTTGAGCAGTCAGTTCTCAAACGCCAGATGAAACAAAAAGGTCTTCATCTGTCTATGAAAAGATGGCAAGGAGAGCACCAGTCTAACATCTCTAAGAAGGAGATTCTAGATTTGGGGAACAGCCACTGAGAAGGCCCTCTCAAGTGTTCCCACCAGATAGTATCACCAGAGTGAAGATGGGAGAAGCTTCATCTCTTCAATGGTTGTAAGGAAGAGGGAAATTCAACAGATGTTGCTTGTCACACAGCCAGATAACAAGCAATACCACAAATACTCCCTTTTTCTATGCAACCATTAAAAGCACAAGAACCCTTTCACATGTTCACGCTGGCAACTCTGCCCTCAGATGTACCTGTCAAGGTGGCAGGACAGACAAAGGGGCCCCCTGGAAGCTCCCAAGAAATGGGCAGGTTCATATAGCAAGATGCAATTTTCAAAATCTGGGAGTCAACCTATTTGGGGAATAAGGTTCAGCAACTCCTGTTGTGCTTCTTAAAGTTTGGACTAAAACCCGCAGCAGATTCTCTGCCCTACTGCTATGAGAGGCTTTATCTAAGGAAGGAGGGCACTTATTGTTCCAATCTTTACTGACAAGTGTTTGTTGTATTATTCATTCTGTCAAGCCCTCAGTATCACTATTAAAGGCCTTACCCCAGCACTGGCATTATTTCAAATTACACTTTTGCATCTGAAAATAAAATAAAACAAAACCTACATTAGGAAAATAAAGTTGTCATGCTAGGCTCTTGCCACCCTACTAGATACACTTCCTTCCTGACAATGAAGCTAGATGAAGAGGCAGCAGAAGAAAAAAAATAATAAAGAAAAGGGAAATGAGTTACTGATTAGAAAGACAGCTCTGTGCCATTCATTAACCACAGCTTGATCAACAACAAGAAGTGAAACATTTAACAGGATAGAACATCAACTGCTTCTGCTCACAGACCAGGCTGCTTTTAGAAACCACGTAAAGAAGGCCTCACCAGCTGAGAGATCTGGCTGGATAACGTAGGCGTTTGACATCTGCTAGCACTTCTTCTGAAGCACTTTCTAGCCTTTGGCTTTGTTACACTCTGAGTACATAACATGACAAAAAGCACATCTGAAACTGACTACTACACAGAGATTTGTTAAAAGGGGATACTTTTTAGATCGTAACAGCCTTTTGTTGCTGTTGTTTGACACACAAATCAACAGGCAAGCAACTGGCTTTAGCAGAAAATAGGTTTATGAAGACAAGCAGTTGTAAAACTAAGATAGATGTGCTTCAACATAGATCAATATTCCTACTTCCCATGTGTCTGTACAAGATGGGCTTTCACAGAGGCAGGGAAAGTTACTTTTTGGTTACAATGACTCTGCTGTCTGAGTGAACAGCCAGAATGGAAATGCAGTTCCCTAATCTCTTGATTAAAAATAGGTTGGTTGGTTGGCTGGTTGGTTGGTTGGTTGGTTGGTTGGTTGGAGACCAGAACATTCTGTGAGTTATTTTTTAAGGCTGTGCTATCACTAGAGACAGTTTGAGAGAAAACACGGTGTAGTGCTTTGAGTGGGACACTATGGTTTGAGTCCCTGCTCAATCATGGAAACTCACTGGGTAACTTGGGCCAAGTCATACTGTCTTGGCTTCAGAGAAAGGCAGTGGCAAACTCCTCTGAATAAAGCTTGCCAAGAAAACCCCATGATAGAGTCTCTGTAAGTTGGAGCTGACTTGAAGGCACATAAAAGAAAAAAAGGTTCAGTCTAGTTAGTACAGATTTTCAAGCCAGCCTCATAAACTCTCCTGAATTTTTAGAACTGCATCTGCCCATTCTTAATCTGTCTCCATTTAATGAAGCAGAGAGAACAGTGTTAGAATAATTCAAAATCATGCTGCCTCTTGCCTCTTCAGGCCTTACATTAAGTAATTCCTTTCAGCGCTATTGTTTAATTAACTATAAACACTAAATTAATATTGACATTTGAAAATATTCCATTAGTCATTCTTTCCAAAGTAGAGCTTGCTTGCCATATAAAAATGACAACAGCTGCTACTGTGGGAGGTATGAGCTTCTTATGTACATCCCATTATAAACCCATGTACCTCGCTTGGAGGATGGTCCCCAAAGTGCACAGGGGCATTTTAAGCAGAATAAAATCAAATAATAAATGTATTAAAACAGGTTGGTTGGATACTTTTAGGTATGATGGTGAGCATACATGGCTCCCAGACCTGGGATTATTTGTCCACTGTTGCTTGAAAACAGAGGTAGGCAATTGCAGAAAGCTAAAGGGACTGCATTTGTTACCCAAAAGCCCTTGGAGACCTGCATTCTGCACTTCACCTTCACTAAATAAATAAATAAATAAATAAATAAATAAATAAATAACTATTGCTCCTCTAGGGTGAATATTTTTCGACCCCCTGGGCCAAATTAGGCCCAGGAGAAGCCCTTTTTTAAAAACAGGAAGTGAGCTGAAGTCACTTTCTACTTCAAAAAAGGTTTCTCTTGGACGCACCTTGGCCTGGAGAGCAAAGAATGTGGTGAAAATGTGGAGGATGTTTGAGAGCATTTGGGTATAAAAAGAAATATTGGGCTACAAAAACATACTTGGAGAGCTCAAATGGCTTATGGGTTGCACTTTGCCCACTCCTGCTCTACCAAAATTTTAGTTTGCACCCTCATCTTTGTTGGAAACAGCTTGAGGAGTAAAATAAGTTTGCAGAAGGAGTAAAAGTCCTCTAAGCTCTACTATTTCTGAACTAATTCCTGACAGATGTAGAGCATGACAAAACATGCACATACGTTTGGAACAATGCAAGAAGCACAGCAAGTTCTGCCTCTAATTTTTGATCAAGACTCTATATTTACTCCATATGTGCATAAATACTTGCAGTGGAATTTCTAATGCATAGACATTCCTTTCTGTCATTTGTTTGCCTTTGGCCATGGCTGTAGTTTTATGCAACCCAACTATACATCTTATCAAATTCCCTGAGAATTCCTTCAGACTAAACACACACAGCTGGCAAAAGTGTCCCCTCATGGTCCCAGAGAGCTAGTAAGTAGTAGTGATAGAAAAAGTGATCCCAGCACTCCGCTTACAACCACAAAAATACCATGTAACTTTAGATCTAATTCTAGTCAGATAGCATGAATAAATAAATACAGAAATTGGAAAGGATGCTTTGGAAATGGTTTTCCATCTTCTAGTTTTTCTGAAAGAAAAGAAGCATGTTTGAAGTGAATGTAGTTTGTGTTCATTAAGGAAAAAAAAATCACATTACATTGTTGCTGTTGTTGTATATCTTCAAGTCATTTCTGACTTACGGTGAACCTAAAGCGAACCTATCATGGGGTTTTCTGGGGCTGAGAAGGTGTAACGTTCCCAAGGTCACCCAGTGGGCTTCCACATCTAAGCAGGGAATCAAATCAAGTCATAATCCAATGCTCAGACCACTACACCACACTGACTAACTTATATTACATTATCTCTGTTCAGAACTTTGACTCCAGTCTACCAGAGATATTATTGTTACAACTGATCAATGTAATCAGTGGAGATTTATTTTTTATTATTTAATAAATGTTTGCTTATTGCATCTGATGCCACCAAGGGTCAGCAGATGTCCTGCAGCAATCTTTCATGCAGTGTGTTTAGGCTGAAGTCAAAAGACTTCTTTTTTGAACAACAGCCAAACACAGTGCCAATCTAGGAAAGCTATAGATTAGGGACTCAGATTATAAAGAGCCTCTAGTACAAATACATATATACAATAATCCATGCCATATTATTTCCTATTTCTATGTATAGTTATGAAAACTGGACAGTGGAAACAGGATAAGCTCAAAGCATGTGAAATGTGGTGCCAGAGAGAGTCATACATACAGCTGGGCTGCCAAAAATACAAATAAATGAGTCTAAGAACAAATAAAGCCTGACCTCTTCCTAGAACCAGAATTATCAAACTAAGACTGTTGTACTTTGAATATCATGAGAAGACATGATTCATTAGAAGAAAAACAACGCTTAGCAAGGTAGAAAGTAGTAGGAAAATGGACAGATTCTGTTACAAGACTTAACCAATGAAGTCACAGCCCCGAGTTTGCAAGACCTGAGTAGGTCTATTGGTGAATGAAGCTTTGAGAAGTCTCTCATTCATAAGGTCATTGTAAATCAAAGCCAGCTTGCTGGCAAATACCAATAATAACTATGCACACTCTGAGTTCATGCTGTGTAGCCTTTTAAAGTTCACACACACACACCAGTTATCAAGAGGACCGGTGGGAAGGAGAAGAGTTGAGAACTTCTCTAACAGGGTGAGAAAAAGTACTCAGAGAGTAAGCAGTAGTCACAGCAAGAATATTTTTTAAAAAGCTGCAAAACAAACAAACAAAATGAGCAATGCATCTTGGAAAATCAGTCATAGTTACTTTTTCAGTTTCTGAGGAGTAAGAAATTTCAAACATGAGAAGTAGGGAGCGACTCTTCCAACCCCACCAATTTCACTGGTGTTGTTGTGTGCCTTCAAGTCATTTCTGGCTTATGGCAATCCTAAAGTGACCCTATCACAGGGTTTTCCAGAGCTCAGTGGGTTTCCATGGTGAAACAGGAATTGAACTCTGGTCTCCAGGATCGCAGTTCAATACTCAAACCACTACACCACACTGGTTCTTCACTAGTGTTACTAATCCTTGAAAAACCATTGACTGGTGTTCCAAAGCGCTGGTTAAATTCCATTTGCATTAAGATTGGAACTGAGCCTTAGCAATTTTCTTTTTGCTCTGTCCTTCATAGCTGGCAGGCAGTAGCACGGCAGCATTATTTTACTGAGAGCATGTGATGTTCCACAGCTGAAAGCCAATATTGTTTAATAATGGCTTCTAAGAGAGGCAAAACTTGCATAACATACTGTAATTGTCCTAATCATTAATCTCACCCAGACCATGAGACTTTAGTGATTCAATGTGAAGTCATGAAACATGCCCCTGAGCATGTTTCAGATTTAAATGAGAGTGGAAATATTTAACCCACAAGCACAAGCTGCCTTCTCATCCTAGCCTTTCTTGTCTTTTTTTTCTTATCCTCTCCACATTGGATGCAGTACTCTTCTGCAGCAAAGTTCCCATAAGACCTCTCCTGGTCAGCTGAGCCAGCCCCATGCCTGATGAACTGAGGGAGGAAAGGGAATTGGACCAAGCTATTCCCCTGCAGAAAGTAATGTCATCACCATTGCTTGCCATGTAGTGATGGGGACAACATAGACTGAGTTGTTTCTGAGTTTTCTGTGACAAAATCTGAGGCCTAGGGTATGGCCCTGGTAATGCTGTTAAGCATTATGCATTAAGCTATGTGTGAAGCTGCCTTTCAAGAGGGTTCAGAATCTACAGCTGGTCCAAACAGCCTCAGCCAGATTGTCAACTGGGGTTGGATACAGGGATCATACAATTCCTCTGTTGCAACAGCTCCACTAGCAGCCGGTCTGTTGCCAGGTCTGATGACCTTTAAAGCCCTACGTGGCTCAGGTTCAGGTTATTTGAAGGACTGTATTTTTCCCTAGGAACCAGCCTGGGCTGCAAGATCTGCTGGGGAGGCCTGTCTCTCTATCCTACCCCACAGAAACATCTGATGGGAACACAGGAGAGGGCCTTCTCAGTGGCTGCCCCCAGGCTCTGGAACTCCTTTCCCAGAGAAGTCAGACTGGCACACACACTCCTACTTTCTTTCTGCAGTCAAGTAAAGACATTTTTATTTCAACAGTTGTTCAATGTATGATACACATAGCCTGTCTGATAGAATGTGCTGGATACTGTTAATTGTGTTACTGATATGTATGGGTGTGTGAGGTTTTAATTATGCATTTTAACTTTCTTTTACTTCTCTTTGACTGTTTAATTATGTTTTAACTTCTGTATTCTGTGGTTTTTAACTATGTCTTTTTAACTGAGTCCCAATCTAAGTCCCAGCCTGAGAAAAAAGTGTGATATAAATAATGATAAGGAGGAGGAAGAGGAGCAGAATTTCATCACAGAGAGAGAACAAGGATGATATAGTGGTTTGAATGTTGGACTATGAATGGAGACCAGGGTTCGAATCTCTGTTCAACCGTGGAAAGCTCCTGGATGATCTTGGGCAAGTCACATTCTCTCAGCCTCAGAGGAAGGCAAATATAATTATAATGCTATAATCTTAATATAATCATATATAATCAAATATAATCATAATACTATAATCATTTATTTGAAAAATAATTCTCAAACATTCTGTGCATCTGGAACCCAGTTTCTATGACCATGCTGATCTCTTGAGAACAAACCTTACTTTCAATTATTCCTCTAATAATCTTTCTAATAATTTTCTCCAAAAAGGAAATTCTTTTGTTCTGCTCACTTTGTGTTCATACATCTGAGGGAAACTATTGTGAGTAGAAGACAGGAAGAGGTGGACACGAAATGGTGGGCCACCAGCTATCACACCCTTTGTATGAAAAATTCCTCTCTTCTGCCTGCAATAGCAGATTGAGCAATACCACTTCTGGCAGAACCAATATGTAATTAGACCTTTGTTTCTACCTCACCTTCTTCAGTCCTGTATATATACAGAGAAATAAAAGTTTGAAAGAGATAACTTAGAAGGGGAAAAATAGCTGCTGGTATCAAACAGCCCGACTCAAGAAACCTCATTTTTTCCCACATTGGTCCTCTATCTAGAAATATGTCTTCCAAAACAATTCTTTTTGAATAGAGAAATGGATTGCTAAAGCATTTCTCTACCTGCAGCTGCTTAATCACAAATATTGCTTAATAATTTCTCTATCTGTCACTATCTTGATAAAGACTGTGTTTGATGCATTTGAATCTTTAGCGCGTGACTGTCCATGTAAAACAAAACAAAGTATGGCCTTCTGCTTTGTTTTATAGAAAGCACAGAGAACATGTGGCCCTAAGGCTCTTTTTCTGGGCCTCAGCTATTCCTTGTGACCCTTGGCCAGGAAAAAAGATGCAATAAAATATGCAGTTTTTAACTCCTGGATACTTGAAAGAGTCATGGTTTTATAATTAAGAAGGAATAATGTCTTTGTATTCCTTCCCCTGCATCAACACCCACTCCCAAAACAAAACCAGATGTGACTTCTGCAGACTTTCAGTTTTTGTTTTTAATTTTTCTAGGATTGGCAGTTTAGGGAGATGCATTTAGATTTCTAAGACAGAGAGTTCCAGCATTTCACCAGATTACACACCCTGGGATTCCACAGGATAAAACCATGGCAGTTAAAGTGGAATATGGCACTATAACTGTGTAGTGTGAATGGGTCCCTGAAGACAGATCTTTAATCCACCCTATATTTTCTTCATCTGGCCACTCTGTTCTGTTGCTCCCGCACACCTGGTTGTCAGCTTTTTTGTCTCACTGGCACCATTTCTGCATGACAACACTCTCCCATGTCATCCCATTGCAATCCCAGCAGCACCTCTGCTGGGATGCGGGCGTGTTCCCAACACTCCCCTCCTCACCCGGCTGGCTACCTGTGGAAGGGGACATGAGGAACACACTCCTTCCTTCTGCACTGCAGCTGGCCTTCTTCCCATGCTGCACTGGGGAAGAAAGCATGTGATCATGGTTCTGCCTCTTTTACATGGCTGGCAGCGACGGGATCTTCACACGATTGGGGGCAATTGAAGGAGTTTTTCTGTCATGTATCCCGCAGCTGGGGATGCAAGAAGGGTGGGACCACAGCAACATCGTGTGAAAGCATCATTGCAGTCCTGCTCCTCTCACATCTCCATGCCAAGAGGGTGCCGTCCTGTGGAAATGGCCTAACTCAACATTCCATACTACTGATTTGTTGTGAATGTGTTTTGTGAGTTTTCATCTCCTGAAGTCCCCTCACCTGCAAAGACTGAGGCCCTTGCCACACTGAGCCATAATCCCACCTCATCCCATCACAATCCTGGCAGTGCCACTGCAGCGATGTGATTGGGATCTGAATGCTCCTCACCGCACGAATCAGCTGCCGACAGATGGGTAGCATTCAGGACATGCTGACCCCTTCAACAGTATAGCCGGCCTCTTCCTGGGCTGTAATGTGGAAGGAAGTGCTTGATAGCACTTCCTTCCTTCCCACATGCCTACAGCTGATGGGATCATTGTGTGAAGGAAGGTCATTACCAGATTTTTTCCAGTAATGGTTTTCAGTGCTATTGCGATGGCTGGGGATGCAACAGCAGCAGGACCACAATGATGTTGTGTGATGGCATGTGTCACAGACCGGCAGCAACACATCCTCATACCAGGATGGTGCCGTCATGCGATAAGGGCCTGAGTTTCCACTCATGGTGGAGTTACTCCAGGTCTGCCAATACCTCCCTCATGTGACTGGGAGGTGTAATTTGTGTTGTACCATGTACATACAAAATCAACATTAATATTTACTACTTAATGAAGGCAATCAATATTACCATATACAACCTACACCTCACACATTATCATCCCAGTTTCCTTAGAGAGCATTGTCAATTGTTTAGGAAACTGTCATGTGGACTTTAGAGATCAGGGGCTCAGAGCGAGAGCCAATGGGTCTCTTTTGCCCTGCCAGCATAATCAAGCAGGGCTAATCATTCACAGCGGTCTAGGTCTGCATCCATTACTTGGAATAAGTACTGTATATGTAAACATTCCTGGCAGCATTGCTACTCTATGAGGAATGTTGAATGTTAGTAATAACAGGGATTCTTTTCTCCTTGGTCTTTTCTTTTTTAAAGCACCATATTAACAGGTTTCATACTCAGGCAGAGTACTGTTTGAGATTTTAAAGTGTATTGTGCCATATAATTAGAAGACTCCAAAGCACATCAAAGTGACTGCAGCAGAAAAGAGTTTGCAGAAATATTGCTTTGCTTCATGGAAAAATGCAGAGTGAGCTGGTATTTAAACTTGAACAACTGCAGTTTGTTGCCATGGGGACCAGAAGTGCTCATCTACTTTGGGATTTTCCTTTCTGGTTAGTGTGGCTCAAAACAGAACACTTGTGAAGTTGACAGGATATTTAAAAAAAAAACAAACAGAGCTTGTAAACTCAGATAATATTGAGGTTTTGACTGTCTCACTTCTATATGGTAGACATGAATTTTGCACTGAAACTGCAAAGTTGCATTCTTTGTCCCTGGATCTGAGGGGAAAAAAACATGCATTTTTCTGATTTAGGATGTCATGAGGGTTTTCTCATTCTATCTAGCACAGGATGAATTTATCTTCTCCTTTATTAGGTTGTTGTTGTTGTTGCTGTTGCTATAATATGATGCATTACTTTATTTGCAATGATATTCCCTTGGAAACACAGCTTGGTCGAAATGGGCTAACATAGGCTGTTCCCTTGCTGAAGAACACAGCTGACTTAGGCCTTTCCATGCTACCCGGTTATAGTGCTATTATTGCACTTTCAACATCCTGTGGAATTCTGGGGTTTATAGTTTACTGAGGCCAAAGAGCTCTCTGGCTGAGAATTCTAAATGCCCCTCCCTCAACGGCAACCCCCAGGATCCCATAGGATGTTGGAAATGGAATAATAGCACTATAACAGTGTAGTGCAGAAAGACCCTTAGACTCTTCCTCAATTCCTGTGCCAAATTAGGGACCACTTGAAGGAATGACGACACATATGAATGTATTGACAAGATGGAACATAGGTGGAGGCATGGCTGGACACCAGCAAAAAGAAAAATTTACTGCTATACTTCACAATGCCAGAGAGAGGCAGCTTCCAAAGGAAAGAGACCTGTTCTAGCTGCCAAGGAAACCTTGGACCTCTGCCCCAAAGACCTGCCCTGACAGGCAGCAGTTGGCCAAATGCCTTTTACACAATGATTCTCTCCACTCAGGCACACACTGAAACTGACTGAGTGCCAGCGCAGGGGAAGGATCAGGATCAATAGCTGTCCTCTTGCCAGCCTTTCAGTCAAGCAGCCCTGCTTCAAGCACCCTTGCCTATTAAAACTGGGGCGGCTAAGCACATGCAGGACAAGAGTAGGGCAGCAGCCACAAGGGTTCCTTTAAAGTGCCAAACTATTTGAAAAAGTACTTGTCACACACACTCACACAGCTGCTTTTCCCTAACACACCTTGTTCTGGAACCCTGTTTTATCTGCTCATGTTTATATGTCCAGTATGGAAGAAATCAAGCTAGTCATCTTTCTCTCAGTGATTTCCAGGGGCTGGAGGTAAGACCAAGCTGCAGTTCCCAAAGCCCAGAGCCTGGAAATGTTAATTTTTTGGACTACAAGCACCAGAATCCCCCAGCCAGTTTTTCCAAACTGGAGGTTAGAGGTAGCCCAAATCTATCAGTTATAGGGCATTTGATTTCAGAGCATGCAGAAGTAAAGTGCAAGCTAAATCTTTGCAAAACATATGATGTGTGAAATCTATCTCTGATCCACCTTTGATTAGTGTTTACGTTATTTCCTGTAATCTGGTTTCCGCTCACTGACTAGCTGGTGGTTTAATGTAATCATCGTCAAAGGACAAGTCTTTAGATGGGACAAAAAGGAGAGTTTTACTTTGCTAAAGACTGCAATCCTAAGCACATTTACCTGAAAGTAACCCTCACTCGATTCAACAGGGCTTATGTCTGGGTAAATATGCATAGGCTTACACTGTAAATCTTACTGCAATCAACTTTTGTGATTTAAAGTGAACTGGATTACATTTTAACTAGATGCTTTACCACAGCTGATTGTTGCAGGCAAGACTACACAGACCAGCGGGAATTCCTTCTTCTTCTTCTTCTTTTTTCCTTCTTCACTTATGAACAATCACTTTGTACTGCACACTCTAAAAAGACTTGTGTGCCTCCAAGTCATTTCCCATTTCCAAACCTATCATGGGATTTTCCTGGCAAGAATTGTTCATATGGAGTTTGCATTGCTTTCCCCTGAAGCTGAAAAAGTGTGATTTGTCCAAAGTTACCCAGTGGGTACCCAGTGGAGATTCAAATCCTGCTGTCCTGAAGTCCTAGCCCTACACTCAGTCCACTATACTGTGGGAGCTCTTTAAAGAAACACATAGATAATTTAGCTAGTAAACAGAGATTTCCATCTCTGAGTCACAAACTAGAATAATCTCTATATCATTACTGTGACAGTCAAAGGAGAGGCTGGCCATTTCTCTGCACTATAACATGTCAAAATGACCAGACTCATATTCCCTATTTCAAATTCTACTTCCCAATAATGGGTCCAATACACTGTGGGAGGACATGTCCTTCCTTACTGTGGCAGCCAGGTTATTTAATACCTTCTCCTTAGATGCCCAATTGCTGCCAACATCAGTGTCATTCTGGCACTGAGTCAGAATATGGCTTTTTATTATTTGGTTTTATCCAAATGTGCACATGTGTAGTGGTGTTAAATAGTACCAACTGCTGTTAAACTGTCTTATTTTAATTGTTAAATGATTTAATATGTCTTTAGACTTTTCAAATTGTTCTCATTGGTTTACACAGTTCTAAATTGATCTTATTGTATGACACACACACCCCGAGATCCTGGGATATAAGATGAGATACAATAATTGTGATAAATAAATTTTTAAAAAATCCAGAGTCTTGTCTCTAGAGAGTCGTTCAGAGCCAGAATGCATGCAGACACGTTTTATCTTTCTTGCTCTCAAAAACTGGCTGCTTGTTCAGAGAAGGCAGATAAGGACATAGCATCAGGACCCCTTTGACTCTACACAATTACAGCACTATGATTCCACTTTAATTGCCATGGCAACTGTGATAATGAGACTTCCCATTATCTAGACTTAGCTGAAGGGGGATACTTCCCTCTTCAGGTAAACCAAGGGTTAGGTTACACTTTTTATTGTGGATCAATCTCACAGGTCACAGGGAGAGAATTGCCCAATCAAGGGGGGAAAAGGTGAGTATCTTCAAGATGCTTTGATGGAGAAGTTAGAAAAATCCTTGAGAGACCATGTGGCAGAGAGACAACAAAGAAGCATCCTGGAGATGAAATCTGTGCCAGTAGTAGACTGCAGGCCCTAGGCCTCGCCCCCTGGCCTCACTCTTCTCTTAGACCATCTAAGCCTGTGAACCCGAATGTGAGTAGCTAGAATATTAGGTAGTTAGTCACATTAGGGCCTTTATTATTTTGGAGGTTGGCTGATCTTAAGAATGTATCTGTTTTTATAACTACTTGTAACTTAAGCATACCTGAGACGAGGGGAAGCCTCTCATGTGTATTATTGTCTTGTTTACTTGCATGCCTTAAAATAAATGCTTTCCTGTAGAACCTCTGTTTCCTCTCCATTCCCACGCCATTCTTCAGCACACTTAGATAGGACTTCTCTCACTCCGAAGAGGGAGGTGAGGGAAGGGAAAGGTCCTTAAGCATAGAGATTGTCAATCCACTGAGCAGGGTCCCACTGTACTGTTCAGTTAATTCTGAATTCAGTGGGTGGTGGCAGCGTGAGAATTAATGTACGCTGGGGAATTCCATGCTCCTTTTCAAGGGTAGAAGTCAGTCTTGGGGGGCTGGAAGTAAACCCAATATGACAGCAACATCCTATGGAATCCTGAGATCTGAAGTTTGTTGAATCACTGGAGCCTTCTGGATGAGACTTCCAAATGCGCCTTCCTAAAGTGCAGATCCCAGGATTTGATAGGATGAAACTGTAGCAGTTAAACGGGGATCATAGTGCTATAACTGTGTACAGCAGAGGAACAGCAGCAGAACTTACAAGAAACTCCCAGGGTTGACTGCGCATTCTCTGTATCAGAGTGAGTCTGAGCAGACACTAATTGATGCTGACTCCTGATGCCAGCAATAAAAGCAGGTCACTAAATTTATTAATACAACACATACACTTCTTTTCATGGACTAGTTTTTTTTTTAATTGCCATCTTAGACTAAAGTCTGTATTCCTTTCGATCATGAGACATGCGTTTTATTTGTTTACGCTAGAATGTCCTTGTCACTTCTTAACTACAGATTGTTAAGCAATCACTGTTAAGATAATCACCACATCCCATGCTTCACTTCCACACAGATCTGTCATAAAATAATAATATGTAGATAGAATGGATTTTATTGGGAACCAAAATCTCACTTATTATAATTTTGGGAGCTGAGTAGAAACACCCTTTCCAAATTAGAACTCAGCCTAGCTAAATAAGATAGACTCTAGGGATGGGCCAACTGAATCCTTGAATCTTCAAATCCTGGACAAGGATTCCAGATTCGGGGATCCGAATCCCCCTGCCAAAATAGCCGAATCAAATCTCTCGAATCCTGCCCTGGCCAGGGGGAGAAAGTAGCAGGGAGCACAATCTCATGCTTCCTGCACTCCCAGCTGCGGGTCAATCCTGGCCAGGGCAGGCCACAAAAGCTGGTGGAGAGCTCAATCTCATGCTCCCTGTGCTTCTTCCCCCAGCTGCGGGCTGATCCCAGAGGCAGATGTAGGCTGGGGCAAATAGGGCACTTGCCCTGGGCACCAATGCCAGGGGGGTGCAAAAGCTGTGCCAGATTTAGCGGCAGTGGTGGCAGCAGAGGAAGCGAGCCTAGAGAAAGAGGAGGAGAACGAGCAGGCAGCTCAGGTGGCTGGGGCAGCGGAACTTCATTGAGACCTGCAAGTTTTTCTTTACAGGCAGGAAGATAGAGAAGTGGTGGGTGGTGGGGAGGGGAGCCCCAGTTGACAAGGGGAAGCAGCCCCCCCCATCGCCTCTCCCCTTATCTTCCTTCTCCTTGTGAGGAATGGGGCAAAGCCGGGGAGCTGAGAGAGAGAGAGAGAGAGAGAGCAATGCCGCCTCTGGCGGACCGCAGGGAGGATCAGGAGGATCAAGGAGGAGGAAGTCTGCCCTGCCATAATGGATGCCTTGGCTTTCCCTGATAGGTTGACAAGGCTGCTGGCTATATTGGAAGTGTTAGCAGCTCTGTCTTTTGAATCTGAGAGGAGGGAAAGGAGAAGGAGACAGAGGTGTACTTGAGGGTCCCCTCCGAAAGTCCTTCCTTTCCATTCTGTCCTTGGATATGAAGCCCAGCCTCCATGAAGCTGGGCAGGATGCCCGGGCAGCACAATGAGCAGTGGAGCCTTTCCTCTGCTGCACCCAGGGACCCACCTCCAATGGCTCCTGACTCTCCACAGTGCTGGCAGCCAGCCGAGGCCAGGAGGTAGAGGAGCAGGAGGAGTGCCCAAAGGCCCTGGAGCATGGACTCCCCCCACTGCCAGGCATCAGCCGCAAGTGTGTTTTAGTTCTGCACCAGTCTCTTTGGAGACACGGCTGTGAATTAAGAGCAGTCAAATTTCTGGCCCAAAGTCCATCTCCCTCTGTGTGATGTTTCTAGACGCTACTACGTTCCAAAAACACAAGTAGTAGTTATCTTAACAATGACTTCTGAGTGACCCAGTCCCAGGGGTTCTTGGCCAGATTAATTTTGAGGCAGTTTGCCATTGCCACCTTCAGAGGCCGAGAGACAGTGACTCGCCCCTGGTTTCTACAGCTGAGCGGGGATTCAAACCCTGCTCTCCAAGAATCCTAATCCAACATGCAAACCGCTACAGAGGCTGGCTCCCCAGAAGCAGAGTTTAAAGTAGGGATGGGCAAAATGCCACTGTCAGACCCCCAAAGCTGTTTTTGAGGTCCTCAGCACCCTCCAGACTCCCTGGACTGAACTTTTTCTATGACAGAAAAAGGAGTTGAATTATCTGTCCTTGAATTCTCTTCTTATCTTCTTAATAAGAAGTATAGGTATGTTTTCCTGAACTGAAAACTATTTTTATTTGTTTTTCATTAAACAAAGATGTCAAATTCTGCTTCAAAAACATTTTTCAGTAGAAGTGCTTTCATTCACTTGCTTTTTAAACCCTTTTTTAAAAAATGGATTTGAAAGATTCGAGATTAGTGAAATTCGTGGATTCCCAGAACCTTCCAGAGATTCGGAAAATTCTGGATTTGTCCCATCTCTAATAGACACCAAATAATTCATCATGTAAGTACTTACAGTGTATTTGCTTTGCTTATTACTCACTGTAGTTTGTGTAGGTGTGGAATTAGGCTATTACCCTATCTTTCATTTGTCTTTTTCAGTGAAGTATAACTGATGGATTGAGTCATAACATTGTCACGTGACTTCCTTTTCTTTCTGAGGAAAGGTTCCAATATATGAACAAAACTATATCACCTGAAGTTTTTGGCCAAACTGTAATTTACAGGATTTAACAGGAATATTACTGTATTGTTTTACAGGTCTGGGCTGGAAACCTGGTTAGTCACTACAGTAATGTAATGTAAGCATAGTTGCACAATTAGTTGTGCTGTCTCAGAGTTTATATCAATGTGACCTTTAGTTCAGTTAGTTGTTCCACTAGCACATACACTATCCCCACCTATTTTGACTCGATGGGTGGGCAGCTAATTGGATATTGCAAAACAGGGGAACTCAAGAACTTGGTGGAATTGAATGTGTAACTGTGAGATCAGTGGAAATTTGTTTGTTTATATGTATGTTAAAGCATATAAGATCCTCTCCATAGAAAGTTATGTCTCATTTTGTATACCAAAGCTAGAAGACATTGGTTCACCTAAGAAATCCCAGTGAGTTCAAGTGAGAAAAGATCCAGAATTAATTTCCAGTAGGGAAATATGAATTCCTTCTCCACTAGACTCGTCTAAGAAGCTAGAGGAAGGATCAAAGAAGCCACTGAATAGCACACAGCATGTTGCAATGGTTACAGTGGCACATGAGGACCAAAGAGACCCAGGCTTAATCCCCACTGTCGTTGGGTGATTTTGCACAAACCCCTGGTCTCAGTTTAACCTGCTTCATGCTTTGGTGAGAACAGAGAGGAAGAGCCAAATACAGAGAAGCTTTCTCTGTAGCAGTACCATCAAAACCTCCCCCGCCCCAGCCCCAGGGAAGTCAGACTGGCTTCTTATGTTTTGAGCTTGAGCAGACAGCTGGGAATATGCTGCTTCAGATGGCCTTAGTCCTTAAAACCAGGGGTAGTTGCTCTGGCTGTTTTAACTGTTTGTGCTTTTGAAACCTATTTTAAGGCATTGTTTTCAAATTCTTTTACTTGTGTATTTAATGTTTCTATGTGTTGTTCATCACCTCGGGGGAAGGAAGGTTGGTGGGCTGAGAGGCAAAGGATTAATTATTTTAATTAATTAATTAAACCTACTGTATGCCACTCTGAACGGCAGCATATAAGTAGAATCAATGATATGAATGGATTAGCTCTTAATTTTCAATGAACTGAATTAGAGTGTGTTGTAATAACACATAGCAACATTGAGTTGCTGCCTTTTTTCTTCTTCCAGGAAGCACTGTAGGCCTTTGAACAGTGGCATGATTATCAACAGCCATGAATGACCAGTATTCTCTCATCACCAAATCTCTAAAGTACACCGGCTGTGTTTTCCTATCACACATATGCTATAGGAGCAAATCAATTCATCAACCAATAATAAGGAAGCCCTGCTTTCTCTCAAAGCAAGAACAAGTGAACAGGTTGCACAGATTGCTTTAATCTGTCAGATTGCTAGATAGGATTGATACCTCCCTGTTGGTGCCTTTATATTCTTTTTCAACACTGCTGCTGAACAAATATCCTGGTGCCTTTCAACGTCTTTCATGGGTTGCTGCAAAGACATAGAACTGCTTCCACTGGGCTTCTCCAAGGGTGATGTTCCATGTGAAACTGAAGTGGGAAATTAATGTGATTCCCTTCT
The DNA here is from genome assembly GCA_948472985.1 of Iguana delicatissima. Classification (NCBI taxonomy): domain Eukaryota; kingdom Metazoa; phylum Chordata; class Lepidosauria; order Squamata; family Iguanidae; genus Iguana; species Iguana delicatissima. The sequence continues at coordinate 738,828 of CAOKZL010000023.1, forward strand.
ACCTGCTTAGCCCCTGCTCTCATTCCTGCCAGGCAACAAATAGAAAAAATGCATGGTTGGTTCACCCATGTGGTTCTAGCTTTACTGTTGTGACCAAATGGCATGGTAAGACATCAGAAAGAGACTATTCTTTATTCCACTGAGGCAAAAGGCTGTTCAGTATTTAACAAAGCAAAATTTTAATATATGTGTTAAAACTGCTGGCCATGTTATGTTGACTTGTCTGGTTCATCGTGGGCAAAGAATGTGTTATAAAAACCAAAGGATTCTGGGGCACGTTTTAGAGTGCTTAATGCCTGGTTGCAGACAACGCCTGCTAGCGATATTCCCATAAAAACTGAGTGCATGCAAGAGCACAAACCCAGAATCAATGCAATTGCACATTGGTTAAAAAGATTGCTAAAATGAGCAATCTTTGAGGGAAGTTGTCTTTCCATTACTAATCTCTGTTGTAGAACATCTGACAACTTTATATGGAATTTTTCAGTTTTCTGGAACACAGGTAGAAACCATTACTCTACCAACTTTTTACCTTTTACAAAAGTTTGCAAAGTTTTTACTTGTAAGGGACTGTTTCAATATCAATTTGTCCACCATGTAAGTTGCAGGATATTCTTGTGAGATTTCTAGACAGATGCACAAAATTTTCACATTGGTGAAGTACTTATCATGTATCTGCACGAATTCAGAGCGCATGCTAGAAAACATTATGGAAGCTACACATTACAAAGGAAAGTCAACAGATATCACCAATTGAAGAGAGGAGTAATTCCATCTCTTCCACTGTTTCCCCCTGTTGAGAGAGGTGCAGGGAAGTTTCAAGGGGTAAGAGAAGATATTATGTTTGATTTCACCTGATGTTTCTTATGTACACTGTGAAAGTAATGAGGGCGATTCCTTCCTAGGAAAATATTTATTTATTACATGGCTAAGCAATTGTCTTCCAAGGAATTCATACATACATTCCTTCTGCTTCCCCATTTTTATTAATACAACAACCTTGCAAGTAGGCGAGGCCAAGAGACCATTTCAAGTTCCGCATGTGAGCTCCAAGGCTGTGCACATATTTGAACCCCAAACTTTCCAATTCCAGTTCGGAGCCCTCACTGCTACATCTCTCTCTCTGTAGTGGGTAGACAACTACAGACACTTAATCTGGTACTTTTTATGACTACATTAAATCAGTCTTATTATGTATGGAGATGAAGTGAGTAACTCTGAGCTAAACAAACGCAGGCACATTGTGAAGGTACAAGTAAGAACAAGATTTTTCTTTCCTTTCCTTTGCAACAGCTGCCTTTCTTTCTTTCTTTCTTTCTTTCTTTCTTTCTTTCTTTCACCCTCCTCTCTTCCTTTTCCTTTTTAAATACTGCTAATGGGAGTTTCAATATGCTTTATCTGTATGACAACCGTTGCTCGGGTAAACACAGTGAGATCGTCTATACAGTGTCAGAACGCTTACTAAACTTTCTTCCTGGCTATATTAAATATTTTGCTATTTACAATAGCTTGCCCAAAAATAGAACAAGAACTTTCAGACCACTTCAGACTATGGTGCAGCTGTGCAGTTGCAGCAGATGCTGCAACGGAAAACTGAGGAGTTTAGGCAGTGAAATCATCGTTGCCGATTTAGACAATGATCAGGCATGGCCCCAGGAGAAGTAGAGATCATTAGAAGCCAAGGCAGCTACCAGTGTCCTTACTGGAAAGTATCTTACAGCATAAAGAGAGAACTTCTGGTGCAGTTCCAAAGTTGCTATGCCAGAGACTTTATGGATCATAACCTCTTCTAGCACTGTGAAGCTCAAGCCACTTGTGGGAAATGTGAGCTGAGCATGTACTGAAATGTTTACATGAATAATTGTTTCAGATTTTATTTTTATTTTAAAACCAAGTATTCTTTGGGTGACCAAGCCAGAAAAAAGTCCACAAATAAATATATTTAGCCTTTATATATTTTCAGCTCCAAAAGATAGTATGTCAACCATGCAATCAACTAAAAGAGAGTCCTTTAAATTCAAAGTGTTCATTGTTCATTCACATACATTGCACATCCTTCTCTTTTTTCTTTTACAGACAAAAACCAGAATATATGTGGCCAAGTAACATCAGAGTGTAGTTAAAAAGGAGTAGCCAGGCAAAAAGAAGGCAAAAGTTATTAAGGGGAAAAAACACACAAAGCTATTATTTTACATGGAAAATTTGTGGAACATATGTACTGAATTTAGGAAAATCTCAAAAAAAGAAAAAAAAATCAAATCAATGAATATAATACTCTGTATGTGTGCAAACGTGCAGCATGATTAACAATAAGTATATTATATATTAAACTATCCTAAGATCAAAATACTTCAGCCAGACTCTGCTCAGAATTATAGGTTTTCTTAAATACTCTCTGTGCACAGCAACCATCTCTGCTGGGGGCAGGGAAGAGTGGAGAGGAGAAAACCAATAAAACTAAGCTTTAAGTAAGTAAAATTTATGAAAAGCTTGAAAAGAAAGAGATCTACAGAAATGAAGCAGGAAGGGAAATATTTTCAAATAAGATATGCTTCTCTGGAATAGTGATTCTGTTTTAGAGAAACAGGGAATCTGAAATCCATTAAAAGGGAGGAAATCTGTGTTTCTGTGAAAAAGAAGAAAACTAAGAGATTGTGTGGTGTACAATTCTGGGAATGCTGTAATTCAGAGGGGGTGCTTGCAGGAAAGCCCCTCTCCCCAATTGCTTACCAAAAGAACTAGTGGTGTCCACACCAACTATTAAAGCAAACCTTTGCTAAGTTGTTACAATACTGCCTCAGCTCTGCCCTCTCCTTTCTGCCAGAGCAAGAAGAGAGTCTGCCTCCTGCTGGGCTAAATGAAGTCTTGAAATTTGTAGCATGTTTAGAAGAAAGAAAGAAAAAAAAAACATGGCTGGGGATCCAGTACATTTCTTTAAAAAACAGAAAAAGCAGGAATGCAAAAGAGTAGCCATGGCTATCCTGGTTGATGATATGTGACTACTGACCAAACAGCTTTGAATAAGACCACCACAATAATGCATAAATAGCTTTCAAGTGAAGTCTAAAAGCAATGTTCATTCACATTCAGAAGTAACCTGTTAAACGTTTCTGTCTAATGAGATGAATCCACCAAACACTGATTGTTTTGTTCCTAAACTGTCTTAAATGGAAAGTTCATTAGAGAAGGAAAATCAGGCAGTAGCCAAACACAAAAAAAGCCCAAGCTGAATGCTAAACCATCTGTTGACTTTCAAGTCACTAAAACCTTTTGTATCAGAAACAGCAGCAAAGGGGGGCAAGAAGACACAAGATGCCTTTTAAACATCTTGAATGCCAGCCAGTTAATACAAACACACATGATGTTCACTAGCAACCTTAACAAAAAGAACACAATGAATTAAACTTATGCCTGAAAAAAGAAAGAAGTAAGCAAGCCCTGGGAACAAGTGATGCGAGTAGAATAGAATTTCAAAATAAAACTAAATTAAGTAAATTCACGGAAGAATTCATAGGGCTGATAGAGTGCCTGTCTTGAGTTGCCGATTTTTAAGAACAACCTTTCCTGGAAGGCCATGGCACACCCAGCTCCTTCTCTCATCCCAAGAAGCAGCTAAAGAATGGAGAGGAAAGGAGAAAAAGAGTGCGGAACAGGCAGATTACATGTGAAAGGCAATTTGGGACGTAATAAGCCATAGTATGGCCAGTTTTAAATGGCCTTTAAGCTTATACTTTTCTGCTTCCTGCTATCATAAAATTTTGTTATGATGTCCAAATGGAACAGATGACGGGTTGTATAAGCCTTGAATTTGTGAGGAATGGCACTCAACCTCCTCTGGATCAGATGGAAAAGATGTAGGTTCACATTTTGACAGTACGCTCTGGATTCTTAAGGCACAAGTTTCTGAGGTGACCAGTAGTGCTTCTGCATACTAGACTATGTTTGTTCCTGAAGATACCAGATGTGGCCGCAATGACACAAGCCTTCATTCCATTCCATTTGGATGATGGAGTGTTTGGAACCTTCAGATGACACAAAATGCTGCAGCCAGAGTATTAAGCAGGAGCAGGATACAACTCCCCTTCTCCAACAGATTAATTAGTCTGTTTCCAGGCATAATTCAAAGTGATCTTATAAAGCCCTTAGGTCCAGGCTATCAGACTGTACCTCCCTATATGGAGGCCCATATCTGTCTGTAACTTAAAATGTTCACAAGGAGCCCTTTTTTCAGTTGCATCACCTTCACAATTATGGTTCATGAGGACATGAAATAGGACTTTCTCAGTGGCTTCCTCTAGGCTCTGGATGCCCCCCTTTTGCCGTCATTCCATCAGCAGGTAAACATTTCCTTTTCTGACAGGCTTTCAAAATCAAAAGTTTTCAGTAACTCTAAGAAGTTGCTGTATTGTTTTAGACTGTACTGTTTTTTAAACTGCTTTTTTATCTTTTAAAGAGATCAGTTAATTCTGTTTTAATGACGGAATTGTTTACACTGAACATTTGAGGACTGGGAGTGGATGGTGTGAGAACATGTACAGTGGAAATGCTGGCCTCTATGGCAGAAGTCAATAGATGCCATTTAGTTTAGTGGTAGATGAAGGACAATACTGGTCATGATACTACAAGGGATTTCACCTACCAATCTCTCCATTATAGCCCCACATACCTTGAGAATAGTGTGAATGGTATGGAAGGTTTTCCAGTTTGGATATGATAAGCATTGACCTCTTGCACACATTCCCCCTCTTTCCTTGTGCAGTTCAGTTCCCGTTTCCCTCCTTTCCTGGTTTCAACCATAATTTGCTGGGGTGTTCATTGAGCTTGCCTCCACCTTAGAACTGAAAACCACAACTTAAACTGGATTACCAGTTCTGGTTCGGAGGCAAAATATAGCACCCAGGTGTTCTAGTTTTATATATAATGATCGGATGGGGTGGGGTGAAGTGGAGATCATTGGCCACCATATACTCTGCAGCAAGGGGACTTTTCTGTCTGCCTGCTGCAGAACCTCACACCCTGGAAAACCACAGTGCGAAACTGCAAGGCTATTGCTATCTTTCAATGCGTAGGGTTGCCAGAGTGAAAACTGGAGAGGGGTGTCATACCTTTAACAGTTGTATAGAAGAGGAATTTTGCCAGGTGTTCCAAATTATTTGATAGTGTGACAAGCAACATCTGTTGAAATTCCCCCTAAAATGCAACTCTACAGTTTATAATCTGGCAATACTATGACCATGATATAGCAAAATTGAGACCAAAAGCCGTATCACTCTGTTGACATTGGGGAATAAATATATGACTTTTTCAGAATTCATGTGACATGTTGGCTGAAATTACACCAATGTTTCCTGCAGTAAACATATAAAGCATGAAAAAGAAATGTTAATCAACATTCACTTCAGAACATGGCGTAGGCTTCTCTGCAGAGTTCCTTCATTTTTAGTCAAGCATGTCTGCATAACTGGAAACTCTGAATAAGGGCTGTTTCCCATCCTACCTTATCACCTTTTCTGAAAGTGTGAAACTCTAGAAAACTGTGTTCTGGTAATTACCCTATTTGCTGGCATATAAGACTCACTTTTTTTCTTGAAAAATACTGTTTGAAAGTGTGGAGTGTCTTGTACACCAGTGCATCTTATATACTGGCAAACAGTATTTGCTGGCACATAAATGAGGTGTGTCTTATATGCTGGTGCATCTTATATGCTGGCAAATACAGTATGCACTTTAGATGTACAAACAATTTTAGATGGTCTAGATCAGAAGATGTATTGGTGTACCTGAAAAGAATCACACTAAAACCCTAAGGGGGAAATACAAAAAGAACCTTGCCAGGACTACTGGAATCAAAAAAGGAATAGAACTAAAAAAATCAAAATCAATCCTCTTTAGGGAATATTTGAACTACAGATGAAAGATACATTTGCAGTTCTGAAAAGAAAACAGGACATGAACTAGCTCTGGAGAGAGAGAGAGAGAGAGACAGACAGACAGACAGATTGAGAAGGCCCCTCCTATTGTGTTTCCTCAACACCCAGGGTTAGCCATTATATCTACATGGTAGCAGATATATATAGACCCCAAGAGGAATGCTGTGTAGTTAGAGTTACCAGGTAAAATAAGGGTCAGGGTCCCTGTCCTTTTAATGATTGCTTAGAAAGAGGAAATACAGCAGGTAATCCTGGCATGCAAGCAGTTCTGTTGTTGCTGTGTGCCTTCAAGTTGTTTCTGACATATGGTGACCCTAAGGTGATCTTATCTCAGGGTTTTCTGGGGCTGAGAGTGTGTGACATGCCCAAAGCCACCCAGTGAGTTTCCATGGCCCAGCGGGGAATTGAACCCTGGTCTTCAGCGCCATGGTCCAGCTCTCAAACCACTATAGCACACTGGCTCATCACACCACACTAACCCTGGCCCTAATTTTAACTGGCAACATAGAAAAGTGTCTGTGCACAAGCTACACAGTAAGAGTCTAGCATACATAGGACTCTCTGAGATTTAGATCAATGCATAGAGCATGAGCAGGCAGGTAGACAGAGTGGGAACATTCTATATATGTCAACTGAATGTATTTACAGATCTACTACCTTCTAAGTTAATGATGTATGGTTTGCTGCCTACTGAAATCTAAGGAGATCTAAAAATTCTCATAAGTTCCACGACTTTATGTTAATAGTAGAAATTAATTTTATGTGGCATGCAATTATGAAAACAATGGCACTACTAGCAATCATTCTAAGTATACAAACAACTGACTGAAGAAGAAAAAAAGACAGGAAATGCTGACAGAAAGTATCCCATTAATTTCCTTCAGGAAGTACTTTCATTTCAACCTGGAAGATATAGTCGAGAGTTATTCCTTTTCATCAAAAGTCTTGACAGAAGAAGCCTGTCCAAGTCACTGTACCAGTTTAATCAGCCATCCACATCATCCATCCCCAAAAGCAAGAAATTAAAAAGAAGCATTGTGGGTCCAAACAGTCCTTTAAATATAGTATGCAACCTGCTGAACTAAACACATTTGTCACACATAAGTATTGAGGAATGTGATAACCTCATTGCTTTAGATGCCTTTCAGAATGAAAAAGAAAGATTTGTATACATTAAATCAATTAGATTGCAAACAAGTGGCACTTGCCACAAAAGCTGCAGTGTATAATCAGAACAAAATGAGAGCACACCTACAGCCCTCTCTCCCTACACAATTATAACACTCTGATTCTGCTTTAATTGCCATGGTTCCATCCATTGGGATCTTGAGATTTGCAGATCAGAGACAGCTATTTAGAATTCTCAGCCAGAGGATTTTAGTACCACACCAAACTGCAGACTCCAAGACCCCAAAGGCTGTTGCCATGGCAATTAAAGTGGATCATGGTACTATAATTGTGTAGTATGAAAGGGCCTCCAGTCAGAGTTCCAGAAAGCCATGGTTTCTTCCAGAAATCCAAAACTGTAAGGAATTCAAGTAAACCAATCCATTCCTATGTCTTTTGCTCTCAATTTTGCTTTTCCAGTGGATATCTAACATGTTCCTTTGACTAAGTGCAGAGAATAATAATTCTTAACAGAGATATTTGGGGAAGGAGACAGGTTGCCCTCTTTTGTTATACTACCCTGTAGTGTTGCCCTGCGCATTCTGATACGCCTTTCTTGTTTCTCAGTGCCTCCATTTTAGCCTCATTTTGGCAAAGGGGCACAGGCGCTTACTACCTAGAGAGAATGATAGGTCCTTTTCAGAACGATGCATATAAGTCACATGGAGAAGGGGGAGATCTTGCACATCCAGCCACCACACATTCATAGTAAAGTCTGAAAGAACTCTGGGTCGTGCAGCTATAAATGCAAAAGGCTCCCTTCTTATAACTGAGAACACTGAAGTAGTGTGAAGACTCTCTCAAGACTTTTTAATGAAAGTGGGGAGATCAGAGACATGTATAATTTTATCCCATCTCAACACACATACACCTAATATACTAATATAATATAATATAATGTCTCTTCACTGTTCTTGTAAGAAAGAAAAGAATCAAGGGCAGCAAAACATATAATTATACTAGCAAAATGGGAGAAAGCAACTCAGACAAACAGAAGCCTCAATAGATATTTCAGTGGCCGGGGGATAATGTTACAGAAAGCAGTTGAGGGACTGAAGATGTGAATGTGTTTTTTTTAAATACACAAAATATTTTCTAATTGTTCAGAGCCATCATATTGCAGAAAAGGTGTTAACCTATGACTTTTCCCTGTGATGTTTGAGCAGCGGGGCTTCTGTTTTTCTTTGAATGAAGAACTAGTTCAGATCAGCAGTATGATGAAACACACAAATTATATCACTACAACAATCAGAGACCATTCCTGGATCAGTAAGTAATGTGTACTACGATCAACTGTATTGTACACCTTTTATTATCATCTCGAAAAAGGCCTTCTTCCATGGTCTGAGGAAAGAAAGGAAGATTTTCAAAGACTCTAAAGTTGGATTTGATTTTTTTTATCCAGCCAGATGTAGTGACAGCTGCTGCCAAACAATTTTAAGTTGCACAATTTTGGGGGTCCTTAGAGGATTCTTTGCTAATAATAACAATTAAAAAAACCCCACCCACATACACATACCAAAGCCTCTAACAGAAGACTGACTGCTAACCAGTGTCAGAGACAGTTCTTATCTCCTAAAACACATATATCCTTCTAAATTTAGAGAAATTAGATTGGTGGTGCAGTGGTTTGAACATTGGACAACAAATTTGGAGCCCAGGGTTTGATTCCATGCTTGGCCATGGAAACCCTCTAGTGCTTGGGTGCTTCAAACATTCTTAGCCCCACAAAACCCAGTGATAAGTTCACCTTAGAGACACCATAAGGCAGAAGTGACTTGAAGGCACACAACAAGAAGATTAGATTAGAATACATCTCACTTGCAATTGTGCCGCAGACATCTAACACTATGTCCTCTTCACCTTTTTTTTTTTTTTAAGGAATGTGAGCTTTAGGGAAAGTGCTCAGAACAATGTTGCCAGCAGGAAATATTCAGAGCCTGGGAAGTTCCTATCAAATGTAATTATTGTTCCAAACCTCCAAAAGTAAAGAGCTTGGTATTAGTACAGGCCTCCCTACATAAAGGTCAATTTCAAACTTTTAAGGGCTTTAAAACAGGTGTGGACAATGGTCAAGGATGATGGAGTCAAAGTCCGACAGGATATGGAAAACTGCAATTTCCACACTTTAGAGTCCAGCACCTAGATCCAGGCTAGGATGCCAACTCACAGTCAATGAGAATATCAAAACATGACTATGTGTGCATAGTCATATTTCAACACCTATATAATAGGTACAGGGCATCATGACCAATTCAGTTTTCTAAGTATGTGTACTGGTTATGAAGTACAATCCAGAATCCTATGAGTTTGCCTCTCCATTCTTAGTTACAGCAATAGAGGCATCAGTACATGTAAATAATTTTCCATTTTATAAGAAAGAACAGAAAGTCCATGTGAACACATTGTACTGGTCATGTAGCTAGAGCCGCTGGATCACCGTACAGCCATGTACACATTTTTGGGGGGAGGGGGGTTGTGCTGGCATCTGCCTTCTACAGCAATAAAACCACCTGTTATTAAGTTGACAGGTAGGTTCACTGAAACTTCTCGTGCCTGGAACTGCACAGACACCATTACAGTAGCCCACAATTGCCACAAACAAGTCTCCAAGTTTATATCTAGCAACAATCCAATTGACTAGTTGAATCAGGAGTAAAAATGCATTTCTTAAGAAAAATGCTAGCACACATTTGGATCTCATGCCTAAATAAACAAACTGGAACATCACATGACATGACATGACATGACATGACATGACATGACATGACATGAGACAATACTGGTCAAATCAGCTAACCACTGAAATGTAAATGAAGGAATTGAAGGATATGAAATTCCTATAGTGAATATTACTGCAAACATACTCCTCTGCCAACATTCACTTGCGGGGAGGAAGACACTTATAAAAATCACTGCAGGACTTCTTAATGGTATTGATTGTATATCTTTCTGTCTCAAAAGATAGTGAAAAGCTGCTGATAATTTGAAAAACGAAAGCGTTGGAACTGTCACTGATGGGACATAGTGTCCAACAACATCTAGAAAGGGCTGCAGGTTCCCCATCTTTGATTTTCCCATTCAGTCTCATGATTGACACATGAATGACTATCCCAAGAAATGGAAATATATATAACAGAATACAAGAAGTGGTACAAAAATAGAGAGGATGAGTAAAAAAAGCAACTATGATGAAGGAATTATCAGATAGAAGATATTTCTGAGGCATGGATGTTAAGTAAGATGAAACAGTTAAGGAACACTCCATGGAAAGGAGAATAAATGTCAGTTTGGTGATGAAAGCTAATGGAAGTCAGTGCCTGAATTTGAAACAAGAAATGTGGTGGTGACTAGTATTTAGAAGCCAGTGACAAGTTCTTTAGAGAAATTGAGGGCATCCCTTAGCAACCACAGAGAAGATTTTGTTGAGAGTAGAACAAGTCCTCCCAAACATCTAATGCACTTCCCCAAGGAGAGCATTTTGTTGCGAAACAAGGACTGGCATAGGTATGTGAGTCTGTCTGTGCTGGGTGTTTGCCAGATGACACTCATCTTTCTATCTACTGCATTCTCAGACACACATCTACTTTAACTGCCAGACAGTCACTTGATAAATGCCCTGGAAATTTTCTGACAAAATTGTGCCAGTGAATAAGAAGCAAGGAGGAATATACAAAAATACTAATAAGCGAGAGTATTTTATCCAGGGGGTAGGAAAAGCAGCTAAGAATTAAGTTGCCTGGCACTGCTAAGAAGTCAGTTGGATGGTTGTTAATGAAATATCAGGCAGCTCTCTTTTTTAATTAAAAAAAAATCCCATCAAAGCAAATCAAGAAAATAAAACTAGATAGATTTTAAAAAAAACTTTTACACTAATCCTTGGAATTTTGAAAGAAGTTAACCATTTTATAGCCCTCCATTTCTGATTAACTTATGTTAGCTGACTCATGAAACTGAAAACGAGCACTATGGTTTACACTGGTTATCTGAGCAGAATCTGTGATGTAAGTCCATAGCTGCATCATCAATAGATTTTTTTAAATCTAATTCAGAAATCTGAAAATTGTAGCAGACCTTCTTCTCCATATTTCTTCTTAGTTTGAGCTTTTGAAATAGTCACCTTCAAACAGTGTTCAGTGGGTAAATTCATTTTTGATTTCAATATGAGCAGGATGTAAATCTCTTGCTTTTATACCTACTATCTACATAGATAAATATGATTGTCCATGACAGTTGGGCATCCTACCCATCTTGGTTAGAGAGCTATTTGACCAAGTTCACTAAATCATCCGATATGGTGTTACATAACAATATACTCACACTTGGAAAGTGATGAAATTCCAAACTCCCAGATGCCTACGTGCTAGAAGTACACACCTGCAAGAGGTCTCCCAAAATTTTCTTGGGTCACAATTTCCCTTCCAGCTAAAATTACACAGAATTGGCAGAGTATCCAACTAAACTACCATAATCAAGAGAAACACCCCATCACTTGACTGCTGTGTTGGTTACAAAATCATGTTGCCACCCTCTTCTGACATACGGAGAAATGAATGTTATTGTTGAAAATTTATTTCTACTTGGATGAGGAGCAGACTGTTCGTAAGCCACAGCTGGTCCAAAACACTGCAGTTAACAACATTATTGTTAATCATTTGAAATAAAGTTTGTTCCTGTAACAGCGTTTTTAACTCTAGATTTCAATTTCCCTCCATTATTAACAATCCAGGTGACATCATTGCTATTCCACTATCTTAAGGAATTTTTTGCATTGCCCTATTCTTTTCAAACCTGCTGTCTGTGATTGCAGTTATTAAGTCAGTGAGAACTGGCAAAACTATGTTACGGTACCTATGAAAGGAAGGAATACAAAGTAGCTGGTTATCCTCTGTCATTTTCTGGATGCATTCCTAGTGGACTGCCTTGCAGGAGGGAAGGATGGAGTCACTGTCTTAGTCTGAGTATAGGGAACTGGTTGATTGTGCTGACAAGTGACTCTGAGTGATTCAGTGATAATGATCTAACAATAATGTAACAAATTAATGTAATGATTGATTTATGGCAGGAAAGGAAGGCACTCCCACAAGGCTGCCCCCGTTCCTGTGACAGCATGGGGAGGGAGGAAGGAAGGAGCGAAGGAAGGAAGGAAGGAAGGAGGAAGGAAGGAAGGAAGGAAGGAAGGAAGGAAGGAAGGAAGGAAGGAAGGAAGGAAGGAAGGAACAGGTGAAAATTAATGGATGTGAGTAGTGGGTCTGTGTCAGGGTTCATTCTATGGCAGGACACCACTGTCGAGATTTAACAGTGGTATCCTCCCATAGAGTTAACTCTGACACAGGCTGACCATTCGCTTTCATTAATTTTCACCCATTCCTTCCTTCTTTCCTTCCTTTCTTCCTCCCTATGCTGTCACAGGAAGGGGGGCAGTCTTGCACTTGGCCTGACTGTGGCTACGCCCCACATGGCCTGGCCTTGAATAAGTCCAGCACAGCATCCATCTTGCAAGATGCAGAAATTGTTTCCCACAAGAACTTATTTTCCAAGCCCCACGATTCAATTCCTTCTAGAATTTGGTTGATTCCAGCCAGTCTTCCCTCTGTCATATTTCCCCTCAGTAGAAAGCTTTTTTGGCACGGGGGTACCTTCCTACATTAATTTTAAACATTTGATATCCAGCTCATCAGTGAGGTCTCTACCAAATCTTGCAGTTACAAGTTAGTGAAAGCAGCAATTGATAAAAAAAAAAAAGTTCTTTGACTTCTTGTTTTCAAACAGGCCAGTCTTTAAAAAAAATCAGACAGAAGACAGCACCCTTCAGTTTGTTGTGTCAGTTACGACAGCCCAACTACACTGGAGGCATATAAATAAAAACAGAAATGATTGGGAATAAAACTCCAGTTTCAGCAGTTCCAGCAGGCAGAGAACACTGCAATCCTATACATACCTGCTGGTAAATAAATCCCATTGCACCAAATGGGCAAAAAGCCTTTGATATAAAGATAACCGAAGACATTTTTGCTTTGTCATTTTAGACAGATATTGCACAGTAGCAATGAAGAAAAAAAGCACTGTATTGAGAGAACCATAATTTCTACTTCCAGAGGTTTACAATTGCAATCTTGTGTGAAAGCAATGGAGGCTAATGGGGAAATATTGTGGCGGTGAAATAAAAGCAATATATAGAGTCATGCTTGTAGATAGCATCGAGGAAGAGAGAAAAAAAAAACAAAACAGATTCACATAGCCCAAATATTTGCCATCCTCTTTTCCCCTATCACAGATTCCTACTCTGCTGCCTCATTTTTGCAAGAAAATCAGCCTGATCTCTTGAAGGCTATGCCAGCAGACCACAAGTTCTGACATGTTCTACTGAGTTGGTAAGGTTTTGAATAAAGCCCCAGTAGAGGACGGCATTTTTGCTGTCCAAGGACTAGCCTGCCTAAGCACATGAAGTCTTATCATCAGATGGTCAGGCATCAGGTAGTGAACTGATCACAGCATTGCAAACACCACAGTGTACTCGAGTATCTGCAGTCAGTATCTGCCTACTGGATATACACAAGCTGTCTCTGGTTCCCCCACTATCTGCTAGCACCACATGCACAGACACACTTTTACCTGACTTTGGCTACCACAACACACTGACTGTCCAGTACCTAAGTGAGCTGAACTGAGTGGACCTCTAACCTCCACACAGCTGGACAAGGATAGGAAAGATCATCTTCTTTGACTAGCTGAAAGCCCAAAGCCTGCATTGGTTAGGCTGTTTCAAAAGCTAGGAGCCTAAACTCCAGCATTTGTCTGCTTAGCAGGTCAGTAATTCTGGCCTGCTGTTCTTCAAGCTTCTCTTGTTCCAGCCACTGAACACACGGACATTTGAGGTGGAAAATGTACCCAACAGATCTGGAAGCAACCACTCAAAATCCCCAGCTTTACCTAGGTACTGGGGAAAGGCAGACAAATCATGGCTGGATCAGGTACAAAGTTGATACCAGTAAGAGACAGTTACTAAGGTGGTTCAGGGATGAAGTTGCTGATCTGAATATGATAAACCTATTCCAGTACAAGAGGATGAGGGAAGATTTGACTCTGAAGTAAACCAAGTTAGGGCAGAAAAGTAAATAATGTCACAAAGTAACTGGCATAAGTCAAACTGAGATTGAAAAAATTGAAGAGGAAATCAATCCACATAGAAGTTTTCCTTCAGATGTTGTCATTTTCAATGAATCATTTCTTTTCATTATTTCCAACTAAACTTTTCCCTTTGACTTTTCTAATTAACTAGGGGTTCTATTAAAATTTTAAAGTTCCATAAACAAGATAATATTAACTGTGGTTCTCTCCCCCGCCCCGCCCCCAAAACTGTTTGTGCCTTCCCAAGCTACAGGAAGGATAGGGGGAAACGAATGACCAACTAGTACCATTTCAGGTGACTAAACACAAAACTACCCAGATTTTGCACAATCTGAGATGGAGCCGGCCAGCAGCAGTGTGAGGTTTCTATCACTTGACCCAACCAAAAAAATATAACTGGAATTAATAAAGCTGGTGAGTCCTTAGAAAAGTCTATTTCGAATATTGTCAACTGTCAACTGTTGCAACAGAAGTATTACAGCCCTTAAAGCAGTGGTTCTCAACCTGTGGGTCCCCAGATGTTTTTGGACTTCAGCTCCCAGAAGCCCTGAGCATTGACCATAGTGGCTGGGGCTTCTGGGAGCTGAAGTCCACAAACATCTGGGGACCCACAGGTTGAGAACCACGGCCTTAAAGTAAGGGATGTTTCCAGTCTAGTACTATAGTACAGAGCCAATGTGGTATAGTGGTTTGAGCATTAGACTACGACTCTGGAGACCAGGGTTCAATTCTCCACTTTGCCACAGGAACCCACTAGGGAACCTGGGCATGCCACACATCCTCAGCCCCAGAAAATCCTGTGATAGATTTATCTCAGGGTCATCAGAAATTGGAAACAATTTGAAGGTACACAACAACACTAAAGCATACAACTGGGAGGAAAGAGAAAGGATTCCCAGTCATTCACTATATTGGTTTCTGAGAGATGTGAATTGGTAGGACACCAACACATATTCAAGCAAGATCTTGAAACAAAGCATCCTACTTTTCTCATTTAGGAGCAAACTAGCCAGGTAATTAAAGACAAGCTTTCTCTCTCCTCTCTGTGCTTCCCAGCATTTGCATCTTCACATAGTGCATCCTGCATCCTGTTAGGTAGATGTGCCCACATAAAACAGTCCATGCCAACATCTGTTTATGCAATTTCCCACCACCACCAAACAAATAAAACCAGCAAAGAGGAATCATGAAAGACAAGTCTCTTCCATGATCAAGCATTGGCATGGAACACTTGGGAGTGATGTACATGCCACCTCCAACATACTAAATTTGTCAGAGTTTTTTCTGTTGTCGTTTAATAAACATGCTGATTTTACTCCTTTGTTGTGGTAAACTCTGACAACTTCCCTCAAGGCAGTATTTCTGTTGTAGGAGTCTAGTATTCCTCCTTCGGTATTTGTTTGCTTTACTTTCCATCTAGGTCATCTATTTTACTGGAACAAAGCCGAAGAAGCTACGGTATGTTGAGGCAAAGCATCATAGACACTTACTAGAGGGCCCCTGTGATGTTACTACTGATGTGCAACAACAACACAAAAGAAAACAGCATCCTACAAATAAAACTGACTATCCAGCATGATGAAATGCCTAGATTTGTTGTTGTTGTTGTTTATTCTTTGTGAGGCTGAGATAAAGTCTTCTGCTGGCACCATACCCTCAACATGGACATCAAGCAAGCTTCTCTGGAAAAGGCCCATGAATAAAAAGGCCTTCTGTTCATTTCTTGCACCCGCCCCCCAAGCTGAGACAGCAGTGGAAAGCCCAGAAGAGCTTCTGGAGAAGATTATAATGTTTGGATAGGATTTTGTGGCAGAAAATGGTCCTATTTGAAAAATATTCTGAGACAATGCACTTGACTATTGGTTGTATTATCTCCTTCATTAAGTAGTCACAGGGATTATGTACATTTTATAGATCGCAGTATCTTGGATTGTTTTCCCACCACTAGAAAGCATATCCAGACTCAGAGATACATAGGATGACTGGCCAAACTACAGATTGTCTCTTCATTTCCTGTCTACTTGCTGTCACATCTGTGCCATGGCAGCATTTTTGTTTTGTTTTTATAGAAAATCTCCAGGCTCCAAGAAGAAATGCAGATTTCAGCTTGGGAAGCTGACTCACAATAGCTGCAGTTGCAATGCTTAGCATGTCTGTCCCTGCATGCTGCACCCTTTTGCTTGAAGGGTAGCCACCCAGTAGCAAACAAACAAACAAAATCAGAATGAAAGGGAAAATCATCAGCGGGTACTGATTTCCCCTTGACTCACTCCACCCTGACCAATAGTTCCCCAAAATCAAAAGCACATTCCGTCTCCAAAACAATGTCCTGAGAAGCTATCAACTGCCAACTTTTTTTTTTCTTCTTTGGGAATTTTGGCACTTACAAACTATCCATTAACGCACAATCAACTTCTGCTTTTTCATGTTCTGCTGTCAGTTGCCTCAGCATCACTTTGGAACTACAACATTCCCAGAAGTGGAGGATGACATTTTTACCACCATTTTCCTGTACATGATTATTCTTTTCTACAAAGATCAGAACAGTTTTGGTGCACTGGTATTTCAAGAATTTTGTGGTAGCTTTTATCCTTACAAAGTTTTGTGGCTCTTGTTGTTAATTTTATATAAAAGGCATATCATACCATACATACAGGGTTGGACAGGGATCTACTTTGCTTTTTTTTTTTCATTAAAAAAAAAGTAGAATCCTAAGAACCACCAATCAGAGCCAGGTGCAAAAGACTCACGCCTTACATTCTGAGCCCAAGGTCTTTTCTGCACTACACTGTTATAGGACTATTATTCCAGTTTCAACATCCTGTGGAATTCTGGGGTCTACAGTTTAGGGAAGGGCATTTAAAATTCTCAGCCAGAGAGCTCTTTGGCCTTAGTAAACTACAAACCCCAGATTTCCACAAGATGTTGAAAGTGGAATAATAGCACTATAAACAGTGTAGTGCAGAAATGGACCAAGTTTTAAGTACCTGAATGGAACAGAGATCATGGTCCTTCCATGCAAAAGTTCATTCCTGGCTGTCATCCAACTTTCTTCATGTCAGCAGAATATGCCCTTACATGGGTAGCTTCTCTCATATACTATCTATCTGTCTGTCTGTCTGTCTGTCTGTCTGTCTGTCTGTCTGTCTGTCTGTCTGTCTGTCTGTCTGTCTGTCTATCTATCTATCTATCTATCTATCTATCTATCTATCTATCTATCTATCTATCTATCTATCTATCTGTTGAAGTGAGTGGGTTGAGGGGGATTAGCCTACAGTCCCATGCATTTGACTGAAAATCATTGAGTCCTCCAGGTGTTGTTGGATCACAAGTTCCAGCAGCCCTAGCCAGCCTAGCCAATAGTGAGGAATGCTGTGAGTTGCAGTCCAACAACAGACTCCCCACTGCTGCTACACATAGACATCTTGGTATCAAGTCTTACACCTTGCATATCACTGTTCTTTTTTTTTTCCACAGATGAGTTTAATTTAAAGTAGATGTTCTTTTTCCATGATTTGTTTTTCAGGAATGAGCATGATCCACCCAATGTTTAACAGTTTTAAGTCCAACAGTTTTATACGTGTGCTTTGCTTTCCCACCAAAATCAATGTCACCTTAAAGAGCTTATTTTTGATTGCGTAAAGACTAATGTCATTAGTAATTAATGATTTTTGAATTCCAAAAAAGGAAATATGGTTCACAATAATGTAAACCAGCTGAGCTCAGGATCAAAGCAGGACTCCTTCCAAGAATATCTTTCCTCTGCAAGTTAGTTAATGTCAGCTTTGCAGCATGCTTAAAATTTCCAAACCACCAAAAAAAATTATTATTATTATTATTTTGCTTTTATTATGTTTTTGTGGAGATATCCCCTCACAAATGTTTTCCAATGGTAGGTATGCCCATGAAAGCATCTGTTAAAAAAAAAGAATTATATAAACAGCTCATTCATTAAATGGAATTAAAATTAGCTGGAATGTCACTTTGATAAAGAAAATCCTTTGAGATGCCTTCTTTCTCTCCTCTCTTCTCTGATCTTTTTCATTCCTCTTTTTCTACTCAGTTTAATCCACATCCAAACATCTCTTTCATGCTATGGGTGGGGTCTTCCAAAGCAGGAGCAGGGAAATCACAGCCAGCTGCTACTGATGTTACAGCAGACACAACCCTACAGGAGAGCCTGTTTGTGGTTTGAAGATTAGGGAACTGACAAACTGTCAGATCTGGCATTCCCCCTTATGCAACCGGGATTCTAGCTGCAGCATCAACTTTCAAATACATATTGTTGGCCATGAGAAAGTTTATTTGAAATTCATGGTGCACCCACACTAGAAAAAGCTACAGAGCTTCATCTCAGTCTCACAAAAAATAAAGCGAAGTTAGCCAAGTTATCTTATATCTCTTAAGGGTGGGATGTGAGTGATAATGGGTATTTAACTGCTGCATGACAGATTAACTTCATATACAGAAAGAAGCTCTGTGTCAGAGAACTGTTGGAACCTGCTTGTAAAGAATGAGGAATCTTTAGCTTTCCAGATGTTTTTGGACTTCAGCTTTCATTATCCCTTGCCATGTTAAGAGGATGGGGCTGATAGGAGTTAAAGTCTAAAACATCTGGAGATCATCCTGAGTGGTGGTGACTGGGCCATTCCACTGTGTAAATGTGATGTGGTTATACTGACAAAACCACACACAGTTGCGGCTTCCTAACATGCATTTTTGTATGGGAGGGTGAATACACATGTGTGGTACCATATCAAGATCAGAGTACAACAAAAAATCTTCTTAAAATAATTTGTTCCCATTACTTGCTACAGTTTTTGAGAAGTAACCGATTGTTGTCACTCGGTGCAATGCACAGCCTCCAAAAGTCTCATGTTGCCTGGAAAAGCCACATACCTAGTCCTTTGCCTTCCTGTTTTTCAGCTTCTCTCAAGAAATCCTGGATTCTCTCCTCCTTTTTTTTTCCTAAACAGCTGGCTACAAGTGACTTTGCAGCTGACTGCCAAGCTGGTTTAGAAGCCAACAATTAAGTACCTTGCACTTAATTCCCTCCCTCTTCTCTCTGTAGAGAAAAGAAGGGATGGAGCCTTGCCTCTGCCAGTAGAGCCGATTTAAGACATAAAGGAAGACGTGCTGCAGCCATTGGATCTTTGGAATGAGCCTGTGTGATCCCAACTGCTTCTTTCAAGTAAGCCAATAAAGACAGCAAGCTACTAGGAAGGGCTTTCCTTCACAGGTTCGGAAGGGCATTCCAAAAGGCTACTGGGATGCATGTATTTAATGAAAAAATTGTTTTCCCAACTATACTCTTAACTCATTTCATTCCATTTATCCTCTGGAGCTAAAAGTACACTATTTTCCCCAACTCCACTCTACCTATTTTTATACTAAAACAGTCCTAGGAAGTAGGTTAGGCTGAGAGGCTACAATAGCTTCAATGCAACCATGTGAATATAACAGCAGTACTACAGTTTGACAATATGAACTCAGCAGAGGGAGTAGCAGTGATTTTCCGCATGTGACTTCCACATGGATATATGTAATATCCGAAGCAAATCACAGCTGTGGTTCAGTTTCCAGACTGAAATGCTTTTGATTGCTAAGAACTAATGCTTCTAGAGTCTACATCTCAGACTCTTCAGACAACCTCAAAAGAGTACACTGAAATCCCATACCATGACTATTGCTGGGGGAAAAGGTGCAAAGTGGAACAACCACAGTCAAAATCCACTTGGACACAAAGCTTTCCATCACCCCAGCTACAGAACTAAATGATCATATAAATGATTTTAATGAAAGCAAATAAGCTAAGCATATTAAAAATATATGGATTTTTATGCTTAAGTATTCCAGATGTGATCTCTCTTTTGCTGACCTGAAGTTCCTGTTTACAGTTTTAATCTGTGCTTTATTATAACTGTGTTCCTCTATTGTTGTGAGCCATCCTGGAAGAACATTGGTCTAAACATCTGGGAAATAATGTCCCTTTTTGAAAAGATATTATGGGAAAAAATAAATACCTTTTTTGGGCGGGGGGGAATGACCCTCTGTTCATGTTGGAAGCCAGCTATATAGATGGTATATCTTGCATTGTTCCTTCACTATTCCATTCAAAAAATGAGATCTAGTGAGAGACCAACCCAAACTGAGGAACTGTCTTCTTCACGTTACTCTATGAAAATGCCAAAGCTTAACAAGGGGAAAAAAGCTTATCACTCAAACCTTCGTTTTAAAAGTACTCATCCTACACGGGCAGCATTTGAAAACCGAAACCACTAGATCTAGTGCAACTGCGCGAAACTTTCAAAGAAAGCCAAATCATATTTTGTTGAATGTAAAGTTTGGGTACAACTTCCTTTGATCCTGACACAAATTTTTGCCTGGATTTTGAATCAGAATCAGCATGATTAAAAGAACTGTTTGAGGGCTTCAGGGTTTTGCTGATTAGACACAAAAAGCCTTGTTTCATACTATTTTCAGTCTTCAGGCTCAAGTTTTGAGAGAGAGCCTCCTCCTACTATTATCACTGAAACTGGAATCTCATTCTTTCACAGATCAAACCTTACTGCATTGTCTACTGCAGACATGCTGCTAAAAACCAGCACCAAAAGCCTTTTTTCAAACCCTCTTTCACAGTGTTTTCAATGCTGACACTTTTTTAAAACAATCCTTTCCAGCTAGACAGAGAACAAGTAGGAAAAGTGGGGGACTGGGTCCCCATAAAAAAGCATTTGTAAAAAACAGCTTGATCGGAGACTTTGTTAACTGTAATATGCCCGTATATCCCGAAGACAGTTTAAATGTAAAAAGAACTAAACAAACAAAAAGACATATCTTTCAGAATATTTTTTTCATTAAGATCCATTCTCCCGAACCATCACTTTTCCATCTCTTTGCTCATTTCTCTGATATTTGTTATTTCAAAGATCAGACAACAGGTCTAATACCTATACATTTGTGGTTTTTCTACCAAAGCAGCTGCTTTCCCTTTTCTGTTGTTTGCTGAACTGCAACAGCCATGTTCTCATTAAAAGAAAAAAGTGGCTCTTAGTAAGGAAAAAATCTGAAATATTTCAGGCTTCATTTGTGGCAAGATTTTTTTTTCAACTTTTTTTCTGTAACATTACAGCATTGGGCAAGATACTTCCAGAAACTAAAACAAAATAAACATTGCAGACTGAGTACAGGATCTATGTTTAACTTGAATGACTTAATAGAAATCAGTCTAATTTAGAGTATACAGTCATCCCTCCACATTCGTTAGGGTTAGGGGCACAGGACCCCTGTGAAAGTGGAAAAACCATGAATAACTCTAGGCCCTTGTGAAGAGCCCTGGTGGCACAGTGGTTAAATGCCAGAACTGCAGCCTTAACATTGTGAGTCCTATCCCGTAGGGTTCCAAGTTGACTCAGCCTTCCATCTTTCCATAGCCCAGTAAAATGAGTACCCAGCTTGTTGGGTTCAATTAGCTATTGCTATTGCCCTCCCAAACCATATTTTAACATACAAAAAAGTATGATCACCATATTCAACCCAGCGTGGATTCCTTTGAGGCACTGGGGTTCTTTCACAGGGCAGAAGTAGGTGGCTGGTGGGGCTTGCTGCCACCTCCACTGCTGCCCCACACCATTTTTAATAGGGACTTAGAAGCCTCATTTGCAGTTTCTTGGTGTCACAAGGCTTGAAGTCCCTATTAAAAATGGCATAGGGAAGCAGCAGAGATGACAGCAAATAAATAATCAAATCTGCAAAAGTGAAATCCACAAACATGGAGGGCTGACTGTATACTCTTTCCTAGGGAAATTGATTATGAAATGTATCCTGGTTTCCTCTTTACAACTCTTTTTCATACACATGTGCAAATGACATTGGTCATCAGGAATCAGTCTTTGCCAGATCTCATTATAACTGAAAGATCTCTAAATATCTGATATATCCAAAACATAAACATCTCAGTAAGGCTGGGCTTTGTAACTGACTATTTTTAATGGTTTTCACTATATGAAAACCATTAAAAATCCCAATTAGTTACATGCTTAAAATATCTCTAATATATTTTTCTTCTCTTTGCTTCCCAAGGCTAACATTCTTTGCTATCCTCTTTCTAGTTCAATTTTCAGGCAACACAATACCCACAGTGTGCCGCTGCCTTATTGTACGCTCCTGCTATATTATTTAAATTTACAGTATCTGTCAACATCATTTCCCAGCTATCTTTCCTTTGCATTTGTAGTTATGCAGCCTTTCTTAAAAAATTAAATATCTGCAATTCTAACATTTCTAAAATTGATCTTCTCAATGATATCTTAAAAAATGGAGCAAATGCCTGGTTTCAACATTTATAAAACTGAAACAAAGATTTTAATGATTTTAATGAAGAATGATAAAGCAAATGAAATAAGAACAATTAGAAAAGAAATTTGAAGTCAAGTGTGTGAATAAAGTGAGATATCTAGGAACTGAATTAACATCTAATTATTTCAAAATAATCATTTGAAAATCTGGAAAACAATACAAGGAAAACTGGAGAACTGAAAAACATTGAGTTTATCATTGCTTGGTAGAATATCAGTCATCAAAACAAGTGGTCTACCAAAAATTTTATATTCAAATGATTCCTGTTATTATTACAAATACATGGTTTGTACAATGTAAGAAAAACCTATCCAAATTTATTTAGGGAGGGGGATCTAGAATAAAATATAAACCAATGAGAGATATCAAAGAAAGAATTTGCAGTTCCAGATTTTAAATTATACCATGAAGTGGCCTGTATGGTGTGGATGAGACCCTGGATATTAGTGAACCCAAACTTTTGACACTAGAAGGCCATGATCTTCATTTTGGATGGCATGCCTTGATATGGTACAACAAAACTTAGGTCCAGAAATCATTTAGCAACCATGTAATTAGGAAGGCTCTATAAAAAGCTTAGGTGAAATATAGATAATTACTTTGTACCAAAACACTATCTTAGTAATCACCACTAGAAGCACTTTCTATAAAACGACTAAGAAGATATGGAAAATGGAAAACTTATAGAGATCATTTGAGGCAAAACAGAGACTTTTATCAACTAAAGAAAAGACAGCAATTATTAGATAAAGGAATTAATATCTAAATATTGGGTTGAATGGCATATTAAATTATTATGTAATAACCAGGAAAAGGATGCCTGTCTAATAACTATGTGTTTATTTATATATACATAAAAATTAATGCACATAGTTATACATTTACTGATTGTTTTATGATGCTGAACAAAACAATCCTCTTTTAAATCATTATTTCTTTATTCTCTTTATTTTTCATTTTTTCTTTTTTTTCTTTTTGTCTCATATAAGGAAATATCAATTTAAAAAGAGAAAGGACTATGATGATGAGTAAGGTCTAAATTTGCCTTTTTCTTCTTTTCTTTTCTTTTCTTTTCTTTTCTTTTCTTTTCTTTTCGTTTCTGGATAAAGAAGGTACATAATAATGAAGAATGGTAACATAAGCTATTCCCCCCCGTTGTATTGTTTTTGTCGTAATGTCAGGCATTGCTCATTTTTTGTTTAATATTTGTGTATATTTTTGTATTTGTCTTTTAATTTGTACCTTCTATTTTCCTTTTCTATATCTTGTTTTATATATATATTAGATAGATAGATAGATAGATAGATAGACAGACAGACAGACAGACAGACAGACAGACAGACAGACAGACAAGACACACTCTCACACACACATATATAAATATAAAATATTTTTTTAAAAAAAATTAAATATTTGGGTTTTAGTCCTTTCTTCACCAATTGTTCATAGGCTTTCCCCCCTCATACAATTCCTTCTCCAGAAATGTCTGTCTTCTTCCATTTCCACTGTAAATCAAGCCCAAGAAATGACAATTGCAGCTGCAATGACATCACACTTCTTCCTTGGATTGTATTCTTACTGTATTCTCATTCACACTGCACAGATGATTTCCTCTAAACAGAGATTTTAACTCCACCCAAGTACAATTGGGAAGCTGTACGGCACTATCTGAGATCATTACTACCATGCTTCTTGATACTGTTGTCCTCAGTGCATTACACGTTGGGATAGAGGTATTACAGGCAGGGCTGTCAAGAGTGGGTTTGGGCCTTTGTGAAAATTCCTTTTGGGCACGTGAAGATCTTTCATTCCCTTAGGGTTCCTCAAGTCTTGCAGGGAGTGGGGAGTACACAGTCATTGCCACCTTTAACAAGCACCTCCCCCACCTAACCACTTGACGTCACAGTGAGTTACAACCAGAGGCCATTCCCCTCCTGTGTCATGCGCCCCTCAGCAGCCAATCCAGGACACATGTTTGGTAGTTACTCTTGGAGCAGAGAGGAGTTAGTAAAGAATTGAGAGAGCTGTTAAGGCAGGCTGTGAAGGTGGAAGCATTTTTCTTTCCAGGAAGCTGAGACTACCATAGAATGATCACTTCTGTCTGTTTTCAGCTGCCACCACCACCACCACCATCATTGGTCTTGCAATTTACCTCTGGCTTCTTCCAATGCCATCCGCCCACTTGGCCCTCTCATTCCCTTCCTTCCACTCACTGGCACTGTTGTGTCTCTTTGTTCTCCTGAGGCTTCCTTTCTCCTGGTTGGATTCCCTTTCTTGCAGCAAAGGAGAACTGGCTAAAAATTTTAAGTATTTTGTAATACACAATCTTGTGTATCGTACTATTATGATACTACTGAGAAAGATGAAAATATATGCAATACAGTTGGGTCACATGCTCCTTCTTGACTCCAAGTCCTAATAATTTGTATTTTCACCCCCTTTTTCCCATGTAGATGATACCTGGTAGTATTGTTTAAAATGTCCACAACTGATCCCTTTGCTGATAAGAACAATCAAGAGTGGTAAAACAGGTGGAATTTTTCAGATACGCCAGTCTATGCCATGAAGGCACCCTTCATGAAAATTCAAAACCAACACTTTGAATTGGGCTTAGAAATTAACATGTTACAACCGAAAGGTAAATGTGTAACAGCTGCTATGGTGATTTATCCAGGGTCAAACGTATTACTCAAAACCTTGTTATGTTAAAACTTTTTGGGAAATGGCAAAAATAACAGCACATAAAAAAAAAATCAGAGAAACAAAAGCTACTCAATTAGTTCTATCTAAAGGATCTGTTTGTCTGTCTGTCCAGCCACCCAGCATAAATCCATCTATCTAGTGTAAATCAATCCTATCTAGTAGGCAGCAGAAACAGAATTTTATCTGAAGCAGCAGACAGAATCTCATTCTCTTGTGGATTTTTTTGTGTCTCATTATCACATTTGCTTGTTCAAGTTTAACTACACCTTCATCATACAGACTCTGCCTTTCCACAACACCTTCCTAATTCTTGGCACCCAAGTCTCTTGGCACCTCCAAAACCCTAGAGCTATTGGTGGTACCTAAAGAATTACGCTATTGCTTTCCACAGTTTATTGTGCTATGTGATACAGAGTTGGGGGAGATCTAAGACCAAATCTATATGCAACCCCAGCAGCATGCCTGCTTTGAATAAAGTGTGAGGAAAGTTAAACAAGAGGAGAGGAGAGGATCTGCAGTTGACCAACATAGTACAGAAAGCAATGATTTCAGCAGCTGTGCCAATGTAATTGATTTTCTTTAGACATTTTCAAGTATGGTATTGGAACAGCCATGCACCTCCAACGCAACTTGTGAACTGGCTATCAGAAAATATCTAGATTACATAAATTAGACTACTGATTATCCAACATGTGGCTCAGAGCAGAATTTAACATTTGAATGAAAGGCACTGTGGGCCAGTAAACTTGGTGTGTGAGATCTGGAAGTTCTGGGTTCAAATCATCACTATTTTTTTTTCTGGATGGCTTTGTGCAATCACACATCTCTTTGCCATCATAAAATGGAAATAATAATATCCTACGTCACACTGCTATTAACCTACAGCAGAGAACAACAGTTTTATAGTGCCTGATATGCCTAGCTAAAGTGTGGGGGGTAGTCCTGTCTACAACCTTCGTGAGTCACTGCCTGGCATTTTAGACAAGACTCAGTGAGGTGAATCAGTGGTCTTGTTGTTAGGGCAGATTCCTATATTTCTACAACATTAGCAGAGTATTTCATATCTATTTCTCATGCCTTAATCTGAGTTATCTTCCAAAGAGATCACAACAGTACACAAAGAACGCAGGTAACGGATATGTTGAGCTGAGGAAAAGTAAAATATCAATAGAAACTTGGTGAACTTCATGAATAATCACTAAACCTTGTGGAATTTACTTTGTGAACTATGAAGTCCATGACTCCTCAGCCAGCAATGGCTATGTTGGTTAGAGGATTCTGGGAATTACAGTCAGAGAGTAATTTTTCCAAGCTCTGGCAATCAGGCTTTTACCCTCAAGTCTCATGGGCTACTATCCAACATTCTATAGACTAGAATTTTATATCCCACTAACCGACTATCATAAAAGCAATATAAATGCTCAGGAATGATGCTACCATTTCTCTATAGGAATGTTTACATGTTTAGAGTCATCTAGACTTAAAGTGGATATTTTTTTTAAAATAACTGAAAGAGAATCTTCATAACCTATCTGCACCTTGTCTAAACATATATTTATTTCATTCCACTATATTACTTCTGGTCAAATAAGTTTTTTAATCCAATACCTGAAAAATAGGTTTGCCAGGGGCAGAAGTGGGTCAAGGGTGTATATCACCAAGGCCGATCTTAACCCCACGAAAAAGCCACAGTATACTTCTAGCTTGGGGTCAGGGGAGAGATTTTCAGTTGCAAAGCCATTTGTGACTACAAATCTTGCCTGGAATGTACTGCATACCAACTGAAATGTACTGTAGCCATAATATAATACTTTGTTAAACCTTTAAAAAGTTGCCTATGAGACACATATGAAGCTTAACATATATTTTCCTTACCTCACTGAAGAATAGATTGTGCAGGAGGAAGGTAACTTTCTCCCATCCTCCCCAAGAAAAATCTTATGCCGCAACATAATTGCAGACTATAGTTATTTACTGAAGATCCAATAGTTCTTAAGAGATATAGTAGCGAAGCAATGGATAAGAAGACTAATTAATCTACAGAGTAAATGTATTATGTTATATGTACTCCAACATTTCAGTCACACAGATGTCTCATACCTCTCACTCTGAGCAAGAATGCTGCCTTATATTTGGGAAGTGTATACTCAGGTATCCTGAAACACATAATAATCACTGGAGCAAATGCAATACTGGGATTTTTTTCTGGTAATTCCAAAACATGTTTGGAACTGGGCTCTCTGACACACCCATTTGCAAATCTGTAGAACTACAAGCATGCTCCAGTTTATTTCTTGATGCCCAACTAAATACAAAAGCATTGAGAAGGCAATAACTATGAAAAAGTGTTTTGTTAGCCTCCTAGGAACTGGTTTGGGGGAAAAAATAAGGGTGAAAGGATAATAGATTCCCTTCAAAGCAGCTCAAGGCAATTTCTATTAACAATGAGTCTCTGTTAAAGGCACAATTATTTCTCCACTAGTGCTTGTACTGCTGTATCCCATCAAAGTTTAAGAGCATTTTGTCATTTTGGGCATGGACATGTGATTTTCTTAAACACACGGACTACTTTTATTCCTAAACAAGCATTTTATTTCATCATTCACGGCAAGACTTTGGAAAACTAGTACAGGACAGTGAGTTATCCAATCGTTCTGGTCTGACGTAAAGTTTGCTTTCAAATCTCACCACTCTTGCTCAAATTAAAGCTGTTAAAGTGCCCTTGGAGTTTTAACTTTTTCTCCTAAGTTCAAACTCTCACATTTTAAACCCTCTTACGGCGACGAGAAGACGTTATGGCTTCTGCATCTCTTACGTGTGCCACCGTGTTTTCTTCAGAAATACATGCACACAAGAATGAAGCTATTGTAAGGCAGAAGGGTATTTTCCCCTCAAGAACTGTCTGCTTCACAGAACGAAAGGAGCAAAAATAAACACATAACTGTGGTTTCCAATGCTGAATACAGTCCAGATGTGTTGAAGCTCTGTCATGCTCCAGTATATGCTCTTAACTTTAATTATCAATATTCTCCCTTCAGTGTCTCTAACTTTTGAACACTACTATACTTTTCTAACCTGCTGTACATTCATACACACAGAGACTCTGCTAAAACAATGTACAGGTTTAAGTTCAGTGCCACATCACTGGAGAAACAAACAGTTAAATGTCAAAGAAATTAAACATGCCAGTAATTCTCCAGCTGGCAAAATGCAGCTGTTTTGTTATCTAAAACGTATTAAGACTAATCAGCAAATATCAGAGATTTCATTCATAAGTCACTTACCTATCTGGGCTGAACAGAGCTGCAACAAGTAAAATCCAACAGCTGCACACAACCAGAACTTGGCCATTGTTTCCTCTTTTGAGTTAATGTGCAAAAAAAGGCAAGGAGTTCTTCTCTCAGCCTATACAAAGGAGGGGCAAGGAGGGGAGGTCCCAGGTCTTGTTAAGTCTGCTCAGAAAGCCAGCGTCTGAAGTTTGCTGCAGTTTTTATTCCAATTCAAAGTAACTGAAGTAGTGACATAACAGGGAGGGAAGCAAGATTAGAAGTCACACCCATGTTGAAACAAAAGTGACTAGGCAAAAAGGGGAGGAGAGACGGCTACTACTTATGAGTAAGCACAGATACCAGCAGCATTTCATCTAGGCTCCAAATGGCTTTTGCTCATCTCAGTGAAGTCAGTGGTCTTAATGGGACAGTTCTACTGGAAACTATGTGCAATTCCATGTGGTTGGGAGAGAAGAGAAGCTCTCCCAAAACTTATTCAGTCACCTGGCATTATTGATTTCCAGAAATGAGTTTTAATATCTCCTTAACCTTCTCTCTGCCGCCTCCCCACTGCTACATATTCACTGCAAAAGGAAGAGAGCACAAGCAAGCCATGACATTACACTGTGGCTCTGCCAGGACTCTTCTCTTGATCCAATCACTTCTACAGCAGACATCGTAAATCCATTTATGTTTCTATGCAGTTCTGCAACGTCACTGGCTAAGAGTGGATTGCACACTTCACAGAAGTGGGTGGAATTTTTTTCCCCATTATTTTCTTTGTGCAGTTCTAGGCTAAAATCCAGAAGGGAAATATATATATATATATAGCCCATGTTAAAAGGTGCACGCACCAAATGTGCGTACCTCATATACATAGTTCTCCAGGGAGACAGCCAGATGGCATAAATCAGGCCTCTTTTAATTACTGTTACTAAAACAGGCTGAGTTCAACTTGGAGAATGGGAGAGAATTAAATTTCATTTCCCCAAGGCTGGCTCGACTATTTGGCAGAGGGAGATGCCACCTCGAGCAGCAGATTTTGGCCACCAGGAAAGGGCAGTAATTGAAAAACTAGACTGTTGTTGTTGTTGTTGATGAAGTACTAGAGGATTTTTTTTTCATCCCATGTATCAAAATAGTTCATCCCACTCTAGGTAGTATGCTCATGTTGTCTTAGACCAGTGGAGGGACAGCTACTGATACTCTTCATCAGCAGGTAAAGTGTCTTGAGCTCACTCTGTCATAAATTCAGAGCCAGTTCACAGGTGCTTAATATTACTGAGACTAAACTGGTAATTTTGATATCGGTGAACAAATGTCTTGTGTTTGTTTCAAGAACCATCACCTGCAGAAGAAACTGAAACATTTAACCATAACAAGCATTTAACCATAACCTGCAGAAGGGCCCGAAACATTTAACCATTTTCCCAGTTTAAATTGCTACAAAAGCCGCTATTTGAATCCCGAGAAAAACATGCAAGTACTACAATGTAGGACTCTAATGACAATTAATATTATTGCTACTACCATACCCTCCAGTTCTTCATAAATGAAAAGGAGGATGCTTATGGCCAAGCAAGATAAAAGTGTGGTCATTATTGCAATATTATTTTAGCTTATTATTCTATCCTACTATAGCTGCCCCCCACTTATTTGACAGGTTAGGGACCACAGCACTGTCAAAGAGCAGAAATCGTCAAAATGCAGAGCTAGTCCTTTTTTTTCCCTTTTTTTTTTTTAGATTCAGAGGAAGTGCAGTAAAATGAACAAAAGCTTATCTTTGAATATGCAAAAATATTGTACAGTAAAAAGAACAAAAGTAGACAATTGCATCCAGACAATCACATCCAGAATCCATATATTCAATGTTTGATCAAAAGACTAGACCACATGTTGAATATATGGGTTCTGGATGTAATTGAAAAGGGTCAAAAGAGCAGACCATTGAAAACTGGACCTTCAAAAAATGGGGGATACTATTTTCTCTTCTTTCTCTTTTTGAAATGGTGGAGTACCCTGATCACAGATTTCCCAAGTTACATCTAGTTGCATGCTTCAAGACATTAATATTCTCCTTGACCCAAATTGATCTTTAAAATGGTCTAAACACATTTATTAACAATAAATATAAACAACACTTGACTGAAAATAAACTTTGGGCCTTTCTGAACTGCAATAGGATAGTTCTATTATTTCACTTTCAACATCCTATGGAATTCTGGGATTTGCAGTTTAGAGAGGGGCATTTAGTATTCTCAGCCAGAGAGCTCTTTGTTCTCAGTAAAATTTTAGAAATCAATCAATCAATCAATCAATCAATGCCTATCACTTATATTATTGAACTAGACGGAAACCTAAACCTTTTTGTTTTTCCCAACTAAAGGAGACCCATTGAGCACTGACTTACCAAATTCCTATTGATTCAGTGGGACTAACAATTGAATTTAGACCAGAAAACCCACCTAATTTAGTATTTTGCCTCAGCAATTAAATTATTTTCAGTCCCTGCAAAGTTCACTCTGGGCGGGCAGGGCGGGGGGCTGGATGCAAGTATGCAGTATTTCATCTCTCTCCTCCCTCTCTCTTGTACCTTCATTGTTTTTCTTGTGTGACATCAAGTCATTTCCAACTTGTAATGACCATAACATGAATCATTCAGAGTTTTCTTAGCAATATTTAGTCAGTGGGATTTTGTCACTGCCTTCTTCTAAGGCTGAGAGACTGTGACTTGCCCAAGGGCGCCTAGTGTGCTTCCATGGCCAAGAGAGGAATTAAATCCAAGTCTTCCAAAGTCCTGGTCCAACACTCAAGCCACTATACTACATTGACTCTCTTCTTTTCACTGTTACAACCATATTAATTATCTTTTTTGTTCAATATCATGGCTTAATTGTTTATATTCTGTTTAAGAAACAATGGGCTTGCACATTTCTTCCTAATTCTTCACTTTTCCCTCCCCTCCCCTCCCCCTACATCTTTCTGTCTCTCTTTGGTATCCTCTGGTATCCTTCTCTCCTGTCAGCTCAAAATTACACCTTACCTTCTCTGACCACATCCTTATTCTCTTCCTGATTCTACAATTGGAACAGATACTTGTCTGGCTTCTTTGCAAACTGTATTTAAACAGTTGTTTAAAACATTTCTTCAGCCCTGAACTGTTTCTTTTTTCACTTCTACCTTTGTCCATCTCAAATGAAGAAAATAAGTCTTTTACTCCTGAACACTCAGACTCCAGTTTGAACTTAGAATATCAGTCTCCCATTGTGCATTTAATGTAGTCAGAACTTGGAAATAACAAATGACAAGTAATACCAGTAGCAAGTTACTTTTTGTTGGTAATGAAGAGTTGGAATGAGCCCAAATTCCAAATATACTGCTTTACTTTATTTGTATAATGTGGCCTTTGCTTGTTGCTCTTTAAAGGCATTTCTTGATTCATTTTTATAGGATTTTATCAATCTTGAGTTGTGGTTTGTTTTAAGGTAGTGAAAAGTAATAGCAAAGTAAGAAGCACAATGATAATTTCAATGGTGTATCTTTTAGGTAATGCAACAACAATTAATTGCTTTACTCTGCCTAGTCATCAGGAATAGATTACTGTCCTGAATAAAGCCCTAAATTTAAAAAGGTTCCTTAGAGGTTAATTCATCAGTCGCACAGGGACGTTGGGGCGAGGGGGGCTATTTGCCCCAAGGGTGGCAATGTTTCTGGGGCGTTCTGGCCTGTAGCCACACCCCCTCATGCTGTAGCCACGCCTCATCCCACCCCCGCCCCGCCTCCTCCACACACCCCAACCTCCGCCACTGTAATTCATAAAGCAGTTATCAAGTTGTATTGCCTTGTTGTTGTTGTGTGCCTTCAAGTCTTTCCAATATATGGTGACCCTAAGCCAACATATCACAGTGTTTTCTTGGCAAAATTTGTTCAGAAGGGGCTTGCCTTTGCCTTCCTCTGAGGATAACAGAGGCCATTTCTACACTACGCTGTTATAGTGCTATTATTCCATTTTCAATATCCTATGGAATCCTGGGGTTCGCAGTTTAGGGAGGGGCCTCTAAATGCCCCTCCCTAATGGCCAAAGCGTGACAGTGTCAGCCAGTGTCTTTCCATGGCTGAGTGGGCATTCAAACCCCGGTCTCCAAAGTTGTTGTGCAACCATACTGGTTCCAGCATTGCCTGCACCCAAGAAAAATGAAAGAGGAAAAATGGCCTGTTTTTAAGTACAAGTAAAATATGGTAATTTTACCACAGCCACGAAGAGCACAGCTGACAAGCTCTTTTCCTCCAGAGATACACAACATTACAAAACTGTTTAAACTCCCTAGCACTTAGGTAATGCTTCCATGCACACAATCACCTCTGCCTCACGGGATGCTGGTAGTATACATGTTTATTGATCAGCTGGATATTGATATTTTTGTTTCACATTTAAATTTCCAACTTGTTTAGTCAGTACTCACTTATGCAAACTTTAATACAACTTTCAGATTAATATACCTGAACCTGGAAAAAATTTAAGAGGCAGAGTTTCCGGTGTTATGCATGGATTTATTCACAGCAAACAGTTCTGCAGAAAGAAAGGTCAAATTTATCTTACTCTTAAAAAATGCTCAGAAAGATTTCTAAGCCAACTCTTCTGAAAAATGGCAGAGGTTAGTACAAGGATTCAGGCAATGACAGGCACAGATGTTATCAGAATTTATGGATTCATATGTCAGGATATAGGTTGCCAAAGTTACTACCAGATGGCTCAACTCTTGGAACAAATTAGCTGGGAGTTTTCTTCCACAGGTAAAGAGCAGCAGTAGCAGGATTGCTTCCAGAAATTCCTAAAACCACAGTGTAGGCAAGGACCTACAGGGCACCATCTTATTGCTCCAGGACAGTTGAATGCTGACAGAGGCAATAAGCATGGTTGCATATCCCTTCCTAAATTTAGCAAGAGACACTGTAGACATTTTCTGGTCTGTTAAGATATCAAACATTATTTTTTTAATGAATTGCTTTTTTGCTGTCCACAACCTCAGAGACCCACGGCCTTTCCACATGATACTGTTATAGTGCTATTATTCCACCTTCAACATTCTATGGAATCCTGGGCTTTGCAGTTTAGGGAGGGGCATTTAGAATCTCAGCCAGAGAACTCTTTGGCCTCAGTAAACTACAAACCCCCGAATTCCACAGGATGTTGAAAGTGGCATAATAGCACTATAACAGTGTCGTGCAGAAAGGCCCTTAGGTGCTTTAGAGTCCTGGCACCCAGGGATTTTGGCACCCGTTCCCCTCTTCAGTCTCATGGGGTACACATGGTTACTTTATTTCCAATTCTTACAATTACACCAAAAAAGGAAACGCACCCTCCAACTTTTCACAAATAAAAACTGGCAAATATGAGGTCAAGGTGGCAAGAACTATTAATGAGGAAAAACAGATAATCAAGGAGAGACTGCAGTAGTTTGCTTGTGCCTGAGCTATTGTAAAGGACAGGATTCTACCCCCTCCTCTTTCTTGGCACAACTGAGTGCAAACTACTTTTGCATTTTGGACTCAAGTTTGCAGAAACTGAAGTAAGCTTAGGACAAAAGGGAGAAATGAGAGGAGGAAGGAGAAATTGGCATATTTTAAAAGCAGCTGGAAAAGTGTGGTGAAGTAAAAGTGAAAGAAGTAAACAGAACTGGGAGAGCTGCAGGGTATGACGCAAGCAATATACATTAGCCATGTCCAAGTTCCATTACAGATAACGGATTTTCTGTCGCTAATTTCAAAAGAAACAGAAATGTTCCTGCACACAGGGTAGTTTTGTAGTTTTGTTTCTAGCATGGGATCTGACATTTCTGATTCTGGTAGAATTCTGTGAGAAGCTCTCAGTGATGTTTCAGTTGCAAAGCTTTGTGATTTGCAATAACTGTGCAGTAGCTCTGAATTTAGACCTAATTTGTTCATGCTTAGTCTGCAGGTGCTCAAACATACCATCCACCAACAGCTGCAATTTTGTCTTAAACCAATAAGTCTGAAACCAAACAGGATGTTTACTGGATGCCTGACATAAGATTGTAGTTTCAAAGGACTAACACATATTTCAGTTCAGATAGATGCCATATGCCCCTTATTTCTTCATCATGGTTTATATCCATTTAGCCATCATAAACCCTGGGAAGTATAGTGTGGCGAGCACACTAAGAATTTTCTGGGCATTCTGTAAGACCCCATCACACAGCTACAGTCTTAGAGATTCCTCAGAAGAGGAGAGTATTCTTAAAACAATTTAAGGAATCATCCATACAAGATGTTCCATGTAGGACAGCTGCACTTAATCATATGCATTGACAATGCATTTGCATTATATTGTCAATGAAACTCTTCCCAACTGTTTTTTCCCCCAATTTACCTTTCACCTCTTTTCAACATTCAGAGAGTCTGGTATAGTATAACAGAATAGATATATACACGACACAGCACGGATAATTTAGAACTTTTTTTTTTTTTTTTTTGCACCATAGCATTCTCTGTTATGCCTTGGAAGAGTGTCAACTCTTTACTACCATTATACCACCGTTATACCTGAACACATCCAATTTCATCTGATTCCAAAAGCTAAGCAGGATCAAGCCTCATTAGTACTTAGATGCGAGCCTGCTAGAGAATACCAGGGACCTCTAGGTAGAACTAGGAAATAATTCTGCCTGAAACCATAAAGAGCTGCTGCCAATCAGAACTGACAATACTGGGTTACACAGGTCAATGGTCTAATTCAGTATACAGCAGTTTCCTGTGTTACAAGCTCTATAAATTTAATCCTTCCATTCCTAAAATGGAGTGCCTTTCCATGTGCCCCCCCCCAAATCATATTGTATCTGTTTCAAATCAAGACTACAACAATCAGGAAATATTTAATCTACCTCCTCATTTCCCAGTCCCAACAGTAACTGTTGTACCTCCTTTGGAATTAGGAAAAACAAGATGGCTCACCCACTTATGAAGCATGGCAGCAGTGTAACTCTTCTTGCATTTGCATTTTGAAACCCAGAAGCAGGAAATGAACAGCTGTATACCTGAGGGGAAACGTATGGCTTTCTAGATACTGCTGAACTATAACACTCATTATTCTTCTTCATTGTCTATATTAACTGGGGATGATAGGGTTGGCTAGGACTGATGGAAGTCCAACATCTGAAAGCTCAAGACATTTCCTATCACTACTCTAAAATGTCCATATCTAAAAATGCCGTAAGTCAGAGGCCTATAGAGAGTAAGTAGTTCTATAAAAATGATGCCCTTTGATCCCTGTGTCATGGCACTTCCTCTCAGTCCCAGCTTCCTTCTTAAAGTTTACTGAAGATTTATTTACATCTAATGTGTGTGTATTTGAACCTAAAGTTCAGTTTCTCCATGGGAACGGTGGTTTATGCTTGTAGTGCTCCCTTATGCAGGTAGTGGAGAAATGCCTTTTCTCTGTGGTACTGAGCACTTTCCATAACATAATCTGTGGTCTGGTCTGGTTTGAACCAAACATTCTGTTCTGTTGGCATGAAAGCAAAGTAGTCTATTGGGAAGCTAAGCATCCATTCCTCATCCTGCCAACTGTTTTGTTTCCCCATGTAATTTATGGCCCGTGTCCTGCAGAGCAGCAAGGAGGCGAACAATGACTCCCAGTCGTTTATGTGCATAAAGGGAAACAAACAACAGTCACACATATCTCCCCATCTTCCAGTCTACATTCCTCCAGAGTTCAACAGCCCAAATGATAACAGAGGAAACAATTTCAATAGTTGGTTCAGATACCACTCTTTCCCACCTCTTCTTGTTTTCTTTCAGCTACATAAAACGCTTCAAAAGGGATGTGTGTCTGACTATCCCAAGTAGTTTAGAGTCCAATATAGTTAAAGCTATATTTCCATTCTTTAAATCAACTACAGTCACAGCCATTGCTAAGGATCCTTCATATGTTTAACTCATATCTGATAACCTCAGTACACATGCATGGTATAGTGGAGCAAAGGCACCTATTCATTTAGGGATACTATTCTGAGAAATGCAAATTGAAATGTAAATTATATATTATATCAGTTTTTTAAAAATATATTTTTAAAAATATATTTTTAAATATATATTTTTAAAAATATTTGAATAAAAGGATGGATGCTTCTCACATGCTGTTTGCACATTAAATTACCTCTGTATCTGATCTAATTTGAACTTCCTTTTTTTGCTGCTCCCAAAGTAACTCTTGTACAAATGGAGATTTCATACCTCCAATTTTCCCAATTTGGTAGGGACAGTCTCAATTAATCCTTTTTCAGTTGCTTTTCAAATGTCCTAGTTTCCAACTTCCCCCTCTTGTCCTCTCCTTACTTCAGTTGCTGCAAACTGAATTCAAAGTGTGAAAGTATTTTACACTCAGGCCCTTTCCGCAGCATACATCATTATTGGATAGTTTCGTGTTCATCACAGCATTGCCATTTCTGGGTTGGAATCAGTATTAAAACTCAGTTTTCTGCAGGCCTCTGGCATCACTGGATGAGCACCAGCATTGAAACCAGTGTATCTTCCACCACACAGCATCCCTGGCCACTCCTTGTCCCTGCCTGTCCCCACCCTGTCCCTTACTTCTTTGTAGTGTGTTTATTATTTTACTCAGTCTTCTCCTTCCATTTCCATTTTCTGTTTTGCTCCATGTGAAGAAAGTGGTTCCAACTGGTTACATGGCATTTGTGAAGGTTAATTCCAGTCCCAAATTTTCTCATCTTTTAAAAAATCAGATTTAGTGTACCCTTGAATATCTTCTGCTCTGTCTTCTATTGTCATTTTCCTGTCTCTACACTTCTCCAGATTCCTCACTTCCTTCATTTCTCCTTCATTTCTCTGCTTTGTATCTTTGTTTAACAACATCCCTTAGATTTCCATCCAGCTGTTAATCTGTCTCTCACTCATTTATAGCATGCGTTTGGAGAGCTGAACAAAATGTACAAGGAAATGCACAAAACTTTTCTGGTGCTGTTGTTAACTAGCCAAAGTTTACTCCAACAAAGTTTCTTTGCAGCCAGTTTTACACTATGTACAATAACCATGGCACCAAACGCCTGTTGAAAAGGCATTTCAAGCCCACACTTGCCAATACTGAGCGATCCAGGAAAAGAACATTTGGAAGCTTCTTACTCTAGAATCTTCAATTTCTGTCTTGCTTGTCTGTTTTATATATTCAGTAGACTGTTACTTTAGGTTAGGGTTGCCATTTTTTGTTGCTTTCTCTAGTATCACAATTTCTGCAAATTAAAACAGAAAAGCAAATGGCACATTGAAAAATTTATATCCCTCAACCTAGCTCTCTAATAAAAAGGCCCAGAATCATGTATCAGCAAGCCAGGAGAAGTTTATACTTAACTAAGTAACTTCTCCTAGACTGATACCCACAAAAGTGATGGAAATGCAGTGACCAGCAAAATAGACCTCCTTCTCCCCATACAGCTGATGCCTAGTGAAGTAGATGGGGGGAGGGAGTTATTATTACTATGGCAATAGCATCAAAATTGTGACCAAGCAGTGAATGTGAACACAGAACAGTTACAGATGAGAAAATCTGAGTAACTATTTCATATTCATGATCACTATCTAGTCACAAGTTTGATACTACTGCCATGATTATATCTCCCCTCCCCATGTACTTTACTGGGCATCAGCTGCTTGAGAAGAAGGTACATAGTGATGGTGATTGGAGTAAAGTTGAATTACATTTCCATCAGATTTGTGGGGGTCAGGCCAGAGGTTGTTACTTAGGCCCTTTTCACGCGGCATTTGCCATGCGAAAGGGTGCCTGGAGTGTCGCGCGATTGTGAGGAGCGATCTGCATGCCGCACTCACAATCACACGATGCTCCAGGTTAGGGCAGGTGCCGCTCGCACATTTTTTCATTTTCGGCTTTCAGCCGAAAATGGTGTGCGATTGCGTATTGCTTCAGGGCCCCACGCGCACTTGCCTTGTATGTGGAGCCTTTGGAGCCATGGTGGTCGCGCTTCCTGCCCCAGCGCAGCCTGAGAAACTCCCAGGCTGCACTGCGGAAGGAAGAGGCAGGACTTTCACGCTGCCTGCTGAGGAGCAGGTAGCTTGTGCGGAGCTGAAGCAGCGGGGACATGAGAACTTCTTGCTAGAGGCTGCTCACGCGATCCCCACACCCCGTTGCCAAAAAAAGGTAAGGTGCGGAAAGGGCCTTAATTAAGTACACTTAAATAAGTATACTTACATATATAAGTTACTTAGTTAAGTAATCTTAACTAAGTAACTTTACCTGGCCTGACCCTGAAAACCTGATGGAAATATAGGATTCTGGCCAAAATGATTTTATGCAGGTACCTGAAAAATATAAAACCATACCCAGATTCTGAAATGCTACCCATTGTTACACTCTGCAGGGATGCTACATCCTCATTATTTCATTCAGTTTTATGTGGAAACCAAACAGTGGTACATTTAGCTAATATTATATTCTGGTCTTAATGGCTAAACAGGGATGGTGGCTACTTAGGTGCGAATGTGCTGGGGAAGCCACTTATGCAACACCAAAAAGGTGAAAATTCACCATCAGGAAAGGAAAGGAAAGAGATTTACATAAAATATCATGTGCTAGTTTATAAGGACGGATGCAACTGTAACAATAACAATAAACTAAATAAAACTAAATAAAAATGCAATAATTATAAATAATTATAATTTAAATAAAAATAAAATATATCTCACTATAGTGGGGAGACTATGACCAAGCAAATTGTCATGCCTGTTCTGCCTGATGTCCAGATACTATCTGCGGATGGACAACATCAAAACTCCTATTTTTATGACTCTTTACTGTACCTTTAGACTGGATTTCAACTGGACAGAATTCCTTCAAATAAAATAACTGTTCTCAGACACCTCTCCAAACAGATATCTATCCTCTGTAAAAAGTAACATATGACCAGTCTAGAATATGTACTGTAGAAGGCTAATGGTATTGCATTTCATGTCCTCCTGTTCATTCTGTTGAGTAAGACCCTGGATTTCTGTTCAAAAGTCCTGCCCTAATGCACTACTGAGACAAAACTCTCATCACCATGTTCATATTTTGTCATCATTAATGCACTTTAAAGCACCACAATGAAGGACTTCTTGTTGTTCAACTGTACTGTATAATAGACAAAATATTGGTCTTTATCTCCACTATGAAAAGAGAAGCTCTTACTGTAAACCACTGGGCAATTTTGAACTGAAGGATGGTAGCAATATTTTAAATAAAACAATTTTTTAAAAATGATCTTGTAGTAGCTTCTACAAATTTTCTCTCACTTGCCTTACTTCCTTCTTATAGCTTTGTCTGAATGAAACTGTTAACTACCAACCAAAATGGGAAAATTTCACAGAGACAGTCTCCTGTTTCGAGCATACTTTCCAACATTTCACAGATGAAAACTGTAACACATGTGGCCAAGCAACATCAGAATGTATTTAAGATGGAAGAAGTTATTAATAAGGAAGTGCACATAAGCAAGTAGATGGTGCAGGAGTTTACTTTTGTCTGAGCCTACTGGGAAGGACAGGATTCTGCCTTCTCTTCTCCTGCTGAGTATATTATTGTACTTTGTACTTTGAGCTCAGACTGCAGCTATTGAAATAAGCCAAGGACAAAGGGGAAAATGGGAGAAGAAGACTGAAACTGAGACATTTTAAAAGCAACTGAAAAAGTGAGATGACAGAGGATTAACCAGGATGTCCCTACTAAACTGTGACAGTTTGAGAGTAAGGTGGAACATATGAGACAGCCCTAGTATCCTTAAAAATTAAAACAGGAATATAAGAAGAAATAAGGGATGAGCAGAAGCTAAAATGCAAAACAGAGAGAAACCGATTTTTTCTAAATGCTTTTAATGAATTCAAACGGTAATCTTATTCTCCAATCATTTTGAGCAGTCCCAATGTCAGCAATGGCATGGTCAGGCAAATGCTGTATTCACCAGAGTTGATGTCATCAGCTTTTTATATATATTATATAACACATAATATGCCTCTTGATGCCACTTCCAAGGTTTCAAGGCTATATTGACATCTGGAGATGTGGCGAAGAAAAGATTATAGAGGCCACCGCGGCTGCTGAGCTTTGCACTTCTTTCAACCACACCAAGTGTTGACAAAAACATTTTTAAAGGGACCACACGGTGGACAGACTGGTTGGGCAGTGCTAGGAGATGTAGTCCTAAAAATTAACCTTTACAAAGTCTGGTTGGATGATAATATTAAAGAAAGAAGATCTTCAGTGTGAAGTTGCTGGGATAAGAGTCAGATTTTAACATAATACAATTCAATCTTCCCTCAAGAACACCAGAATGATGGCTACTTCTCTCATTTCCATTAAGGAAAATGATTTTTTAAAGAGGATGCTATCCTTTGCTACTGGGGAGGGGGCATCTGAAGAGTATTGGGATCGGAACTGGGGAGCATTTTTCTCAGTTTCCACACAAACTTGGCACTGACCCTAATTTTTTAAAAAGTATCTTCAGAACTTGAAGAAGAGATTTGATTATTTCATCAAATGCAAATCCTTCTAGAGACTCTTTGAAAGCTTCTTCTCAAATGCCTCCAGGGTTGATTTTACTTTTCTTCTTTTACCAGCCTCTGTTCTACTTATAGCATATACATCTATGGGGTTCCCCCCACCTATACTGGTGGTAGCTGATGAAGGAGGATAATATGCTTTTTTCCCCCTCAGTTGTTATCTGTTATGTCTCTCTCTCTCTCTCGTACCAAATTTTTCATTAAAAACCTTATGCCTAGGAACACATCTACTTTGTTAACTGTTCATATAATGAACCCTATAAGAATATATTCTATTTATTATATATTTATTGTAATTATATGCACATACACACACACACTTCAGCTTAACTGTGCTTTGGATTTGTTTAGATAATCAAGCCTCTTCATCAAGTTCTGAAAATATTTTGCTGTTCACACATGCTCAGTAAGGGATTCTGGAGGCAGCTGCTATTTACCTTGCCTATTGTAGGCAATAACACCCAGATATAGCCAGATTTCCTGAAGCAGAATCCTGCTGTTTCTCAACTGAAACCTTTGTTCCATTGTTTACTGCAGACACACTATTGCTGTCTGATACCAAAGGCCTGTGTTTCTCCAGCCCTCCTTCACTATCCTCCCAGTCCTGATGCTGCTAAAAACCATCCAGCTAAAGAGAAGACAAGGAAGGGAAGGACAGACATAAAAAGATATTTCTTTTTTTTAAAAAAAGGAACTTCTTTATCAGAGGCTTTGTTAACTGAGGTATGCCTGTACAGTAAAACAGGGCAACTCCATTGACCAATACAGTCACATATGTGTCATGTAGTAACAAATGTGAGCATGAAAATTAAGCCTCTTGTTTTCATTATAACACTTCACTGGACTATATACAGATAGTATATAAACAGGTACTGTATTCTGTAATCTGATCTTCAGTATCTGACCCCACTGTAGGAGGAAAAGAAGTGAAGAACATTTTATGTTTAGAGAAAAATAATAGACATTTATTTGTTTCCACTGACTCAGGTAATAACTGGTTTTGTGCAGTGCTGGATAAAAACACACACAAGTGACTCATGCATTGGGCATAACAAAAGTTAAAAAGAGTATTCTAACAGTTTATATTTGACTAAGATTTTCCAAGCTAAGAAAACAAGTAATTCTTTTTCTTTTCGTACTTCCTAATAACGTGAGATGCATCATAGTACTGTGGATGTAACAGTACAGCAGAAAGACTGATTTCAAAACTCTGCATGTTGGGAAACAATACCTACCTCAGAAGGTTATTTTGAGCACAGCTTGGGGGGGGGAAAGGTGTTTTGGACTACAACTCTCAGAATACCCACCAGCCATGATGGCTAGTGGATTCTGGGAGTCATAGTCCAAAAAGATTAATTTTGCTAATGGACTTTGTTGGAGTCCAACAAGCTACCATTTCAAGTTCTGGTTGGGAGGATATCATAAAGGAAAGTACAACATTCAAAACATTGGGGTAAGTGTGAGATTCTAGTGTAATAAGAATGGACTTCCTTCCATAGATGGTAGCCACCTGCTCTTTCTTACTTAAAGCCTTTGGCTTAGCCCCATGCTCCTCACTCACTGCTGACAATGTCTAAGTACACACACACACACACAAACACATACACACTGCACTTGTTTGTTTTTTTACCTACTGTCCTTTCCTCACTGATTACCCTTAACTGGGGCCATTTTCGCCCTACGCTGTTATAGGGCTATTATTCCACTTTCAACATCCTGTGGAATCCTGGGATTTGCAGTTTAGGGAAGGGCGTTTAGAATTCTCAGCCAGAAAGCTCTCTGGCCTCAGTAAACTACAAACTCCAGAATTCCACAGGATGGTGAAAGTGGAATAATAGTACCATAACGGTGTAAGGCGGAAATGGCGTTAGATTACTGAGCTGCTTGGGACACCAATTTACATTCTCCTTCGTATATTACAATGTTTTGGTTGTTTTTAACATTTTGGGGATAGCTGGTGAGGTAAGCTTACCTCTTTCCCCTTTTCTCTCTGTTCGCTGTGCGTCCACACTCAATAAGCGATAGTGGAGGCTGTTGCTATTTACATTGCCTGTTGTAGGCAGGCACACACGGCTACACTACAACAATAAGGTAGAATTCAATTCTTTCACAGCTGAAATTTTATTGCATTGTTTACTACAGACATGCTGCTGCAACCCAGCACCAAAAGCCCATGTTTCTCCAGCCCTCTGTCACCATCCTTCCAATACTAATGCTGTTGAACACCTTCCATCTAGAGAGAGGGCAAATAGAAGAGCAGGAAGCCTGAACAAACCCAAAAAGACTCTGTAAAAAGGAGCTTCTTTGTAAGAGATTTCTTAACTGAGGAATCCCTGTACCTGACAGAAAATTTTTCCAGTCAGGAGCTATCTTATCATCCTGTATAATCAATCCCTTAACCTATGATGCAGGAAATCACCATAATACGATAATACAAAATAAAATCCTGTTTTTTCTAAATCCAAAAACATTTTAAATTTTAAATTGAAAAAAACAAACTGAATCCACAGCGTACTGTTCACCCATGCATGTGCACACACAAACATCTTACAAATACAAAGCCTGTTGCACCTCGGAACCTGTTTTTCATTCCGTGTTAAAGAGAACAACACGCTCAGCCAACAGCAATAGTTCAAAGTGGTGAAGAAGGACAGCGAGTAGAACAAAACAAATGGTATTTATTACTATCACATGAGCAATTAGCTTCGGTGCTTGGAAAAGTTACTTTCTGTGCAATTTCCATAAGGGGCTGTAATGGTTGGGAGATTCTAGGAGTTGTAATTTAAAAAAAAAAAGGGGAAGGTAGATTGTCAGGGCCTTCACATGATGGAAGTAAATTTTCTAATTTCACCAATCATGTAAATAATATAAGTATTTAATCATATAAATTCCTGCTCTCACAGATTCTCTTCAATTTCCATTTTTAAGGTAAAGAAGATAATAACTAGGTTTCCATACAATCAGGACTTCCAAAAAAATAGAGCTTGTTTGAGCTCTAACAATCTTGGGAGAGGCCTTTCTCTCTCTGCCAAAGGCTCATTCAGTGGAAGAGCAAGGGAAAGGGCTTTTTGGGAGGCAAGGATGGCGCCAACCTTGATCACTTTCCGCCAGTAAGAGAAATCTTTCTTATTCTCTCCAGCTTTTAGGAATTGGCTGTGATGGGCTTTTAATGATGTACTGTTTTATGGATTTTTAATATTGCCTTTTAACAAATTTTAAATGGTTTTAAGTCTATGGATTGTTTAAATTATTTTTAAGTAGTGTACATGTTTATATTACTTTTTAAATTATTTTTAATCCATACTGCTTTTAATAATTTGCAAATGTCTTCAGCCCCATCACTGCAAAAAATGCAGAATACAAATGAGTATTGTAATAATAATAATAATAATAATAATAATATAAATAAATAATTCTGCACATATAAATAAATGCTCATAAAGCATAAAGGTTGTTGATTTCACAACAGCAAACTTACATACAAAGACAATTCATGTTATATTAATATGTACTGAGCCTTTACCTTAGCTCCACAGTTGTAACCCAGGATGTATAACTTGAAGATGAATGGCATAGAAAGAGTTGGTTAAAGG
This sequence comes from Iguana delicatissima, assembly GCA_948472985.1. Taxonomy (NCBI): domain Eukaryota; kingdom Metazoa; phylum Chordata; class Lepidosauria; order Squamata; family Iguanidae; genus Iguana; species Iguana delicatissima. The sequence continues at coordinate 783,561 of CAOKZL010000023.1, forward strand.
TCAGGCTGAGTCAGCAGCAGCACCAGGTGTTTAGAAACAGATCAGAATAAATCAAAATGCACTTTAAGTCCAAGCGTTGTAATTCAGGATCAAGGAGTCATTTGAGACAGGGCCTGTCAAGTGGTCAAGAAAAAGGTGGCTAGCTACAGAATTTGGAAGAAACCATAGCAGAAACATGGCACAATATTCACCTACAGTGACTTACATGCACGCTCCTTAATTTTAATTTTGATGACAATCTCTACAAGTCTGAATTTATCCAACATAAAGCAAAACACCTTGTCATGCAACACTGTCATGGAGCAACAAGTTTCTCTTGTGGTTTTTGAGTCCTAATTCTCCTTTTTCAGAAAGGAGAAGAAACCATTGATTCTGGGTGAATTTTATTTTTAAAATATGTTGTTTTCTGTACCAGAGGAGCTACATTTTTACATCAAGCTCAGGGGTGGGAATCATGTGGTTATCCAGAAGCTCTTGGATTCCTAATTCCAGCAGCCCTAGCCAGCAGTAACAAATACTAGGAGCTGCACTCCAACATCTTCTGGAGGGTTTTGTCTAGAGATCTCCCTCCCCCTTCCAATCTAAATGCCAAAAAAATGCTTTCCTGCTTTTGGATCTCAAAACAGAAACATCTTCATCTGGAAAATTCGTGTTGCTAAGAGGAAATTCCTTTGAGATTCTGCCTGGGGCATCAATATGAAAGGTGGTACATTCATTTCTTAAACTACTTCATTTCTTTCCCCGTGAAGGATTTGCTTTTCACATTGCATGTATTGCTGGCAATTACTACACCAGGAATTGTGGTCCCATGATATTTTGTCTGACTTATCTGTTTTTCTATTGGTACACAAATTGAGTAAATACTAGCAGCAGGTATCTCTTGTTAAAAATTGGCACCGTATCTATCAAATCGCTTCGTTTTTTAAATAGGAACAGCATTTGGAAGGAATGAGGTAGGTGTACTTATTAACACTAGAATACTGGCCTTCTGCCAGCTCAGGTAATTGCATTCTAGCTAAACAAACATTTACTCTCTGCTTTAAAGAAATGTTGTTGTAAAAATAAATCATGTCAGGCTGCTGCAAAACTCCCCTTTAGAAACGACTGTGTGTTTCAGTAGCTGGTATCTCACCTCTCAAGACAGAAATCACTGTTCTTCAGAATATAAACCAGGAAAAAACACAGAAAGATATCAGAGAAAAGGCCTAAGCAGATACCATGAAAATAAGGTTAATAAGTGAGAAAGAATTCAATTGTTCAGCCAAAAAGAAAAAAGAAAAAAGAAAAACAAGTAGCAAAAGAGGAATTAAACATGCACATGTTTCAGGATGAATGTCAGGAAGCTAAAGAAATGGTGCCATTTACTGGAAATCCTCAGCACTGTAGACAGCCCACATTAGAAAATGTTGACAGTGCTCCAGTGCCAACCCACTGTTTTGACAAAGAGAACATTACTGTTGTTTCCTCTATTAATCATTTAATAAAAATTTTTATCATGACATACAAACCATTTTAAAATGCTTACTTGGCAAATACCCATCAAAAGCACTTAGATTTAATAAGTCACTGGAACAATATTTGCTTTTTTCAAAAGAGGAGTTGTCAACATTCTTCATGGGACATTCTCAATTGATACTATGGTATGCCCAGTTTTTATAACACTTAGCAACATGAATTTACATTTACAATTTTGATCTGTTATATTTGTAACCCCTCTGAGTTGATATTTCCAGTGTAAGCCTTGTGAATGCCACTTTTGAGAAGAAGCAAGGAACTCATAAGAAGCAAAGAAAGTTCTGTCATGGGATCTAAGCTTTGTTATTGAGATACTTAGGCCCTTGCCACATGAAGTCATCATCCTGGCAAAGCTATGCATTGTTCCCGGTCCAAGACCTTACCAGCTACTTTCCCGTCCCTTTCTGTTGCTAATCAGTGCTTTTTCATTACTGGAAAAAAATTGGTAATAGCCTCCTTTTACACCACAAGTCCATCACCTGGGCGAGTGCAGTTCTTCCTTTGCGCTTGATAGCGCTTCGTGTGTGGTAGACAGCATTCAGAACCTGGAATCAACACAGAAATGGCAATGCTGGAATTGACACAGAACAATGTGCTATTGAGGCATGGTGTGGTAAGGGCCTTACATGACCATATTTCCAAGTCTTACAATATAATTGGAAATACCAGAAAGGTATATACAAGAAAACTAGTAATAGCTATAAACTCACCTTAATTGCAAATATAACAAATGAGAACTAATTCATATTGCTTCTGATGAAGTGGACTATAGTCTACAAAAGCTTACTCTAGAAATTTCTTTTTCCTAGTTAATCTCAAAAGTGCTGCTGAATTCCCTTATGCCTTTTTATGGTAAAACAAATCAACACAGACAGTTTTTATTAATGTTACAAATATTATCCTAAGCTCCTTCTCCTTCTCTTTCCCTCTTTCTTTCTCCTGTTCTCATAGACAGAGGCGTATGCGCATACTGAAAATGCAATCATCTGTCACCCTTTGGAGAGGAATTTTCTTTTTCTTTAGTGTTTGGGAAATTGAGGAGGAAAGCACATCGATTTTTGAAGAAGACAGTATCTTCCCTAAGTTTTAGATATCCAGAAATATTACTTGATGTTGTTCGCTTATTAATAGCTTGATCATATAGATCAATAATTAAGTAACATTCATTAATGTGAACTGTTGAAAACACTAAATAATCAAATAGAATTCTGCTAGTACTGCAAGCCAAAGCATGCTGTGTTGCAGCACCGCAGCATATAGGTAAAATTATTAGAATACAGATGCTTTTTAAATTGCTGTTGCCAGTTTTACCTGCAGCTATTATTTATTATTTTAGATGAGCTGAATTTAATTCTGTGTCCTAAATCCAACATTGCACTGGTGCTCAACTTCCTTCCTGTCCCCTTCCCCACCCCCACAACCTTCAGAACTCCCTGAAAACCAACTTCTGAAGGGCCTAGTCTTGCAGAGAGTTTTTAAAGTGTGTATGGGGGTGCAGCTGGTCACTCTCTCCTGATTACAGTGCTGGCAACTGCTTCTCATTTAAATAGTTTGTGTTTTATATACTATGAGCTGCTTTAGGAGTGGGAGTGCTGAAAGGTGACCTATAGAAAAATAACCATGCAAAGGGATCTTGTAGCACCTTTGAGACTAAATGAGAGGAAAGAGTTGGTAGCATAAGCTTTTGTAAACTTAAATCAGGTGCAGACTTAAGTCTATAAAAGCTTATGTTACCAACTTTTTCTCTCAGTCTCAAAGGTGCTGCAAAATCCCTTTGCATACTGGTACAGATTAATATGACTACGTCTTGAGTTCTATAGTTAAATAAATACCTTGACCAATCTGCTTAATCCACTACACAGTTAGCCCAAATACAGTCCCTTTCCACATGACAATGGTGTCCTGGCATGGGGACGCAGGAGGAGCAGGACCGTGATGACACTTCCACATGACATCATTGCAGTTCCTCCTTTCTCATGTCACCAGCCGGCACAATCGTGGGCTATATCATTGACAGAAAATCTCCATCAATGACACTCAATCACACAAGCCTTCCATTGCAGCTGGCCATGAAGAAGGGCCAGAAGTGCAATCTACACACTTCCTCCTCTACTGCAACATAGGAAGAAGGCCAGCTGCAGTCCTGAAGGACAGAGCACGTCCCTCATGCTCCCTTCCACGGCAGCAGTTGTGTGCAGAGAGGAGCATTGGGAACATGCTCCTATCCTGGCAGAGGCACTACCGGGATTGTGATGGGACGATGCACAAGAGTGTTATGCAGAAAAGACCACAGTTAGCAGTTTGACTGAATCCTAGTGGGTGGCTCACCTATGATTCTATTTCTGGTCCAGTTCAAAGGGCTGGGATTGTTGACCAAGGAGTAGGATATGTCAGGAGCCACATCTCCTATTAATCTGTCTATGTTTTAATTTATGTTCTAGTCTGTGTGCCAGGGGTACACAATTGTGGGAAACTAGGCAGGCTGCACTAACCCCCATGAGATCTCAGAGAGGCGCACGTGTGTGCACACACACACACTGAAACTGCCATGAACACACACATTTTTGCCCCCAAATGTCCCACAACACCCTGTATGAGCTGGAGAGCATTTTAGACCCACCTAGGCCTGGAAGTCACTTCTGGTTTACTTTATTTTTATTTACTTTTTTAAGGCTTTTACTGGGCCCAAAATGGCCAGGTGAGGGAAACATGGTGAAAATGCTCCCCATGCCCCTTAGAGAACATTTTGGAGCAAAAGTTGATCATGCCCTGAAAATTGTCCTGAAGAACACAGTTTGATCACTCCTGCTATTTACCATCCCTATCAGAAATATAGTGGATAGCTATGAGTAGGATCTTTCTGAAGACAGAGCTAAAACTGTGGAGCATCTTTCCTAAGAAGGTCTGTCAGAGTCACATTCTTCCTATGTTTGGATGGGTACTTCAAACTTGGTTGGCTTGTTTAGTTTTTTGCTACCTTTTGTTTGGAAATGTTTAACCAGTTTTCACTCAGCTGCTATCCCAGGATATAACATGTAGCTCTGAAATTGTCCTTGTCTATTTTTTTTAATGAATACTTTTTGCAATTGATTGTGTGGATTTTAAAATATATTCCCAGATACTTATTTCTGAGCAACTTTGGTATAAAATTTAAAAATATGGACGTTTGACTAAATACAGTATAATCAATACATGTATTATTTGACCCTGTGGAGGCTGCTGATCTTTTGGGGGGGTGGAGCTAAAGTTGGAGAAAGGAAGAACTCTTTATTTCTTGACAAACAATATAAAATAAAAAGGTTATAGATGACTGAAATTCATCTATGCTTTCTCCATGACTGTTATTCTGGTCCAGGTATCATAGGAACATGGAATGTTCTAAAGTGCATAGGCAGGCTTACTTGATCTTATGGTCCTAGCAGATATAAAGAAATTTGAGTAGATAGTAAAAGCAACAAAAAAGTGGGAGGAACAGATAGATCAAGCCCTACGTTTTACATGTCTTTGCTTCGCTACACACCTCTCCTCCCAAACACCCAAACAAAGCAAGCACACACCTTTAAAGACCATCTTTGAAGTTCACTTTTCAGTGAAAAAATCATGGAGGTAGTGAAGCAGGACCAACTGTCTTGAAAACTGGACAGGATGACCGTATCCAGCAAAGTTCTCTGAAAACATATGGATGGATACAAGAGACTTGTATTAGTGGTCTATGGATGGGATAAGGTCACTTTGGAAGTCAGGTGTGTCATGAATTCCAAGAAGGACCCAATGCTTCACATTAAACAATCGAAAGGGATTGACCATGTTTGGACATACCCACCCACCCCCAACTGGGGTATTTTGCCTGTCTTTGCTTGCTATGTAAAACACATCCCTATTTACATATGAGATAAAGGCCTTTGAAACTGAACCTAAATTAGCTCTGGGGTTTCCAACAAGCAATCATACTTTCAGATGAACAGCACGTTTCACATCTCTTCCTAGCCCAGTCCTGCCTTTTAGATACATGTAACTACATGTCAAGTCAGGGGAAGAAGTGAATAACCTTGCCAAGTATTTGGAAGTCAGCCGTTCTATTACAGTTAACATGTTGCACATCGGATGAGAAAAGCAAGCTTTAATTAAAGAGAAAGAACAAGGGAAAAGTTACACAATTTGTTGTATAAGACTTTGAGAACTCGTACTTAAAATGGATGCGAATGTCTGGACAATGTGAGATTCTAAGTCACTAGAAGAAGTTTCTTTCAATATGCTATAAATAACATTATTTGAATAAATGCATTTATATCTGAAGTATGTCTTCTGCAACTGTTTTCAATGCTAGATGTTGATGGTAGAGAAAAAAATGTTTTAAAAATCAAATGTGTATGTTGTATAAAATAGCTTTTATGCTTAGATTTCAGATATGGAATATGTAGACTCTGGCCATTTCTGCATTACACTGTTGTAGTGCTATAATTCCACTTTCAACATCCTATGGCATCCTGGGGTTTGCAGTTTAGGGAGGGGCATTTAGAATTCTCAGCCAGTGAGCTCTTTGGCCTCAGTAAACTACAAACCCCAGAATTCCACAAGATGTTGAAAGTGGAATAATAGTATTATAACAGTGTAGTGTTGAAATGGCCTTCGTCACATCAACATAGATTACATTGCAAAAATGGCTTTATATTGCAATTTTATGCATTTACAGGCCAAAAACTATTGGGATTTACTTCTGAGTAAAGATGCAAATGTTGAGCTAACTAAAATGACATTGAACTGTGCAAGTTTGCAAGCTCTTCATCACTTTTCATCTGGCTATGTCAGTGTTCTTAACCTTTGCTTTATCAGCGACCCCTTTCAAATATCTTTTGTTGCCATGGACCACAAAGACTTAACTCAAGATTTAAAACCCTAAAATTCATCAAATATTTATTTAAAATCACTCATCAAAGTTCTTCAAATTTGGAGAGAAGTGAGAAATAAGTAAAGCCACACAGTCTTATTATAATGTTTTTTATTGGAATGATTCTGTACAAATTTGTCCTCTCTCTCTCTCTCTCTCTCTCTCTCTCTCTCTCTCTCTCTCTCTCTCTCTCTCTCTTTAACTGTAAAAGTTCATAACATTTCTTCAATCCTTTGCAGACCCCCTGTGAGGACATTGCATCCCTCCAGGAGTCCATGGACCCCAGAGGTTAAGAACCAGTGGGCTAGCTGTTACAAAAAATGGAAGATGCAAGAAGCAGTTAAACTCAATCTAAAGATGGAGACTGAAGACTGAATGAGCTCTGTTGGCACTAAATACCAGATTTCATCTAGTAATGGAACTAGATACTACAATGCTGCCACTGTGATCTCTGTCTTTTGGAGTCTTGTTGCTGCAATATCTTGTGTAATTTTTAGACCTTCGTCCTTCTTCTGCCATCCCTTAAATTTTGTACCTTCTGGACTGACAAAGCATTGCTTGCACATTTCCGAGGCATTTTGGTTGGTCAGTTTTGTTTGTCCCAATTGATCAATGTGACTACCATTATTTTTGTGTATGAATGGGCTGCGATTCCCTAAGGAACCAGCCAGCATTTGAAAATGCCTAAGAGGAAACAGTTAAAACAAGAAATTCTGGTTGGGTTTTTGCTGTTCATGTGGCAATGACTGCTAGAAACAGAGCAACTATATTTAAAATACAATGTGTTTTTGTTTTTAAACTATCACTCAAAAATCAAGTCTACTTCTTGTTGTCATTTTTAAGCATAATTAAGAAATGTCAAGTCAACAAAGTTAGTCATCTAGTGTTTTTTTCCTGTGCATTTTATGCCAGAAGAAGAAGGAAAAAAGAGGTTAGGTTTACCCAGAAAAGTATAATGAAATAATTTGTTAAGACCACAGCTGGCATCCTCTTAGTTATGGCGTAATGCAGACATATGTATTTTTTTTCCAGTGTAAAGGAATTCACCATGACCTTGTTCACTCAACAACATATAACACTCTCAATATCTGTTGGGGAGCCAGGGGGCAACACAGAAGGCATACCTATATCTAGATGCACAATAACATCATCCTCTGGGACTTCTAGAGAAGCTCCTTAAGTGGTTGTGTAGGATGTCTCTGCCACTGAGAGTCCAGCTGTACAGTTGGACATTTTGCCACTGCCCATCATTTTATAACAGCCACTACTACCCAGTCTCTACCACCTATATCTACCTCTCCCACTGGAACCGATGAGTCCCACAGAAGGGGAGATGAAGTAGAATTCTGTCTGGGTGTAACTTTATGAGCCATATGTTGAACTCGGCTCCCAGCATTCCTCACCACTGGCTCTATGGCTGCAGGACATGGCAGTCCAACAACATCTGGAGAGCCACATGATTCTCACTCCATATATACCCACTCTTTCCTGCATAATGATAGTTTTAGATGCATCCTTCCTCAGTTAAATATTAATTTATTAATGAATAAAAAGCATGTAAGACTGAATTTTATCAAAGTATAAGCAATCATGTGCATGTAAAAACAATTAAATACGGTTTAAAAATAATAGAAAGTATCCATTTCATTCTATCTATGCCCAGCGATCACATTTATATCATGCCTTTTTCTGTCGCAGGAAAAAGATTGGATAGTAAAAATAAATAAATAAATAAATAAATAACAGCAGTCTAAATCAGTGTAGGGTAGTGATTTGAGCACTGGAGTACAGCTCTGGAGACCAGAGTTTGATTCCCTGCTCAACCATGGAAATCTACTGGGTGACCTTGGGTGCATCATACCTTCTCAGCTGTAGGAAACTCTGTAATAGTTTTGCTTTAGCGTTGCCACAAGTTGGGAACAACTTGAAGACAAACAAAAATAACAGCAACAACAGGCTAACTACTAATATCAAAAAATTCTGGAATCTGGAAGAATCTGGCAGAAGAAAACTCTTTTTAGCATGCAAATAAAGATCAAAATCATTGGTCTGTTTCTTAATTTCAGAGGAAATATATTCCAAACGACAGGAACAACTAGACTGAACACCTGTTTCTAAGTAGTAACTGAAGTTCACCACTACCAGAAAGATCTCTCCTAATAATTAAAAGAAATGGTAGTAATGTAAATCTATGGCCTTTTCCGCATGGGGTTTTTAAAACAGTGCAGAGTGTCCTCCAGAGAGGATGTCTACACCTGGGAGCGGACTGGGTCTGGACTACTTTGTGTAGTTCCGGACCTCAGCCCGCTCTGGAACGACCCAAAGTGGTCGTTCAGCCTGCTTTTGAAAGATCACTTAAAACAGGTCTTTCAAAAGCACGGAGCATAGCACTCTGTGGCCACACTCCGGTGCAGATTTGCAGGCTCGCACCAGTGCGATCCTGCAGATCTGCCGGGGGCGGGCTTTAGGCTAGCGAGCTTCACTGGTTGGTGGAGAGCGTCCACCAACCGGAAGCCGCCATTTTCGTCCCCGGAGCAGTGCGGAGCTCAGCCACACAGGTCCAGTGAGTACCGGCACGGGGTGATTCCCTCGCCCCGTGTGGAAAAGGCCTATGTATGCAAGTGTACGTATGTATGTATAAATTCTGATTTCACTAACCTCCAGATGTCACATTAATGGCTAAAATCTTTCCTAAAACACACAAAAAACCCTCTCTGGGTTCACTGATATATATAAAAAGCTATCATTTCCTTGGAAGCAAAGTTCTACTGGAACATGCAAAGTCAGATTAGTAACATGTAGACACAAGTTCTTTAATTTCCCTGAGTAATTTGAAGATGACTTTGTCTTAAATTAACTTACAAGAAGGCTAGTATTTTTTATTTTTTATTTTTTTTAGGATAGTTATAAATTTCTTGAAGCACCTACATTCAGGCACAGACACAAATAGTGCAGAAAAGACAACTGAGGATTTACCTTAACTAGGAACATAGGAAGTGCAGATCAATGGTACATTCAACATAATTAGCAAATTCATGTTTAACAGGGTCTATGCAACTAAATGACATTTATGCTATTTCTTAACAGTTATATCCCAACTCTTAAGAATTTTCTTCTCAGTCAGAATTGCATCTGCATGATGTTGTCCAGTGGAGCTGTCTTGAATGGCCAGGGACCTTTTACACTCTGCCCTACAAGAGCAGTATATGAACCACTAGTCAGCCACTGTGAAGAATTTGCACAGCTCTTTCTGGATACGATTGCTTGGATCTGCTCTGACTTGCAAGGTGTAGTTGATACAGGTCTACTGGATGTCACTTTGGCCCCTGCTTATCCTATGCTATTGGATACATTTCAGCTTGTGCAACCTGAGGATAAAGACAGGATTCTTGAAGAGCTAAGAGCCACTGTGTACACAGTGGACCCATGTCCTTCCTGGCTGTTAAAAAGAACCCGAGGGGGACTGGGAGAGTGGGTAAGAGGAATAGTGAATGCCTCACTACAGCAAGGCAGCCTTCCATTTTGCCTAAAAGAGGCTGTAGTGGGGCCACTATTGAAAGAATCAGACCATAATGAAAGATTATTGGCCAGTCCCCAATATTCCGTTTGGGGCAAGATTCTAGAATGTGCATTGCCTCCTAGCTCCACTGGGAGTTCCAATGGATTATCTAGATCTATTTATCTAGATCTACTGATTATCTAGATCTATTTCAGTCTGGCTTCAGGGATGACTATGACAGCTTTGGTCACCTTGGTACCTGACCTACACAGTAAACTAGACTGAGGAGTATGTCCTTGTTGGTTCTGCTAGATTTCTCAGTGGCTTTCAGTACCATTAACCATGGTATTTTTTCTGAGGTGGGACTTGTGGATGCTGTTTGTCAGTTGCTCTGGTCTCCCTTGGAGGAGCAGACTCAGAACATAGTGTTAGGAGATGCCTGTGAGTCACCCTGGCCATGTGCCTGTGGTGTCAGTCAAGGCTCACTTCTATTCCCCATGTTGTTTAATACTTACATGAAACTGCTGGGAGGGGTCATCTAGAGTTTTGGAGTTTAGTGTCTCCAGTATGCTGATGACATTGAGCTTTATTTCTCCTTTCCATCCAATTCCAAGGAAGATGTTTCTGTACTAAACCAGTGTCTGCTGTCAGTAATAGACTGAATGAGAGTGAACAAATTGAAACTTTATCAAGATAAGATAGAGGTGATTCTGGTCAGTGGCAGGGCAGATCAGGGAACCGAGTGATTCAACCTATGCTGCATCACATTTCACTCACATTTCTTGAGAACATGGGAGTCTTCTCCATGGCTGCTCCCAGGCATGGAAATCCTTTCCATAGAAGGTCCAGTTGACCCCTCTCTGCTCTTTTTTCCACCAGCAAGTGAAGACTTATGTGAAATGATAGAGGTTTTTCAGATCTTTGATGCATGAAAACAGTAAAACTTTGGGGTCAAAATTCTCTTTGAGGAGATTCCTTTTGTTATATGTGCATTAATATATGTAGTGTACCATGAAACCATTATTTTGTTCATATTTCTGTTAATGGATTAGAATTTGTAAATATAATTCAATGGAGCGTCTTTTCTTTCCATTCTTGTGTAATTTCCTTGCTCAAAGCTGTGACTTGTAAATCCTATATTGTACATCTAGGAAGGTTGAAATCATTTGCAACTGCATTTAGGTATTGCCATTTCTAGCATCAAGTTTGTGTCCCAACCTCATGCTAATATACATATCTGTTGGTCTTCAAGCACTACTGGACTTCTTTTTCTCCCCTTTCCTTCTTTTAATGCTGCAGCAGAGTAACACAGCAACTTCTTTGAAAAGAATTATTAAAGGAGCAAGAATCCTGTCCTCATTTGCATCTAACCTGTTAAAGACTTGCTACACCACAGAGTGAAGAGTCACTTAAAGACTGCAAGCCTTTGCATGTTTGTTCAGAAGTCAGTTCCACAATATTCAGCAGGGCTTTCTCCCAAGAAACTGTGCATTGGATTGCATCTCTAGAGACATTACATCAACCACCTAGAGCTCCTACAATACAATAAGGAAGTGCTTTTTCACTGACTGCCATCATGCCCCAACACAACCCTTACAGCCAATTCATACGTCTTAACAAGTACTTATGGATTTCTTGTCACCTGATTACTCAGCACTATGTCTTGTTGCTAAATGTGGGAATGACTCCTAAGGCATTGCAAATGAGCTGATGGGAGTGATACAAAAGGTCTATCTATGCGAGATCTCTGGTAACAAACTCACATAATGCAAATTATTATTATATGTTGCTGTGAAGTCATTAACAAGGCATTTGACTGTGTGGCTTGTATCTAAAGACATCCAAATAGAACTTGACTCATGCAATGGGATTTTCCCAGCATTTCCTGCCAACTGAAGTTCCTGTGCCCTTTCCAGAGTAGAGTGTCAAGGGACCCTACAAGGCTTCATACAAGTGAATTCTTTTGCATTTGATAAAACATGCACATTTGTTAAAAGAATTTTAGTGGTAAGCATATACAACTTGAGGTCTAACTGTTTAAACAGAAATCAGTTCTTTGACTAGAGACAACAATCTGACAGAGTATGATCTAGAATATTATTAGGACATGGATAGTGAATGCTTAATGCCTTTGAAATTCTACTCTATCACAACGTTAACAAATTATTTCATAATACATATAGTACAAGAGAGAGAGAGAATGGGAGATTGTAATAGAGTAGAATTTTGATGTAAAGTAGAATATACAGCCTTATCACCACTGGGCGTTGTCCAGCTATTTTGAGCCATAAAGACTAGAAACATTTTAAAAAAGGAAGGAAGGAAGGAAGGAAGGAAGGAAGGAAAGAAAGAAAGAAAGAAAGAAAGGAAGAAAGGAAGGAAGGAAGGAAGGAAGGAAGGAAGGAAGGAAGGAAGGAAGGAAGAAGGGAAGGGAAGGGAAGGATGAAAGAATTTCCATATAAAGTCCATCTAAAGTGAGCTTACAGAGTGTGGTTGCTTTGGGATTCCAGACGCAACAGATCTACCAACTACTAGGCCACTAGAGTAAAACTAGTAATTCAATATTCTTTACATATATGTTCACTTTTAAAATTCATTTGATTCCCTGCTTCTGCCTCTGTTCAGTAAAGTCCCTGTTGTGCAATTTAAACTCCCAGCTATTTTTGGAAGGTACAAGGCAATTTCTAATGACTTAGCATTATTAATAATATATTGGCTTCAGTGTCCAAAGAAATCACCATGGAGATAACCATTGTATAAGAACACAGCAGGGCTATCTGCCAGGGTGAAGTGACCTCTTTTAGCATGAACCACAGTAGAACTGTGTGTACATGTTAGGGGAGGGACTAGATAAAGGCAGGAGTTGGAATAATACAGCAAGATGTCTAGGTGTTGGCATCTGAGGGAGGCAACCTTTTTGGCTGATACTAAAATGTCTCGGGCTGGCACTGGATTCCTTGTAATGTATACTGCTATTACTGTTGCTGTTTGATTTTATAAACTATTACATGTTATATATTTTTATTTTGTAAAATAATGTTTTTAAATATGTAACTTGAATATTATTTCTAAGGAATGTTTTTATTACTATTATTATTTATACAAATAAACAAAAAATAAAATCTTGAGAGTTTTTGTTAGAAAATATAATTAATTAATGCAATACAATCAGCTAAAGTAACACTGTTCCAAAAGAAACTCAGATCCTGGGCCATACCAGATCACCCAGCAGGCATTCCAAAATCTAAAGCAAGGCAAAGAAAAGCTTTTCTGTACTAAATTTGGAAAAATAATAGCCCATCTACCAAACAGATGGGCCATCTATCAATAGTCAAACTACCATTGACTATTGGAGTAGACAAATGCATGGGGACCAGGAGCCAATTTTCCTCCTTAGACCCTCCTGACATAGGATGCAACTCCCACAGCAAGCCCAAAAACCTCCATCTTCATCTGCAGCTCCTAACAAAATAGTAACCCTGTTGCTATTTTGACGGGGGGTGGAGTGGAACACAGAGATATTTGGGGCCAGTACAGGGTTCTGGGGCCTAAAGGCACCAGATCCCATCTGATCTTGGAAGCTAAGCAGGCTCAGCTCTGGTTAGTAGTTGCATGGGGCATGCCAACAAATACCAGGTGCTGTAGACTGTATTTCAGAGGAAGGAATTGGAAAAGCAACCTCTGCGTATTTCTTGCCCAAGAAAACTCTATAAAATCCATGGGGTTATCATAAGTCAACATGTGACTTAAAGGGACACACAGACACGACTCTGAGATGCTTGTGCGGTTAAGGAAAACTCAATGTGTTTTCATACAGTTTGCGGTTTAAAAACAAAAAAATGCCCCCAAATCACACTTTAAAAACATAAAATGGGATTGCAGTTTAGAATTCTCAACCAGAGAGCTATAGCACTTCATCAGACTGCAAACACCAGCATTCCATGGCAGTTAAAGTGGAATAATAGCACTATAACTGAGTAGTACGCATGAGTCTCATGTTGATTCAATGGATCAACTCTAGCTGGGACTAGCAATTGGATTAAGAAATAAATTCTTTTTGAACATATATTTTCTGCAGCTACAATTTATCAGCACTTCTTGCTAAGAAAACTGTTAACTTGACAAATAAAGCAGTATGTGTATTTGTGTAACTTACTGAATGGGTTACATGCATTTCAGGGTCATTGTTGCTTTTCTAAGTAAAATGCTACAGTGTGGACCAGTTCATATCATTATCCTCTCCCAACCCTCTGTCAGGGCCTCGGGCGTGGCCGCGCCAGCGGGCACCGCAGAGGCCAACACCGCCGTTACCTCTGAGGAGGAGGAGGTGGGGCCGGGCCCATCGGAGGTCGCAGCCGACGATGGGGGCCGCGCAGCCGCCACGGGGGCCGCGCAGCCGCCGCGGAGGGCTCTGCCGCCGGGGGGGATCGCTGGGACGCTGCGGCAGACGGCGATCCCGGCGAGGGTCTCCCCAGTGCGACGGAGGCCGACGACGACGACGAGGATAGTCCCGGCATGGCGGAGGCCGCTGGCCCGGCTCCTGGGCCGCGGGGCGTGGCGGATGAGGAGGCGGGCCCCGGGCCCGATCCCGGGGCACCGCCTACTCGCGAGGTCGCAGCCGACGACAGGGGCCGCGCGGCCACTGCGGAGGGCTCCGCTGCCGGGGGGATCACCGGGACGCCGCGGCGGACGCCAATCCCGGCGAGGGTCTCCCCGGGCGCAACAGAGGCCGCCGCCGCCAACGAGGATCATCCCGGCGCTGCGGAGGCCGCCGGCCCGGCTCCCGGGCCACGGGGCGTGGCAGACGAGGACCCGTGGGAGGAGGCGGGCCCTGGGCCCGATCCCGGGGCACCGCCTACTCGCGAGGCTGCCTCGGAAGAGGCTGAGGCCGCCACGCCGCCGCCGACATTCCAGCAGCGGCGGCGGTTCAAGGAGGCCAGCCGCCGCTCCTGGCGGCTGCAGGAGAAACACCTGGGGGCAGGGAGCTCCCAGCTGTAGCACAGCTGCGAGCCCAGCCACGTGCTCGGCGCGGATTGGCCGCGGCCCGGCCTGCAGGCCTTTTTAGGCAGGTGCGGGGCTGGGGAAGGCACAGAGCAACAACCGTCGGCTTCCTGTGTGTCTGTCACCCATGCCTTGTTCCAGTCCAGCCTGTGTCTGCGTTCCGCTGCCCGGCTCTACCAAGACCCTTCCCTACGTTAAAGGTGCAGTAACCATTTTGTGTTCGGGGTGAGGCAACCTGTTGTTATTTCCGTTGACGCCTGCTGTTAAGGCAAACCTCAGTTCAAGGCCCCTTGCTGGCTGCAGCGCCCCTGTGGGACTGTTTGGGACGCTGCTGGTGGCCACCTCCGGCCTGGCCCCTGCTTGACCTCAGCCCGCACTGACACCCTCATCCCCATCCACACTTGATTTTCTATCTTCTCACCTAGTCAGGATTCTGGGCCCAATGAGCTTGGAGGTCCACATTGGGCTGTTTAGAGGTGCCCCTGCCCGGATTTGACCATTGGTGCTCAATTCCAATTGCAGTAAAATGTTTGCAAATCTTGGGCCATTTCTGCACTAGACTATTATAGTGCTATTATTCCACTTTCAACATCCTATGGAATCCTGGGATTACACTGCAAACCCCAGGATTCCATAGGATGTTGAAAGTGGAATAATAGCACTATAACAGTCTAGTGTGGAAATGGCCTTGGTTACTATGTGCACCTTCCATTTTCATCCTCCCCACAGACATTTACAAATAGCTTATTACTGAAAAATAACCCTCTGCCTCTCTCAGTTTGGTAGAGACAGTCCCAATTAATCCTGTATCATTCCATTTTTTCAGCTGTTTTTAAAATATGTCCATTTTTCTCTCTGCTTCCTACTTTTCTCCCTTTGTTCTCAGCTTATTTCAATTGCTGCAAACTGAATTTAAAGTGTAAAAGCAGTTTTCATTCAACTCATCAGTTAACTCAGAGAGTAGACAGAAGATGAGGTATGCTCAAATAAAAGCAAACTAGTGCAGCCTCCTCTAGTTTGGTCTGTTCTTCTTCATCAATAACTTTTGCCATTTTAACCATACTCTGAGGTTGCTTGACCACAGGTTTTCACCTGTGAAATGGTGGAGGACAAACACAATTATAGCACAATGATTCTACTTTAACTGCTATTGCAACATCCTATGGAATTCTAAGAGCTGTAGTTTAAGGGAAGGACATTTATAATTCTTGGCCAGAGAGCTCTAACTCAGGCCATTTTCGCACGAGGCCAGGGAATCACTCCGTGTCGTTACTTACTGGATCTTCTGGGCACAGACCAACATGGACTGTCCCTTAAGCCCTTCCAGAGGACTCCTCCGTCTCATCCAGGGTGAATCAGAGCAGTGCGAGGTCTTAGATCCGCACTGCTCCAGCTTCCAAAACAGCAGCTTCCAGTTGTTCGTGGGTCCCGACCAACTGCTGAAGTTTGCCACGCCCAAAGCCCACCCTCCGCAGATTGCAGGCTTGCATTGGTGCGAGCCTGTGAATCTGCACAAGTAAACCGGAACGCAATGGCGTGCTCCGAAAAATTAAAGAACGGTTTTCTACCATTCTTTAAAAAGCACACTGGAGGACCAGTTGGGGGTGTTTCAGAGTGGACTGAGGTGCAGATTTCAGGTAAGTAGTCCAAACCTAGTCTGCTCCAAGGTGCAGACGACCTCCGTGAGAGGACACGCTGGACGATTTTAATTCCCTCATGCGGAAATGGCCTCAGGCTTCCATAGGATGCAGCCATGGCAATTAAAGTAAAATCGCAGTACTATAACTATGCAGTGTGAAAGGCCCCAGGGCTGGCTTCTGCCTCTTTTGCATGGGTGGTATGGTTTTGGCTATAGAAATGATAGAGGCATGAATTGATATTGGAATATATGATTATTTAATCCCAAAGATTTAGGACAGGTAGTAGCATGATTTGGGCCTAATACTCCCTAATCTTAAGCAAGGATTGTAAAGCTTACAGCACAGCAATAGGTTGAATCCAAAGATCCTGGAAATTTCAGTCACAGAAATACTATTTATAGATCCTGTTAATGGAAGGAGATATCCATTTATTCTCCTTACTGTCCCCAGCAAATGTGCTGTGGAATGCTGGGAGAATCTTCTAGAACAGTGTGGGAGATGGAGCAGTAGGAAGTAGAAAAACAAGTCTAGTGTGTTAGTTTTCTACTTACAGGAAATATTTTTAATTTGGTGGAACTTCCAATAATAGCATCTTGTATTCATAGTCTAAAGTACATCCTACCACCTTAGGACTTATTGTGTTTCGTATGTGAAAGCAAACTGAAGATTTACCGTGCTTCCAATAGAGACCTAGAGTCTAATGAGATAAGTGTGTCTTAGCTGCACTCTAAACTACTCCTTGTTTGTGCCTATACTTGTGAGTGCATGTTTGTGTGTCATTCACAGAAGACAAAGCCAGCCTTCTTCAATCTTTGCCCTCTAGCTCTGATACGCTAGGACTTCTCATTATCTCTGGCAGCAACGCATCTTTTGCAATAATAGTGTCAGAGTTCAACTCCTAGGCTGTGCCTCTCTGACAGGAAGGGAAGGAAGGCGATAGTACTTGCCCAAAAGGACGAGGAAGTGGGGAGTGTCCAATGCAAACAATCAATAGAAGCACTGAGCTGAGACAAAGTCAAGGCCAAATCCAAAAGGTCCAGAATGCTGAAGGTCCATCCAAAAGGGGTCAAGAGAGCTGGAACACAAGGGTTGTGAGGGCTACAAGCAAACAGCAAGCCACGCAGAGAGACTTATGTAGCTGAGGGAAACAAATGTAACTTATCATTGTTCTGTTTTCTCAACCTCACCAAAATGGCTTCCCTCTGAGCTGCTCGTTTCTGTCTCCTCTGTGATTGGAAGCTGGGAGGCAAAGGTGAATCTAATTCCTCTAAATCATTGCTGGTCCCTTCTCCCTCTGGCACCGGTTGCAACAACTCTGTCTCAGCATGTCTTTCAGCTGATGGGGATGTTGGCAAGGTAGTTTGGTCTATCACTGACTCTGTTTCTGGCACAATCAATTCCTCATCAAACTCTGAGCCATCATCTATTACAAATAGGTGTAGGTTTATCACAAATCAGTTCAGTAATACTTGAAAGTTCACAGAATTCAAGTTCAGAATTCAATATCACTTGTGAGGAGGAATGAGTAGCCTTCTCCACACAGTTATTGAGAAATGCTGCAGTACAATAATTCTATTACATTTATGAGGGACAAGGTTTAATGCTGAGAATGGAAGCTGTTAGAAAGTATTTAGCAGCTCTTGCAGTCTACCCTGAGTAGCATGGTCTCACAGCTGGGCTGTAGAGAGCACCCTGGAACTGAAACCCAAGCATGACAGGAACCAGGAATAGTCAGACTCAAGAGACAGCCATGAAGAATGAACTGGAGAGAACAGTCAAGACCAGTGGGCATTTTAAAAAAGATACACCAGAGCTCAAGTAGATGATGAACAAAGTTTCACCGAATCAGGAAGCCCTCGTACACTCCTCCTTGACCAGGGGAGCCAATGACTAGTGTGGGGTAGAAAATACCCAGAAGGCTCTTCACTGAGAAGCCTCACTGATAGGCCATTTCTGCACTAGCCTGTTATAGTGCTATTATTCCACTGTCAACATTCTATGAAATCCTGGGGTTTGCAGTTTGAGGAGGGGCCTTTGTGCCCCTTCCCTAAACTGCAAACCCCAGGATTCCTCAAAGGTTCCTCCCTAAACTGCAAACCCCATGATTCCATAGGATGTTGACAGTGGAATAATAGCACTATAACAGGCTAGTGTGGAAATGGCCATAGTTTGCCACATGGGTCTGTGGGCAGCAGTTTCTAGCAGGCATAATAGAAAATAATCAAGCAGAAATTAGCTAGTACCAAATATTCTGGAATGATTAGGCTATCTTAGTTTTGATAAAAGTTTTAACCCAGGGAGTAGTATATCAGAAGATGGGAGTGTGAGAATGGAAATACAAAGGGAAAAAATATGTGGTAGCTATTGGAGCGCATCCAAGAGCATAATAGAAAAATGCAGGAGGGAAAACAGAAAAGTTTCTTAATAAGTAAAGGCCTAAATAAATCTGAGGTTATTGGGAAGCATACCAAGGAGTTGGTGAAGGGCAGAGAGGGTAAGATGGTAATATTTTCAGATGGAAGAAATTAATTTAGTAGGGATGTCCTCAAAACACCCATGTTAATAAGATAGCAGCCACAAGTTCCAGTCGCAACTGAGAACAAATAAAGCTACTTTATAACAAGCATCAAACTAACTTCTACACACAGTGACCCTCTGCTTGACTTAAACAAATACTCTCCATATTAAAACAGTGAATTGATTCATTTAGTAGTTTCAGGTTTTTTTTTTAATGTTCTTGTAATCCAACAATAGATTGCTGATGTTCACATGCTCATTATCCAAAAAGGACACTATCATTGCTAACTACAAGTCAGCTTTGACTTATAGATACCCTATGAATGAACAATATCCAAGACACGCTATCATCAACAGCCATGAAAACTCAGGGCTGTGACTTCCTTGACTGAATCTATCAACGTCCACCTGTAATGCAATCTTCCTGTCTTCTTCTTCTTTTTTTAAACAAAATGTGAAGCAAAAGGCATGCATAGGTTACTCATCTGATCAAAGGGAGACTATTGCTTGAAATGGAGATTTGCTGAAAATGGAGACAGTTGGGCTGAACAGCATATTGCTTAAAACATTTTACCTAAAAATCTATTTGGAAAAAAAAATAGTGTAGTGACCAACAAACAATACCCAGTGTGTATATGTATAAGCTGAGGCATTTAAGGTTAAACAACAACAAACTGGGACAAGAGTCATGTTGTAAGGAGGACATTTCTAGTTATGATTAAGGGAACAGGATGCGCTTTCACATTTCCTTAAAATGTTATGGACTATCCATCACATTGCATGATCATTTTTTATGACCATAGTTTCTGCAACAGAATATATTTAGGTCAACATTTTCATTTTTGAGAAGGCTGTAAGCACGTAAACTCAACTAATCCTAAGAAGCGTTTTCATTTTATTTTAAAATTTAAATTCTAGTACCTGTAAGACTATATGGTATCTATATCAGAGTACTGTACAGCCAGTATAATATGAGCTTATAGTAGACAACAGGAGAAAATACTCAGGATGCTCTTGTAAGGTTAAAAAAGGAAAACTTGCTCTCATTATTTCAGGAAACCTATCTTTGGACAGGGGAGAAGAAGAAGAGCCTCATGGATGCCCCCTTCCCACACAAAAGACTAATTAACTTTTGGAAGAATGGGGAAGTGGCTTTTGCAAGCAGGAAGAAAGCAAAAAGGCTTGGGTACCTAGAACAAAGAAAGAAACAAGGAGGAGAAATAAAAGGGCAGGCATGCTCTCTGCAGTTTCTTCCCACTAATAACTTTATACAAGCGTTGATTTCTGTTTGCTTCCAATAGTACCAATGTGGTTTCATAAAGGCCCTCAGGGCAGCTTGCAAGGTAAACGAATAGGCTGTTAGTCAGAAGAGAATTACCTTTGCCTGGAAGCTATCACTTGTCCTATTTGTCCTTGGCCCTTAACAAAAATTCCATATACCATACATGCAGACACAGGTTTCAATATGGGATAAACCCTACCCTAGAAATAGCAGGGCATTGTTTTGCAAGAAAAGAGGATATGACTGGGTGTTCAGGAAGTAAATAAACTTGACTCATAATAGACCAGCAGAACATTCACCTTGAATTTAAGAGTTTAGAGGAGTTACTGTTCTCAACTACAGCTCTCAGAACCTCCCAGTGGCCATGTTGCCTGGTGGATTCTGGGCGCTGTAGTCCAAAAAGTAACTTTGTAAACTCTGGAATGTAATCAAAAATTGTTTTGGGGTTTCATAAGTAAGTAGGTAGCAACCTTGTATACTCAGCTCTTAACATGTGTGGTTGAAATCAGCTTTCTGTCCTACTCCGTCTTCTTGGAATCATTTCTGTTCGAAAAACTGAACTCTCACCTCTTTTGCTGGGAATCAAGCTCTTAAGAGATGAATGCAGGGTTGTTGGAGGACTTATGTGTAGCCTGGAATGAAAAATCCTTCCACGTTTTCCTTCGCAAGTTAAGTCAACACTAATGTCCAATGTAACAAGTCCAAGTTAGCTAAAAAGTTAACCAGTTTACTTACTGTTTGTGCACACACTTTTCAAGCAAACTATTATGCAATCAGGAACAATCAGGTAAAATTCCAAAGAAAGAAAGGATTGATTCAAGCAAGCAAGCCATGGCCCTGAGTTTTCAAGGCCTAATCAAGTTGGTTAATGACTGAAGCTCGTGGAGGTATCTCATTGATGGCAAATAATAACAACCACAAAAAGATGGGGCAGTTTTTACCATATGTTCAGGGGTGGCCTGTGGTGAAGTACCACACTGAAGCACAGTGAGCTACTTTTTACCATTGTGTATGTGTATATCATTATGATTTGTTGTGGTCTCTTAGATTATATACGAAAAAGCTGACCGCTGCTTCATAGGTGACATGGCTTTTGTAGTAGCCAAGTCAATTATTATAAAACAGCAACAACTTCCACTTGAGCAGAACCCCTTTTTTTCCACATTTGTGGGCAGGTGCCTGCAACTGTAAAACTACTATCGCTTTACCTCCAGTGCATTTGCCACTGACAATAGGACTGCATATTAACCAGTATGTTACTGATTCCACCAGTAAAATCCTACATGCCAGTACTAAGGGTAAGCAGGGTCTTCTGCTAGGACTGGACCCATGACTCATCAGATTCTCCCTGCCTTTACCACACCACCAGATTCTATCTTAGGCCATTTCCGCATGCGGTGAGGGAATCGCTCCCTGCCACTACTCACCGGATCTTCTGGTGGTCCGGTGCTGTCCGGGGTGAGGCAGAGCAGCACGTGGTCATAGATCCGCATTGCTCCTGCGTCCAAAATGGCGGCTTCCGGTTGGTCATGGGTCTTGACCAACCACTGAAGCTCGCCAGCCTAAAGCCCGCCCTCTGCAGAACAACAGGCTCGCATTGGTGCAAACCTGTGAATCTGTACCGGAGAGCAGGCATGCAATGGCATGTGCTGGCATTTTGAAAGATCAGAAAAATCAGGTCTTTCAAAAACACGCTGGAGGACAACTTGGGGTCATTCCGGAGTGGACTGAGGTGCAGATCTACGGTAAGTAGTCCGGACCCAGTCCGCTCCAAGGTGCAGACGTCCTCTGTGGAGGACGCACTGCACCGTTTTACTTACCCCGTGCGGAAATGGCCTTAGTTCTGCCCATCATGGTTTGGCCCTTGGTGCTAGCTGGATATTATGGCACCAGAGTTATAAGAGTCAAAAGAAAGTCATTCTAAATTAGTTCAGATGGATTTTCTCTCTCTTCTCAGAAAGAAACATTCAGTGGCTGGCAAAGAGAAATAGAACGGGTCATATTTCAAATCATGAATCATTTTGTCCAATTCTTCCTTAGACTTTGGTTGAGCAAAAGCATGCCAATTCATGTTGTAGAAATGTTCTCAAACAAATTACTAACTCATAGATTAATCTTCTTTAAAAAATAAATAAATAAAAGGACTCCATGGTTATTGATGGGCTCTGAACTCACCTTGTTTCATTGTTTATTCTACATTTCCTTAACTATAACATTCTGAAGAAATCTAATAATATTAAAAGTTCCCTTAGAAAAGAGATTTAAATAGGAAATCAGCGATTGCTGAGCTGATTTATATCTATACCATTTATTTATAGGTAAGTTTATTTCTTTAATCAGAAAAGAGTTTCCAGAGCAGCTAATAATATATAACTAGCAATGCCTACATTAAAACACAATAGAATAATAAAATTCTAACAGGAGAGCCACATTTTAAAGACCACTTAAACAGCTACTGTAGTAAGACAAACGTATCAGTACATCTAAAGATCTAGGTATGGCAAAATTTCCTTTAAGCAAGTTTTGTAGATTACAATTCCAGGCAGAAAATATTTCATCACATTTCTTTATTTATAATATTTTTTCACAAAATGAGAATGCAGGAATTATGTGATACTCCAAGAAATTGGCCTGTCCTCTTCAATGTAATTGACTTTTTTCCTCATTGGAGATGTTTTCAAAGAAAATGCAAGCAACTTGTACTCTTAACAGAAAGAAAACAATCACTATAAAAAGACTTTCCTTCTATTCTGAGTTATGGAAAGAGACAGTGTGGTGTAGTGGTTTGAGTGGAGACTAGGGTTCACCATAGAAACCCACTGGGTGACCGTGAGAAAGTCACGCACTCTCAGCCTCAGAGGAAGGCAAATGCTGCCTGAACAAATCTTGCCAAGAAAACTCCTCGATAGGTCTGCCTTACAGTCACCTTAAACTGGAGGTGACTTGAAAGCACACAACGACAACTAAATTAAGGAACTTGGTATAATCTCTGTATCTCTTAAAGCTCTCCTTAATCTGTTGCTGATAGATTACTGAGATATTTGTCCATTTGTCAGTATAAAGAGTTATACTTTCTCAAGTCAAATGTACATTTTATATCAAATTAAGATTGGCTACTGGATATCTCCTAGAACAGCAGTACTTAACCTGGAGTCCACAGACCCCCCTCACAGAGGGTACATGAAACTCTGCTGCTGGACAGCACCACCACCAGCAACAGGGACGCAGCGGGGGGAGGATGCAGGTGCTGAAACTGCTTCATTGTATACAGATTGGGCATGCACATATACCTGCCACCATGTCCCTTTCATCAGGGATGAGGAAGCAAGGGGTGTGGGAGCTAAGGGACATGGTGGCAGACCTGTGTGCATGCCCAAACTGCTCTCCCATTTGCAAATGAGAGAGCAGTTTCTGTGCCCACCCACTCCACTGCCACATCCCTGATGAAAGGACTATGGCAGCAGGCATGTGCACTTGCCCAAAGTATGACTCCGGAGACCAGGGTTTGAATTCCCACTTGGCCATGGAAACCCACGTCAGGCAAGTCACATTCTCTCATCCATTGACAGACTCATCTATCAATGATTTGGATTTGTGGATTTGTCTTGAAAAAGCTATCTGAACAAGTGATCACTGACAGAGTAGAATGTGTGAATAATATGTATGGATTTACCCAATTAAAAAAAATCATTTTCTTAATAAATAATTGTTAATGTGTATAGAACGTTTCAGCTTGTCTGAACAAATTCAAATTTATCCTGTGAACCTTCCACCCACAGGTAACACAATAAATGAATTCTGATTAACAGGTCTTGCCCAAGATATTTTAAAGCCTGGGCAGAACAGGTGTCCCTATTGACCCAGGTCAACATATGCAATATATACTACCAGTGAATTTATTTTGGTGCATTAGCTGGAAATTCCTATAGGTGCCTTTCTCTGACCCTGGCAATGAAAATGTAATACCAGCTATTAAATAGTCAAAGGATAACTATCGATTTACTGCCTCTTCATGACTTCTAAAATCTGCTTTCTGAGGTGGCTATCTCATACAGATTGTTAGATTTCAGGGCCTGGCCTCAGGTCTCCAGTTTTCATGGGTCATCTCCAGCCAGAAGGCACAGCTATAAATTCTCCAGTTTTGGACGCCTGCAAACCCCAGGATTCCATAGCATGTTGAAACTGGAAGAATAGCACTGGAACTGTCTAGTGCGGAAATGGCTGAAGTTACTTTGGAGGTGAGCTATTTGGAATGCAGATGCAGCCTGATGGGAGGTTGCTAGGCAGTAGGAGTAGAATCTAAAGAGTAAAACCCAGCACAAGGGGACCTAT
Source organism: Iguana delicatissima (assembly GCA_948472985.1). Classification (NCBI taxonomy): domain Eukaryota; kingdom Metazoa; phylum Chordata; class Lepidosauria; order Squamata; family Iguanidae; genus Iguana; species Iguana delicatissima. The sequence goes on from CAOKZL010000023.1 coordinate 808,235, forward strand.
AGATGAGAGGCAGATATTCTGTTTGAAATAGAGCCTTCAGTGAGCACTTGGCCAGAGAAGATGGCTGTGTTGTGTTTAAGCAGCTGATGAAAAGATATAGTGTCTAAGGCTGAGAGTTATTGGCATAGTCTGTCAGAAGTTGAAAGTGGTTAACATAATAACACTGTAATTTATATGAATTTTAACAAGCTACTTTATTTCTAATTGACTACAATAAAGGATACCGTTTATTTTATAATTACTGAGTCAGTCTGAGTTGCTGGAAGCCACTGATAAGAATAAAGAAACTATTAATAAATAAACTATCTGGCTCTGAGGGAACACTTAAGACCCTAGTCTTTTTTCACAAAGCTAGTGTTTAAAGGGTGGAGTTAGGGCTAAATGTAAGGCCCTTTCCACAGGACTTTGTCATCTTGCATAGGGGAAGGGGCAAGGATGGAACCCAGATGACGCTTATGCACAATATTGTCGCAGTCCCATCCTTCTCCTATCGTCAGGCGGAGCAATTGCTCCGAAAATCATGACCAGTGATTGTGCAGCCCTCTTGCCACCCTCTAGCATTTACCTGCTGTGCTGAGGTCCTCAAAGTGCAATGGCTGTACTTCCTACCCCAGCACAGCCTGGGACAGTGCCTGACTGTGCTGCAGAAGGAAGACATGGTGCCATCATGTTTCCTCCATTCACGGTGACAGACGCTGTGGAGAGGAGTGCTCCTGTTGCACTCCTTTCCTGAAGGAGGCTCTACTGAGATCCCTGCAGGACACCACGAGGGTCTGGTAAGCTGCAGAAAGGGCCTAAGTGTCAGAGTGCCTTATTAGCTTGAAACTGCAAAACTGATCTGTGGAGAAATAAAGGCCTGTCATAGTAGTTAATCCATAATGCTTAATATCCTCAGAGGCTGTCCCTGTGTCTCAGATATTGACTTGGAAACCTCAGGGCCTGGGTGATCCTGAACTAGCAAGCCTACTCACACTAGCTAATGGTGGGGTCTGTTCACTGACTAAGCTTCACAGTCAGCCTGGGGAAACTTCTCTGCACTTCATCAGTCAAACGTAAGGACCAAGAGGCTCCCTTCCTTTCAACTGATGAGAGTTTTCCTAAATTCTTTAAAACTGACAGTTATGTCTCAGGGCTATCTTAACTTGGACTCGTTACTATAAAATCCAGGGAAGTGGCCAAATCTTCCTGTGCTTTTATCTTGATTCTAATAATAGAACCTTGATACATATACAATATGAGAGCCAATGTGGTGTAGAGGTTTCACCATTGAGTGGACTATGACTCTGGAGATCAAAGGTCAAATATTCACTCAGCAATAAAAACCACTGGGTGACCTTGGGAAAGTCACACTCTCTCGTCATCAGAGGACTGCAAAGGCAAACCTCCTCTAAACAAATCTTGCCAAGAAAATCCCAGGTTGCTGTAAGTCAGAAATAGCTTAAGTCAGAAATAGTTTAAGGATACGCAACAAAAACATACACAGTAAACACATACACAAACAACTACATATGCTTTCCTTAGGTAATAATAACATCTATCTGAACAGGTCAGCCTCTGCAATAGATACTTCGGAGAACAGCTTTTAACTCACATGTTGACATTCCATTCCAAATGTCTCCAGTAATGACACCTAAGCAACAATGGTTACTAACATCATTTAAGTGCAGATGCCTGAGTAAGTAGCATAAGTAATAAACCTGGCATAGTCTGCTCAGATTTATAGAAATACAGAGTTACCATGCACTATCTGATTTTAATACGAATCCATACAAGCCACATGTGACTTGTACAATTCAGCCAGTTAGCTTCAATGGGGAATTTTAAAAAACTTGACTCATTTCTATTCTGTTCTAGTCTGCGCTCACTTTTCCTTTCTATTTTGTCCCTTCCTTCTTTGTTCCTTTCTGTTGTTGTAACCATTCAAATATTGTACAAGAAATGTCAAGTTTAATGTGCATTATTCATGCTCTGGAAATATAACTTTAAGGAATGGCTTTATTCTGTGTGTATGGTTTCATGTGACTGAGCAAAGTACTCTCCATTCATGTGGCAGTGGGGGGCCGAAGTCAAGTATGATGGAGATCTTGTTTATAAGGTTCCTGCCTTGTTTGTAAAACTGATTTCCTGTTTATATGGTTAAGTGTCCACTGTGATATTGGCTGAAGAGCCAGTTTTCAGTTTCAGAACAGCACACTTCACAGTAGTTTGTAAATTAGGCCTTGGCCCATTATTTTTTTGGCTGTTCTCACCTTATTTTGGGCACCTTAACCAAGCTCTTCCTATTTGATCTGTAGCCTGTTGTGTATGTTTTAACTCAACTCAAAAATCAGCGAGCTTTGAAAAGGGCAATTAGTAGTTCTCTGAACAGCAAGCCTTCAGTCTGGTGAAAACGCAGAGCAATCACCAACTAAGATTTTAAGGGAGGTCCCTTCTCCCAGCCCAACCACCTTCCCAGGTTCGTTTGGTGGGAATGTGAGAGATGGGCATCTTGCTTGCTGTTCCCAGGATTTAGAACTCCTTCCCAAGAAAGGCTAGGATGGTGTCCCCCTCAGTTGTCCTTCTACTGATGATTGAAAACGTTCCTGTTCTGATGGGCTTTCTAGAAGCTGAGGGCAAAAGCTTTTAATGGTGTGCCTTTTTAATGCTGTCCTATTCTGCTGATTTTTTGTTCTTTTAATAGATTTGCTTTAAATTTCTGTCAGTTCCATGTACTGTGAACAGTATTTTAGCAACAATATTTTAGATGTTTTACTTCTCTTTGTGATTTCTCAAAAAAAGTATTTGTTTTAACTTCATAAGCCAAGTTGAGTTCCAGTATTTGGAGAAAGAAGAGATACAAATGAATAAAATAGAAATAGTAATAATAAACAAAATAATAAGCCATTAACTATGTATCCCAGCACACTGTAAACCATTAAATGTACACCCCAGCACCTCTTCACTAAACCTGCAGTTTCCATCTTGCATCTGCAAAGACTTACAATGCCCAAAAATGCTTGTCAGATTTTTCTCCCTTTAGTTTCTTCCTCTAATTGTTTACCATCTCACCTGATGAAATGTGCTAGAGAACTCAAAACTTCACATCACATTTGTTCCATGTTTGGGACTTAACCAAAGTCTTTATTGGGGTCACTAAAATGTCACAAATGTGGAGCGAAGAATGGGAGAGAATACCACCTACTTCAAGTGGGCAGTGACTTGTGTTGAGGCTTCATGATCTGTTGTGGCTGCGGAGGCAATGATGAAGTGAACAAGAGGAGACTACGTTTATAACGCAGAACAACAGCTCTTAGCTTTCAGATTTTTAAAAAATGTAGTTACTTTTGAGAAACAGTAATATTAAAAGTTAATTTTTAAAAATTATGGCCTAAATCCAATTGTTAGACCCATTACATCAAGGAGTATATTAATTTTATTGACCCAATGGGCTAGCAATATGAGCTTGCCTTTGTTTTGAGATATTCTGGGAAGGACCTTTTCCCTCCCTTACCACACTCACAGGAAACATGGGAGAGGACCTCTTGGTGGCTGCTCCCAGGCTGTGGAACTCCTTCCTACAGCACTTCCTGGAGCACTCTTGCTGCTGGCCTTACATAAGCAGGTGAAGACTGTTTTGTTTTTTTCAGACTTGTGATGGCTGATTGCTCAGGAAGGGAAGGGAGTTTCAGAATGTTCTGCACAGTTTTGTTCATTGTTTTCTTTTTAGTGATCATGCTTTTAACTGGTTTTAATGCTGTTAGTGTAATTATATTTTTAACTTTTATATGATGTGAGTTTTAAAGCTATATCTGTTTTAATCTTTGTAAGCTGCCCTGTGTCCTGCAACAGAAAAAATCAGGAGAAAGAGGAGGAGGAGGATCCAGGGATATCTACAAAAGCAAATAATTAGTTTGAGAAGGGGATTGAACTATTATTGTAACTACTTTTAAAAGTAAGTTTCCAAGTTCTGATCTGAACTTAAGGTTCACATTCTATGATGATTATGCTTTATTGTGTACTAACAAACCAAGGTTTGTAAGCGAAAACCAAAATTTCATTTACAACTGGTTTGCAGTTCACAATAATTCCAGATCTTGATGACCTCACAAAGTTCTCATTTTCCTGGGCTACTTTTTTTTAAAGGAAGCAGGGTGGAGGAAATGAAGGTGCTTCCTGTACCAGCATTCTGTTCATTCACATTCTAATTTATTAAGCCCTAATTCACAATTTAAGTAAAATGACATCTCAGCTAATGGACACCATTTCTCTTACCCAGCCTTCTCTCTGGGTACTCTTTTCCTAATTCAACTCTTCTCTGACTTATAGATGTCTACATTTCCTATGCTTCCCACTAGGTTCCTGTTTCTTACCATCTGTACAAAACCTGCTTGATGCTTTGAAACAGTGCCATCTGGTCAGGAAATGGTGGAATCAAAATTGAAAATCTCGCATATGTAATAAATATCGTAATAAAATAAACAAGGAATTATTTTAGGATGGAATGGATGGCATCATCTTTCAAGTGGCCAAACATAACATCCATGCCTGTAATACTTCTAGATATTTGTCCAATCCACTTTAAAATAGGAAGAGTAGTATTTCTACTGCTTTACAAAACGAGATATTTTATATCTCAATATATTGGATTCCTTGGAGGGGTTCCTGAGATTCACTGTGGGTTTTTTATTTTTATTCATATCATACAATTTCTTCTACTATACCCTTGAGTATGAAAATATCTAATTACTCTTCCTATGTCATGTTAACACCCTTCAAAGCAGGATGACTCCCTCTTAGTCATCTCTTAGCTAAGCCATATACATCTATATCTTTATCTTCCCTATTAGTCAAAGCTTCCAGTTCCATTGTAACTCTGTCCAAACTTGCTGGCACTATATTTCCCCTATAATGAAAAATGATATACCAAAAATACCACCCATACACCTCTAAACACTGTCTCCAGCACCTTAGAATTGTTTATCCATGAAATGAGCTGCTGAATTTAGACTCAGTTGAGGCACAAAGATTCTTGTTCTACAGTTTGCATCATCTGCTATACATGCACAGCAGTTTAAATAAATATAGAACCCACTCTTATTGGTAGAATGTAAGGTAGTGGATATATAATTTGTCTGTATGCTGAGATTATTGGACAATTGTAATTTGTCTATTTGATTTATATCTTGCCCTTCTCTGCAGGCTAGGATGTGAAATATAACATAATAGATACAGGATCCTATAAAAACATAATGAATTATAGATATTAAAATACACTTTAGATTGTGTATACAATCATCTCTCTAATTCAAGAGTTTGACTTTTGTGAATTTGATTATTCACAAGGCACATGCTTCCCCCCCCCTTTTCTTCTTCTCATTCCCTTGCCTTCCTCACCCCAGGCTTGCAAGGCTTGTGTTTAAAATGCACATTTTTGCTTTTCGGGGAGCAACACCCTCCTCTCACTGCTGGAAGTGTGTCTTCTTTGCCATATGGCTGCACTTTCTGCTGCGTAATGGCTGCTAATTGGTCAGGTGTTCTGTTTGCTTCTACCCCTCCCTTTTCAAGATGGCTACCAGAAGTGACTCAAAGGGAAGAACTGTGCCCTTCTCTCTTTGAGGGGAAAATACTGGTAAACCTTTTACTATGTCTTTTTTCTCCCCCTCCCCCGAACACTGAGGCCAGAGGCTAAAGGAATGGTGGGGGGAGAGCTCTGGAGTGGAATCACGGGAATGAGAGTTATTCACAATTTTTCCACTTTTGCAAGGGTTCTGTGCCCCTAACCCTCACAAATGTGGAGGGGCTACTGTATTATTCAGAACCAATTAAAACAAGTTAAAATGCCACACTGATAATAAATATGCTGTAAAAGATTGTAAAAGTCCAGTTTATCAATTCTATGCATAGAAAGTTTTTTGTTGTTGTTGTTGGCAAAAGAAGTACAGAGAGGGGTCTGCCTTAAATTTCTTAGGAAGGGAGTTTCTTAATCTGGAAGCAGCCACCAAGAAGTTCTACTCTCATATCAGCACCACTCATAGTTCTAAATATTGTGGAGTCAAGAGAAGGGCCTCTCCTGCAAACCTCAAAGGCCAAGTGGGCTTATATGACAGGGGCAAGGGATAATGTCTAATTCCACAGTACTCTTTTTTCCCCTCATACCTTCCTGCAAGATATCACACATTTCTCAGAACGAAAGATTGTTCCAATAAATCATGATAAGAACACTATTAAGAACTTGTATAAGATAACCAGTAATGAGAATGAGGAAGATACAGTTCTGAGAGAATCAGGTATCCACCCTACCAAATTTCAAACTGTATGTCCGCCAAGCACAGAATTTTGTTCTTTGTTGTTTTCAATTCTCACACAGTAGCCTCTCCAACTGTAGTATATTTTAGATCTAAACACATCCACAGTTGTATTCTTTTCCAACACGCACGCTTGAGTAATTGTTCTTTCATATGTAACCACAGGTCCTTTCTGGACCACTACAAAACCACACTAATACAATCTATACACTTAGCATTCAGCCACTTGTGCCACTTGAACTTTTGAATTTTTCTGCAGTTTTATTCTTCTGTGCTTGGACCTGGAAAAGCACATCCTCAGATTGCCTTCCTGAAACGTGTGGTCTTCAGCTGTGAAAACAAAAGTCCAGCAGCGTTAGTCTTCTACCTTAAAACTCAATTTTTCATGTAAAAGCAACAGATTCAACATATGCTTCTTTGTGTGAACTTGATAAGGAATATAAATCCTCAAGAACTTACAGCACAATCCTATGTGTGTCCACAGAAGTAAATCCTGTTAAATTCAGTGGGCTGTGCTCTCAGGTACGTGTGCGAGATTGCTGCCTTAATTTGATTTTATTTTGTTTTCTTTGAAAGGGCCATTCTCATGATAAATTCAATCTACTGCTTTATATGGAAAATAAACTTAGAAATGTTATTGCTGAGCCAAGAAGCTGAACAATGAAAGATTAGGAAGAAAGATGGAGGAATTTCAAATGATTCTTGAGAAACGTGTGTTTTTAAACAAACAGTGCAATAAACACCAACTCTTTGCTGCTACTGCCTATTGGACTTCCCCAGTTTTAAAGAGTATGTATCTCTCTGTTAAAATTCCACACACAGTTCAAAAGTGAACATTGGCAGCTAACTGAAATCCTAAGCAATGTGGCTAAGTTTCAAAAGTATTTTTTTTCTCTACCATTTAAAGACAAAATCTACAGCAGAATAGAAAGTCTGGCTGAAGTCCTTTCTTTCAGTGTTCCAGACCCCAGGAAGAGTCTTTTATTCTCCACTTGAGCCATAAATCTATCCCAGATTCTTATTAAATATTTTAGGTGGCTTTTTTTGTAAGCCAGAAAACTCTAAAGAGTTGTTAAAAGAGGAATGGAAAAAATATAAATAGTTTTCTTTGCTAACTGTAAAAATATGTTTGCTCCATGTGTCATATCTGCACTCTTGAAGGAATGCCAGTAGAATTTGATTCACTGTTTTTTTAACTCTATAAATCAGAGTAGCATGACTTCTCTTGATATGGAGTTAAAAAAATACTGAGTAATCAAGGAAGGGTTTTAAAATAACATCACAGAATCATTGTTGATCCATGTCTTTCTGTTGAACAACCTAGCCTCACATCTGGGGGCACTTTCACAGATCAGAATTATAGCACTATCATTCCATTTTAACTGCCATGGTTCCATCCTGTGGGATCTTGGGATTTGCAACTGAGAGAAGGGCATTTAGCAATCTCAGCCAAAGAGGTCTAGTTCCTCTCCAAACTAAAAAGCCAAAGATTCCATTGAATGTGACCATGGCAAATAAGGTGGAATCACAGTGCTATAATTAGGTAGTGTGAAAGGACCTTTGGTGTCAAGGCTGGCCCAAGACACCTTGTTAATCAAGGCAGAGCAGCAAATGGCTCCTCACTCACCCAAATCAAGCTGAACAATAGCCAAAGCCAACCAACTTATTTTGGCACAAACCAAATATTTCTTCACAATCATGTCCTGTTAATTTTTGATCCCTTGCTTAATGGAATCTTTGGTTTTATCTTCCATGCTGTGACTAACATTTCACTTTCTATATATAACGCCATCACTTTCCCTCAAATAGCTCTGTTCACCTTATTCTTCCTTTAACTACCATACATCTTATATTCTCTTCTATCAGGCTATGCGCCATACATGCAAAGCCTCAATGAAAGCTTGGCTTCAACCCAGCTAGATAAATCTGTATTCCTTAAACTAGACAAGCTGATTGTCTCAGTAACATGGATCATGGGCAAATTTACATTTCCTCCCTGCAAAGTCTTTTCCAGAATTTCTTACTGCTTGCTCTAAGAATGGCTTTCAGAATTCATCTCTATCAATTTGGGTTTTGTTACATTAATTATTATGCTTTGGTTTTGTATATGTTAAATGACAAGATATGGGCCCTTTTCGCTGTAGCCTCCCATCCTGGCATGGGGATGAGAGAGGAGTGGGAGTGCAACGATGCTTCTGCACAATGTCGTCATGGTCACACTCCTCTCTGGTCCCCAGGCAGTGTGATCACATGTCATTGATGGGGAAAACCCTGGAAGTGCGATGGTGGTGCTTCCTACCCCAGCACAGCCTGGGAAAGTACCTGACTGCACTGTGAAAGGAATAGGTGTGTCCATCATGCTCCCTTCTGGAGGGAGCTGGTCCGGTGCAGAGGGGAGCGCTCCCGTCGCACTCTCTTCCCAGCAGAGCTGCTGCTGGAATTGCCAGCGGAGGACCACACAAGAAGGTAGGGTGCAGAAAAAGCCATAGAAGCAGATTTGCAAGGGAAAATGTTATTACCAATTGCTACTAGGTGAATGGCTTGAAAAAAACTAGAAGTGTGCACCTCCTAAAACTGAAACAACACCAACACACACACACACACACACACACACACACACACACAAAGGCTATGCAACTGAATTATATGTAGTGATAATTCCATCTACATTCATTCCATCTTCCAGCAGCCCCTGCCAATTCATAGTGATTACAGAAGAAACAGCAATGATTACCGGTTGGAGAGCTGGAGAGACAGGCATCCATCAGGACTTCCTATATTATTTGTAGACAGATCCAATATTTAGATATCCTTTTACTTTTTAATCCTGTTTGATATATCTGTACATATTAGTTTAACCTGCCCTTTCTTTTTGCTGTTAAAATAAACCCACTGTCTTGGAAGCTTTCACGGATTCACATGTGATGATTATGACTTCTTACATGGCAGTGTACCAAAGGAGCTTGTGATCTGATCCAGTTTGTATTGGACACAGTGCACTGTCTGGTCATTCATTCACTGAGAACAACATTTAATTTCCAGCCCAGAAGGGACATGCTTAATATAGTCTATTGTATGTGGTTCACAATTTTCCTGTTTTGCTTTCTGTTCCCTAGACTATGTCTCCACAGCAAGGGATGGCAGAAGCAGAAGCAATAGATATTTGTGATTTTCATATCTATGAAGGACAAGGATCACAACCTGCGGATCCCTTTCCCAAAAAGTACCTTTGATAGTGGAGAAAAGATCTGAAATACCCCAGGTCTATGGTAGGTTGCCTTGACTGGCTTCCTCATGTCAGTACTGAGGTTCTTCTATGTGTATGACTAACCCAGCAATCACTTCTATAATAAAACAGGGGGCTTTATCATACTACACAGTTATAGCACTATGATTCTACTTTAAGTCCCATGGACACACCCTAAAGAATTCTGAGACTGGCAGTTTTGGTGAGCCTGAGAATTTAAAATACTCCCCCATAATCTGCAAACCCCAGGATGGATATTACTACAGTAGTTAAAGTGGAATCACAGTGCAATAGTGTGAAGGGACCCCAGATTATGAAGACAGGAGTGGTCAGCAGTCTCAGTGGGCACAAGGCTGTTGTCCTTCTTTCAGAAAGGCTAAATCCAGGTGGCCAGAGTGAAAACTGTAGCTTTAATGGCTGTGTAGAAGAGACGATTTCAGAAGGTGTTATTTGTTACCTGTTTGTGACATCATAGATCTTAGTTTCACCACTAGGACATCTTTATCTGTCCATGAGAAATTTTCTCCATGTTCTGTATAGATATCATACTGTGGAAACAATTGTTCCATTTGTCCTGAAAAATAAAGTCAAAAGCAAGACATCATTGCAGTTCAGCTAATGGCAGATTTTGAGTTCAGTCTGCTTCAGTTCAGGAAAGGCAAATCTTAGCTCAAATATATACATAAAAATATCATCATAGCTAGAATTTATAGAGGCAATACAGTTGGTGGAAGGTACAGCAAGCAAACAAATTATTCCAAGATGATTGTTCCACAAGGGTGGAGCTTTCTGTCTTAGAATACAAAATAAAAATAAAAGAAATGAACTAAAGTTGCAAAGGAAGGAGTTAGGGGAGACATATACCAAATACTCTTTTCATTCATCCTAATTCTTATTTTCTAAAGCACCTTGTTTGATTCCCTGAAAATATCTGTGATATTGAGCAAGTATCAAGAGATTCTGTTTACTTCCAAAATTATTTTGTTTTGGCTGATGAAGAACAAAATGTGTCACATTTTCAGGATAATAACTGGACATTTCATGCAGTTAGGATATTTGGTGCTAAAGACATAAACAGAGAGAGAAGAAGAAAGATGGAGGAAAAAAGTGAGAGAATAACCATTCGTTGTAGACTCTTAAGGTTTATCTTAAGGTCTGGGACTCCGTTTGTAGTTTTTCCACAATATTTTATGGTTATACCAATAATCTAGGAACACAGAGGTCTGCCTTATTAATCAGATCCCTGCTTAGAAGAACAATTCTTTACTAGCCCTACCTGAATTTTCTCACGGTTTTCTGGTGGTTCCCATTCAATGGGTCCAACTCTGATTAGTTTCTGAAGTTAGGTTGTGTTCAGATGGCATCTACAGATGATGGGAATCTATCGACAGTAATGCTAACAGCAGTAGTGATATACATTCATTTTTAAATATTTCTGTCTTACCATTCAAGACAAATTCCTCCTCCATACAATAATAAAACATAAACCAGAAATCCCATTCTAATGAAACTAACCATTAAAACAGTTTAAACATTTTACAATCGGACACAACACTATAAAATTAAAAACCATAATAAAATGATAAATCAACAGCCATATAATCATTAAATATTAAAAAAAAATAGAGCCCATTGTTTCAATTAAAAGAAAATTGAGACAGATGCAAAATTTAATAGCCAGTGCCAACAAAGTTGGTGCAAAGAACAGATTTGGCAAAGGAGAGTTCCAAAAGATATGGTACCACAACCAAGAAGGCTGTCTCTGGTGCCCATCAATAATAAGAACAAACACCGCCACACAATCAATGTAACAAGCATTGAACAATTAGAGCTCCACATCATAAGTATCACCTATGAAACCACAGCGATAAAGGGAGGGCTCCTTGGCATGACTCACTAAGCTAATATAGTTCCACAGGTTCTGGCTGCCCTAGCAGTAACCCTGAGTTAAATATAAAGAAGCAGCCAAAGACATATCTTTTATTTTAATTTACACCAATATTAATTTTGCATTCCTGTCATCATTTCAGACATTTTCTTTCAATGGAAGAAACTGGAATATAAAAAAATGTTTAGTGTTATGCTTTCTTTGTATAACACTGTAGGCTCTGAGGACTTGTGGCTTTTTCTTTGGTTTACCTTCATTTTCAGCCTTGTGCTCTGCAGGCGCCAGACCTCTGCTTTCAAAAGGTACTGTGTAAACAGAGCTTGGCTTTTTTGGTCTCTTCATGTTAACTCTTTGGAGACAAAAAAAAAAAAAAAGTAATTTCAATTGCAGGTCTAGAGCCCAGCAAAGGAAACACTGTTTTATATCTGTTTTATATTCTTTTGCATTTTGTGTACAGCATTTGCTATTCTTTAACACCACATGAGGGCTTTAAATATTCTGCACAAAAATTAGTGGCAGTTGGGGAAGCTTTGTTATCTTCAGAAAACTTCTATAGCCTGAATGATTGTAAAATCTGTTTTAGTTACAGTATGTATATTCCATTTACACATTTAAATTGAAATTTGTATTGGCAATGTATAGTAGTTGCAGCAGAGTTACTGATGTGTGTTGTTTAAAAAGTAGTAGAGATAAATGCCTCAAACCCTGGCTTAAATCTGAGTTCCTGAAAATCTGGTTTTATGTTGTTTACTATTTCTGGTTCCTGTTCCTGTTCCGGCTTGCTCAGATGAAGTACTAAGCCAGGGGTGAAATTCATGGGTCCTTCCAGATGTTGCTAGACTGCAGTTCCCATCAACGGTAGCCAGTGTAGCCAATGGTGAGGTGGGTGTCACAATCTAACATCTGGAAGGCCACCCTGTTTCCACCTAAACTCTAAGTATTTCAAATCTGACCACCTGGTCCACCTTGGGGACTGCTGTACATATTATCCCTAACATTTTTATAGGGTTAATATATCCAAAACCTAGGACTGGAAAGAATATTCCAAAATACTCTGACAAAAAGGTTGGAAAACACATGTTTTTGAATGAAATCTGGTGAGAAGAATTCTTGACTGATGAGAATCTTTGAAGTTCTGAACTTATTCTGTACAACATTCACATGTGGATGTTTTGCAGAGAAAACTGCCTTTTCTGCACAGATATTATGAAATACTATTTTCTGTATGGAAAATACTATTTCCTGCATGGAAAATTCTGTAATTGGAGACTTATGCGCAAAATTCACATGTGGTTGTTTTGCACAGGAAACAGCATTTTCTACATAGAAAATAACTTTTTCTGTACAATATTTTTGCATTTTTATGTGCAGAAAAAATGTTTTCTATGCAAAAAAAGGCTGTTTTCTGTGCAAAGCAGGCAAATTTTTGTGCAAGACAGGTCCTAAGTTGCAAATATGCTTCAAAAACTGAGTAGTTTTCAATTATCTTTTCACAACAGGAGGAAAACTGCTAAAATTACTTGCTGCTTCCTTTGAGAAGAAAATCATTGAAGAATTACCTCCCTAGTATAGCCTTATGTATGTAGGCCTGGACTGTATGACTGTTTACTGAACCTGGGGTGCTAACGACCGTATAGTTCAAATCAATACACTGATTATTCTTCATACGGCAACATGTTCTAGAGAAAGAGAAAGTTTAAACCAGAAATGGGGAATCTCCAGTCTTTGAGGAATGTATCCAGCCTATGGGCTTCTCCTACTGTTATATCTGATCATTAACTGAAGATAAGAGGGTATTGACTTGAACTGAGCTCTAGTTTGCCAACTGGGAAGTTGTTACTCTGGACTAGTCATGGATAGATTTTGCGTACTTTGTGTGAAATTATAGAAATTGGTAAGAATTATACCTGGCCCTTCCCATTTTGTACTGACCTTGTCCTGCCTCCTAAGCCCAGCCTCTCAAGTTGGAATTTTGTCCCACCTTTTTGGTCCCAGTCCATTGTGCCAAAAACCCAGTCTTGTCCCAACCAGTCTACTGACTCGTTGGTGGTAAACCTTGAGGGCAGCTCTAATTACTAAGGATGTGCACAATAATTTATTGCTGATATTGTAATATCAAATCTCCATCGCTCTTATTTGGAAAGTAGTAGAGAGTTCAGCTTGTCCTGGATAAAGAATTCAAAACTGCACTTTTAATTAAAAATGAAGACAGTGTTATATACATAAATTTAATGAAAGAGAGAGAGAGGAAGAGAGTTAGACTATATGCAATGCCAGATGTGAAGTTTTTATCTACTACCCCTCAACCCACAATTATGCTATTTCTGTCTCATTGCAAATCGCTGACTACTATGCATTTATAAAGATTAATTCAAATTGAAAAAGCAACAGTATAAAATAACACTCACTAAAGGGGCTTCTATAAATAAGTACAGTCAGAAGAATAATTACATACATATGAAGTGTGAGCTGATAACATGCATGGGGGATATTCTGGAAAAAGTCCAACTACCTCCTCCACCAAGGGTAAATGTTTGGGAGTTTACAGTAGGAAATCAAATCTCATATTGCCTCCAGATGGGATTCATTTGCCAGATCCAGCTGCGTGTGGAGACATTTAAGCTGATGTAATTCACCCTATGAAATAAATGGGGTTATAAGTTCTCTGCTATGCAATGAAGTAGCACATCCCCCTCAAATGAGGCAGGATGTTATCTCCACAGGCAAATTAAGCTACCTGTGATACAATACAAGTATGAATTCCATATGCTAAGATGTAATCACCGGCAAAGGTCAGAAAAATTTCTGCCAAATCTCTTCATACAGTTTCCAGAAAGGAGATGCTGGCATCAGACTTAAAACATACTCTGTCAATACACCAAGATTTCCAATAAGGTCGATGTATTTAAAATCACAGTATTTGTTTTCTTTTCTTCTTTGTTACTGATGAGCTCAACTGGGCTGCCATTTTAAACATATTCCTAATTCCTTGACTCATGGGAAAGAAATCAATCAATCAGTGAATTGAATAAATTATCACTAGATTTGAAAGAACAATTCATAAAACTTTGGTCCTCAAAACAAACCTCTAGATCATATCAGACATTGAGAAAAGTTCTTGTTGGTTATCTGGACCTTGCCCACCATGGGCCTCTGGGATGGGGGAGATAGTGTGATGGGTGGGATGGTGAATCTTTTGGAAAATGTGAGAGATAGCAGCCAAGCTCTCAAATAGATTAATCAAATTGGCAATGCAGAAACTTAACATTCTGATGCCCATTCACTCATAGGAACTAGCAAAGATAAACACATTTAGTCTTATTTGTCAAACATATTGTAATTATATTTACTTACAGAAAACTTGTGAATATCAAATACAAAATACTATGGGGAAGAAAAAGGGAAAAAGAAAACAGATGGGAGTTTAGAGTGATGCTGGAAGAGAGTAGATATGGAGAACACAAATGAATAAGAAATCTGCAAACAAGCCATTAATGAATATAGGTATGCGAAGCTTGCTAACTCTTAACAGAATTCACTCTAGATTTTAGTCCAGATTTTAAAGTAGCTGTTACAGTTGTTGAACTCTACCTCCCCCTGCCAAAAAAAAAATATGCTTAGTACTTTGCAATTCTTTAAAATTCGGACTTAAACCTAGAATGGTTTCACAACCCCACTAATATGGAAGCCTGCAGATTCCACTGTGTGGAATAAATACTTCCATTTCAACTTTATTTCTCTTTAAGCTTATCTTCATTCTCCCAACTAAACACCTGAAAAGTTTACTTTGTATATTCATGGATTTAGTAGTATGGTTTCCCATCCCAGAACTATCTCGACTAGACCTCCCCACTGCCCCAGGCAACAAATCTATCTGACTTCTTGTGCTCTCTTATCTGCTTATTTGGAACTCTTTCCTCTTTTAGAACCAATCATATGCTGATCCACCTTTTCATGCAGACATCCAGTCGAAATCCTGTCATCAGCTCTGCCGGGAGGGGAGCACAAAGGGAGTGTTCCCCTCCTCACTGGCTGGCTCCATGGTGAAAGAAGCATGATGGCCACACCTCTTCCTTCTGCAGTGTAGCTGGGTACTTTTCCAGGCTTTGCTGGGGCAGGAAGTGCAAGCGTTGTGCTTCTGAGGCTTCTGTAGGCCAGGTAACTTCAGAATGGTGGTGTGATCACCAGCCATTGATGGAGAAAACCTGTCAATGATTTGATCCATGATTGAACCTCCTGGGGACAGGAGAAGGATGGGACCATGACGGCATGTTGCAGAACCATCATTGCGGTCCTGTCCTTCTCCTGTCCCCTTGGCAGGTTGGGAGGGTGGTACAGAAAGGGTCTAAATATGAACTCTTATGTGAGGCTGCCTATTTGTCTATGTTTTCCATATTTATAGAAAATGAGATAAATCTGGGTACGCAAATTTGTGGTTCTGATTTTGTTACTAATCCTCCCACTTTAAATAATTTAATTTTATGTCTGCTGCTTTTGCACACTTGGGTATCTCAGTTCCTATGGCTGCATGACATGCGTGTGCATATGCCTTCAAGTTGTCTATCAACTTATGGCAACCCCATGAATTTCATAAGTTTTCTTTAGGCAGAGAATACTCAGAGGTAGCCAGCCAGTTGCTTCCTCTGAAAGATAGCCTACAATACCTGATGTTTATTGGCAGTCTGCCATCCAATTAATAACCCAGGCTAGCCTTCATTGGCCTCCAAAATCTGGTGGGATCTGGTGCCTTTAGGGTAGGCAAAAGACCCCAAACTAGTCTCCCATCTCAGGTTTCAGAACTTACAAGCATAAATTCATATACTTTTTAAAATGTTTGCCTATTTACTAAAGTGGAGGTAATTACTCACATAGGGCCTTTCCATACTACACTGGTATAGTGCTATTATTCCAACTTTCAACATCCTGTGGAGTTTGGGGGTTTGTAGTTTACTGAAGCCAAAGAGTTCTTTGGCTGAGAATTCTAAAGGCCTCTCCCTAAACTGCCACGCCCAGGATTCCATAGGATGTTGAAAGTGAAATAATAGCACTGTAACAGCATAGTGCAGAAAGCCTCATACTTAAGCAGATTATCGATTGAAGGTGATGTCTGCACTTGTAGTTTAGAACTTTTCTGCACTTGCAGTTTAGAACTTTTCAGCATCCAACAAGAGAAGTTGTGCTTGCTTAAAACCTTTGATTGCACTTGGCAGATTCAGACTTCCTTTGATACTGTGCTGGAGAGTCATTTCTCCTTTGCCCAGCTGTAAATGTGTGCAAGATCTGTTACATTAATGTAGAGCTGTTAGCTTTATTGCTTTCTCAGGTACCATAAAGAGTATCCCTGGTTACACAGAGCATTGGCTATGACATATCTATGATGAGTTAACATAAGAGGTCACATTTAGGACTTCTTCACATATACAGTTATACTATAGGTACTACCACTTGATTTGAATCTACAGTTTTTATAAACACAGACACACACTGAGCCAACATGGTATATAGTCAATTGAGTGTTGGACCAGGACTACAGGAGACCAGAGTGTGAATCTCTGCTTAGCCACTGAAACCTACTTGGGTGATCTTGGGCAAGTCACTCTCTCTCAGCCTTAGAGGAATGCAATGGCAAACCTCTTCTCAAGAAATCTTGCAAAAAAAAAAAAAAGGATGGTAGGAATGCCATAAGTCAGAGGTGACATGAAGGCACATTTTTAATTAATTTGTTTATTATACTTGTTTGCCACCTTTCTCCCAGAGGAAGGCCCAACACGACTTCCAAAAAAAGTTAAAAACATTTTTAAAAATTACAACAATTAAAAACATTAAAAAACATATACAATTATAAAAACCTACAACAATGTATTAAAAGCAGCTTGATAAATAAAGCTTCCCTGCTCACACATTAAAAGCCTGCTTGAAAAGAAATGTTTTTGCCTTCTAGGTAAGGTAAAGCAAGAAAGGGGCCAGCCTAGCCTTCTGTAGGGTAGGAGCAGCCTCTGAAAAGGTCTGTCCCATGTCCTCACCAGGTAAGCCTGGGACGGCAGCAGGACTCAGAGAAAGCTTTCTCCTGCTGATCTTTAGGCTCTGGCAGGTCTGTATAGGGAGACAGTCTTGCAAATATTCTGGACCTAAGCCATATAAGGCTTTTTAGGTCGTGACTAGTTGTGATAATGGGGCTTCCCATTATCTAGACTTAGCTAAAAGGGGGACACTTCCCTCTTCAGGTAAACCAAGGGTTAATGAGGTCTTGCAATTAGATTACATTTTAGGTGGGTCAGCATCACAGGTCACAGAGTGAGAACTGACCAACCACAAAGAAGGAGGTGGGCATCTTGGAGATGCTTCGAGATGCTTCCAAGGAGAGTTTATAAAAAACTTCTGAGAGGCCATGTGGCCAGAGAGAAGAGAGAAGAGCCAAGAGAGAGATGGGATCTGGGCCAGTGGCAGACTGGAGGCCCCATGCCTCATCTCCTGGCCCCTCCCCTCTCCTTTAGACCATCGAAGCCTATAACCTACTTGTGAGTAACTGGGAATAAGATAGTTAGTCGTGTTAGGGCTTTTTATTATTTTGGAGACTGGCTGATCTTAAGAATGTATCTGTGCTTTTATATCTGTTTTTTTTAACTTCTTGTAACTAAGCGTACCTGGGAGGGGGGAGCCTCTCATGTGTATTATTGTCTTGTTATTTGCCTGCCTTGAATAAATACTTTCTGTAAAACCTCTGTTTCTCTCCATTCCCACATCAGCCTTTGGCACACGCTAGCTAAGACTTCTCTCACTCAGAAAGGGGGCGTCCTTAAATGCATAGAGATTGTTAATATTGAACAGCGTCCCACTGTGCTGTTTGGTTAATTCAGAATTCAGTGGGTGGTGGCAGCAGAATTAATAATGCTGGAGGAATTTCCAGTCCTTGAAGGGACTGGAAATAAACCCCAGTATGACACTAGTGCTTTGAATTGTGCCTAGAAATGAACAGATAAGCCAGTGAAGCTGTTTTAACAAGGGAATTATGTGCTCCCTGTAACTGGACCCGGTCAGCATTCTGACTGCCACATTTTGAATCTACTGAAGTTTCCAAACAGTTTCCAAAGGCAGTCCCACACAGAACCCCATATAACAATGTGTGTACACATGTGTTTAAGAGATTATCATTAACTGAAAGATTTTATTTGATATACTCAGCGTTACCTGGGATTTTATTTACTCAATAGCATATTTACTCAGCATTGCCTGGGATTTTAATACTTGTTAAAAAGATTTGAGATCCTGTGTCTCTAATTCTCCAAACTGCCTTGTCCAGTACCTGTAATTTTTCTCCATATTCCCCAATCCAATTTGTATTCAGAATTGTTAACATACAGAGGTGCAGTTTCTGAAGGTATACACTGGCCTCCTCCTTCTTGCTGCTAGGCCTCATCTCTACAGCAACTGGCCAGGGTCAAGAGTTCTCTGGCTGAGAATTCTAAAGGCCCTTCCCTAAACTGCCAACCCCAGGATTCCATAGAATCTTTACAGGCAGCCAATCATATGAAGTCTTTGCCTGCCTGACACAGCCAAATAGACTTTGATGTTTATATATTAGTAGATTAAAACTAAGTGGCTTTTTATTCATCTCTTTCTTATTTCAAGAGATAGTATCAACTATGGTTGGCACCATTAACCTTTGAAATGTTATGGATTGCAACTCCCAGCATACTTGACTAGGGTGGCTGAGACTTGCAGTTCCACATTTTGGAGACCTGTATGATTCCCATCTGTGATGTAAACAATAGCAGAACAAAGTACTGTAGTAAAGTACAGAGTTCTTCGGAAACACAAATGACCTGTCAAGTGACCTTGCAATAGTAAGCAAGGTTGTATGGCTGATGCAATTTGGGGTTATTTTTTTTTCTTCAGGCAGAATTTCATGGTCTATAACAAGCAATTCTGAGGAACCAGGAGAAAATATGCCAACCCCTTCCCACCGTTCAGATTTTGAGCCTGGCCAAAATCCATACATGTGGTGATATAGACTAGGTTTGTCACTAACATCTTACACTAAGGGACAGTGTGCCTTCTTTTACAACTTGGGCATAGGCAATTTCTAAGCGTCTTGGGAGCTGCATGGGGCATTAAAGTGGCAGCAAGAAAAACCATTTCAGTTTTCAAACAAAGGCTTCACTGATCACAATTCAGCCTCAAGACAAGCTGCACATTTTCCATGCACTTTATTTTGTAGCAAAAGTGCTGAGGAGGTTTACTTTTTTCCACCACAGCATCATCCAGACTCAGCATCATGGTGGCATGTTTGGCAGAGGCAGCGTGGAAAGAGCACCCCTCCACTGTGGAGGCATGTTGCTCACTCCTGCTTTATACTACTGCAAAAATACATCTCTTTTATGGTCCCAGTTCCTGTCCTATTCTTCTCTCATTTGGGCCATTTCTACACTACACTCTTATAGTACTATTATTCCACTTTCAACATCGTGTGGAATTCTGGAATTTGTAATTTCCTGAGGCCAAAGAGCTCTCTGGCTGAGAATTCCAAATGCCCTTCCCTAAACTGCAAACCTCAGGATTCAATAGGATGTTGAAAGTAGAATAATAGCACTATAACAGCATAGAGTGGAAATGGCCTCAGACTGCTATAATATTTTCTTCTTCCAACCTTCTGTTGTGTCACCTGGCTATTATCACATCCAGCTGGCACACTGCTGCCAGAACGTGACCAGTTACAAGGAGCATCTAATATTTCCTTCTTAAGTCGCCATGCTCAGCTCAAGTTCACCTTTATGTTGAATGCCATCCATGACTTTGTCCCTTCTCTTTGTTGTTTTTCTTTCCTTATATCCCAGTGCTTCCTTGGTCAGGATGTCCACCCCTCCATTTCTACCATTTTCAGCTATCCAAAGGTCTCCTGTTCTCTCAAAAGGCTCAGCCCTTTCTGCTTTACTGCCCAGCATGATTAGAACTACCTATCAGAAGATCTACATGGTGTAACTTCCCTTTAAGTCCCCCTATTGCAAATTGTCTATTTATGGCATGCCATGAAGTCTAAAACAGAGCACAAGCTCTTACCCAGTGCTATTCTTTGCCTATCAGTGACCAAGGACTCATAGGTGCAGGTTGTCCATTGTCAGGCAACAGAGTGTCAAGATCTTCAGCAGGCAAAGAGATACTGCTCAGCAATCCAACAAAGCTTGTGTGTTCAGGGTGAGCAGAAGCAAAATCCACTGTTGGTACAAAGGTTAGGAATTCAGTGGGCAGCAAGGTCAAACAGTCCAAAGGTCAGAGAAGGCAGGCAGATGGCAACCAGGGAATCTGTAGCACACACGAAGGCAAGGGCCAGCAAACACACATGTTGTTTCTGGCATCAAACCATCACTCTCTGCCTTCCTTACAAAGACTGGAGTCAGCTGGCTCTCATCCCAGCCTGATTAGCTCCTGGTGTGCTTGCATCTGCTTGTCCTTGTCATGTCCAGGGCAGACAACTAATCACCAAATGGCAAAGCAGAAGGCAAGAGTGGGAAAATGTCCAAACAGAGTTTAGGTTCAAAGCAAACAAATGAAAAGGGCAAATCTAAGTTGTAGTCAAACCAGCAGAGGTTCAAGGTAGTCCAAGTACAAGAAAACACAGCACAAAGCTTCCACAACTGTAAAGATCAATTGCTGACCCTGAAAGGAAAGGGCCAGCTGAAAGCCTTTTATCTACTGATGCTGTTGCCACAGGTATTCCTTCATTAGGGTTCATTTGTTACTTAAACACACTGAGCGGTGCAGCCTCTCTCTCTGACATTGTGTCTCTTCTACAGTAAGCATTTCTGTTGTCTCATCCTCTGAAAGTTGTTCCACTTGCTCCAGCCCCTGCTGTTGTTCGTTATCTTCTCCTGAGCAAGCTTCTGGGGAAACTCTTGCCTCTGAGGAAACTTCCACCTCAGATTCAGAATCCTCCTCCTTACTGCCAGAGTCTCCAAGGCAGGGCATGACAGTCCTCCTTCAAGGCTACTATTCACCTGGAGAAGTTACCTTATGGCCCAGAAGGGGCAAATTTATTTACAGTACTAACAACTGTGGGGTGGGGGCAATCAGATTGCCTATCTACAATGCTACTACAGTTACCACAATGCTAAAAGTTTGGGGATTGAAGGAAAATTTCATGGAGGCAGAAATTTCATTGCAGGTAAATGCTCTCATTTTTCCCCACCTGTAGCTACATGCTTAGGTTGGACTTCTTTTTCCTACCAACTCATTTTCTACATGGACAGAACTTTATTTAATGTACTGAATTTTTATTTTGTTATACTATATTTTGGACAAATTAAAATACAGTCATGCATTCCACAGACTGCAAGTCCTCTTTTTCACAATAATGATCTTGCCTCATAGTATAACAGTGTCAGGTTAAAGAGAGTGCAGAAGCTTTTCCTAGGAACAGCTGCCGCTGAATCATCATCCTTTGTGGTTTAAAAGAAAGTTCCGCTTTCCAGCATACCAAGCATCAATGAATCAAAGAAGTCAACGTGATAGCCTATTATTTCCTTTTCAGATCCAGCCATACAGCCCAAACAATGTTTGCTTGAAACAAACAGTACACGCTAACAACCGTATCTAGGAATAACACAATAGTCTAACATGTGGTGAACTTGCTAACAACTCAAGTATGCAAAGTGGTCATAAGTATGGGACTTCCCTGCTTTCTTAAGGACATTGGGGAGAGTAGTTTATGAGGAATCTCTGTTACTCCTTCTCTCTTAAGATTTCCTCTATGTCAGCTTGTATAATACATAGCAAGACAACAGCCAGAGGAAAATATTCCACAGAAAGTAATTGTTATCCAGCAAGGACTTCCACTGTAACATAAAATGAAGTCCAAAGAATACTTTGCATTTCTCGAAAGAGTATTTCCTCACTCTCCTCTGGTAACCTGATTCATAAAGCAGAACTGAACATGCACAAGCAGGACTGGCCTGGCTTTACCACTGGCATGCTTGTTCCCAAGTGTTTCTACACCTCATTCCAATTCTAGTTGTGCCCCTTGTCTATACTCCAGTTCCTCCCTTCTACTTCCACCCTTGATCAGTGACCATGGACATCTGCATTGCTTTGCTTTAGTCAGGCAGAGTTGCCAGTCTTTGTTTTTCATCATTCCTGATCCACTAACCGCAGATAGTTAGGCATGTTGTTATACTAAGAGGTGGGGGACGTTGGGATCCACTCACAATGCCAGCAGCTCCTTATAATTTGGGGGGAAAATAGCTCAAAGGAGGCCTGCGAGAGGAGGAAACAGCAGGATCTTTTCACCTATGTATACCAGTGCTAACTATAGAGAGGACTGCAGTTAAAACTAACAAAGTATTTTATTTGAATTGACAAACACACAAGAAATCAGACATTCTTAAGAACCATACAAGGCTATCAGAAAGTGAAACAGAAAGATTAGATAGAGAGAGATTGCGTGGAAAGAGGGTTAGTGACCAGTTCTGAAGAAAGGGTCACAGGAGAGGGATTCAGACAGCTTCTGAGGTTAGCACGGAGGAACAGCAGTCCAGAGCATTACGTACTATGTACTACAATTGGCTGGGGTCGAAGCTATGTTTTTTATACCCTAGTTCACACCCTGAAGGGATGCATTGGAAAAGCCATAATGGCTTTCCCACAGGACTGATAAAGGGGTCCGGAATGGGCTGATTGCTTAATTCCAGAGTGACAAAACGTTTATGGGACTCAGGAAGATCTCTTCATGTTCAGTCAGGTAGGGTGGATTGGGAAGATCTCCATAAGGGAAGCTTGAGGAATGGTCTCTGATTGTTCACTAATCTGGGCAGTTTGTCTTTCATTGTATTCAAAAATGCCAAGAGCCTAAAGCAGCGAAGGGATTAGCACAAACCCATCAGTACTAGGTTTTCCGCATAATCCTATGTGAACTTTCATAACGCTGAACATGTTTTCCAGCCAGTGCAACCCTGAACATATTCTCTGGTCATTAATAAGTTCAATTTATGAAAATTGCATATCTTGTAGGAAGGGTGGTAGGGTATGGTAGCAATGTATGGCTTTTCTGTCATGGAAACAAAAGTAGATGGGAAGGTGGCATTAGTGAGTAATGTATAAATTGTGCTAATATTTATTTTATTTATTTCTTTAAGCCAACTTATTAGCCACTCTTCAGCCAAACCTCTCAGAGCAGCTGACAAAGGCCCTTTCCACACGGGGGACGGGGGACGGCGCAGCACACGCAGGGACGGATCTTACCTGAAAATGGGTTGCTCCGTCCCTGCGGGGAGCACGCGTTCGCCGCTCCACACGCTGGCGAGTTTCGGCGGCGTTCAGCGGCGCCCAAAATGGCGGCCGGCGACTTCCGGCGGCGCTCCGCCAATCACGGCAGCGCGCCAGCTGGAAGCCCGCCTCCGGGCAGCTCTGCAGGGACGCGCTAGCGCGTCTCTGCAGTTTCACACGGGGCGCTGCAACGGGTTAGCGTGCTCGCGTTTCGTAAAAACCACATAAAATGTGGTTTTTAAAAAACGCGCCGCGCCACCCCTTGCGGCCGCGCTAGCGCGGTTTGAGGTGTGGAACCTCCACTATTCAAACCGCTCTAGCGCGCTCCACGGTGTGGACGACCTCCGGATGAGGTCGCCCTAAGCCGTTTTTTTACCCCGTGTGGAAAGGGCCAAAGTAAGAATTTTTTTTAAAAAAAAGCAAGCACCACAATAAAAGATAAAAAATGTCCAGATATCAGGATTATCAATCAATGAAAATCTGCATGAGTGACTATGTCAGAGATAGGAAGCTTTTGATTCTTTAGATGTTTTGGACCTCGGCTCCCAGAGGCTGCAGGTGATGTAGGCAATGATAAGGGATTGTGGGAGTTTTAGTCCAAAATATCAAAAGGACTCAAGATTCCCTGTGTCTGATCTAAGTGGTCAGTCATTTGAAGACAGTGGATTGCTAAAACTGGCCTAAGACATTCTGATACTGGAAGCAAGGAGAAGTAAATGGCACATAGTTACATAGCACCAAGGATGACCAAGCAATGAAACCTGAGATAGGAAATTTATTCTGTTGTTACCCTTTACAGAGAAGTTTCTGTGAAGAATCACATTTAACCAGCAGAGTCTCATCCTTTGCAAGTTCCTACCAATTCTTTCACCAGCCCAAGGATTAGAAGGGTTTGGCACAAGGAACACAAAGTCCAGATGTCATTCAAAGCTTTGTTAGACTGCATACATAAGTTAACCTTATTAGATAACAAACCTACTATTAAAAGGCACAATATAGCAGTCTGGTTGTTAGACTAGGACCCTATCCTATGGAGCCATGGAAATCCTTAGGGTCATTTCAGTCAAGTCATACTCTCTTCACCTTAGAGGAAGGCATGGGCTTGCTAGAAGTCCCAGTGTGAACCAAGCCTATAGGCTATTCCTGGGCTTTTTATAGCTCAGTATCAACTCAGACTTATAGCTCAGTACTGTCTCAACGTAAGTGTAGATTTTAGAGATTGTATCAACTGTTATCTGAAGTTAATATATATATTTATTAGTCCTCAAGACAACTAATAGCCAGAGCCTTTTCTAAGAATGTGCTAAATTAAGTCATCCTACAGATGACTTGAGAGCCAGTGTAGTGGTTAGAGCATTGAATCTGAACAATTCCCCACTCAACCATGGAACCCTGTGACCTTGGACACTTCACACACTCTCAGCCCCAGAAAACCCTGTGATCGATTTGCCTTAGGGTAACTGATTATATTACATTGAATGATTATTTATAGATCAAAGTTGCATAGTGGACCAGTATTTCTAAGGAAAAATCTCTCTGCCTTGATCCTGGTATCATTAACACCCAGAGCCTCACATTTAACTATGCTTGAAAAATCACTAGTTACTTTTAATTAACTCTTTTTCTAGTAACAAAAATGTAACTACATTTCCTATAATGGTCACTTTAAAACTTAACAAGAGATAACTTCAATCCTTTGGGAGAGTTTTTTTTTTTTAAAGAAACTAATCAATGGTAACTACAAAGCTCTGTTACTAACACAAATTTAATGGAGGGGTTTCAAAAAGCAAAACTAGATACATAATTATCAGAAAAGGCTGAATCAAAACATGCTGTGGTCTGTGTCTCAAGACAAGATAGCATCCCTTCTCTGTTCCATTTACAGGAGCAAACTCAACCACAAGCTGAGTTTTACCTCTACACTGACAAAGAGCATTGCCTTTTGCACTGGAGAAAAGCAAGTTAATTTAGGGGGTTCGGGGAAAGCAGGTCCACAGCACCTGCTAGCTGAGGTAACCAGATAGTCAGGCCAGCCCTCTTACCAGTTTAGGTACCAAGACCGTTAGAAACCATATGGAGTCATAAGAATATGTGCTTTTCAGAACTAGCTCCATAAACAACAGACTGCAAAAGTACACAGCCACAGCTAGATTACCTTGTGCTGGGCCCACTTTGAATTTGTTCTCAGATCAATTCAAGTAGAGCCTACTTGTTTTATAGATCAAGCACAATAATACCTGTTTCACCTCATGCTGATGTGTCTCCTGCACAGAGCTAACTGGTGCATTCCCCTACTTTCTGCACTTTATTGTGCTTTTTCTTTCTGACTACTTCTTTGGACAGACTTGGATTCCAGTTTTTAATGCATAGTTGGAGGCTTGAAAGACAAACTGGCTACTGCTTGTACTTGGCGCACACATTAGCCTATACAAATCTGGAAACTCCCTTCCAGTGAACCAAAATTTAGCTTAGATGTTTCCCTTGACTAGCGGGACATAATGAAAACATGGTTTTGATTGGTCCAATCACTCATGCAGGCCAAGGGAAGGAAAATGCCGTTATTAAAGTAAGGAGACATAATTAAAGGTATCAAGAGGTAAAGGTGTATGAGCTTGAACTGAAGGCCACATGCCAGTTATCCATTAAGAAAACAAAATAATCAAAGAACATCTTGTGCAAGGGAAAAGAAAGAATGAAAGAAAATGGGAATAACCGCCCCCCTCAAAAAAAACTAGGGGGAAAAGGTGGGGAATTCAGTGCCTCAAGAGTAGTAAAATGGCAAAGGAAAAGAAGGGAGGGAAATGAACAGAAGTTAAAATAAGCCCTAAAGCATGTCTGTGAGAAACCTTGATAAGGAAAATTAGATGAGAAAGAGAGAGAAAAAGATAAACGAGCAAGGATTAAACAGTACACTTTGACAAGGCAAAGCTCCTGTGCTCAAGTAAAGAATTTTTCCCCTGATTTGTTTCTTTCAAGCTTATGAGCAATAATTAAGATTCTTCATCTTTCTTGCAGTCTGGACTTCAATAAACTGGCTGGCACAACACCAGGTTGGCAATTTAATTACCCCTGCCCCACCGCAGTTGTTATTATAAATAGGATTAACCCCTTGGTAACTGATAGGCAGAAGAACACAGTAGGTATGTGTTTGTACACTATTTTAGACTGCATTGTGTATTGTATAACATAAACAGACAATTCCCAGCAGGGGGATTCTGCTCAGTTTCCAGGGGTTGCCTTCTCTGGGCAATAATGAGCCTCTGGTGTAGGTCCCACACCCAAACTCATTATGTATATTAGCTGCTTTCTAATGTCTCCTTATTTACATGTTGCACTTGTATCCTGCTGTTTCTCCGAGGAGTTCAAGGTGGACTCTTAGATGGTTGTCTCCCTCTGCTTGCTCCTCCTCTGCTAAATCTCCTTTTCCTGTTCACATTGGGAAGGAGGTAGTGAAAGAATGTTTTATCTCTGTCCCATTTCACTAAGCCATCTGAGTCAGAGATAAAAGCTAATGTTACTGTCAGGGTGTAGCTACAGTGGTCGGGTGGGAGAGGAAAATCAGGGCACTGTCTGCCAAATAAGAATTCTCCCCTTGCATTAAAATTTCTTTCAGTCCTCAGTTTCTAGCCTTGCAGTAACTTAAAAGTTCATTTGAGCATTTTGAAATACAGTTGAGACATCCAAAGCAAAGGGGCAGTCAAAGGTCCCAAGGGGAATACAGCTAAGGTAAGAATTCTAGGTGTGTGAGCAGTTTCCCATATCTCACTCTGCAATGCTAGAAATTTGGGAACAGATGGGAAAAAATTAATTGAATTCTTATTTGAATGGACAAGACTTTCAGTTTGCTGCTTGCCCACTGTGGTTACACTCTGCATATTGGCCCATCTACTCTAGCTCACCCTGAAATTTATTATTTGCTTGGGTCCCTTTTTATCACTTTGCTAAAAAAAAAAAGGATTGCAGGCGTAACACAGAAGCAAAGGTCTCAAGTTCAGAATAGAAGCAGGCATGCTATTCAGTCTTATGCTAGTCAACATTCATTCACAAAAATAGGTTTTCAATTCTACCTCACTTAAAGTGTGTTTTGCAAGTTCTCTAAACCTTCTGGATCAAATTGAGAAAGGACATTCTGAGGAATCTGTGATCTTCCAGGTTTTGTGGGACTGTAGCTCACTCATCGGCCCTTTCCACACGGGATAAAAAAAACGGCTTAGGGCGACCTCATCCGGAGGTCGTCCACACTGTGGGGTGCGCTAGGGCAGTTTGAAAAGTGGAGGTTCCACACCTCAAACCGCCCTCTCGTGGCCGCAAGGGGTGGCGCAGTGCGTTTTTTAAAAACCGCATTTCATGTGGTTTTTAAAAAACGCAAGCGTGCTAACCCGTTGCAGCGCCCCGTTTGAAACTGCAGGGATGTGCTAGCACGTCCCTGCAGAGCTGTCCAGGGGCGGGCTTCTGGCTGGCGTGCTGCCCTGATTGGCGGAGCGCCGCCAGAAGTCGCAGGCCACCATTTTGGCCGCCGCCGAACGCCGCCGAAATTCGCCAGCGTGTGGAGCGGCAAACGCACGCTCCCCGCAGGGACGGAGCAACCCGTTTTCAGGTAAGATCTGTCCCTGCGTGCGCTGCCCCGTCTCCCCGTCTCCCGTGTGGAAAGGGCCATCATCAGCATTCCCCATCAACAGGAGCTGCAAGTCTACCCATCCTATTCTAGCAGGTGGCTTTTGCTGACAGATTAAAACTACTGGATGCAACCCAACAGTCCACTGAAGCCTAATTCAAATTGTACCAGTCTCTCCTTTTATATCCACAGGATTGTTCCAGTTCTTTTAGATTCTAACATTTATAGCAAAGATGAGCGAAGTAAGCGGCCAGCATCAAAACCTGCAGGTTTGATTGCTTTTAAAAATCCAGTTAAGCCAAATGTTCTTTCTTTTTTTCCTACCAGAGGTAGCCCTTTCGTGGACAGCACAGTCCTGAGACCACTCACTAATGACAGCTAAGTAGTTAACTACACAGTAGAGGTGCTAAGGAATCTTGTCAGTGGATTGTGAAGATGCACAAGGCGGCACTGGCAAGAGTGTATCAATGTACAACACTTCCCTTGTGCATTACTCCTGATGTATATAGTTCCCATGGTGCACTGAAACTGTTCTGCATTGGTCTGATACATACTATACCATGCATACCCATTGTGCATCGGTTTCATTGTTCATCAGTCCCAAGGTACAACAGTCACTTCACTAACTCATCTACATAGTAATATAACAGTAGCCCCTTGGTGAACATTGCAAAACTGCTCAGCTCTAATTCCTGTAAACATAAGCCCATTTAGGAAAATGCAAATCCCCAAATGAATTCCAGGTCCATGTTTTCAGAGTATTGGGAATCCCTGATGAGGAGAATTTTAGGCCATTTCTGTGCTGCACTGTTTTAGTGCTATTACTCCACTTTCAACATCCTGTGGAATTCTGGAGTTTGCAGTTTACTAAGACCAAAGAGCTCTCTGGCTGACAATTCTAAAGGCCCCTCCCTAAACTGCAAATCTCAGGATTCCATAGGATGTTGAAAGTGAAATAATAGCACTTAGAACAATGTAGCACAGAAATGGCCTTAGACTGATGAGACTTCTCAAAGTTCAAGAACTGTGTTTAGGTTTGTTTGTTTGTTTTTATGTTTAGGTTTTTTAGCATGTCCTGCATGTAAAATAATATGCCATGAGTATTATTTCTGTAAAGACATATTTTATAAGATTTATATAACTTTAAATTTCTGTTGTTGTTGTGTTCCTTCAAGTGGTTTCTGACCTATGGCATCCCTAAGCTGAACCAATCACAGGGTTTTCTTGGCAAGATTTGTTCAGAGGGGATTTGCTTTCTTCTGAGGCTGAGAGAGTGGGATTTGCCCAAGGTCACCTAATTGGTTTCCATGGCTGAGTGGGGATTCACACCCTGTTCTCTAGAGTCATAGCCTAATGTTCAGTCCAGCACACCACACTAGCTTTCCATATTTCTGTACAGATATATTATTTTATGAATAGAAAATGGTGTTTCCTGTAAACAAATTGCTCTTTTCTGTAAAAAAAAAAAAAAATGTCCCCAGCTATAGTGTTTTCTATGCAGGGAATGGTGTTTTCTGTACAGAAAATAATATTTCTGTATAGAAATAGTATTTTCTGCACAGATAATTTGGTTTTCTCATGTGAACTTTATGCAGAATAAGGCTTGAACTGCAAATATTCTTTGAAAACTGCAGTTTTTGAAGACTTTCTCATAGGCAGGAGAAAATTGTTGGAGTTATTTGGTGCCTCTTTCAAGAACAGAATTAGCAAAGAATTACATCCCTACCAGAGGCTATGCTATCCAGGGCCAATGGGAATTGCAGTCCTGCCCCTTCTGACATCATGATTCCCATCCCTGATATAAGTGAACAACAGCAAAGTGTGTGACTCAAAGTAAACTAGCAGGGTTATACAGAAAGGCTAAAGGAGTTTCAGTTTCCAGGTAAGATAAGAACGTGTAACTAGCCTGTAAATCAAGAGTCAAATAATATAACAGCCCATATTAAAAGTGGAGTATTATCATATGTTATCACATTCCTTTTTGTTGTTAAAATCTCATTTGTTTAGTTTTCACTCACTTATTCAACAGATTTGGGACTGGAAGAGGAATATTCTTCAAAGGGAGAGAAAAAAATCAAGATCTACCCCTGCCTTTCTTTCTTGTATACACTTAAGTTTAATGTTGTAAAACAAAAACATACGGAACAAGGCTAACAGGTCTAATTTTGAAAAAGCTAAGAGCCAGGTAAGGTGAACTGAATTTCAACGTTTTCAGCTGGGTGAACAAAGGCAACCAGCAAACTAGGTTCATATACCATTAACACAACCATTGAAAAATGAATCTTTGTAGAGAGCTTTTTCTCTCCTTTCCGTAATTATTAATGGAACAGAAAGCCTCTCAGCCTTCATATCTGCTCACACTAATTTCTAGTAAATTTGGCAAAAATCCAAAGATCAAATACCCTGCTTTCTTTTCAAGTGAAATGATTGTTGTAAAACCAGGATCCTCCTTTATGAACTCTCACATCTGACCATCAGAATAATATAGAATTCATTGATAAAGACACAGTGCCATTTTGTGTTTTGTTTTCATTCTTCTTAGTCCCTGAAGGATTCTGCTAGAATTTGAATCTCTGCTCTCCTTCCCTGTTCTTGCTTTGAGGGCAAACCAATTTTATAATAGGCTCCACTATAAATTACACATCTCGTAGTAACTTGAACTTAATGTACAGTAAAATCAACTGCTTATATTTGAGTGAAGCCAAAAGCAGCAGTATAATCCATCTGAATACCAGGGAAATGAGTCTCCTTCAAAGTCAGCCAGATTAATTAGATGCAATGACATTAACTGCTAAAATGTGTTGTAGGAAGTTAAAAATTTGTCCTAATAGTCTGGGAGTTGAAGCCAATTCACTCTGCATCAGGTAATATGGTTAAAGCTTCAGTAATGAGACAAAACAAAAGCCTGCAACTTTCTACATATTTATATGGGGGTAACTCCCATTTAAAGAGCCAGAGTGGTGTAGTGGTTTTAGTGTTCGACTATTATTCTGAAGACCAGAGTTCACTTCCCCACTTGGCCATGGAAACCCACTGGGTGACCTTGGGCACTTCACACACACACTCAGCCCCAGAAAACCCCATGATAGAGTCACCTTAGTGTCTCCATAAGTCAGAAACAACTTGAAGGCACACAACCACAAAAACAACAACTCCCATTTAATACAATAGGGATCAATTCTAAGTAGACATGCATAGGATCGAATTGCCAGGGAATACAATCCTAAACCTATTTGTTAACTGCTACTACTGTCAGGTCAACCTCGACCTATGGAGACCTTATGGATGACAGACCTCAATTTCACAATATCTCCAGCCACCCTGCTTGGGTCTTGCAGATTCAGGAACATGTCTTCCTTGACTGAGTCTATCCACCTGTAATGTGGTCTTCCTCTTTTCATAGAATCATAGAGTTGGAAGAGACCCCAGGGGCCATC
Source organism: Iguana delicatissima (assembly GCA_948472985.1). NCBI lineage: Eukaryota > Metazoa > Chordata > Lepidosauria > Squamata > Iguanidae > Iguana > Iguana delicatissima. The sequence continues at coordinate 839,961 of CAOKZL010000023.1, forward strand.
CAATTCAACCCTCTGCCATGCAGGAACACCCGTCAAAGCATTCCCAACAGATGGCTATCCAGCCTCTGCTTAAAAACCTCCAAAGAAGGAGACTCTACCACACTCCGAGGCAGCATATTCCACTGCCTTTTCCTACTGCCTTCTACCTTACTATGTTTTTAGTGAGTCTAGTCTTCTCATGAAATGGTCAAAGTACAAAAGCCTTCATTTAGTCTTTTTGGCTTTTAGGGAGAGTTCAGGTTTGATTCCCTCAAGGACCCACTTGCTTGTCTTTCTAACAGTCCAGAGTATTGGTAGAACTCTTCTCCAGCACCGCATTTTGAATGAGTTGATTTTCTTCCTATCAGCCTTCTTCGCTGTCCAGCTTTCACAACCACACATAGGCCCTTCCTGCACCCTACCTTGTCCCTCTGTGCTCCAGAGGTGATCTTGGCAGGAAGTGAGCATGACTGGAGCACTTCTCTCCACATGGGACTGGCTCCCTGCGGAAGAGAGCACAATGGACACGCCCCTCCCTCCCTCCGCGCAGTCGGGTACTTTCCCAGGCTGAGCTGGGGCAGGTAACACTAACATTGCACTTCCTTCACTTCCACAGAACAGGTAAGTGTGGGATGGTGGTGCGATCGCATGTCATTGATGGGGAAAACCTGTTAATGATTTAATTCAAAATCACACCACCTAGGAACAAGAGAGGAGTGAGACCATGACATCGTCATGCAGAAGTGTTGTTGTCATCCCACTGTGCTGGGATAGGAGAACATTGCAGAAAGGGCCATAGGAATAGGAGATGCAATGGTGTGTACAATCCTAACTTTAGTATTCAATGATGTATTTTTACACTTCAGGATCTTCTCTAGTTCCTTCATAGCTGCCTTTCCAAGTCCTAGGTCCTTTTCTCACCTTACCTCATTGCAGAAGCATCCGGTGCAGGTCCCGGTGTGGTCTCTGCCAGGAGGGGAGTGTGACAGGAGTGCTCCCTTCTGCACTGGGCTGCCTCTAGGATCCAGGAAGCACAATGGTCACACCTCTTCCTGCTGTTGCACAGCCGGGTACTGTCCCAAGCTGCACTGGGGCAGGAAGTTGTAGGACTTGTAGGACTTCCACAAGCAAGGTAAGTGTGGGTGTGCAGCAGGACAGTGGTGTGATCATGGGTCATTGATGGGGAAAACCTGTCAATGACTTGTGGCGCAGTTGCACCTCCTGGGGATGGGAGAAGGACAGGACCACAACAATGCCATGCATAACTGGCCACTGCGAGGTGAAAATGCAGAGATGCATATTGGAAGAGTACAAGGGAGAAATAATTCTTGGTAATAAATGTTAGTTGTTCTAACTGCTGTGTGAAAATATTGAAAACAGCAGTATCTGAAATACCAAAAGTAAAAAACCAACTAATTTGTGAAATGTCTGGGTACTGACCTTCTCACAGAGCTGGAAAACACAATACTATCTAGAAAAGGTTAAGTACGGGTGAGAATGAACTGTTATCTAGGCAGCCCATTGTCAGAGCCTGTGGCTCTTCAAAAGTAAATAGATACTTTAATGTGCACTTTCTCCCAACTTAGGCCATTTCCGCACAGAGCGAGGAAATTGCCCCATGACACTACTCACCGGACTTTTGGGCTCCCCGGTCTGGTCCATGCTCCTCCGGAGCAGTGCGTGGCCGCCACTCTGCACTGTTCCGGGGACAAAAATGGCGGCTTCCAATTGGTTGAGGGTCTCGGCCAACCACTGAAGCTCGCCAACCTAAAGCCCGCCCCCGGCAGATCGCAGGCTCGCATGAATGCGAGCCTGCGAATCTGCATAAGGGAGCAGGCTCACAGTGGCGCACTTCGTGCTTTTGAAAGACCTGTTTTTGGCGGTCTTTCAAAAGCACGCTGGATGACCACTTGGGGTCGTTCTGGAGTGGGTTGGGGTGCGGATCTACGTTAAGTAGGTCTGACCCAGTCCGCTTCCAGGTGCAGACCTCCCTGGAGGACGCTCTGCCCTGTGATAAAAACCCCATGTGGAAATGGCCTAAGCCAGCCATTTTCAATCATATTCTGATTGGACTATCACCTCCAGAAGTCATTTTTCCTCCTTAGGCCAGTAGTAAACATGGCATCCTCCTTCAAGATGGAGAATGAAATGATATATTGGAGTTCTGACTATAGTGATGAGTATATAACAATCTAAGGCTGCAATTCTATACTCACCTATCCTGGAGTAAGGCCCATTCAGCTCAGAGCTCTCTCAGAAGCAACAAGAGACAAAAACAAAAGAATATTGGGAGAGGAAGCCTGGAGCCTTTGAGATGCCTGTTAACAGCCTTGTCATTCCAGGCAAGGATAAGCAAGTTATACTTATCCAATTCGCTCATTTAGTCCCACTTTTCACATTTGTTTCTCTCCTTCCTTTCATTCTCCCCCTTTGTCCTCAGCTTACTTCACTGCAAAAGTAGTTGGAACTCATTTAACTCAGCAATGAGGAGAGGAGAGGATATGTTAAGGCCTTTCTGCACTACACTGTTATAGTGCTATTATTCCACTTTCAACATCCTGTGGAATTCTGGGGTTTGTAGTTTACCGAGACCAAAGAGCTCTCTGCCTGAGAATTCTAAATGCCCCTCCCTAAACTGCAAAATCCAGGATTCCATAGGATGTTGAAAGTGGAATAACAGCACTGTAACAGTATAATGTGGAAAGTCCCTCAGATTTTTACCCTTCCCAGTAGACTCAGGCAAAAACAAACTGCTGCAGCTTCTCCTGATTTATGTGTTCTTCCTAATTAATACTGTTTGCCAACTTGACAACATTCTGATGTTATATGTCCTGGTTTATATCTATGAAATGTTTGAAGGTATGGTTTAGAAATGTTGGCGGTAAGAACTCATCCAACATTTTGGGGGCCATTGATGTTGGGATGGATAAAGAAAGGAAGTTAGAAGATACATAAACTACACCTAATACCAAAGTGTTTAGAGAAGGAAAGGAAGGGCAACATTCACTTACCAATCACACCCCATATAGGGTTGTATTAGAAGAATATTTGAAACTGCCCCTAATTCAGACCATGACAACTAATGTTTTAACTTGTGTAACTCAGAGACCATAGAACATGAGCTCTTCAAGAACTGTTTATCATTCTGAATGGTCATTGTTCTAAAAATCTGAAGAACTGCCTCCATCCATACCTCCTCCTCTGAGGTACAAGAAAATTGGGGAAGACCTTGTTTAGATTCTGTTCCCATATTCTCAGAATAGTAATAAATGTGACATTCCTGCAGTAAACAATTTTGGTTAATTTGCAAAAGCAGGAAGAACAGCTTTTACCACAGGAGTTGCATCAATATTAGTCATATTGGGAATCTGCAGGAAGTTCCTATGATATTTCCATCACAGCTGGAGTAATCGTTATGCTAAGTATGCCACAGAGTAGAGCCCAAACTCAGTTGTGGCTAGTGTGGTTGCATAATTACATGAAAGAAGTTTTATCAAGTTCAAAGCTTGAGGTTCTCCTGAAACTAGTTCTGATAGCTTCATTCTCAAGTTCCACGGGATACCTTTTACCAGTTTCTCCTGGTCTGCTAGCTACAGCTTCAACTGTCCCAAAAGGACTTAACACATGCCCTACTAACTGTGAAAGTGGATTAAAGTAGCATGCTTTGAGCAAGGTGGCCTTTAACCAGCTAGGGTTTTAACTCTTACCCAGTACACTGACCATTCAACCCAGCTTCTTAAAGCATTTTAGTAGTTGCATTGATGCCTAGACCCCAGTTCAAAGGCTTTTCCTCCCTCCACAGTTCTTTTGCTCGCTGCTCAGCTGATTGGCCAGGAAATACCTCAAGCTGCCAGCAGAGGATATTTGATTTCTGTGCCATGCAATGAGATTTTCCATTCTCAGCAGACAGCATGAGAAGGCAGTGAGACGCCAATGGAAGAAAAGGGCAAACTCTTTCTATTGTACAGCTTGATTTCTCAGCATGCAGCACAGAAGCAAAGCCAACTGGCAGTGGAGGAAGGAACTGCTCTCTTTCTTCATCAGCAGCCACTCATTGTACAGATGCTGAGGAGAAAAAGTTTGTAGACTACATAGGAGTATCTATACTTCCAGTTCCTAAGCCAGCCATTTTCCACTCCCGGCTCAAATGGTTTGATTAAGAATTATCAAAGGGAATAACTCATCCATGCTTACAAGATTGATTACTAGCCCATCTAGTTTAGTGCTATTTGCAAAAATGCTAGAAGGCACTTGTATACAAGGAACTAGCCTCACAAATCATCGCCTATCTTTTCTACTGTCTACTTCGAACTCCACCTGCCTAAGCTTCCTGCTTTAAACAAAAATGGAGTCACTGTTTGCATAATCAGAATTGATTTATGTAGAGAAGGGCCCCCCCCCTCTTTTAAGTTGCATTTCTTAATACAGGCATGCTCTTAGGGCAGTGGTGGGGAATGTGTGGTCCTTTAGCTGCTGCTGTACTGGACAACTTTCCCCCCATGGTTAGGTTGGGGCAGGCTGGTTGGAACTGCAGCTCAACAATATCTGAAGAGTAATACATTCCTCACCTCAGTCTTAGGGTCTAAACCCATCAATTGTACTGGAAACAAATCATGAGACCAGATTTGAAGTGACCCATGTATGACAACTTATGTTTTTAAGTGGAGTGTACACCACATACCAAGAGAACAAGCTTTATTAAATAACAATAAAAATCAGTTCTGAATTCCAGCCCAGACTGGAGATAAAGATTCTGTTGCCTTCTGACTTACTATTGCTTAGACCACATCAAAGTGTCTTCTTGATATTCTTTGTTGCAGAGATGTGTAATAGTTACGTGGAGATGACATAGTGGAAAACAGAGTGGGAGGAAGAAGAGGAAACTCAGTTTTCTCTAGTGCTGAAAGGGTTTTCTTTTTGATTAAATGTTTAGCATTAAAGGCTTCGTTGTTTTCCATCAAGTCAGGCTGAATAACTCTTGGATGGCATCCCAGACAGAAGTTTTCTGGGTTGGATACATGAATGAGGCCAACCCTGGCACCAAAATCTTTTATCCCCACCCTGCTGATCTCTATGCAAGGATGCCGTCAATAGAACCCATCTAAGAGATCCAAAGCCTTCATTGTTTTTTAAACCAGCTAGAGTAAGAATTAGCACTGCAATGGGAACTTTAACCTTTAGAAGAATGACGCAGGCTTCAAGAGTTACATAGGTCCTTGATCTCCAAGCATGTTTATGTTAGTTACAAGGAAGCAGGAATTAAGGCTAGTTGCTCAAATGATGACTCTCATCCCTGCCCAATCATACTCATCCTTCTTAAATTAATTTAGCTCACTGCTACCACACAGGCATCCATTACCAGCAGCCCGATACTCCCATCAGGTGGCAGAGCTAATTTCTCAACTGCTTTATCTGAAAATGCAACCTGTCTTGCCATTAAAGAAATGCCAGGATCTCCTTTCTATTAAAAGCTCCACAATGGAGCTTTGAAATATTACTTGTTAGACTACAACTCCCTGAATTCACCAGTTAGCATGACCACTGGTTGAAGGATTCTGAGAGTTGTAGTTCTGCCAGTTAACTTTTCCAAGCTCTGCTTTTGGCATTGTCAACCTGCTTCTTCATTTCCACAAGTGAATATTAGAATATAAGAATTCCTGACATAAATCCTGAATATTTTAATCCCTGTCCAAAACACCAGAACAAATGCAATAACATGGAGGTCCTGGCTGCAGATAAAAGATGATGGTATGCCTAGATCATAGTGAGAAATTACAGTATCAGCTAATTTCTAGTGTTGTTCATATGTCCCTTAGTTCATATGTTCCAAGGCATTGACTCTTCTGGTAAATGTCAGGTTGGTGAATGGGAACACAGCTTCCATTCAAGACTTGATCTTGGATGAGCATACTAACCTGGCATGCATTACAGAGACCTCGTAGAATGAGCAGAGAGTGTTAATCATTTTCAGCTTTTTACAGAAGCAGGTGAGACCTGAGGGGCAGGGAGGTGGAGTTGCAGTAGTCTATTGAAATTTCATCACCTTGGCCAGGTGCCGTATCCTACAGTTTTCTAGGTTCAAATGTATTTACCTGAAGGTAGGTTGCTGGCACAGATCAGGGACTCTATTGCTGTACTGCCCAACAGGATTTGCTGCTGGTTCCGAGCCTGGTTATTGGACAGAGACGATTTTCATCACTTTGGTGGATGACCTATGCCAGGAGCTAGCCGGGGGGAGTGTGTCCCTTTTGAGTCTGCTGGACCTCTCAGCAGCTTTCAGTTCCATTGACTATGATATCCTTCTGTGTCCCCTTGTTGGATGGGACATGGGGGCACTGTTTTACAGGCGCTTCTCTCCTTCCTGAAGTGGTGAGTCCAGGGGGCGGTGCTGGGGGACTCCTGCTCAAGCTTTTAGCCACTGGCCTGTGAGGTCCTTCAGTGATCAGTTCTGTTCCTCATGCTAGTTAACATGTACATGAAATTGCTGGAAGTGGTTGTCCAGAGTTTTAGAGTTTGGTGCCATCAGTATGAGGATGATATCCAACTCTATTACTCCTTTCCACCACAAGCCAAGGAAACTATTTTGGTCCTAAACTGTGCCTGTCATCAGTAACGGACTGATGACAATAAACAAATTGAAACTTAATCCAGACAAGATAGAGGTGCTCCTCGTCAGTCAAAAGGCAGATCAAGGAATAGGGATTCAATATGTGCTGGATGGGGTTACACTCTCCCTGAAGATGCAGGTCTGAAGCTTGGGTGTGCTTCTGGATTCAACTCTGAGCCTGGAAGCTCAGATTTCAGCGGTGGCTAGGAGTACACAGTTAGAGCTTGTGCACCAGCTGTGCCCGTTCCTTGAGGTCTCAGATCTGGCTGTGGTGACACATGCCTTAGTTACATCCCAGTTGGATTATTGTAACATGCCCTATGTGGGACTGCCTTTAAAAAGTGTTTGGAAAGCTCAACTGGTCCAAAGAGCTGCAGCCAGATTGCTAACTAGGGCTGGCTACAGATAACACACAACTCTCTCATTGCAACAGCTTCACTGACTATTGGTCTATTTCCAGGCATAATTCAAAGTACTGGTTTTGATCTGTAAAGCTTTATACAGCTCAGGCTCAGGTTATTTGAAGGACTGTAATTTCCTTTACAAATAAACCTGTGCTTTAAGATCTGATGGAGAGGCCCTTCTCTCTGTCCCATCAGGGACTTCTCAGTGGCTGCTCCCAGGCTCTGGAACTCCCTTTCCATAGTAGTTAGACTGGCACGTTCCCTACTTTCTTTTCATAGACAAGAAAGCCTTTTCTATTTAGACAGGTGCTTGATGCATAATTATACATGGTCTGTTCCGCAAAAATAATATGCTTGATCTTGCTAACTGTAGTGCTGGTGTGTGTGCTTGTTTAATGGTATATGTTTTAATCTGGTTTTAAATTTTTAATTGTTTAATTTCATTCTAACTTTTGTATCTTGTGGATTTTTAATGATTTTTTAAAAATTTGATATAAGCAATTTGAGTCCTGTACTGAGGAAAAAGTGGGATAGAAATAATAATATCAGGTGTTGTGGGCTAGGTCTAGTCAGAGAATGTGCTGAACTAAAAGGGCCAGATAGGTTTAGATTAATGGTTTAGAGTGGAAATCTTTCAAGGCCTAGTGCTTCTTAGGTGAATAGGCATTGTGCTAATGTAGTCATAAGAGCCATGCAGGCATGGACAAATATAGATTGAAGTGTCATTGACTTGAAGATAAAAGTTGTCCCTCAATCTGACACAATTGTGGGTAATGAAATACTGGCGAAGTTGAACACTCCTGTTGTATGGTAAGATGTGGAAAGTTGGTAAGTGAGCTTCTGTGTCCATGAGTACTAAACACAGAGGAGCATTCAGAGAAGATAATGGAAAAGTGATTTCTAAAAAAAAATAGTGTGTTTACACTAGCTTGTGATATCTGTTGAAAAACTAAGATTGTTGGTAGCATGAAACTCATGGGAAAATTTGCCCATATGTAAACACATATCTTTCTAGCAAAGTGCAGACATCAGGACTTTATACCAACAGACGGTGAAAAATATTTAAGGAGAAAAATCTGCTACAGTATAGCTGAGGAAATGCTGTCCCAGGAAGCCTTCTGTTGCAAACAGCAATTTTCCCTATTCAAGTCACTGCCTCACAAAACAAATTATTTTTTCTTTTCTTTTCTTTTCTTTTTTTTAGATCTCCCTGTTAGGCCCTTTCCACAGCTTACCTTTGTCCTGGTGGCATCCAGTGACTACACAGTGCTCCCCTCCGCAGTGGCCATGCCTCTTCCTGGCACAGCACAGCTGGGTACTGTCCCAGGCTGTGCTGGGGCAGGAAGCGCAGCCATTGAGGACCTCCACAAACAAGGTAAGTGTGGGCACACAGCAGGAGGGTGGCATGATCACTGGTCATTGATGGGGAAAACCTGTCAGTGATTTGCAGAGTGATCGCATCACCTCGGGACAGGAGAAAGATGGGACCGGGATGATGTTGTGCATAAGTGTTGTCCCAGTCTCATCCTTCTCCTGACCCCGTGGTGAGTTGGGTGAGTTGAAGGAAAAGGACCTTAGTGGAATCTTTGAGACTGTAATAGAAGGGAAGAGGATTAATACACTTTTCCCAGCATGCTGTGATTTCAACAAACATCACTTCCCTACATGCTGTTAAGGCCTAGGCAAAAAGGCACACATTGGATCCAGTCTTATTTTGATGGAGGAATCTTTATCTATAATGAATGTGCGTGTGCTCTGTATAAATTACGTGTAGATGAGAGTTTGTAACAGTGTTGTTGTTGTTGCTGTTGTTGTTGTTGTTGTTGTTGATGATGACGACTAAAAACCCCACTGGTCATGCTAGCTGGAAGGTCTCGGGAGTTGTAGCCCAAAAGAGTAATTTTTCCAAGTTCTGTGTATACATTGATGAATGTATATGTTTTGTATGCAGATGGATAGTAATAGACACTGTAGTTTCCAATCTGAGTCTCTTTTCATGGTTCATGGATTAATTTTTTTGTGCCCATTTCTTTCTTCCAGGTATCCAAATGTACTATATCCATTTGGATATCTACCCACAGCTGTAACTCAAATGTGCCGTGAGAGAGAGTGGGAATGCCACTCTACCCACTTTGGCTTTGATTTCACTTGTCTCGATAATGAAACCTCCAGAGGTTTGACTACAAGGGAATGTAGCATTCAGAGTGAAAGTTTCCAACCCATAAATGTATGTGATCATGATTACAGTTTACATTCCACAGTACTTACAATGCTGGACAATGACAATCCCAAAGTATCTTGAAAAAATAAAAGAACCATTAGTTTAGCATCAACAAGCAGAATAGGCTAGTGAACACAATGGCCTAAATCCATTTCTTAATCCAAACTAGAGTAGACCCTTTTAGTCAACAAAACTTACATAAATTTGGATTTATCAAGTTTCTATTGGCTTAGTAAATCTAATCTAATTGAGCCTAACATTGCATTTACCCTGATTTTCCACATGTGGCATAGCTTAATGGCTGCATTATTGGTGCTATGATTCTTATCATAAAATGCCATTTGTGGTTGAAAATCATTCTGATGGCAATGCAAGCCACCATGGAGGTATTTTGGATGTAAAAGGCAGGATATAAAAGAGGAATAATGTTTTGGATGATATAAAAGCCACATTATGTGACATTAGCAAGGCTATAACTGGCAAAGGGGCCCATATCAAGTATTTGAGTGATAAGGAAAGTTTTGTAGAAAAAATAACGTTGCCAACATTTTTCTTCATTGGGGACCTGCATTTTTGCCAAGTGCCAGATAAGCAGAAATGGAATTTGTCTATAATTTTATTTCCATATGCTGAATGCCTGCTTGCCATGCCTTGTCATGGTTAATGCTGTGAAAACTGTGTTGAATGAAAACTGCGTTGATGAAGACACCATGATTATATAGTGTTCTCTTGCTAAATGAAGCATTGAACATGTAGCAGCATATCTTATTCTTCTTAATCATTTCTATCTGGGGTGAGGCTCCTTGTTACAGAGTGAGGTTTTGCTATTATTGCTAAATGTTGTTTCTTACTGGGAGAGGATTAGACCTACAGCAGTCCAACAGATTTATAAACCTCACAGCTCTTTTGCAGAAAGAATTGAGTAGCTCACAATTCCAATGTGGAACACTGGCAAATACATTCTTTACTGGGGATCATTTTTATTTATATGTTGAGGTAGGCTGGATGCTTTCTGAAATCAAAGCAACTGAAAATGTGGAAAGGCAGGGAATACCATTTATTAGAAATTCAGCACCAACAGATTTGATTTCTTTTCATATATATATATAAACACCTCTGTATTATTGTTAGGGTTTGCCCCTGCAGATCCTTTTGATTTATAGTAAAGCCAAGAATAATAAAGCAAGAGGGCAGGCTAAGGCACTGCTCAAATTACACCAAAGCAATGGCACTAAAGAATATTTAAAAAAAAACCAGTAACTGTGAGAAAAGCAGAGAAGTCGTTATTTTCTGCTGCCACTTCGAGTATGGGTGGTAAACAGACCGGTGAACCTAAGTTTCCTCTACCTGATGGCTGATTTATTGGCTACTCGCAGCAATGAATTGCCACCTACTTTGTTAGTGGCGAAATAATATGTAATTGAGACCAGTGTAATTGATACACTTGGAAACGGCCAGTTTAGATAGACTGACTTGTTTACATTGCTAAGACTGCAATGTTGTGTTCAGTTGTTGTTGTGATTCTTCGTGTCTGACTTAATGGTGACCATAAGGTGATCCTAACATGGAGTTTTCTGGGGCTGAGAGTGTGTGAAGTGCCCAAGGTCATCCTGTGGATTTCCATGGCCACATGGGGAATTGAATCCTGGTCTCCAGGGTCTCAGGGTGGCTTGCAATAAAATGTCATCACAGTGTGCATTGGTCTGTTCCTTCCATTCTCCCTGTTCTAAAACTAGCAGATGTCTGTTGCTTTTGGAGGAAGCCCCCATGAGGTTTACTTGAAAAGTGTTCAACAGCTGTTTCAAACAGATTCAGTCTAAGAGTTCCTACTGTTTCTACCACATGAATTTACTCATCCACATTGCAGTATTTTCCAGTATTGTGCAAGAAAATTATACTAAAATGAACCAAAAAGCAGGCTGAAGGAGATTCAATTGTCTACTTAATTTCATCTATTTATTCTAAAACTAGAACTCATTTAGTACATCATGTCCAGTTATTCTAACAACCACATTTTTTCCATACACTTAATGTAACCATCTGTTTGGATGACTCACTCTAATAGTAAGCAGACATCTCTGCTAAGGGCTGAACTAGCAGTTTGAATGTACCTGCTTAAAATAACACTTGAAAATAATCTATGTATAACTATAGCTGACCCTCCTAACCCTCACTAGGGTTAGGGGTTAGGAACCTCTCAAAAGTGGAAAAATCACAAATATCAAAATGTATGTGTGTCTGTGTCTGTGTCTATGCACATGTGTATGTGGGAAGGGGGCCAAGGTATGGTTGGAAGAATGGGCACCCAGGGTCCAAACCAGGTCAAAGATAGGAGAGGGAAGGGGGTGGGTTGGTTTGGTAGCCCTATACTTCCTCTCTCACCCATGTCCCTCCTTGGGTGTGGTGGGGGCATCAGGAGAGGGTTTGTGATGCTGAGAAATTGGGCTGCAAGCCATCCTTAGCTGGACATGCAATGGCTGGTGGGTGAGGAGGATCAGTGGCAGGTATTTAAAAGGCCATGTGACCTGATTGGAGCTGCCCAAAGGGAAGGTTCCCCAGAAAAAGAAACACTTGAGGCATGGGGGTAGGAGTTGGAGAAACACGCAAATAATCAAATCCGTGAAAGTGCAAGGCCAACTCTACTTGAATATCTTTGTAGCTCTCCAATCTGAGTCATTAGTTGCCAGCACCCCCTCCTGAATGATGTCATTGAAACCCAGTACACTAGGCTATGATAGGCAATAGTGAGGTGGAATCAGATTTAATATACAGTGTAGATTACATGCATCTTCCCTTATATTTCTATCTAGTTGAAAAACAAGTTCCATGGTCAGTGGTAGCTGGTGGGTTTCACAGTCAGGGGTGTACTACACTCTGGATTTTAGTCTGAACCTTAAAGGAGCTATCCAAAGTGCCAGACCGATTTTGTGGGCAGGATTCAGCACCTTGATCTCATCCAGAAACTATTGGATTGCAGTTCCCATCATGTCTCACCATTGGCAATGCGGTTTAAGGCTGAGAGAAGTTGCAACTCAACATGTGAAAGGCTGGAAGTTCCTCATCCCTGCTTTAAAGTCTGCTGCCACTAGTTCTTCTTTCACCTCTGCAGATATTCTAACAGTTCTATTGCCTGCATAGCTTCAATGTGGCCACCTGCTCAGCCTGTCAGAACTTCTTCCAGCATTCCTCCAGAACACTTAACTTCTTCCAGTGTTTTACATGATAGATATACTTTGCGTGTTTCACTAACAGTCTGCAAAGCTCTTTGGAGTGTGCGTATTTGTGGTTGAATGCTTTGGTTACTCTGGACTTAATTAAAAAAAAACCTGCCTTGAATTTTGGTCTCGTGAAATTTGCAAAAAGATTTAGTCATCTTGACCACTGCCTTTGTACTTTGCCAAGTGCATGAAAATTCTAGTTTGTTTCTCATTAATTTTGTCAATCCTTCCTGTAGGCAGGAATTTTGAACCATTCAAGCAAGGGAGACACATAAAATTCTTCTTATTTTGCCTCCATTTTATATGCATGCTGTTATATGCATTTTGCCTATGTTAGTGTAACAGGAAAATTGTGCTACATATAAGCGGGAAAATGTTTGTGTGTCATACTGTCTGCTCTGACTCACATACTAATTATATAGAAGGAACCAACCATCAAACCTACAAAAGATAAAAATAATATTGTTAAAAAAAATACAGAAATACACCAAATAAAACTGTAAGGAAAACAATTTCCTTAAGCAACAATAATGGACCCATCCTCTTGAAGTGAAGCATTATAACACAACCAGAAATTTCAATTAAGAGAGAGTTAAGCACATTCTTAGATTTCCATCGTTGCAATTTGTAGCATGGCTCTGTTTTTACCCAGAAGTGAATTTTTGATGTAATAGATTCAAAGTGCTTTTAACTGCCATTTTTAATGCCTTATATTTAGCCATTGTTAATTTTAACATTGGTTATGCTAACAAGAACTGACAACAGCTGAAGTCCAGCAACATGGGGATGGCTACTTAGTTCTCACTCTTGCAATGAAGTATTTGCTCAATTTTCAGACTTCTTAGAGTTTTATAGACAATGGTGTCTTAGTCATTATAATATATTACAGTGAAATTGTATATATAGTAAGCCACTTTGAAACGGTTAACCTTGAAAAGTTGGCCTATATATTGTATGCCCCAAAGAATAAAATAGTAAGGTGCATTGAGTTAAATGGGACTTACTTCCAAGTAGTTGCACTATAACCTTTATGTTATGGATATGTTTGATAGTGCTGTGTTCTGATAATAAATTTCCTTGTTGGAGGGGGTGCAAATTGCGCATGTGATTTATGCAATCACAGCAAAATAGAAAGATCCATATTTCACTTTAGGAATAATATATACAAATTGAGCATGTACTAAAGAATGAAGCTGGTCAAAAGCAGCACAGTTCCACTTGGCTGACAATATTATATAGCCGTACTAAAACCAAAAGGGCTCCTTTGATTTTCTTTTTTCCCCTCCTCCATCAGACAGGAACCTAGCCCATGGGCAAGAACTGGTGCCTGTGAAAACTGTATGTATTGTTAATTTGCTGATGCACCTGGGCTAATATGCTAGAAACTAATTAAAAGTGATTTACTAGCAAGATTAAAAAGTTGGGCAGCTGCAAAACAAAATAAATAGCATGCTGTGAAAGATACTTAGGGAGAAACAATGAGAAACAAATATGAGAGAGACAGACTAACCAACAGACAGATAAGGTGTATTTTTAGGTAGGATATTAGCCTACCACCAAAGTAAGGGCATGATTAAAAATAATATAGTTGTCAACAAGGAGAACCTAGCAAGCTGCCTTGTACTAGAACAGTAAGGTCCACTCTGTCTACCCTGACTGGCAGTTGTTCTCTAGCGTTTCAAGCAGTTTTCTGCTGTGTTGTCTCCCATCCAAGTACTAGCTAGTCCGACTCTGATTAATTTCTGAAATTGGAGACAATAAGTTTTATTTGAAGACATGGGCTTGGCAGAATTCAGCTTCTCAATACAGGAGAACCCACACAGTAGGGCAGTTAACAAAATCCTGCCCCTCCTTTCATCCACAGTCTCCTCTATGGGGAAAACTGATTCACTAGAAGAAGTTAAGGGAGATTAATTAACCGTTGTCCCAGAAGTAAGTTTCAACCAGACCCAATGTTTGGGGTTGGGAAACTGCCACATATTGCATCCCGTCCCCGCCAGCCCTTGTCCAGAGCTAGGGATGTGAGACTTCTCCTCCACCATAGCTTCACTGGAAACCCTGACATTGGAGAGGATAAATGATGTTCAAGGTGCTATGGAGGTCACAATGCAAAGAAGATGTGATTATTTCAATGTATGTACTTAAGCTTAAGCACAATTTAGTCTCAGGACCAGCAGGCTTTTCCAAAGGCTTTCAATACAGATACAGATAAATATGTTACAAAGTGCTTATCCTCTTGTTGCTGTTGTTGTTGCGTGCCTTCAAGTCTTTTCAAACTTATGGTGATGCTAAGGTGAAACTATCATGGGGCTTTCTAGGGCTGGAAATATGTGATGTCACCCAGTGGGTTTCCTCGGCCTAGTGGGGAATCAAACTCTGCTTTCCAGGGTCATAGTCTAATGTTCAAACCACTACAGCACACTGGCTTCTTTATCTTCTTGTTACCTGACCTTTTTGAATGGGAGGCCAGGAACATTCATCAGTTTTATACCAAGCTGAAGAACAACTGTGGGATTAATTTTCTACTTATTACTTTTCAAGATATTTTTATAATGCTTTTCCATTATAAAAAAAGTGCTTTACAATATTGTAATGTTAAAAATGAGAATGTACAATGCAATCAATTGGTAAACAATAGCACAGTAAGATGTTTTATTGCTAACATCAGTAGAGTTTTTGCCCCCAGTAACTTTGTGAAAAGAGCATTTAGAGATCTGTACACTAGTTAAAGAGGTGGGGGATGGCTGAAAAAGTATATAGTAACTTAGGCTGTATACATTGCTGTCATTCCATTTGTAGAAGGCTCTTTGATACAACAGATGTTTCTGTGCACAGAAAGAAAACATATCTTTTCCAAAAACCTGTCCTCTTTTCTCCTGAAACTCTCCTTGCCATGTCCTATGGTGTTCCACAGAACACCACAGATAGTCTGTAATTCCACAAAATTTAAAGATATTAATGTGATATCATGTGAAAAAATATTGGATGTTTTACGAACTGTAAGTCAAGCAAAAGATGCAAGCATCAGAGGAACAAATTTGTTCAACTCCATCTGCAAGTTTTATGTTTACCACATAATGCATTTTATCTCTAGATCAACAAGTTATCCCAGTAGTCTCCTTTCATTAGAGGCATTTTTTAGGTGCATTAACATGCATGTTTTTGTTGCAATTAAAATAATTGGAATAGCAATGGCTAATTAAGAGAGACTGAAATATAAATACAAATACGAAGCTGGAAAAAGTGGTTCAAGGAGAATGAAGTTGAAAAGTTCAGTCAGGTACACAAGAGGCTATGAATGCATCACAGAATTCCTTGCTTCTTGACATTTCAATATTCTTAAAGTTGTGACGGCATTTTTGTGAGCTAATTTGTTGTTCCTGGAAAAATGATTTAACAGACCCTTTCCCAAAACTGTTTAAACTCATGAATACTGAGGGAAAAACTATCTTGCAGTGACTCTAACATCTTCAAAGATAGTTGTGTGAAGTGAGTATTAGAACATCCTAAAAAGAAATAATGACATCTGGGAACTCCAGATAAAACCACAGAGGCTCAAGATCATCATAGCTGAGAAACAAAGACACAGCACTTGAGAAAAAGGGAAGTGAAATTCATTTACAGTTTTTGTGCTTCACTCCAACATAGGAAATAAGCTTTAGAGTCACGCTGCACAAATTTGTCATGCTTTTAGGTTAGTTCTTTAACATACAGCCAAAGTGGAAAATAATGCTTTCCATTCATTATTCCCTGCTGACTTTCTCCAGGGCAAGTTTGGGGAGATGTGGCAGGACAGTGGCTGCAGGCGAGATGAGGACTGGGTTTCACTGATGCTTCCCATTCTGTTGTCAAGTGTCCATCACCTGCTACCTTTCCTTTCCATGTAAATTATGCCAGCCCAAAGCATCAGATCCTATCTGATCTTGGAAGCTATGCAAGATCAGTCCTGGTTACTACTTGAATGGGAGACCACTAAGGATACCAAAGGAAAGACTGGTCAAAACCACCTCTGAGTATTCCTTGCCTAAGAAAATCCTATGAAATTCATGGGATCATCATACATCTACAGGAGACTTGAAGGGATATACATACAAATATCACCATGAATTGGTCAATTTAGTCTTGGACATATGAAGATCTATACAGGTTGTCCCAAGGGACCACTTGGCTTTAGGGGATAAGATGTCTTGGATTAATGACTAGACACACACTCTTCAAACTTTGCAGATACAGAGCTTATTTAAATCTGTAAGCAGAAACCTAGTTTGCAGTATTTGCCAACCAGATACAATCTCTTTAGCTGTCCTCCCCTAGAGAGTACTTGTGACTTGTGCCTTTCTTTAGAACAGTTGAAACAAGTGTTATAGCCCCTCAATTGTTCTAACACTAAATTGCCTGGAAAAAAGAAACCCATTTAAGAAGAAAGAAAAATGAAAATTAAATTGTATTGATTCTATTCTGGCTAGGGGGAAAAAAACAAAAGAGAGATGTAGAACACTGCCATTTTGTACTCCATTTGAAAATACAGGATATCATGTTTCATAGACGTCCCCACAGACATTGGTTTCTAAATTTAGGCTTTGAAGAAATCCAGGAGAGCAATAGAAAGCTTGTTTTTAAGAGGGCTGAGAGTATAGCTCACTATTACACTGACTGCTGTGAAATCAGTCATATTGCTGCTGTTCCTAACTGAATGATGCAAATAAACTCTCCTTTTTAAAAAAGGAATCTTTTCCCCAAATTAAGCATCTTCAAAATACAAGGGTTCCCAATTAACTAGACCCTTTTAGCCTACACAGTTGTAATGCAATAATTCCACATTAACTGCTAGGGTTCCTGGGGATAGTAGTGTAGGAGGAGGAATTTAGAACTCTTGATGTCTCCTCAAACTACAAATCCCAACACTCCATACGATGCAGCTATGGCAGTGGAAGTGGAATCATAGTGCTACATCTGTGTAGTGTGAAAGGGCCCCAGGCTTACTTAATGTGCAGTTATCAAGATGTAGCTGCTGTGAAATTTGCAAAGACCAGAAATTATACTCAAAATAAATAAATTAACCACTCAGAATGCCCTCTGCTGGTCTTATTCTTCACATTCATGTTCAAGTGTAGGTTTGCAACTGTTAAAGTTAAACCTGAGCTGTAGTACACCTCACAAACTGGTCTTTCTTGAAAGGAGAAAGTTCTCATTGCTAGAAGTCTGAGACGCAAGAAAAGACAGTGAGGCTGACAAAAGTTTTAGTCAAATTGTGGCACCAGAAACTAGGATGAATATATGTTATAATGTTTATTACTCCTGGAGGCCAGTGGCTTCTTAAGCCTGGACTTTTCCACTGTACCCTGATAAGATCTATGGTTACAGCAATAACCTCAATGAGAAACAGTTTTGCAGTTTTCTTCTTCTCTGGCCTGTAATCTGCCAATGGAACTGCATTTCAAGTGAGAAAAAGAAAGGGACACCTTAGGAAGTACGAATATGGGGTGGAGAATCATCAAGGATTGTCACCCAGTACATGGACTCACCATTTCCGTAATTTTGCTGGTATAGCCACCTTGGGGCTTATTCTATAGCCTTTTATACTCTAGCTCTTTTGTTTTCTGCATGTAATGAGGGATTTTTTGCTTTAAATGCTGCCCCCATTTTAGTTTCAGAAGCTATTGCTAGCCTCTTTTTTCTCCTTGAGCCAGACTTTTGGGGTTGGATTTTGGTAACTGTTGATTTGAACAATTTTGAGCAGATTTAGCTTTCGTGTGTGTGTGCGCATATTCCCAAATGCCACTTGCATTTTCAAACCTTTTACTCCTATTCTTATAGGTCACCTATAAAGCTACCTAAAGCTTGAGTCCAGGTAGGACCATATATCCCTTTATGAGTCCATTAGAGCTCAAGGATCTTCTGAAGAGACCTTTCTATCAACAACAACCTTAGTTAACGAAGTAGATGTGTTCCTGGGCTTTACTTCTTTAGCAGAAACTTTGGTGCCAGAGCTAGAAATAATATCAAAAGAATAGAGAGAGGTTCCTACACCGTGAAAAAGAAGAGCAGTTCAATATGTTTCAGCAAACTTTTAATTCAAAACTAGCATTGTGCACCTATGAAATGAAATAACCAGGTTGGGTAAGCCTGGCATAGGTAAACAAAAACATTTTTAGAATTCTAGAGACCACTTTTCATTCAACAACCTTCACTTTTCTTATTATTTCCATTTTGGTGGTAAAATGGAGATTATTTATAGGTCTATGCTTTTTCAGCATGCAAGGGGGGCTGGTGAGGCAGGTTCGCTTGCTTTCCCCTTTGCTTACCGTTTTGCTGTTCACACACTCAAGTAAGTGATTCTGGGGACATCTGTTTATCTTGCCTGCTGGATATAAGCAGTAGGATCACCTAGAGTAGAATCCCATTCCTTCCTAGGTCAAGATTTTTTGCATTGTTTACTTCAGACATTTTACTGCAACCCAGCACTTAAAGTCTGTCTCTCTTTAGCCTTCCACCATCTTCTCAATGCCCATTCCACAGAAAACTTCCAGCTTGACAAAAGACATGGAAAAAAAGAGGAAGGGAGCTGGCGTGGGGCCTTCCAAGAAAAAACTTTGTAAAAAGGAGCTTCTTTGTTAACCGAGATATGCTTGCACCTTCTCAGGCTGATTTGGTGGGGAAAGGGGAGAGGGCCTTCTAGGTGGCTGCTCCCAAACTTTGGCCCTCCTTCCCTAGAGATGCTAGGATAGCCCCTTCCTTGGGACTCTTTCCACCATGAATTCAAAACATTCTTAAGACTTTAAGACTCAGAAACTGACTGAGATGGGCGTTTAATGGTGGTATCTTTTATGTCTATACTTATTTTTATAGTTCTATACTTTTTGGTTTTGTATAGCTTTAATCTGTATTGTTTTTAAATGTTGTAAGCTGCTTTGAGAAACCTAATAGGGGTAAAGGGTGGAATACAGATGATGATGATGAGATGATGGTGATGATGATGTTTGGATCCTACATACTTCCTTGATATTCAGCTGAGTTCGGGGGTGGGGCAACAGTTTCTTGAACACTAGCTTAATTATATAGTGATTATTTCTCTTCCTTCTCTCATCCTCTTTAGGCTAAGCTCGTGCATAACTAGAATCTTAGTAAATTTCAACTAGTTTGGAATAGTTGCTGTCTTAAGAGGGTTCAGTTTCAAGGTTAGTAATACATCTGCTTTATTAAGAACTGCTTGGTCAACTTGCTCAGTTAATTGTGTTCAATTACTGCTATATTTATATCCACATTGTACTCTTATTTGTTAATTTCCTGTTGTTTCTACATTTAGTTCATTTGTTTTAATCAGTCATTCTGCGTGCCTCATACTGTACTTTTCCATTTATATGTTGCTCTCATATCTTTCTTGTACTTTCCATTTATATATCAGTTATTGTTGAAATGTGTATAGTTCCATCATTTGCTATTAAGTACATTTTCCAAATCAATTTCATTAATTTAGCCTGACTTTTATATTTTCTGGCTACCATCACTAACAGGATAACTGAAGCAAGTTCAATAAATCTGAAATCATGTTGGCTAACAACTAATAAAGAAAATAGGATTCTTGAATATTTGAAAAAGCTGGGGAGGCTCTTTTCTGTTCCATAGCACCCTCACATGGGAAACACAGGAAAGGGCCTTCTCACTGGCTGCCCCTTGGCTCTGGAACTTCCTTCCCAGACACGTTAGACTGGCATCTTCCCTACACTGTTTTCATAAAAAGGTGAAGATTTTTCTGTTTGGAATTTCTGTTTTCTTTGAAGACAGGATAGGCCTTGAAAATGTCCTGAATTTTTTTCTTTTTTACTTCGTTGTCTTTTTTTTTTTACTAGTTCATGCTATTAAGTGACATAGTTTAATCACTTTTTAACTTTTTTATTTGTGAATTAATAACAATTTTTTAAAAATCTGTTGTAACTCGCCTTGAGCCCCCAACTGGAAAAACACAGGATGGATGTATCAATCAGTCAATAATCAATCATTGTTTGGTACATTTTCAGTAAGAATTTTTTTTCCCCCAGTCCATTTTAAGAACTGCTTTTCCCTTTCACCAGATTTTTGTTTTGTTTCAATTTGCTTCTTTCACTGGAACATTTGTAAAGAGTAGGTGAAACAGTCATTGATTAAGGACCCATTTTATTTGAATTATGATGTTTGCTATGCATGTAACCATGAAATACATATTTGCAGTTTCTCCTATCCATAAATATTTGTTCTGAACTCAAATCAAACTGAACCATGTAGCTTTGCTCGCTTTCCAGATTTTTAACTGCAGCTTAATTTCAGTCTGCTTATAGGGAAATGCATGCTCTTACGGCCCAAAAGTCTACAAATTTCCCCCCTTATGATGTGCACTTTCTAGGTAAAATTGTGTCATATGGGAAAATGCCTGTATTTTCTTTATGATTCACCTTTACATTTTTAGCTATTGAAACTCTTCCTGAATTTCTACAGTGAAACTAGAAGATTTCTTAGCTCTTCTGTTAATTTTTCTAGATCAGAAATGGGCAACATGCCCCTAACAGGCTATGCTGCATTCCCTGGATCCCACAAAATTGCATTGTAAAAGGCTTTAAAACAAAGGCATTGTCTGGCACCCAATTTTGCTCAGCCTGCATTAGCATGAAATTAGACCTAGACTGCCCACTTTGCATAAAACAGCTTGTTTTCTCAGAGCAAAGCATCTTATACGCACAGGTAGCCCTGATCTAAGTAGGGCCATGGAGAGGGATTGCATGGGTAGGTTAGGGCAGATGAGAACACCCACTGCTTTAAAGTACATTGGAAATCTGAAATGGGATCCCCCTACCACCTATTCCACCCAGTGTTACAGATAACCATAAAACACACAGAGAAGCATGCATGTACAATATTGTGCAAGTTACCAGGACCTGTCTGTACACACATGGGGAACTGGCTACATTCAAAATACAATTATATACATGGCATATCTATGTCCTACAGCAATGTAGGACATAGAAATTTCAGATGTACAACATAATTCCATCTCAGAATGCTAACATTCAGCTTATTGTATATTGTTTTGGAGAGTGGCAGGTTCTGAGCCATAAATGCTTGTTCTAAACGTATACTCTACAATCCAATCTTAAGCATTTGTCTTTAGAGGCCTCCCCGATTCCAAATGAATATTCTTTCAATCTGAAGTTAGAACTGTGAGACATTTATGTTTTAGAAACATCCAATGGTGTCCAGATGAAAGGCTAACAAACTGTGATGGGCATGCCAACAGTGTAGTTGTAGTTAGCATAAACTTCAGATATGGTGGTAGAGCATTCTGTTCTATTTTGTCTCTTTTAAATGAACCAGTGGTAGGCAAGAATCTTGGTAAATGTAATTGTCAACTTTTTTTCTATTCTTAGCTATTGTTTGATGTAAAGAAAAGAGGAGCTATGTACCACCCTTGGATACGCATGGAGTCTCAATGGTTTCATTAGACTAACCAAGCCTCTAACTTTTCCTGTGCAGATATTGCTACAGAAGGTTTCTGCACACAGGGGTTTCTGTAGCCAGAATGTCAGATATGTAAGCACCCACATCTTACATGAGCTGTAAGGCCAAATAATTGTCTCAGAATAAGTAGGGCTGTTAATGAGCTGCAGGTTGGTTACAATCATGTGGAACCATCAACTGGTTCCTCCCTATGAGGAAATTAATCTGTGGCCACAGCAACATGACAACAGAGGCTGGGACTGATCCTCACCAAAAGACCCCAAAATGTCATGAAACAATTCCATGAGAAAGAACAAGGCAAAATAATACACTGAATAGAATTAATTTAAGCTCAATCAACTGTTTTTTTAAGTGATTATATTATTTTAAACACTCCAGGAAGCAACTGTTTGGGGATGTCAGCTAACCAGACCTACAAAAAACAAAAAACATGTTTTCTCTATTCCACTATGAATTAAAAGCACAATGCCAGGTAAAACCAACCACTTTAGTGTGATTGGTAGTACAGTCCTAGACATACTTACTCAGAAATAAGTGCCACTAAGTTCCATGGGTCTTACCTGCAGGTACAAGACTACAGTCTCAGATGTTATTTTTCTGTTACGGTCACATGATACAGGATTTCTTTTTGAGAGGCCACATACTATGTAGAGTACCACATGCAGTGAAATGGCTGTACCTGTCTTTAGCAATGTGTATGTGGGGAGAGGCATACGTGTTGTCAGCCACACATCATAAATTATATTTACTACAATTTGCTATATTTTCTATACAGAAGCAACTGCCACAGCAGAAATTGTTTTTTTGTGTATCAAGATATAGTAGCATTTAGCTAATTTTAATCACTCAAGTATAACCTGTGTCAAATGGAAGATAAAGCAGTGTTATATATGCCAATTAGCACTAGGAGAACTCTATTTTCAAAATTAAAGAGAGAGAGGGAGAGAGAAGAGTTAATTTTCCATCTGATAACTTTCTAGCAATTATCTTGAACTCAAAAGAATATCTATTAAATATATATGTGAGCTGTGGCTTATGCTGCTTCTGTAATGAACAAACTGGTGCAGTTGTAAAAGTCCAAATCTCATTCTATTCCTAGCTTGCTCTGATTTGAATTCATTTTGCAAAAGAGGAGAAAAATCAATTCAAACAAGAACACAAGGACGGAACTAGATTTAGGCATGTGCAAAAGGTAGATGTGGACTTCTTCTCCACCTTCCATGAAGCAGATCCTCCTGAGAATGCTAAAGAGTCAGGGACCCTATTAAATGTGGCAGCTTACAGTACAGAGGCTGATCCAGGGCACAGGCTCATTTAGCTGAGTATCCTGGGGTTGGTGGAGCTGCCATGAGGAGTAGGGAGTCCATTTTCACTAGCCCAGTCACACACAACTAAGTATTTATTTACCCAATCCACAGATTTCTTTAGAAAGACACCAGTGTGTATAAAATTGTGCGTTATTAAGATTGTATTATATATATTAGGGTTTATATCACTTGCACCTTACACAAACTATCTGCCTAAATCCTAATACTCTCCAAAGAGACTGATATAACATTAATTATGGGCAGGGCCACAGTCAAAAGGTCAGAGCAGTAATGAACAAGAAACTATAGGTAGGTAACAAGAATAAGAAAACAGTATTAAAATTTAAAATGCTTTGTTTGTTTTTAATACTATGTGTAAGTATATTTCAAAGTCAGCAATGAAGACATTAAATTGTTATGAAATGTTTGTATCAGTTTGCCTCACTTTATAATTTAGTCTTGGCCCAGTGTAAGGCTTACTTTTCATAGCTATTTAACATCATTAAACATCTATGGTATGCAAGGAGGCAACATAAAAAGTTCCTTGCAAAGTTCTCAGATTCTCCTAACTGAATGCTTGTCCTAACTAGGACAACTTCTCTTTTAAATGGCAGGAACAATGATGAAGATGAATAGTGTATTTACTTCTAAGGCTTGCTACACCCAGAAGGCATTTTGCCTTTCCTCTGATTAAAAGTTTAGCCCTGAAGAAAAGGATGATTTTGTTCCCTTTTAAAACTATTTATGCAGGTGTATCCATAAAGTCTTATCCAATATACCCCAGTCTGAAACAGCCATGCTATATATTTGATCATATTGTGCAAATGCTATTATATAGTTTTATGAATTCAATATGTTTAATAGTATTTCAGCATATAATAACCAAGAGGTGATAATCTCTAGAAGTTTTTCAAGTTAATTCAAATAAATAAGCTGTTTAATTGTCTATTTAACACCGTGCCTTCCTTGTTTTCTTTATCTTCTTTTGTAGTCCAGTTTCCATAGCCTGCCAAGACAAGGGTTGAATCTTGACCACTTTAACCCAATGCAAGACGAGCTGGATTTTCCAAGTTAGCCTTCAGTCTTTCCATGAACTTTGAAGCTAGTTCATCGTCCACTACTCGGCTATCACTTGACAGTGTAATCGTCATAAGCTGCTGTTGATGAAGCTTCTCATTCCCTTCTTCATCCACTACAATGGCAAGTTCTGGCCGAGCCCGTCCCACAGCTAAGATACAGGCTTGAGGAGGATTTATGACAGCAATGAAGCTGCTGATGCCAAACATGCCTAGATTTGAAATGCTGTTGCAGGAAGGCAAAAAGAAAGAAAGACAGAGATGGTAAGTGTGAATAAGATAAAAAGATCTAGGCTGAACTGGACCAACTGTGTGTCCAGTTCAGCAAACTGTTCACACATTGCTTATGCGAAGTCCACAAGCAGTATAATAAAATGAAATAAAAACTAATATAATCAATGCTTGTATTTCAAAAGTTAGCGAAATGTATTATCATTAGTCAAAATGCAACAGTGTACTTCAGCATCCAACATTAGAAAAACTGGGACTTTCTTCCTCTCCTACTCCTTCTGTAGCTTTTCATGGTGTCAAAACAACCTATTCCAAAGGATTTATCGGCCCACCCTTCAAAATAGGTTTTATCCAGCAAAAGTATCACGATCATCTTCATTTTTTTTTCCAGGAGGGTTTTTTACTATCAAACTAAAGGCGTCCAACTTTAAAAATTGGCTCAAATAACACAACCATAGTCCACACAAGCTCTTCTGCATTCTGAAATAGCATGACTGTAAAGAGAGAAAACAAGTAACTAATCTCTGACCTGACTTTGAACCCATTCATCTCTGTAAACTGCTGTGAATGAATATAATTTAAGACTCTGGGATATAATTAGGCCCCTAATATTGCTAATTTGCATTTTGTGAACAATACCTCCAATGTTCATGAGTGTCTATTGCCACACAATGTAATGAGTCGTGGAAAAATTATCGAAAGGAATTATGGTGACAGAAAGCAATCCTTGCTCCATGACAGTATAATTATCATTTTGAAAATGTGATAAAAGGAACAAAAAAGCTACATGACTTTCTATGTAGGCAGACATGACACAAGTGAACAATACCTCCAATGTTCATGAGTGTCTATTGCCACACAATGTAATGAGTCGTGGAAAATTTGAAAGGAATTATGGTGACAGAAAGCAATCCTTGCTCCATGACAGTATAATTATCATTTTGAAAATGTGATAAAAGGAACAAAAAAGCTACATGACTTTCTATGTAGGCAGACATGACACAAGCCTGAACTCTGCAATCAAGATTTGTCCTTTGTACTAAGTATATGTTTTGTTTATATATACTTCCATATTCTGCCCTCAAACTTCTTAGAAACATAGAAGATAAGAAGCAGTAACAATGTTTTCCCATGAAGGCCCATATATACAGAAGACTTTATTTCAAGCCCGATAATACTCATGGTAACTTAGAAGAATTGATTTCTTCCATGTCTGTGCTCACAGAATGCAAGAAGGCAACAAAAGTAATGTAATAGGAACTTGTACAAAATACTGCCTTTTGTCTTGCTGGAAAGTTGCCATGTATACATCATTCAAATGGATTAGAACGCCATTCTACCTAAAATCAGTATTGGATAGAAAGTGTACTGCCTTTATTGCCTTGGCTACAGGTATGACAGGGCAAACAGAAGAGCTGTAGTAACTAAACCCAGTACACATAGCAAAAATGTCTTTATTTTTATTCTAGCTGGTCCTTGACTTGCCCTGTGTAAATGACTATGGCCCCAATGTACAGTAACTCTTATATAATGCTACGAACTTGAAATGACACTTTGAATAAGAGGAAGTACCAAACCCAGCTCTCCTTTATATAAAATATGCACAAGAGGATGTAAAATATCTCCGCAGTTATTTTCATCCTTGATGAGAAAGGATGTCTTCATACACCCCTTCAAAAAGGACTGTCAGCCACTGAGACACATTATACACCTGTGCAAGAATGAAAAGAAATGCACTCTTTTTGTCAACACTCTCCATAGCAAGGAACAGATTTTGTGCAACCCTCTTCCCTGCATCTTACAAATAAAAAATAAAAAAAAATTCTGTGATTTTTTTTGAGGGGGGACAAAAGAATATTGAAATGTGAAAACACGCCTGGAAAATGCACAGAAAATATCTTCATGTCATTCAGCAGGGAGTAAAGTTTTTAAATTTTTTATTCACATGGCCAAGAACAAAATAAGCAAAGTTTTACGTCCTCAGAATATGATCATTGGATTCATGTGCGACTGTGTCCCAGCTAATGAAGGCAGGAACAGAAACTGCACCATTTCCATGAGTCATAACTTTTGCATCACCATTTATGCTGCTAACCCAAAGCTGTTCACTGCAAGTAAAACACATGAAAACAGCAGCACAAAGGAAGGGTAAGAGAAAGAAACTTGTTATGTTATTAACCTATTATTATTTCAGGATTTTAACAAGGCACATATAAAACAAAAATCCAAGACTGATTTGAAAAAACAGCCATAAGCCCAGCCTTTGAGAAGTCAAGGCCCTCTCAGAGATGTGAGCAATGGGATCCTGAACGGAACTTTATTGGGACTGGTGCTTTTCATTGATATCTAATCTGGAGCTGGGGTGTAGCACTGAGGAGTTTAACTCTGCTGGTGACATCCCATTATTTAGGACAGTGAGAACAAAAAACAACATCTAAAAGGATCTCATCAAACTGAGAAAACAGGCAGCAAAATGGCAAGTAAGAGTCACAGAAGCATATAGGTTGAAGGGACCACAAGAGTCATCCAGTGCAACCCCCTGCCATGCAAGAATGCTCAACCAAAGCACTTCTAACACATGGCCAACCAGCCTCCATTTAAAAACTCCGAAGGAAGGGGACTCAACCACATTCCCAGGCAGTGTATTCCACTGCTGAACAGCTCTTACCATCCAGAAGTTCTTCCTAATGTTTTGGTGGAATCTTTTTTCCTGTAATTTGAATCACTGGTCTATGTCCTACTTTCTGAAGCAGCAGAAAACAAGTTTGCTCCATCTTCCATCTGACATCCCTTCAAATACTTAAACATGGCTATCATGTCACTTCCTAACCTTCTCTTCTCCAAGCTAAACATATCCAACTCCCTAAGCCACTCCTCAAAGGGCATGGTTTCCAGGCCTTTTACCATTTCAGTCACCCTCCTCTGGACATGTTCTAGCTTGTCAATGTCCTTTTTGAATTGTGATACCCAGAATTGGACACAGTACTTCAGGTGACGTCTGGCCAAAGCAGAATAGAATGGTACTATTGCTTCCCTCAACCTAGACACTGTACTCCTAACCTAGACACTGTACTCCTACTGAGACAGCCTAGAATAACATTGGCTTTTGGAGCGGATACCTATTGTCCCCTGCATCAGCTGCCATAACAAACAAAGAGGATAGAAGACTGACAAAAAGTGGCAGTCCACTGGATGTAGAAAATAAGTACTCATCAAACATCAAGAAAGTACAACGACCATTCCAAGGAAATCGATGGTTCAGAATAGAAAGTAGGCAACACAATATCTTCACCCACATGGAATTGGGGGAATCACCTTAGGTAAAAGGTGACATTTGGTCACAATGCCACCTTGTTGTGGTGGAAGTCAAAGAAAGACTTGTCTCACTGGAACAGCAATCACTTCTCCCAAGAGACAAGCAGAGGTGAGAGCTACCAGGAAAACAACTTTCAGAGTCAACAAATATTTCTCCACAGTAGCTAACAGGTCACATGGGTGTTGCATCAGGTGGGACAGCACTCATGAAAGCAACCACAGAGTAACAGGAGGTGAAACATGAGGATAAGAGCTTCACCAACTCTTTAAGGAGCCTCTTAACAACTGGCTCTGTGAAAAAGGTCTGTGACAAAAGAGCAACAGGTTGGTATGCAACAATAACAGACATAATTTTATGGAGGAGAAAGCCAAAGCCCTGCTCCTTCAGTAGGAAGTGCACAACTGTAGACACTAGAAATTTAGGTTCTGACCAAAAGGACACAAATGTGCAGAATCATCTTCATTAGTAGCAGTAGGACATCTCAGTGGAGTCTTTGTGATAAGCCTTGAAGACTGCATTCAGCCTAGGTGAGTTTTAATTGGTCATCTTTCACATGGTCAGTTCAAGGAGAGGAATGTCCAGGTGGAGTACTCAGCTGTTGGAGTGAGAAAGGAGATCTGGCCATCGAGGAAGACAAATCAGACAGTTGCAAGGCATCCTAAGAAGAGGCCCAAACCACTGTTCTCTGCACCAAAACACAGCAATAAAGATTACATTCAAGTTGTTTCTCACCAGCCTGACAACTAATTTCCCAATAAGAGGGAATAGAGGAACTAGATAAAATAGACAGTTCATCCATCCAAACTGGAAAGCATCTCCTAGGGAGTCTGTCCCCTGCTGGCCCTGGAGCAACATGAACTGTATTTCTTGTTGGTGGCCAATGCAAACAGATCTATGTGGAAAATGCTCCAGAGGGATGTAATCTGATTAAAGACTCGGCTGGAGAGGGACCATTCATGATAAAGAGAACTGAGTCAGCTCAGCAAGTCTGCAAGGGTGTTGTCTGATCCTGCCAGATGGATGGCAACAGGTGAATGCTGTGAGGTGTTCACCAGTCCCAGAGAAAGAGTGTGTTCTAGTAGAGTGGTAGAGTGTGTTCCTCCTTAGTGACTGATGTAGCAGACTGTGGTTGTGTTGTCTGAAATCACTTGAAAAATTCTCCCTAGAAGTAACATCACGAAAGTATGAAAAACTTTGAAGACCATGAGAGGTTTCAAGCTGAAGGGCCTTCTCATGATGAGACCAATATCCCTGAACCAATGCAAAGCTACAATGGATTCCCCATCTGTGAGTAAGGTACTGGTAGTTACTGTCATCACAGGCCACAGGGGAGAGGAAAATGGTATTCCAGAAAGGAGAGTGCAGTTGGATGTCCACCACAGCAGAAATGCCTTCATTTGTTGCTCATTTGTTGAAATGCCTTCATGTGTTGGATGTCCCTCAGGAGGTCAAAGTGACAAAAGAACTAGTGTTGAAGCAGACGCAATCGAAGATGGTGAGGTAAGTGATAGATGTGGTAGCTGCCATGAGGCCCAGCAGCCAGTGAATCTACACAGTGAAGCAGAGACCTCTCAAGAACATTGAAAACAGTGTTGCAAAAGATACAAGCTCTCTGATGTGGGAGAAAGGCCTTCACAAAGGTTAAGTCCAGAGTGGCTCCTTCAAAGTCTAGAGTCCAGATAGGTTCTAAAATAGACTTTTTTGGATTTGAGTCCCAAACTTTGTAGAAGAGTCAAGGAAAGATGTATGTCCCAACAGAACTTTGCCCTGCAGGACACCACCAGAACCCAGTCATCTAGGTAAGGCTGGGCTATGACTCCCTGGGTTCTCAGGTAAGAGATTCATGAATACTCTGGGTACTGCAGAGAGGCCAAATGGGAGGACTGTCTACTGTTATAGATCTTTCCCGCCATGAAGTGGAGGTACTTCTTGTGTTTCAGACAGATGACAATGTAGAAATACACATCCCAGAGATCTATCAAGATGAACCAGTCCCCTTTCCTGAGAAGTGGGACGATGGAAGCGAGTGTGACCATTTTTAACTTGCAGGGACAAATATACTTGTTCACGCTGTGAAGATCCAAAGTGAGACAAAACACCACCATCTTGTTTTGGAATTATAAAATAACAAGAAAAGAAACCAGTCATATGGTAGCTTTTCTATAGCATTCTTGAGCATCCAGGTGTTGATTTCTTCTGAGAGGACCAGATTTGGTGAGGCGGAATGGAAAATGTATGGCATAGCCTCAATGGATGAAGGTAAGTACCCAGGTGTCTGTGGTGATGTTCTATCAGGTGGAATAATGGCAGGAAAGATAAGGAGACTTTGATGAAATTAAAGTGGCTTCACTGTTGTTACTTCTGGCCAAAACCCATCTTCTTGGCTATGAGCCCAGCTTTTGTCAAATGCTGCAGTCATCACTGGAGGAATGGAAGAGGTCTTGCCCATCAAAGGGAAGATCTTCAATTCTTCCCCTCCTATCTTCTGCAAGACCCACAGAGCGTAACCAGTTATTGTCGCATTTGCAAACTTACCCACCATAACTTTGACTGTATACTCCACAGAGGACTGGATCTGCTGAGCTGCTAATGCCTGAGCTTCCTGGTGAAGTGCAGATTGCTGTTCATTGGGGAGGTGTGGAATGAGTGCAAGCATTTTGTCCCATACGAGTAAGCAGCAATGGAAGTCTTTGTACTAGAAACCCTAGCAGCAAGGGCAGCTACCAAGTAGAATCATCTCCTGTAAATGCCAAGAAGTTTGTCCTCTATCTGGTGGTGTGGAGTGCACATTCTTTCCTATCTTTCATTTTTGAAGCTTCAACAACAACAGAATTTGGAGTCAGGTGCATAAAGAGAAATGCCACATCCTGCTCTTGTATCTTGTAAAGGTGTTCCAGACATCATGGACTAGGTGGAAGTGATGCAGGTTGATCCCAATCCTGCTTTATTACCTCTTGTAGAGCAGGCAAGAAAAGTATGCTGCCAGGAGTAGCAACTTGCATGTCCATGATATGGAACACAGCATCTGGTATTGGGGCCAAAGGAGTAGATATGTTAAAACTGATTGCCTTAGCCATGCAAAGAAGAATGTCAGCAAACTGCTTGACATCTTCTGGAGCTGCTTCCAGATTAGGACCATACACAGCAGTAGAAGGAGAGGCAGTGGAAGCAGGAGAAGAGTCTAGTGAAGAGAAATCAGACTCATAATCAACGAAGAGTCAGAAGAAACTGAGTTGCTGGGCAGAAGCAGGCAGGTTCAGTACCAAAGGAGCTGCTTCTGCTGACAGCTGAGATGGAAGAACAGCAGGAAGCACAGAGGGATACCAACTCAGTCACGTCAGAGATAGTTGCTAGTGCTGTTGGTACTGAAGTTATGACTGGAGGTGAAGAAGGTGGTCTTGATATTGTTGCCACAGTGCGCAGTGACAGAAAAGGAGGACGAGAAGACTGAACTGCACCCTGCAACAGTTGTAAAGTTGGGTGACACAAAGAGAGACTGGTGGCAGAGGAAAAGAATTATATCTATGCAGAGACCAAGTATAGGAGGAGCAGCCAGATGAGATTGAACATGTGGAGATTGAGACTGGGAGCGTGAATGAGGTTGAGAAAGGTACCAAGTTGTAAAACACTGAGGTGACAAGAAGCGGACATCGTGGGCATGGTATTGATCCCTGTAAGATTGAGAAAAGGAGTGATATGATTGCAGAGGCTCTCTCCAAAGGTGTTTCCTTTGGTATCAATCCAAGTATGATACTGAGGTGAAATGAGAGTTTTCATCAGGCTGTAGTCTCAATACAGAAGGCCACAGGGCCTTTCCTTGTAGAAGGGCAAATGAACTCAACTGCTGACATGTCAGAGCCCTGGAGTTGGCAATGGCAGCAGAGAAAGGTGGTGAGGGCACTCAGGAGATACCTCAACTGCTGGTGGGCCCAAACATTTGGTCTCAACCTGCACTGCTGGAATGAAAGGTGGAGCCTTCAGCACTGAAAGCTGAGTTGACACAACTGCTGATTGAATCATTAACTGATGGTGTGTATGTCAGCGCCAAAATGGAGGTTGAAGCTTGAATAGAGTCATCACACTTTGGCTTCTTCTTTTTATCCTTTTGGTGTTTCTCTGCTGACTCAGAAGAATCACGACTGGCACATTTCTTTTCCAAAAGACTTCTTATTTTGAAGGCAGACAGCAGAAGATGACTCCCCAGTCACTGGGATCACAGTGGTCTGTGAGGCACTGGTCTCTTTAGTAGCCATCGGTACCGATATTGAGCACTGTGTTGGTACCAATGAAGATGGGAGTTGGTATCAAGGTTGTCAGTACCAGTGCAGAGATAGTGGCCCTTGTAGATCTTTAGGATCCAGCAATAAGATCTGAGGTAGGCAGCCCAATTCTTCAGGGTTTGATAGGTGAATTCCTGACAGATTTTGCACTGCTGAACATTGTTTCTTCCCCTAAACAATAAAGACACTCAGTTTTAGCTTTGGAAAGAGAGACTTTGCAGCCACAGGATAAACAAAATCTGAAGAGAGAGGTAGAGGCCATAAGGGGAAGGGGAAAGAATGGGAAGGGGACATAAGTTTTTTTAAAAAGTTTTATAGGAGAGAAAAACGGAAAGGAATAAGAAATAAGAAAGAGGAAAGTAAGCAGAAGTGAAAGAAACAGCTACTCAACCTCAGAACATGCCAATAGAAACTACTCATTTAGTGGACAGAGAGAAACTGAGGAGATGGTAGCTTGGTGGTCTGGATCATGTGCGATACACAGGAAGGGATGGGGTTCTCACCAAGCTACTCATTTCTGGAACAATTCAATAGGGTCTTTGTGCAGGTGCCATGAAGTTATTGTGTGAGGAAGAGGCCACAGTGAAGAACCTTTGGCACTGTTTAGTTTGGAAATAAAAGCATTTAGTGAGATTTCAGAAGCAGATTTTCCCTCTTCCATAATAGCAGAAATCAGGAGGCTGAATGGTAGGAGACCAGACAGATAAATATTTCTTCACATAATACATCTACATCTCCGAAGGTGGTTTAACCATGGAATCCACAGCCTAAAAGAGATAATTGCAGCTACCAACTTAAATAAAATGGAATTAGATACATTTATGGAGGATGTGCCATCAATGGCTACTTTTTAGGAGGGCAGTATGTTATTCCAGTATAAGACTCTGTATGCCTCTTTGTATCAGTTGCTAAGGAAAGTGAGATGGAAAGTACAACTGCACTCTTTTCTTGCTGGTGAGCTTGCCAGGGGCAACTATTTGGCCACTGTGTGAACAGGAGGTTGATCTACATGGGCCTCTTGTCTGATTTCACATAGGGTCTTATTATGGTATGGTCTCTTCCTAAATGTCACGTTGGATGAACAAAGAACACTGACTTAATAGATTATTATAGCAAGGTACTTCAGCAACTGTCCTAGGAGGGTAACTGACAGAACAGGCAAACATGATAATCAGTAGTATGGTCAATAGATATGATTAAAACAGAAAGATGATCTCACAAATGTAAATAGCAAACAAAAAAATCTGTTCAGGCATTTAATTTTAGCACTGACCTCATTAGGTAGGTGCATTCAATGTGTTTTGAAAAGATATTCTGTTTTCTCTCTGGAAAAAGTTCAAGGAAAACCTTTTCTTCTAGTGTGCAGTACAAGGGTTGGCAGAAAAAGCTCACTGGCCTTTGTGGCAGTGCAGTAGTCATCTCTGCTCCCACTGCTTGCACTGAACAGTTTTATTGTCCAGTGTTCTTTTGGAGTGGGGGTTAATTTCTTATTTAACGAAAGAACCAGCAAAGCTTTAATCCTATAAATGTGCAAGATGGTGGAACAAATTGAGAAACACATAATTCAGGCTACTTGCAGATTGCCAAGAATGAATGAAAATCAGCATTCTAATCTGTACAAGTAAGAAAGTTATTTGAGGATCCACACTGGAAGAAGCTAATTAATTTGATTTATATACTGCTTTTCTCCCATATGGGAACCAAAGTGGTTCATGCCATACATTAAAACAATATAGCTAAAAACAATCTGGAATACAAATATTAAAAAAAAAAAATATAATCCTTTTAAATAAAACAAAACAATTAAAAGTTCATTAAAACCTACCTACTACACTACCCCAACAAGATTAAAAACTGAAAGCCTCTTTAAATAGGAAGGTCTTGGCCTGGCAGCAGCAGGAGAGCAGCAAGAGGGTGAACTGAGGCTCTCTTGACAGGGAGTTCCACAGTCTGGCAGCAGCCAGTGAGAAGGCTCTCCCCAGGTCCTCATCAGCCACACACGTGAAGGTGAAGGTGGACTAAGAAAGAGCCTTCTCCAAAGATTTTGAAACTCAGGTAGGCTCATGTAGGGAGATAACAGTCTTTCTGATAGCTTAGATCCAAACCATATACGGCTTTATAGGTCATAACCAGCACTTTGAATTCTGCCTGAAAAAGGCTCAGGGTTGAGTATGAGAATACATCCAAGCAATGAACCTGAAATTTCAGGGAGGGTGTAACACCATCCAGCACAAGCTGACTCCCTATTCCCTGATCTGCCTTCTGATTAACTGTTGAATAGGACTCCCGTTGTGCTATCTACTGAGCGTGCCCCTCCCAAGAAAGACTGAAGCCACTGTAAGACAGTGCCTCTAAGTCCCATCCCAGAAAGGCAGCCCAGAATGATATCATGGTCAATGGTATCAAAAGCCCTAAGATGTGCAGCAGGGACATACTCCCCCTGTCGAATTCCTGGCACAAGCCACCCACCAAGGTGAGCAAAGCTGTCTCACCAGCAGCTCAGCAAGAATAAAAATCAGGTGGACTCATCTGAACACAGACTAAGACTACAAAACCTAATTCAATGCTTCATCTACAGACCCGACAATGTCCCAGACTAAATATCTTAGAACATACTGTCCCACACTGTACCGTAATTAGAATGCATTGAAAACTACCTAAAAGATCCTCCTTGGTATTCTTCTGGAAGCAATTTTCCATCTCTTGCTTTCTTTGCTAGAGCCTAAGAAAATAAAATCAATAAAAAATTATTATAAATCTGCATGACTTTCTGCAAAGTAAATACATTAGTAAAAAATAACTACTTATATACATATGCTTACATCAATATTTCAGTCAGAAAATAAGTCTAATAAAGAATAGTTATGATTTCAGATAAGTACTTCAATTTGTGAGAGAAGAGTTCATAAAACTGCATCTTCAGGGAAGAAGCCTCCAATATGTGAATAGACATTTGAGTGTAACAGATCTTCCTAGTGTTTCCTCAATCAGTTTGCCTCTTCAAACTTCACAGCATATTTTAAAATTGCCTGAATTAATATTTTGTTGGTTACTGAAATCAACACTGCCTTCTCCACGACCCACAGATTCCAGACCCTCAACGTTTACAATAATTAGGGGCTCAGGATCCCTGCAAAAGTAGAAAAAAATCTCTAGGTACCCAAACGCATATCCTATAGATTGCTCCTACAAAAATCTCCTTCAGTGTCATCATCCTTCTCAAGGAGAAGGTAGAAAAGGACAACAACACTGAACCAACTTTTTATAGCAGTTCCTGTTGGTACCATGATACCTCCACCTCACTTTGAGGCTGCCTCCTCCAGACCATCGTCTTCTTTGCTGATCTCAAAGCCTTTCCCTAGAAAAGCCCATATATCCTCACAGGGCCCAGCAGAGGTGGTACTGGCAGCCCATCCTCGCCTTTCCATCTAATTTTAAGAAAGATATTTCTGTACTAAACCAGCGTCAGCTGTCAGTAACGGACAATGAGAGTGAACAAACTGAAACTTAATAAAGACAAGACAGGGGTGCTTCTGACCAGATCAGGGCCCAGGGATTCAGCCTGTGCTGGATGGGATAACACTCCCTCTAAGATCTTAGGTTCATAGCTTGGAAGTACTCTTGGGCTGAACCCTGAGTCTGTAAGTCCAGGTTTCAGTGGTAACCAGGAGTGCATTTGCACAATCAGAACTAATATGCCAGCTATGCCCATTTCTTAAGAAGTCATATTTGACCATTGTAACATGTCCTCAATTCTAAGGAATGAGTTATGGACTTCCATGTGCATAAGCCCCTTTTTGGACAGTGCTTTCTGAACCCTGCTTCTGGAGAACAGACCACAGAAACATGGGGGCCAGACAAGGAGAAAAAAAAATCTCCTTCGATGTGGTGGGGAAGAAGACAGAGGAACAAAGGCTTGCAGACTAGTGCAGGCAACAGGACATGGGGGAGTGGAGGAACAGCAGCAGTAAGAGGAGAAAGGGAAGAAGGGAGGAAGGCAGAGCCAGCAGTCTCCAGGAGGCACTTCCTATTACCACCTACAGTACACCAATAGCTACACTACTAGTTAAGCAACACCTACAAACTTGCAAATAATCAAGTTCACAAAAGTTAAACCCATGAAAGTTTAGAATCAACTGTACTTCAATGTCATTGTAAAGGAACATAAGTTTCCATTGGTGATGGGAAATCCCACCCAACCATTATCAGAACAAAAGTCAGAATTAAATCCTGGAATAAGATTTTCAGAGCTGATGGGACAGGCT
Source organism: Iguana delicatissima (assembly GCA_948472985.1). Classification (NCBI taxonomy): domain Eukaryota; kingdom Metazoa; phylum Chordata; class Lepidosauria; order Squamata; family Iguanidae; genus Iguana; species Iguana delicatissima. The sequence goes on from CAOKZL010000023.1 coordinate 876,354, forward strand.
AATTTATCAATTTCAATTTATTTTCTGTAGAAAAAAAAAGACTCACAAAAAAATAATATCATCTGTGATTTTATCTTTCATATGTAGATTCAAAAACAATACATCACTATTTCCCAGTGAATGTTTAAAAGGCTATTCATAGGATATGTTTGGAAATGAAGGATTTGAATTTCAAACATTAATGTTAATATTTAAGAAGTAATGTTAATATGATAATTTCAAGCAATAATGTTAATATTTAAGAAGTAATGTTAATATAACTGATAATTTAGAAGTTATTTACATAATAAATAAATAACTTTCACTGATTAGACATTTCAATTTGTGTTCAGTGAGATTATGGACGGTGCTTTGCAGATGTATTCACTTTTTATTTTTTAAATTTTCTACATTTTGTTGCATTACAACCTAGAAGTGAAATGGATTTAACTGGCATGGTTACCACTTGATACACACAAGAGTCACTGTGAAGGTGTGTATCTTATATATATCAAGTAGTAACCGTGCCAATTAAATCCCTTTGAAGTCTAGGTTTTAATACAACAAAATATAGAAAAAGTCAAAAGGGGTTGGCGTGTGAATACTACTGTACGGCAACGTATACCACATCTGGACTAAATAAAAGGAAGTAAGGTTGTCAATTCTGATAGTTTTCATTTTCACAACTTATTCCTTGTTCTGAGGAATACATTTAACAGATCTTACAATATTCTCCACCTTCTAATAAGAAAATAATCATGATATAATACCATATATTGATCAAAAATTGTTTAATTTATGTAGCTGTTTACAATAAACTGTACAAGAGCTTATTCTACTTATTATAGATAAAAGTGGATTGCAGCTGCTTTGCCTACAACAGGGCAAAAAAACTCACAGGGTTAAGATAGTCATAACTTGATTACAACAGTTCTGACCATGATTGTCTGAACAAAACCCACTGTGTTTTTATTTGCTTATAACTGACATTTTGAAAACTGGACAACCTTTGCTTCAGAGGGCCTGAAGTCGCGAAATGAATTATCTTTTGTGTTTGCTAAAAAGACAGCACAAGGAAAGACAAGTTACACATGGGAGCTTACACTGGGGAAGATGCATGCTGTCTATGAGCTGATACAAGACTTGTGGGGAAATCATGTCTAGATTTTAAAAAAGTAAGACTGGTGATCGTTCACTATGCACTGCTTACCACTTAAACCAAAGGTGGGAATTGTGTGGCCTTCCAGGTGTTGTTAAACTATAACTTCCAGCATTCCTCACTATTGTCCTATGTTGGTTAGGGCTGCTGGGACTTATACTTCAGCAACATCTTGAGGACTGCATCATTCCCTCCCCATCTTAAACTATTCTATTTTCAATAGAGGAGATACTATATGTATTTTTGCAACTTGCCTGAATAGTTTGGGGGGCACAATTTCCAAGGGAAGTCTACAACATATATTTCCACAGAATTATTCTGTACTGTCCTGACACAAAGCCCAGAAAAGCCAAGACAGGACCGTCCTTTAGCCCTAAAACACCACAATGGCAAAGTTTCTCATCTCTGCAGACAGGAAATGCACATCCCTAGCATGAAGAACCTCATTCTGAGAAGCATTTTGACCTAAAAACTGAGAATGTTGGAAACTTTTAAAGTTGAGGTCATAATTCCCATAAGAGAAAGTGATCAGGAACCACATACTGGTTGTGGGTGGGGCTGGAGCCAAGGCCAAAGCAAAAAACAGCACTGCCTTAGCTTATGAGTTTGAACAGTCTCTTTTAGGATGCTCTTTGAAGGTTGTATGCCCTCACAGCTCAGAAGGTCAATTCTTTCCCAAGTTTGTCATTTCAGGGCTTGTGCAAGGATTGTACACATCCTTTGACTAGGGATGCAAAGTTTTTTCTGGGTGTTCCCTAAAGATCTCATAGATAATTTCACAGCTTCAGTGTTGGAAATCTCTTTTCAGACATGCAAAATCTTTATAAAGACTGTCTGCAGTCTGACAAAGTATTACCAAAATGGGAGCCTTTGATGTAAAGACTCCAAACTGACAAATATTCAGCTTACATCTGATCAACATAGCAACACTGTAAACTAAACTAACAACAAGGCACAAAGGTACTAATTTTATTATACTTACAGTCCAATATCAAGCTCCAATATGCCATTGCACATAGCGTTTGCTCTAACAATCTGAGAGCAGAAAGGAGTAGCGATATCGATCAGACCCAGCTTTTAAATATATTCAGGTCATAGCCATATTGGGAGGGATGATAAATACTTATGTCCAATGCACAGGGAAATATTAATCTTGACAAGCACACATAACCATTATGGTGGTAATGCACCTTTTAGTTTTGAAAGCTCTGTGATGGTAAAGGATGTCCCTGTAGCATTAGGATGGGATTGGAACTGTAGTAAAGATATTAACAGCAAAGCTCATTGTTATAGATGAAAGTCTCAGATTTCTGCAATCCATCCATTATCTTTATGAAAAAATATTGGCCTCGTAAATACTCAGAAATTAATACATCTTACTGCAATGACTACTTCCTGCTGCACATCAGAGTTAAAATAGCTAGGTCATTAGCTTCTACGCACGCACGCACGCAGACACACACACATACACAAGCAAGAATCTGTAGATTTTTTTTTTATTTCAGATTAGGCTTTTTGTAGATGATGGATATAAATGGCAAGATGAATCAAAATGATACACATACCAAAACAGTTTACATTCCCTTCAGTCCTTCCAAAACATAGGCTGACATTGAAGCAGTTTAAACAATTTAAAGAATGCTGGCACTGATACTGCCTCTTTGGAGTTAAGAATTTAAATGTGCATATTCATGGTTTTAACTGAAAAATTTATAAAAGTTTAATACAACAAAATTTATATAACACTTTGTTTGTAAAAGAAAACTGAAAATTCTATAAATATATATAAAACAATTTTTATGTAAACTTTTACAATCAAATCCTATTTAGAATCCGTACCAGAGCACAAGTTATCCTTACTTATTCATTCCCACTCCTGAATCTGTAAATCCATATTGTTCTTGTCTTCCTTCTTCTTTCACTTAAGTTGGTAAAATACGTCAGATGTGTGTGCATGGTTTTTAATTAGCACCAGTGTCAGGAGCAACATAAACTATGATTTTATCTCCAAATGCTTATTATCTTCCCAGAGTTTTGCCATGTACATCTATGCTGATCCAATGAATATTGAGCAAAAGTATATATTTACTCTTGGTATCTTGCGAATTTATCTGGAAAAGACTGTAGCTTTTCTGGCTGTGTGTGGCCAGTAATATTCTGAATTATTTCTAATATTTCTTTACAACATGGCTGTATTAAAGTCACTTTGAGATCCTGAATACTATTTATATTATTTTTCTTTCTCATTAACTTGTTCAAAAACATTCAAGGAATACTTAGCCATTACCTAATTATTTAAATGTAAATTATTTAAATTATCACTTGTAATTCTTCTGAAGTTTACTGATATACAAAATCCTCAGTATCTCCAACTGAGCCTATTGCCATTATAACTCAAAGACAATTCATCATATTGACAAGCTGCTAATTATTGGAGGAAAAAAGAAAACATCCCTTCAGAAGCGTGTCCCATAAACATGCTAGCTTGTTTCGAACTTGGTAATCATACTTTCCCAGTTTGGATGAAAATGGAAACTGTGATTAATTGGCCCTTTGTTCCCTTTGTTCCCTGGATATATGGTGCACCAAGAGGGAAACAGAGAAGGCATGCACAGGCAAAAAGCCTGTTTATCTTTTTAGCTTTTTAAAGTATGATATGTATAATTCTCCAAGTAAAGCCTGTATCTGATACTGTTAAACTGTTTATTTCTGAATACCAACACACCCACACCCACATATATACACACACAATATATATTTTAAATATAAAAGTGTGTTCTATTTACCCATCTTTTTAAGATAAGCATTTTTAAATCTATCCCCAAAAGCAGATTTCAATTTTAATTTTAACCATGCCTCCAGATGCAAGCACTGTGATTGCACTGTGAAATCTAAGTCCCACATTTCCTTTACGATTAATTGTTAAACCCATTTATAACAATTCTAGCATAGAGCTATTCGCCTGACAAAGCACAATTTCTCTAAATGTATCACTTAGTTTCTAACAATCTAACAGTCACCCCAATCATTGCAATACTGTTTTCATACAATTATCTTTTGATTTCATTATCATCTAATTTTGTACACCGTTAGCTGCCATTTGTTAAAACTTCAAAGGCAGCAAAAAGCAAAGACAGTAATATCAAAGAAAACTCTCAGTGATACTTCTAGATGCTGCTGTTTAAAGAATTTTATGCAGTGTATTGTTTCCTATAGTAAATTCTTGGACAGAGAAAATACCTAGGGTTTTTGTTTTGTTTTTTCCTGGAAAAGGTTCTCTCAGTCTATGAGACCAAGCATATGTCTCTCATCTCCATCCACTATCCACACTCAATTATATTAATATGTCTTTTGATATTCTTTTTGGTTAATTTGATTATTCTAAGTCATCACACAAATTCTACAGTTCTTCTTTCTTCTTTTCAGCTTTTATGATGCTTGAGCAGCAAGGAAGCTAGGACACTAAGCTACAAATCAAAAAGAACCTGGTGCGAATCTCACCAGTCTAGCTGGTTCACTATTTGGTTCTCAGGCTATATTTGCACTATGTAAATAATAATTCTGACCTTCATCATGGAAAAAGGATTAGAATGTCCAGTCCCTAATTTCTACAGCAGTACTCTAAACTAATCACTTCTTTGGGAATGTTATATAAACATAGGACAGAAGTAAAAAGTAATTGTTGGCTTTAAAATCACTTAAACTCCCCAAATGTTTGCCAGAAAACAAAACTCAGCTGTTCTTGTGGAACCCACAGATGTATCCTCTAACAAAAAGCCCCTCAGCTTTTAGCAGTCTGAAGTATATCTAAAAGAAACACTGTGTCTTTTTCTGAGATAAGCCATACATTTTGGTTGCAGATCTAAGTGCTATTATGTCTTGGAGATTTCCGAGTATGTGGAGCCCTACCTTTGCAGAAGCAGCAATTTCCTGAACTCCCTTGGCTGCAGCATCTTTTATGATTGGTGTAATGAGACCTCGGTCTGTTGCCACAGCAATAGAGATGTCTATAGACTGCAGCTGCCGGGGGCCCTCACCATCCCAGGTCACATTCACATCTGGCATTTGCTGGAAGGAAACAGAGGGAGACACAGCTGTTAAAGGAATAATGGTGCAACCAATTACAAAGTAAAAGGAAACCCCTTTAGAATTTGTGGTAATAGAGGCATTCACATATGCGGAAAGGTTTGCCTTAAGCAAAGCAAGGTGAAGAATAACTAAGGATTTGCCATACAAATGTAAAAATAGACTTAGCTGATTAGCTAGAATCCATGTATACCTACTCTATCTGAGAAAAGGAATGTACATTACTGACATGGAAATGTCATAGCTACAGGCAGCCTGAAAGATTGATGGACACACACAGTTTTCTGAGCTTCTACTGAATTATTAATAGGTCCTGTCCATCAGATGACAGCCCTCACTTTATGGACACTTAGGAGAAAAAGAGCTGTGATGTCTTGCTTCAGCCATAAGGAAATGTGTATAAATTTTCTGTTCCCTCTTGATTTACGGAAGGATTTCCAGAACGTTGGCATTTGAAATTTAAATTTTGCAGGCTATTTCAATAATGTTGGTTCTAATACTGGACTTTAAAAGGAAAGAAGATTAAGCATTAGAAAGCCAAACTCAATACTTTCATATGTTGTTCTTCCTCTAGCCCTCAAAGTAAAGAATCGCAATCGTATGTTGAACATTGAGAAAACATCTTCAGTTAAAAGCACACACATTTATTCCGGAATTTTTTCTCTGCTTTACTATTCAGTGTCCTTTATCTATCAAGTTAAAAAGTAACTGATCTGAAAGAGCACACACAGTGCAGAATTCAATTTACCCATTTTTTTCCCCTTCAACATTGATCCGAAGTGTGTATAGGAATACTGACTGCACACGTGTATATCTTCAGTATCTCTGTATGTGCACTAAGAGATTGTCAATTTTCTCTTTGACAAGTCATTCCTCGACTGTTGGAACACGCACACCGCAGTCCAGCCTTCAGAAGCTGCTTGTAGTACTTACTAGGAACTGCAACGACATGGTGTAGCAGTTTGAGGATTAGACTAGGACTGTGGAGAACAGAGTTCAAATTCCCACTCAGCTACGGAAACCCAATGGATGACCTTGAGCAAGTCACATGCTCTCAGCTTCAGAAGAAAGGAAAGGTACACATCCTCTGAACCATTCTTATCAATAAAACCCCTTGACAAAGTCACTTTTAGGTCACCATAAGTTGGAAACAACATGAAGGCACAACAGCAACAGTGATGATAGCCTGAAAATCTGCAACATTCACATGACTGTTTGATGAATTACCCCCTTGAACATCCTAAGCATCCATTTTTTTCCTGTTTCTACATATAAAAGGAAGAGCTGATTAAAGAAAAAAGAGTGCCTACTATAAGCTGGGGGTTTAATAATGAATGCCAGAAAAACAGGGCTTGATAACTGGCAGACTCAGAATCAAGTTTTAGGGCACACCTAGCAAGTTTGTTGACAGCTGGGGATCACACACAGAGAAACAGGCATTTGCTTGCTCTAGACACCATCCACACTGTTCTGGTGAATCAAATTAGCTGAACAATATTCCCTGATCTATTTTAACATCTAGATAAAGGAAGCCAAGAATGCCAAGAGGTGTACTCCATATCAGAGGGACGTGACTTGGATACCATCATGCCTTCCTAGTGGATCATTTGGATTTCTGTAAAGCACTCTCTGTAGGAATGCATGTGGAGAGTTTAACAGGCTACAGATATAGCACAGAACTTCATGAACTGGTGTTAGCTGTGCGTGCCAACAATTTTTTCATAGTTAAAGCTCTGACTTTTAAAATCTTGAAAGCTGGCTTAATATCACTTTACTGAGCACTATCATTCGTATCAAGCCATTTCATTAAGAGTTTTAAGAAAGGTCATATGCTAAAGAGCAGAGGCTATATTTGAATAACTGCACCTTTGGAAATTCCTTCCTTGAGATGTCTATCATCTGTCCACTGATTTATAAAATCACTGATCTATCCATTCTGCCAGGTATTTATTGCTTTTTTTTAAATCTGCCAACTGTTTGTTTGGTTTTGTGTTATTAGTGTTTTATTGCTGACATTAATATATTGGAATTTGTGTTAAGATTATGTGTATATTGGAATTTGTCAGTAAGCTGCCTTAAGTGCCAATTTGCAGAAAAGCAAAATATAAATAGAACAATTAGAACAGCATGAGGGCAGATGTTTAAAATCAAAAGCTCAGTAGATATGTGGTTCCCCTCAACTGCTGCCCAAAGCATTGGATGAGAAAGAAAAATATGGAATTTGACAACATTAAATGAACTGTGAAGGAGAAATAACGCCTCAATTCTGTGAATGTGTGCATCATAGGAACAGAAAGAATACATGCACCCGGTGGGGGAGGTTTAAAGACTGATTCCCTCTGGCTTACATTATGACAATGCTCTCTAAAACTGAGAATTGTACATGCAAGTGACAAGATCAAACCAGGCTTATCACATAACCCCCTCTTCTGAAAAACACTGTCAGATAATCTGAACAGCAAATGGGAAATAACTCTGTAACCATATTCTGAGTGTATCACCCAAGACATATTTGAAATAAATTTCAAATACAGATGGCAACAAGATAAAGAGTTTTCCCTCTATAGCTGCTTGCAAATTCACAAAATAATAGAATTCTATGAATTCATAGAATTGGAAGAGACCACAGGGGGCATCCAGTTCAACTCCTTGCCATGCTGGAACACCCATCAAAGCACTCCCGACAGATGACCATCCAGCCTCTGCTTAAAAACCTCCAAAGAAGGAGACTCTGACCATCACGAAGTTCTTCCTGAGGTTTAAGTGGAATCTCTTTTCCTGCAGTTTGAATCCATTGCTCCTTGTCCTAGTCTCTGGAGCAGGAGAAAACAAGCCTGCTCCCTCCTCGACATGACATCCCTTCAAATATTTAAACATGGTTATCGTGTCTCTCTTAACCTTCTCTTCTGCAGACTAAACATACCCAGCTCTATAAGCTGCTCCTCACAGGCCATGGCTTGCAGACCCTTCACCATTTTGGTCGCCCTCTTCTGGACAAGCTCCAGCTTGTCAATATCCTTCCTGAAATGAGGTGCCCAGAACTGGACATAGTATCCAGATGAGGTCTAACCAAAGCAGAATAGAGTGGTACCATCACCTCCCTTGATCTAGACATCATACTCCTATTGATGCAACCAAGAATCGTGTTGGCTTTCTTGGCTGCTGCATCACACTGCTGACTCATGTTCTGCTTGTGGTCCACCAAGACTCCTAGATCCCTTTCACAAGTGCTGTTAACCAGCCACATGTCCTCCATCCTATATCTGTGCGTTCCATTTTTTCTGCCTAAGTAGATCCTTACATTTCTCTCTGTTGAAACTCATTTTGTTAGCTTTGGTCCAGCTCTCCAATTTGTCAAGGTCCTTTTGAATTTTGATCCTATCCTGTGGAGTATTAGCAACCCCTGCCAATTTGCTATCATCTGCAAATTTGATCAGCATGCTCTCTGTTCCTTCATCCAAGTCTTTATTAATAAGAACTTAAATAGCACTAGGCCCAAGAAGAACCCTGCAGCACCCACTAGTCAGTTCTCTCCAGGATGAAAAGCAGGCATTGGTGAGTACCCTTTGGATTTGGTCAGTCAACCAACTACAAATCCATGTGACAGTAGTACCGTCCAGCCTGCATTTTACTAGCTTCTTTGCAAGAATGTCATGGGGAACTTTGTCAAAGGTCTTACTGAAATCAAGATACGCTGTGTTCACAACATTCCCTTCATCTATCAAGCTCGTAACTCTATCATAAAAAGAGGTAAGATTAGTCTGGCATGACTAATGACTAAATTCCAGAGAGTATACAGAAGGTTCTGAGATTTTAGGCAACCCTAAACTAAATTTCTCCTTAATTTATTTTCATTCTCCCTTCCTTCTCTTCCTTTCTTTTTTTGATGCTAAATGGTATTCCATTGCTACAAGGCATTTTCTATTTTTTTTTCAGGGAAAAGTAGTAATTACCATAAGCACTGGGATTCAGTAATTAAAACTTAACAAGGTCACACCCACACCCACAATTCCAAGCTATTTCTACAGACTATTTTTAAAAACATGTTCCAACAAATTGATCTTAAACACAGCCCAGAGTCTAAATATAAACAAATTTACAGTATGCTGATGTGCTTCACAATGAGATGTAAATGCCAGGTCGATAAATGTGGGCACAGTTAAAGATTGCTAATATTATTTTTAATTTAATATGTTTCTTAGCTATGTTTGAAGATTCTCTGACAATAAAAAAAGTAAAATCTGGTATCAAATTATGCAAATGATATTTAAATAAACAAGTTAAAACAAAACTTCAAATAGCTAGTATAACCATGCAGTGGAACATCTCAATCAAAACCAGAAGAGAACAAATATGTTTTAAAACCCCACTTAAAACTAACAAATGTACTGGAAGAAGAGCTAACATAAAGTTGTCTAGACCACTTTCTCCCCTTCCCAACCTACAATAACCTTCTGGTATTCTATAGTAGAATGATCACAAGCCAACAAACTTACTTCTTTACCCTTAATACTAGTGCGCTAAATACATTTTATTTGTGTGAGAGACCCAAAACTATATCCTTAAAAACATTATGAAGCAACAGCATCACTGATGGATCAGAAAAAAAAAATAACTGATTGGATTTCATTAGCAATGAAAAGGGAAAAATGCAGTAAAAGATGACGCTTAATGTTTAGTTTAGCCTGTCTGTTAGACATATGGAAGCAGACCTCTTTGCTTATGCTGCTTCCTGCATGAAGGCCAAATAAAACAATTACATCTCCACTTAGATAAAGTCAGTGAATTGCTACAAATGAAGTGAATTGGAAATACCAGATTGAAGTTAACAGAAATTAAAACAAAATGTAGAAATAATCTTTTTACTTCCTAAAAGGGGGGAGATCTACATAATTAGGAATGTAATATTCATTGAACAAGATACCAGAATCTCTATACAGTGAGATACACAGAATTTAACCTGAGAAGCTGAGTTCAGGAGATGTGGCATGCTGTTTGGTGTAAACTGTTATTGTTCAAACACATAGTTTTGAAAGAACAGCATTCACTCAAAATGGTGGGTAGTGGATGAGGTTTATTCCAACAAGGCAAAGATGCTCTGGATCAAACAACCAGAAGTAAAGGTCTGTTCTGTTTTGGATGGGGCTCCACCCCTTAAGCCTACAGCTTATGAGTACCCCTGCATCCAGCTATGGCCCTGGAGGTTTAAGCAGAAGCTGCGGTACCATCCTGGTGCAAATAAAAAAGAAATAAAGCAGATCTGGCACAGTCACAGAGCAAATCATTTAGCTGAAATACTACTCTCAGAGGTCGTCTTGTCCAGCCCTGCTCACTGCAGGAAAGCCACTGCTACAGCATCCCTGACAGCTAGCCATTCGGCCTGTACTGAAACATCTCTCGTGAAGGTGAACAGACTGCCAGGAAGGCAGTGAATTCTCCTTCTTTAGATGTTTTTAAACAGAGGTTGGCTGGCCATCTCTCAGGAGTTCTTTAGGTATGGATTCTTGCATGGCAAAGCATTGCATTACATGGCCTTTTTGGTCCCTTCCAACTCTATGAATCTACTAAATTCTAAGGCACTCTTGTTCTATGGTCAAAAAACTGGTACCATCAAGCACAGCTTCTACTACCCTTCCTTACATTTATTTAAATTTCCTTTCTTGTAATTTGACTCCATAGGCTTGGGAACTACCCAATGGAAACGAATTTGTTCCATCATATATTTGAAGGATGTCACATATTTTTGAAGTTGATTACCATAACACCATTTTTTCTTTTCTCCAGGCTCATACCATGGTTCCTCTATTTTTTCCTCAATTAACTTCATCTACAGGTCCTTAGTGTTTTTTTGCCCCCTTCTTACTTGTCAAGTCTCTCATTATAAATGAGTGAAGAAAGAAATATATCACTCCATGTCAGGTGGGCAGAATACAGAAGTATTATTAATTCTCACTACATGGACAGTGTAGGTGGTTGATATAACCTAGAATTTTATTATTCATTTTAGCCACTGCACTGCACTGCTGTACCTCTCACAAGATAGGTGTTACTAATATTGGTACATATGATTTATGCCTACTCAAATGCAAAGTTTGAGATAGATATCTGTTATTCTGCCAATATCATGCTTGTCTTCTCAAGCACTAGGTACTCCTCCAAATTTAAGGTCTGTCATGCCCCAGTTGCAAGACCTAAGTGCAAACACAAACAGAAGTTTACCGCATACCTTGTAGCTGTGGGCAGGTCTACATAGGGACTACAAAACGCAGCGTCCAAACATGAATCAAAGAACATGAAAGACACTGCAGACTGATCCAGCCAGAAAAATCAGTGGTAGCAGAACACGTTATTAAACCAACCTGGATACAGAATGCTTTTTGAAAGCACAGAAATTCTGGATCATTCTGACAACTACTATGCCAGACTGAACAGAGAGGTCATCGAAATCCATAAACACATGGACAATTTCAACAGGAAAGAAGAAATTCAGAAAGTAAACAAAATTTGGCTACCAGTACTGAAGAACATTAAAATCAAGACTCAAAAACATGTCAATGAACACCACCCAGACTCTGGAGGTCCCTCTACAGGGAACAATACAATGGGTTACTAATGTACTTAATGCACTGTTATGCATATTCCCTGACTAACAATACAGCCCCTGGGGGATATCCCATTTAACAACAGGCCAACTGTAACGCATGCAAATTGCTCCCTCCCACCCAGGGGACTACACAAGTATATATATCCCATTTCACTTCCATGCTACCATATCATCTGAAGATGCCAGCCACAGATGCAGGCGGAATGTCAGGAGAAAATACTAATAGAACACGGTCTCAAAACCTGGAAAACCTAGAACAATCTACAAACAGAATTGTCCTCAATATCCAAAACACACTGACATGAACAGAACAATACTTACTGCAGCCTAGCATAGACAAGAAAGAGAATATGAGATTTCTTGTAGAAATGCCTCAGAGTGGTGAAGACAACCACATGCCATAAATAGAAAGAAACTGACAGTGGGGGACTTTCCTGTTTCCAAGTCACAGTCCCATGACAGCTACCTCTAAGACTAAAGGTAAAACTACATAGGGAAGTTGAAGAGATGCACCCAACTTCAGGTTCCATTCATGCAGACATACCCCAAATTCTCTGCAGCAGCCTACTATGTCCCATCCTATGCTATTCCTACAAAAAGAGTCCTCCAAAAGAGCGTGCATGTGTGTATGGATGTTTAATGCTGATAATTTGAAAAGTTTGAAAAGGGAAACTTTTCTTTAATCTCCCAGCACTATTGTATTTCACAGTGGATCAGAATGGCTTCCAACTTTGACTGCTCCAAAACATTATATACTAACGTAAATACCCAGTGTTGCCCAGGATTTTATTTTCTCATAGGTAATACCTGTCAGAAAGATTTGAGATCCTGTGTCTCTAATTCCCCAAACTGTCTTGTCCAGTACCTGTAACTTTTCCCCATATTCCTCAATCCAATCTGTATTCAGAGTTATTAACATGCAGAGGTTAGGTTCCTGAGGGAATACGCTGCCCCCCTCCTTGCTGCTAGGCCTCATCATAGCAAACAGCCAGGACCATGAGCTCTCCGGCTGAGAATTCTAAAGATCTCTCCCAAAGCTGCCAACCCCAGGATTCCATAGAATCTTCACAGGCAGCCAATCATACGAGGTCTTTCCCTCACATATCCAATCATATGAGGTCTTCACCTGTCTGACACAGACAAACAAACAATCTTTGACTTTTACATATTATTAGATTAACTCAGCCAGACATGACCAGGAGAGTGCAACACTACAGTGTTATGCAACAAGTCAGGCTGAGCTATTTAGAAGATTTATCAAACCACTGTTTTGCTTCCAGCTTCCACTCACGTAGAGAGAAAAATCTCCCATTGTTAAGCCAACTATGCTGCGCATTGGCTGTTTCCTTGTCAACATGGGACATATCTTGCTGCATAAACTTGTATATTTACAGCCTTCCAGGTGCTTATTTATAAGATTATGAGCATTTTTCATCTGACTTATTCATAAGATTATGAACATTTTTCATCTGACTTCTTCTCCATTCCTGATTTTACATATTCTAACACACATCATTTTTAGGAAGACATCAGCAGCAGCAGCAGCAGCAGCTAAACCTACAAATATATGTGATATATGCCAGCTGCTTAGAAATGTAACCTGCATGGAAGGCTGCTACAATGTCAGTTAGAAAATGGGACAATCATTATCCCAATCACTTCCTCCAAATTCTCCAGCCCCTGTTTTATCCTCACAACAAACTGTGAAGTAGTTTCAGCCCACATAATGACTGATCAAAGGTTATTCAGTAACCTATAGCTGAATCAAAATTTGAAACATAGCAATCTGCTCCTCTCAACTGTGCCCCAGACAGCAAATGTGAAAAGACGTTATACATGTTTTGGATAATATCACATTAGCCACTGATGACCTGATGGACAATCCATACTACCAGAAGATTTCAGCTGCCACTCGCTTTTATTCATTTTTACTTGTTCACATGAGGGCCTCTGCCCTTTTCTTATTTTTACTTTTCTTATGGTCCAGTGCCATCTAAGAAATGGTTGCCATGTACTGGGGACAGCCCAGAGATGTGGCGAATAAGGAAAGTAATAGCAATTGTGGCAGGACATTTCTCAGCCAGAGCATCTCTTTCCAGTGTGGAGATGATGGAACAGCACATGATTGGAATTGCTGTTGCCTTCAGCCAATTCCCACCCATCATCAGGTAAGTGGAAAAAAGGCGTATCTCACCATGGAAGCTCTGTTTTGAGGGACTGGACATCACTGCTCCCAGATCACATTAACTCTGGAGCAAACCTTCTAGAAAGGACAGCTTAACAGGTAGATTTAGCTGGACTGTACCTTAAAATGGCTTAAGAGCTTACTAAACATGATTACTAAACATGAAGAAAAGGTCTTCACTGTATTGGTAATAGCTGGTTACTTACTTTGAGGGTAACTGCAGTTGCTTTAATAATGAAATCATTTACTGATATTTTAATATCATCTGCAAGGAAGAGAAAGAGAAATTAAGTTGCATGGCTTCAAGATAACAGTGCAAATTAAGGAAAAATCTGTTAAGAGAGACACTGGCAAAACTGCAGAATGACCTCTTGGAAAACTCTATTATACATATAAAAAATCTCCTAATAATTCAATTACTTATCTTCACAGTAGGATTGTTTTTTACAGTACCATAAATTTGAAACTCAGAACATATTTCTCCCATTACTAAAGGGAAAGAACAATTTGAAAATGATATGTTATTAACTAAGACCACATAAAGCAGAACACTTATATTCTTTAAGGCTAAGCTGTATTTTCAAAGAATGAGGAAATTAAGGAGAAGCTGGAAAACCACCACTATGTCAGTTGCAAGTAGGAGGGGAAAGGAGTTAATGTTTCTAACACTTTATTGAAGATAAATATTATTCAAGACAAAAGATGTAGAGCTCTGTAATGATTTGAAATGATGTAGATGTCCTAATGATGACGAATATATCTTTGTGACAATACAGTTGGAATTTCCATTTTTCCATCCTGACGTAATCTCTCTTCATCAGTTTCTGAACTATGTAGCATCTTTACATGGCAGTGCACCCGTTGAAATAGTCCCACCAATAGAACACTACAAGCCCAGTGCAATGTCTTAGGACTTGAATATCAAACTGTTTACACTATCAACTTAATATAGCTGATAACTCATATCTCACTACAGAAACATCAAAATCTTCTCACACATATCCCCTTCCTCAACCTTTGGCAAGCATTCATAAGTGTGACAATCACATGACAGATAAATCAAGGGGCTCTTTCCAACCTAGTCACCACACTGTCAGGAAAAAGGACATCATTAGACGGAATTGCTCAAGATTCCTTCTAATGTCCCATGTTACGATATTTGTCTGCATACCCCAGCTGCATAGAAAAATAATCTGGCTATAAATGGATATTGATATGAACAAAAACATTTCTTATCTACCTCTCCCTACAGATCCAGGAGGGGAACAGCAGAATAAAATGCAGCAACAGATAGACACAGTTAAACATAGTTAAAAACATGAATACCAAATAAAAATACATGATCAATTTAAAAAGTGTAACATCAGTTTTAAAAGTATACATATTAAGGACAATCAATTAATAATTTAAATAGGCTTGTTGGAAGATGCTGGTTTTTAATGCTCTTTTAAAAGCAGACAGCATATCCAGCTGTCAAATCTCTCCTGGCAGGTCATTCCATAATTTGGGGGTGGCTGATGTAAAAATCCTCTGGTTAACAGTTCCCAGCTTGTTCCATATACATGAAGGAACTGTTATTTAGTGAACAGTTACCATCCGTAAGAAGATAACTAAACCTAAGAAGCACAGCCAAGTGGATAATGAGATGACGTGTTTGCTTATCTCAGAACTAGCATTCTGAATTAAGAAATGGAAAGACTAGTACTGGAGTGTAAAACAGAGAGAGATGTTGATGGTTTCAATTAGTAATGCTGTTATGTCAAGTCTAGGGATCACTTATAGCAGCTGAGTTAAAACTAAACATTTCTTTAAAGCAATAGGTCAAAAGCTTCAGAGGTATTTCAGAAATATAGGTAGAATTTGGAGGAATTTTAAAACAAATTTAGTTAATATATGCAGTCCTCACAATATGATTCTCAGTATATAACAGCACTGTAGATGAAAATGATAAATGTTCTTGAAAAAATATAATGGAAATGCATTTCATATATCCTAATAAAATACAGCTGATGTGCAAGCTCTGCTTTGTAACAGCACAGAAGAATCAAACAGCATTATAATTATATTTAATTGAGCACAAATTGATGGAACAATTTTGTCTACATATTAGTTTAACCAAATGCAGATGTCTGTGGTAACAATAATATTGGCACAGAATATTATCAATAAGTTTATCACACATCAAGTCATCACCAAATGAATGGCAACTTACATGTCATACAACAATCTGCTTTACTGTTGTACAAAGATCTACTGTAGTTCTAAAAATAAACCCCCAAAAGAGACACTGTAAATACAAATTTCATTGTTCCCTTTGATGTTCTATGATGCATGAACTGGAATAATCAAAAGGATTATCTTGTATATATTTCAACTGTAAATGCAAAACATGTCATTGTGTGATGTACCTTGGGGCCTTATGCTGTTCAGATTACTGAGATGAAGGCATCAGCAAATCCTGAAATTGGGTTAACTATAATAGCAGGGCAGGTAGGAACTCTGCTGCATGGCTGAAAGTCTAAAATATTTAAGCAATGTAAGACAGTGTTCCCCAACTACCAATTTGGCCTGAAGGTATACAGTAAGTTTGAGAGGCTTGGATTTTTCTGGCACAAACACATTCTGTTAAGGCAGTATGTCAACTCACCTTCCTCCTACTCAAAGAAGAAATCAGTCACTGGCTTTTTTCAGTCTATAGTAATCATAACATTTAAGACAAAACTGGGATAACAAGATACAAGCTTTGGAGGAAGGCGAGATCTCCAATACTGTCCATCTTTGGGTTATTTACAGAACCATCCTGAAGGCATGTTACAAGCTATCACTCATCACAGATAAAGTAGTCCTCTGACATGCTTTACAACTGCTGTACTGACCCTTTGGCTTCTAAAATGACGATGCAGCACCAAGGCTTCAGATCTGTGTCATTTGATAATATCTGAATAAATATATGAAAGAAATTTTTAAAAAATGTGTTATTACTTCTTGTAACTATTATAGCTGGTATCCAAAGAAAGTCCATTGTCTAAAATCAAACATGATATATTCAGAAATAAAGTTAGCACTGGATTATACCACTAGTGCAATGGGCCCCAGGCTAACACAATTACATTACTTGATACAGGCATACAAGCCTAAATGTGCATGCCCAAGCCCAAAAGTGTATCTAGAGTAGACCCTAGTCTGTAGTTTTGATTGTATGGTTCACTTAACACACATAGGCTGTCATAGTAATATTCAGAGCTCTTCTGTCAGCCTCTTCTTCCTCTTCTTCTTCTCATTTATAAAGTAGGAGAGTCAAAGCATATCAGAATATGTGTCTAACCTTTCATATTTGACCAAGGACCTGGAATAGGTGGCTGATTTCTCACAGCCAGAGACTCCAGGTTTATGCTAGATGTTGGGACTGAAACAATCTTGGTCAACCGGTGGATGTCCTGCTCCTGGAAATGGGTAGATGTAATGCAACAAGAGCTCATCCTAGCCCCAGAATGTTTGGGCCCAGAAGGTGGCATCTCCCAGCTTACAACAATGACACTAAGGCCAACTCTTCTTTGGCATTTCTTAACATCGGATATTATGAATAATACATTCTATTCTTCACCCTGAAGATAATGGATTAGGCAGTGAATAGAACTGTTTGGTAGATAATTCTTCATTAGTGAAGTTGATTATTTCTCACTTATACAAAAGATTTCCATTCTTTCCAAATAGCATTTGGTCTGCTTTATATTGTAAATAGTATTTTCCTGTTTAACTTTATAATTTTCTGCAAGAAAAATATTTTCCTGTCTGTTACAAAAAGGGTATGGGACAGCATCCTTCAAAACAAAACAACAGAAACATAAACAAATAACAAGCCAGAGGAAAAATACACACAATTATTATATCAAAATATGGTTTACACAGGCTCACAACTGACAAAGTTTCCATCTACTTTTCTTTTTATCTTTAACAGTTGTAGAATCACAGAATATAAACAACAATAGACATTGCCCTTAGCTTTCCACTGTTGCATGGCCTTTTTTTCAAGCTGCTTAAATCTTTCTGCCAGTTTGCCCCAACAAGGTAAGACAGCACACCAGCACAAGAAAAACCAATATATTGTACTTCTGAACTCTTACAAAAAGCTGTGAGAAGCCACAAAAGTGCCTTGCTTAGGAATCTCATTTCATTTTTACTGTAATGCCATCAAGTGACAGGAGCTCAACAACAAACACATAGCTCAGTACATACTGTTGGCTCTGTATGAGAAAAGTAGAATCACCATTTGAATAAACTGTACCTGCTTAGAATGCTAATGGAAGAATTTGGCTTCTGCACCTGCCAAGTCTGCTAATTAAAAGGTAACCTTGAAATCCAAAAACCAAAGCCATTCATGTGAGGAGGTTTACACTGCTACTTGTCGGTTCTTTTTGTGGTTGGGAATATAGCAATATCAAAGCAGCTTAGTTCTCCAGCAAAGGGAAAGCTTCCATTAAATAAAAATCCTTTGCCTATGACATGACATTTGGATGACCCCATTGGCCATCAAAACCAATTCAACAAAAATAAGTGCTGAATGTTGCCCTGCTAGAGACATTAAAAACAGGCACACATCCGAAAGAGTAGAAACTTATCCAAATTACAGCTAAGGTCCAGAAGACAGAAACCAGAATTCAGTAGTTTAAATCCACTTCTGGAGGGTCTACAGCAGGAGTGGGCAATTATTTTTTCCATGGGGCCACATGAGAAACTAAAAATATTGTGGAGGGCCGGGCCAAAAGGCTGAACTCAATTCTGCATAATATTAATTGCATTTCTTTATAAAAAGCACTAAATAGCATTGTTTTGACAAGCTGGTATGAGTATATGTTATAGTTAAACAATGAAAAAGTGAGGTTGCCTTACAAAAAAATGTAATTTATTAAATAAAATTTCCCAAAACAATGGTAAGCAAAATGAACATTTTTCACTATTTGTGACTCATATTAGTGAAAATTTCCAGTCACATTCACTCAAACACATTTTGAGTTTCATTTACTGTTGGAAAGAGGTTCTTAGCATTCTCAAGACATCACAATATTGTCTTTGTACTCCAAATATTAAGCAAGATACATCATATTGAACTGTCACTAAACATCACTGAACTGTGATTCTGAGAAAAAGGCTTCCAAAGAAAGTGTCCCAGTTCACTGCTAGTTGGTGCCTTTACATGCCAACATTTGTAGTCTAATCATCTCATTTGGTGTTTTTAAGTTCTCTTTTTTTGTTCAGTGAGAGAAATCTAGTCTCTGCTGGGCTTTAACAAGTGCATCGAAGTCAGGTTGAATGTCTGAGGTGGAGATGCGAAGCACAGCTGACAGATGATCATCAGTGAGAGAGGATCTATACCTGGGTTTCCAGAACTTCATCATTGAAAATGTTTGTTCACATATGTATGTAGAGCCAAAGAGAACCAACATCTTCTGAGCATGTCTCCTCATGTTTGGAAAGTTCTCCTCCTTGAGAGAAGAGTAGAAATCTAGCAGAGATCCTGACTTAAAGTGCTCTGCCAGTACTGCATCAGACTGCAGGTCGATGAGTTCCATCTGAACATCACTGGGTGCATTATCCACACTGCAGGTAAAGGAAGAGGAAATCAGGTGCATTTCATCTTCGATTTTTCTGAGATCTTCAAATCACCTTGAAAACTCACCATGCAATGCTCCCAACATGGATGAGTACCTGCGGAGGTGATCAGCTGATGGTGTGACTTCTTTCAGGGTTTGCATGTGAGTGAGAGTGTTGCTCTCCAGTTGGCTTGAAAGAAACTGTATCTTCGTCATGAAAGCCTTCACCAGGCTGTGCATTTCATGAACAAAAAGGCCCTTGCCCTGCAGTTTGGTGTTCAGTTCATTCATCAGTGCAGTCACATCAACAGAAAATGCAAAATCTGCCATCCACTTTCTTCTCACAAAACTCTTGAATCTCTGCTTTCAGGTCCCAGACTCTTTTTAGCACTTTGCCCAGGCTGAGCCATCTGATAGCTGTGTGGTAGCCGATGTCACGATGCTTCGGTCTCATGCTCCTCCAAAAGTGCAACAAACTGTCTGTGGTTCAATGCTCTTGCCCTGATGAAGTTCACTATTTTAGTAACAACATCAATGACATGGTCAATTTTTAGCACTGATTTGCATAACACATGTTGGTGTATAATACAATGCAAAAATACCAGTTTCTGATCCACGCCGATTTCAGTCACTTTATCTTACATACGTTTCAAAAGTCCGACATTTTTTCCGGTAAGATTTGGACAACCGTCCGTTGTGACGCCTGTCAGTCTGTCCATTTCAGTCCCAGTGTGTCCATGCACTCGTTTACCCCTGTGAACAGATCGCTCCCTGTCATCGTTCCTTTCATCGACCACATTGCTGCCAGCTCCTCCGTAATCTTGAAGTCCGGTGTTATCCCGTGGACGAATACGAGTAACTGGGCTGTGTCGCGGACATCACAGCTCTCATCCAAAGCCAAGGAGAAAAAGTCGAAACGTGCCACTTCACGTTGCAGCTGAAGCTCCAGATTCCCCGTAATGTCCTCGATCCTTCTAGTCACGGTTCGCCTGGACAGCGGGACTTGCTCAAATGCCGCTTTTTTTCCAGGGCATATTAGTGCTACAGAGTCCACCAAGCACTCTTTGACAAACTTCCCCTCCGAGAACGGCTTACTGTATTTAGCGATTTTGTGGGATATCACAAAGCTGCTCTGGGTTGCTGCATCCCTGGCTGCGTGAAGTTTGGTAAAACAGCCTTGCTGCTTTTGCAGCTTAGCTAGCAAAGCTTCCGAAGTCCGCACCCTTTCAGCATCAGTCAAGTTTTTATATTTCTCAGCGTGTTTCGTCTCGTAATGTTGACTCAAATTGTAGTCCTTAAACATGACGATCTGCTCCCCGCAAACTAAACACCCGGTTTTGCCTCTGACTTCGGTAAATAAATACTTAGCAGTCCAATTCTTTTTGAAAACCCTACATTCAGCATCTACCTTTCTTTTTTTAGCAGACATTTTGAGGGCTAAAGTCCTCTTGTGACAAGGATCCAATCATGTGCACGTCTGTCACTATGCACGTGAATAAAAAAAACAACTTCAAAATAAAAGCAATGCAGCTTTAGACCATGCATGAGGTAAAGTTAGAAAGTATGTTTATTTTGTAATTTCCAATTAGCCTTACACGGGCCGGTCAGAGCCAATCAAAGGGCCGTATGTGGCCGGGGGCCGTATAATGCCCAGGTCTGGTCTACAGTATATCCAGCAGGATGTGATTTCCCTCTATGCAAACACTGCACAGCCTCAGTATCTGCAGGGGAAAACCATATAAAGCAGGGTTCGCAGTGTCATTGAGGACTGATTCAAAGGAAAGAAGAACAAAGTTCCGTTGAGGGTGCATATGTGCGGAGATTGGAATACATTGGCTCTACCATCAGAAAACATACCTTGAGTAGCTTTCCTAGTCATATCAACTCCTTTAAAAAAAAAAAAATCCCCGCTAATCTGGAAAAATCCCCGCTAATCAATGCTGCTTAGACCAGAAATGCTAGATAGCAATAGTAGCAAGACAGTATCCAGTTCTGTATCTCTGCCTGTAACTGTTACGTAATGATTAGTCTATTTTCATGAACCTCACTGATAGTCCTTATTACAGCAAGCACATTCAATCAATGAGATCAACAGCAGCACTAATTCAATATTCAGAATGGATTCAGTGGGTCAACAGACAGGATTCTACCTATAACTTCAAAATATATCTTCCATTTGGTAAAGAGAAAGCCAGCATGGTACAGTGGTTTGAGCTCTGGATTATGACCTTGGAGACCAAGATCTGAATGCCTGCTTGCCCATGGAAACCCACTGGGTGCCCCTTGGTAAGTCACACTCTCTTAGCCTCAGAGGATGGCATAGGCAATGCCCTCTGAACAAATCCTGCCAAGAAAACCCTGTGATAGATTCACCTTAAGATCACCATAAGTCAGAAACAACTTAAGGGCACACAATAACAATCTAGTAAAGAACCATTTGTGGAGCATTTTTTTTAAAAAAATTTTTATTAAAATAACAGACAAATAGTAAAAAAAAAGCAAAAAGAAATACATAATACAAAATTTTCAATTGTACATATATATTCCTTTTTAGTTGAATTTCACATAGGGAATTATAAAGCTAAATTTTTGACCTCCTTTGCCAGACCCTGGTCTATTATTTTCCTGCTATCGTTCCACAAGTGTAATTCCCTTAAATTCTAGTTATTTCTATGTTGGGTACACTTATTTTGCACTTTCTTACTTCAAAAGAAAACGTAATAATCCAAGAAATCTAATATAGAAATGCAATATCGTAAATTAACCATGAAACTTTACCCATTTTTCCATTAACTTTTAAATTACCATATATATTCCCTCTAGAACGTTGAAATTATACTAAATCTCAATTTTTTCTTTAATTTTACACCTTGCTTAAGCACATTAATGATCTACTTATCATATCATTCCAAACATGCAATAACTGGTTGCCATCATTGTTCCGTCTTCTCTATTGGCCTTCCTTTCAAACGGTTTGAAAACTCATCATATTGCTTCATTTCTATCACTTTTGACCACCACCATTATATATTCGGTACTTTGGGAAGTTTCCAGGACCCTGCAAATAACATCCTTGCTGCTGTTATTAAGTATAATAATAATAATAATAATAATAATAATAATAATAATAAAATTTATTTCTATCCCGCCTCTCCCAAATGGATCGAGGCAGCATTACAAAACATATAAATATTAAAATATCAAAATGTAGCCCACCCTCCCCACTCACCAACCCATCCCCCCAACACACCAACTATTAAAACAGATTAAAATAAAATTAAAACTAAAAGTTAAAAACAAAACAATTAAAAACAATTAAAAACAAAGGGACAATTGATGAGAAGCAGTGGAACACTAGTCTGGGAAGGCCTGTCGGAAGAGACAGTCTTGACTGCTTTTTTAAAGCAGTCAAGACTGGTAATGTGCCGGGTCTCCTCCGGCAGGCCATTCCATAACCTGGGAGCGACTGAAGAAAAGGTCCTCTGGGTAACCGCAGCCAACCTAGTTCTGACTGGCTGCAGTAGATTCCTCCCAGAGGACCTTAATGTGCGGGGCGGATTATATGGGAGAAGGCGATCCCGCAAGTAGGCTGGCCCCAAGCCATGAAGGGCTTTAAAGGTAAAAACCAACACCTTGTACTGTGCCCGGAAACTAATAGGCAGCCAGTGTAAAGACTTCAATATAGGTGTTATGTGGTCAGTTTTAGATCTTCCGGTGACCAACCTGGCTGCCATATTCTGAATTAATTGAAGTTTCCGGACTAAGCACATGGGTAGCCCTATGTAGAGCGCATTGCAGAAGTCAAGCCGTGAAGTTACCAGCGCATGTACCACTGTTTTTAGGTGTTCCAAGTCCAGGAAGGGGCGCAGCTGGCGTATCAGCCGAAGCCGATAGCAGGCGCTCCTGGCTGCCGCATCAATTTGAGCTGTCATCTGAAGCGCTGAGTCCAAGAGCACCCCCAAGCTGCGGACACAGTCTTTCAGGGGAAGTGTGACCCCGTCTAGAACTGGTTGACAAACCTCCATACCTGGGCTAGGGCCCTTGACAGCAAGTACCTCCGTCTTATCTGGATTCAGCTTCAGTCTGTTTTTCCTCATCCAGTCCATTAGTGCCTCAAGGCATTCATTTAGAGGCGAGATGCCACCCTTAGTCGATGCTATTATCCGAGGCATGGAGAGATATATCTGGGTGTCATCAGTGTACTGATAGCACCTTGCTCCATGCCTCCTGATGATCTCTCCCAGTGGTCTCATGTAGATGTTAAATAGCATTGGGGACAGGACGGCGCCCTGAGGGACGCCAGATTTAAGCTCTTTTCGAGGAGCAGCTGTCCCCAAGCATCACCATCTGGTATCTACCCGAGAGATAGGACCGGAACCACTGAAGTGCAGTGCCCGCGATCCCCAGCCCTCTCAGGCGTTCCAGAAGGATACCATGGTCTATAGCATTACTATTCTGTTTTGATGTAGAAAATTTTTCTCAAACATATGAGTCATATTCAATAAGCACAGTTCCGGATGCATTGGAAAAGTTATGTTGAAAATTTCTGTTATAGCTTTGTGTATCTGTGACCAATAATTTTTTGTGACAGGGCAAGTCCACCATAGATGATAGAAAGTGCCCGCATTATCCTTGCATTTCCAGCATCTATCATTCCCTGTATGATATATTTTATCTATCTTAACCAGTGCAAGACAGTACCTATATATCATTTTAATGAAATTTTCTTTTAGATCCTGGACTCCTGTAAATTCTATTGTGTTCTTCCAAGCTGTTTCCCATTGTTCCAAAGGAATTTCCCGTCGAATATTTTGTGACTATTTTATCATGACTTCCTTCACAATTTCATCCTCTAGTTTTTGCCCCAAGAAATGTTTATAAAAAAGTGATATTTTCCGTTTAGTTTTCAGGAATATTATGGTTTTGAGTTCATTATACGTCTTTTGATTTGCAGTACCTTCTAATTTCATATCCATTTTGAATCATTCTCTTGATTGCAAGTATGGAAATCAGTTTAAGTCTATATTTCTTTGTTTAAGTTCATCTCGTGATAATATTCTATGTCCTTCTTGCTTATCTTGTGTCAGCAATTCTCCATATCGAAGCCACTGTTGATTTGGGTCTTTCCATTGCCCAAAGAAAGCTTCCTTAGGAGAGCACCATAAAGGAATTTTATGATATGCAGTTCCTTTCACGTTCTTCCAAATTCTTAATAAAGATTTTCTTACAAAGTGGTTGTTGAATTCAGTGTCAATTTTATCTTTACCATACCATAAACAGGCATGAAACCCGAACCGCATGTCTGCTCCTTCTAAAGTTAATGTTCTTTTGTCTTTAGCATAATCCAATCTTGCAACCACGTCATGACGCTAGCGTACTAATGCATTTTTAAATCGGGAAGATCACAGCCACCTCTTGTCTTATGTTCCGTCAGCAATTTCCATTTAATTCTCGGCTTTTTGTCGTTCCAGATAAATCTTGCCAGTTCTTTCTCCCACTGATAAAATGGTTTGTCATTCGTGATGATTGGTAGGTTTTGAAACAAGAAATTTAGTTTAGGTAGGATGTTCATTTTTAAAGTTGCGATTTTTCCAAGCAATGACAAATTCAAATTGGACCATCTTTTCATTTGGGGGTTTTGTGCAATATACTTTTTTTCTGCACCATTCTACAGATTCATTGGTGCAGCCTGGCAGAATGCTTGGAGGTTCTGAAAACAAAATCTTTGGGGATCTTCTCCTATTTTCAAATCTTCCACAAAGAATTTCATGCAAACAAGCCTCAGCCACCAGTATTCTCCTTGCATACTTTTTATTTTTTCCAGAGAAAAAAAGCGTGCAAGGTTGACTACATCCACAGGGCAAAACCAATGGAGAACTGTCTGTCCTACAACTGTACAAAGCTCCCTTGATCCCTATGGTAGTTTTCTTCTTGGACAGTAAAAGGGATAGAGACTAGCCACCAGTGCCAAAATAACTTTGCCTTTTCTGGAACTTTCTAGAGTGAGTGGCATCTCTTTTGATTCAGTGTCACAAATAGCTGGGTGTAGGAGTATCAAGATGAAAGTACTTTACAGAAGCAAAGAGTGGGTTCCTGTGAGCAGTCTCTATGAAGTCGTTTCACAGAGATAATCTTGCAGCAGAAGGTTAGGATGACAAGTGCAAGGAAAGAATGAGGAACTTTTTCCACTCTAATCTTCTACTCACTCTACCTACACAAATGATGACTTTTTGTTGTTCTATCACAAACTTAGTTTTACCATTAGAAACTGAGTATGCTACAGTACATACATCATGGCCACATTGCAATTTAACTACCTTTGATGAAAACATTTCAATACAAGGCTCTAGACTATCCACAAGAGCAGAGTTTATTCACCAGAATAGCTGGAACACGACTCGTGGCATCCCAGCAACTAGCACAGAAGAGCTTCTTGGTGACACAATTTATAAACCCACTTGCATTGTCCATTCTAACTTTAAAGCTACAACTAGTTCTCCAAGACAATACCACTCCCAGAGCGCATACTCTGTTGCCAATACAGCAGTGAAGCAACAGCAGAGAACAATCTTTAACAAGTGAACCCCCGCCACATCTGACTATATTTCTTGACAGTACATCTGATGCTTCTCAGGGTAGCAGCTGACAAACCTTGGCTGGTCAACCAAAAGTCAAGGCTGGGCTTTGACTTCTATTTGACTGTGATTTCATGTTAGAGCTCTGAAATGTATCATAAGTTCAGACGAAACTATCCTGCTCTCAGTTCTAATGCCTAAATTCAACTGCTCGTCCCAATCAGAGTAGGTCTACTAGATCAATTATTGAATGTTTAATCAATGCTTATGTAAATGAAACGAAACTTTTATTGGGGCCTAATAACAGGAAGACCCCCCCCCCAATTCAAAACTGAAAAACAAAAGAGTATGAAAAAGCTCCCGAACATTATACATTACTGCCATTCAGTTACTTCTGGAATTTCAGGTTTTACAAAGTCCATTCATTCTGATTATAGTTTTAATTTGTGCCTACAAGAGGAAACCTAAATGTAACTTTCAGTTTTCAAGTGCCAAGCCCTTTTTAAATAGTGTGTTTAAGCAACAGTCTCAGGAAAGCAGTTTCATTTCCTATGTTTAAAATACTGAGTAATCACATGAATTCATGACTATCAGTTCTTATAGTTAATTGTTACAACTGAAACCGAATTAAGAATTAAGATCAAGGAGAGATTATTTAATTACCAGGGCTGAGCTACGGCTGCTGTGGTAGAAACCACAACAGAATGTGCGGCATAGCTGAACTGTCAGAGCAGATCAAATACAGGACAGGACACCTTAACACTGTATATTACATGGGACAAAACAGTTAAAAATAGTAGTATTTTCACCTTTTGCCAGATCTTGCCTTAGCTTCAGAATTGCACCAAGGTCACAATCAGCAGTTGCATATGCATGAGGTACAGTAGTTTTTGATTCTGTTAATCTCTTAGCAATAACTCTTCTGATGTTGCTGGCAGGGACTTCAGTGAATGTACCCTGTAATAAAAAACACATTTTAGTTATTAAATTAAAGGAAGATGAAATATGCTCATGATGATAAAACTTCCTTTCAACTTCAAAAAATAAAAATACTGCTAGTGAAAGCTAGGCTGTTGTCACCTATGCCAAACCATATCTACAATAAATAAGTAATTCCAATGGTGCTCTCAGTTGGAAAGGGAAGCTGCATATACTTTAAATATTTCCTGTTACTTATGGAAGATTTCTCCACTTTAGATCCTTAGGTGAAAGAAAAGAAATTCATTTTTGGGATGATGTCCTTCTCCCCTATTTAATGTGTGCATTCACTTCTCTGAGTAAGTTGTTGGCCCCTCTTCTTTTGAGGTTTCCTTTGTTGGTGGGCAGAGAGGACACCTGCTGAGGATTGCTTTCACCCTCCCTTTTCACTTTTGGGTGACAGAAAGTACTAGAGGGAAGTAAACCAATTCCTTTCCAGGTCTTCCCCTTTGATCCAGTTGGGAAATACAAAAATGCACTAAGCAGCTAAGAGATAATCAAGGGTGAAAAGGAGGACACTGTAAGAATAAGAGGATATCATGCTAGAACAGCATCACATACAGTAAGCGCACCTCTAGGTACAGCTCAAAAGAAAAATATGTTGAAGAAAGATACAGAATCATCTTTATGCTAACATTCATCCAGGTCCAGAATGAAGAGAATTTTCCCTGACATGTCTGGCTAGACATGTTTCCCATTCTATTCAAATTGAGGCCGGTGTTTCAGTTTCAAGTTGTTCATTGCAGAAAAGCCAGGAGCTCGGACATTTTTCCCCAGCTTCCTCAGAGCCAAAGGCAGGAGAAAGCTATGAAATCTCTCAGATCACTCATCACTTCCCCTGTTCCTGCACTCACAGCTTGGAGTATTGTCCTTTTAAAAACTTACCTTTGAAAGTTCCAGAACTTTCCAAACTTTTAAAACTTCAATGCCACACTATTGGGCAAGATTCTTGCTCATGAACCTTTGCTATCTTGGCACTGAATCAGAACATAGCTTGGCTACCACCACTTTACAGCAGGGATCATACTGCTGACAGAACTGATGGACTTCTTTTTCCTTCACAGACAATATTATCAAAAAGATATTACGTGGACCAAAAACTACAGGGCCCTTCTTCAGTTGGAGAAACTTGTCTGTGTTCATCCTTGTCCTTCTACTTTTTCCCTTCAAATGGGAGAGAACAGATTTCTTTCTGTTTCTTCTTTTATTTCTATGGAATCTGACTAGAGTTTGCAATGATCATCTTCCTATTCCATATCTGAGTCAATCCACTTACATAGTACTATGCAGCCTTACATGTTAACGTCAGTTCAAAAGGGGAGAAATATTATCTCCTCTGTTGCTTCTGCTACTTGAGCAATCTCCTGGGAGATTGTACTGTTCTGTCCACTATCTTTTGGTAAAAAGATCTGTAACTCAAATCCAACAAGAACCCCAAGACAATGTAAAAAACAAACAAGCAAACAAACAATTAACTGCAAAGTGCACATTCATTTCCATGTTAAAAACCATTAAAAACCAGACTGAACAAAAATGTCCTTAACACCTTAAAATGAAATGAACTTGAGATCTGTCTCATCTGCCATTTAGACTTTCTACTAGAGGTATGGAAACCTCAGCCCTTCAGATGTTCCCAACCTCAGTTCACAGAAATCCTGATTACTATTGCCAATTGTTGAAAATTATTTTTAATTTTTAAAAACTCTTTAATTTTTTTAACTTTTTAAAATTCAGGTGCATTGTAACAATATAATTTATTTCATTTTGTTCTAGCTTTATGACTTTTTATCTGTTAAGCATTATAACTTTTGTCTGTTTTCCTTTGCACTTTTTTTTATCTGGCTATCTTACAGAGCAATTCTGAGAATTTTAATTCAAAATACTGACTACTCTGAATACTGTTAAACACTATTTATTAAATGAGGAAGAAAATACAGAAAGCAGATTTTATTGTAGTTGGAACATTGTAATATAAAGTTCGCATGACAACAACTTTGTTTTCTGCACCATCCATTATAATTTTCTAAGAATATGCATGTCCCACACAAGTAATTTAAAGGCAAATTACACATTACATGCAAATGTATATTTAAGTTCAACAATCACTTCTTCTGATGAGAACCTTTTGAGCCAAGAAGATATGTTAAATAGAATATTACGACTTCTTAGGTGATAATTTTTCTCTCCTTTTAAACTGATGTTAGCATGTGACGTTTGCATTTTACAAGTAAAATAAGCAATTCTATCATATTTATTACCATGGAAGGAGGCTGTCCAGGCACAGAAATAGGAAGAATTGGAGGACGTGCAGCAGAAACCGGCGCGCTTGCAGGTGGTGGGGTTAAAGGCACTCCAGATTGTTGTGGAGGGAGAGAAGAAACAACTGGCTTTGCTTCCAAAGGTTTTCCCTTCTGTTTCTGTTCTAAAAGCATAAGGGCATCCCTGTCATTTAAAAGACAGATACAAATAGGTTTTAGACAAACTTCATATTCAAGAAAACACAAATACATACATCTACAAACACACACGCTCAAAATTCTCATGGTCAAACTAAATTAAGACATTGTGGACTATTTAACTGACTGCTGCAGAGCCAATGTGAATTTCCATCTCATTATCAACTACTAATTTATTTAAATTCCAGGCTGTAAATCTAGGAAGTGACAGTGTTTTCACTTTGACAGGAATATGTAAGTAAACAGATTCAAAATCAGCCTCTAACACTGGGTGATGATGTGGTGATGGTGAGGAAGTAATAGCTTTTCATACATTTCCTCCAGTTTCTTTTGTTGTTATTTCCTCCCTGAAGATACACTTACGGCACTATATAGACAGTGCCTGTAGACCTCAGCTCTGAAATCAGGACTGGGTGGAGAGGAAGACAGATAAAAAGAAAGAAGAAAATATTACAGTGCTGTCAGCCACTACTCCAGAAAGTTTGCAGCAATTCCATTTTGTAACTGGAATAGCCAAAACATGTAGAAAAGCCCTTAGTTAGCAACTTGGGGCAAAGCAAGTCATGAGCTGGTTTTAATTTGAGCAATGGCTTAAGAATTTACAAACTAGAAACTAAACAGATCTTCATTTTATTGCCCTACTTAAATAACATGTCCCCGAATTACTAGCATGTTTTCTAGACTCTGGTATTATTCACTCCAAGGATACAATATAAGCAGAATATATATCGTTTTTCCCAAATATGCTGTATTCAGAAGAAACTAAAAGTGAATCCTGGCTGGAAAGAACAAGTTCTCCAGGCACAAAGTTGATGCTTCCAGGTCATTTTTCAAAGTATTTTTTAAACATGTTTTCTCTTACTTCAGTTTTTCATTTAAAAAAGGCCTTCAGGTTCTGTCCTTTAGGACAGAGGAAGACTGTGCTATTTCAGTCTTCCTTCGTCATCCAGACAATTATTGGGTGGAGAAGAGGTTCTAAGAATTCAGGTGCTGGCAAAATGTTCCCCCTCAGATATTTCAGGTACAGACAGAAATGGAACAAAATCAATCATATGGGCTGCAGCCCTCTGTACCCACAGATTCAACCATTCACAGCTCAAAAATATTTTTAAAAAATTCCAAAAAGCAAACCTTTTAAGTTATTCACCATTTTATATAAGGAACACCACTTTACTACACCACTGTATATAATGGCACTTGAGCATCCACAGATTTTGGTAGCCATGTGAGATCTGGAACCAAACTACAGCAGATACTGAGGCCCCACTGTAGATCCATAATCATAATCTATAGGAAAACTTAATGCTACGCAGCTGAACCCCAGTAGCTCTTTTTCTTACCTGCAGCTGGGGAAACAGTATGCTGCCTAGAATGTGCAAGAAATTCTTCTCAGTGTCAAGTCCCCCAATACAATCACAACAGAAAACAGATGGAATAGCTGGTAACCAGCCTCAGGATTCAACATGCTGTCCCTTTTCCCAAACCTTCTGGATCAAATCCCACCTCCCTTTGCTACAGTTAAAGAAATATCAGCTATTAACTTAATCCTGGTTCACATCAGATTTCCCAGTTAAACAGGACCAACACCGTGGTAGTTACTGACATGTCCCTTATCGGTATATGTGGCAGGAAGATGTTCCAGAAAAGAAGAACACAAACATGAGGTTGACTCCCAATTTCTTAATCATTGTTTATGTCTGTATTGCTGTTAAAATTGGTTTGTCCTCTTTTTTGTCTACCAACTTTCAAGGGCTGAAAATGAAGACACAGAAGAAATCCACTGCCACAAGATGCTCTGGTGACCACTGGCTTTGATGACATGCTACACAAATCTGTTTACTAATGCATATCAGCAATGGCAACTAAAACAGAATGTCACTGTCCACATACAGTATACCTTTTCATATCAAGTAACAATGGCAAGTAGGAATGGAGCTACAGATGTGAAGCCTTTCCTAATTGTAGTATTCCCCTGCTTCCAACCAAATACTCAGGAATCATTGCTAATTCAGGCCAGCATGCAAACTGCACTCATGAAACATCAACATGAACAAACATCAACATGTTCTTAATTGCAGTTATATCTTTGCTGAACCCAAAGTGATCATGAGAATGTTCATTTTATGGAACAATGGCTAATTTAGTGACTGATGTAATAAAGGCATAAAAGAATATGTTATTTTTTTTAATTTAAAAAGTCATAACAGTCATGAGCAGAAAGAATGGGCAGCTTAAAATAGCTATCAGTAATTTTGTAATGCTAGGTCCATTATTACTACTTTTTTCTAAACCTGCACAGATTCAAATATTATGGTTGAAGTACGTTTTTAGCTAATTTTTATATTCATACTATTATTAGGTACTGGGACTTCAGAATAATATATTCAAAGCACTATATAAAATCTTAATAACAGTAATAAATAATAATATTAAACTGGATAGATGATTTGTCAGCCGTGAAGATGCATAAACAGAGATATACAGCTTATATACATCTTCTTTTAGATGCCACAACAGCAATAAAATGTAATTGCTTTTCCCGTGACTTGCACGTATAATATATGGCTGCTAGTTATGAATGAATTTATTTGTGTCATTCAGTGCTTTACTTAATAATTATGGGAGCAGATCTGGACTATTAACAGTAATAGGGCTTTTACCACTGAAATGAAATATTGGCACATAAGTTACAGCTGATGTGGTATGCAACCTTATTTTTCACAATATTAAAACTTACAGAAAAGTGTTACTTTTGTGGTGCCTCTTTAATCAGATGTTCTCAAAGTATGTTGTACATAGATATTTTATTTTTTAATGATGACTACAGTAAGTTTTGGACAGATCCTCTTGTCAGTGGAGGCTATGAAGCTTGAGTTCAATATTCTGGACACAAGAAACAGAAGATGTCTTCTTCTAGTTCAGCCAGAAATTTCTCTGTTTGCAGTATAAACGGCATATCAGTGCTCCATTGCTTTTAATACAAGAGAAATCACCCACTGACACAGCACAGATTACAACAGAAAGGCAAAGCACATATTCTCCTATTAAGCCCTGTATTATGAGCATTAATTTTTAAACAAGCTTACATCAGTTAAGACTTTGTGATTATTTGTGTGTGTGTGTGTATATATACATGAAATCCAGATCATTATCCAAAGCGAAATATATTTGACAGAGGTATCGCTGCATTTACTGGTTACAATTCAGCTTCACTGAAAATTGTGTCCTACTGCCACCTGCAGTTTTGAAAATAACCAGTCTGGGAACAATCCTACAAAATATAAAAAATAAGACATCCAAAACTATAGACTGAATCACAAACAGGAGCACAGGACTGGACACTTCACCACAGTGAGTTACATGTGCAATGAATTTGAAGGAACAACAGCAGATTATTGTCTTTTCTTTTTTGTGTTGTCTTTGTTTTAGCTTTAAAGTTTTCTGTTTTAACACTAACAGCTACTCCTTTCTCCTTTCCAATTTTCCCACCAATCAGAGTGGAAAAACACTTGGTCATTTTATTCACAAATAAAAAAATCCAGTAGTCTCAAATAGACTCTGAGATTCTTCTAAAAGCTATATAGGCAAGCAGCCTGAGCAAAACAGCAGTTTCCACTTGCATGACATGCAAAGGCTGAGTAACTACATTTTCACATGTACTAGTTCAGAATAAATTGCTGTTTGTTCAGGCAGTATATCCACTGAACACATGCATATGTACACACACACATATATACTCCTACCCCATTGGCCAAGATGGTCTCTATACAGATTCAAAAACTTCAGCATAGTGCAAAAGCAGTAATTTTATTCTCCAATGTGAACGTAATTGCCGTGGGAAGTTCTGGAGAAATCAGGCTATGTTTAGTTTCCCAAGCAGGAAACAGTCAACAACATTAGGGGATTTCAGCAACAGAACTGAGGCCATGAATTGTCTCTTTAAACATGCAAACAGCAGAAGGTCATCACATGCATACTGAATGTCACTGCTATGTACAACAATTGCTGGTTTATGCTGGTACTGGAACACACTCCGATTCATTTTTGTAAAAACCAAAACACATCTGAAACCACAGGAATTGTCTAATATGTTTTAAAAGCTCTTTTCTCCTCACAGAAGATCTTTTTTTCTCTTTTTAATTCCTTCTAACGTACATACACTAAAAATGAGTGGGGAAAAAAGCTTTTCCAAAAGGTTCTCACACTTTGCCAGTTTACAGAATTTTTGTTGGCATACCACTCTGTAAACTGAAGGACAATATATGAATGCTTTAAAGTATGTTTTTAAAAACCTTGGTAAGATTTTTGTCCTATGCGTGGTTAAGTCCCTGATTGCAGCTAGAAATTTTTATTTGTTTTTATTTTTACTTGGGTCTTATTTTAAGCATATAAACAATGAATAGTAGATGAAACAAGATGATCAAGTCACCCTTGCACTTTTTAAAAAACAAACGAACATCTGTTTAACAAAGGAAACTGAACATTATAGTTTAAAATTGCATTTTGATGAATGCTTTAAAGTCCACTCAAATATACTCAAGACTACAGTTTACCTTTTGCTTGTTGCATTAAACTGAGGGATGATGGAACTCTTTGTTAATTCCTGGTGCTCACAGGCACTGACCAAATCTGATCATGCATTCTATTGTACCAGTAACACTGTGAGTTTTAATAGGAACAACCAAAGAGAAAATAATTTAAAATACATTTATCTGAGTTACTATGTGTCAATACTACTGATGTTATCATTCATGTCAATATTGAGTAACCACCTTTACCAAAGCAACTGAAGACAAGCTAAACAAGAATTGGGTAATTACACAAAACAAAGATTGCTCACTATATATAAAATAATCAAGTAACAAAGTACTGAAAAGCTCCCGAAACTTGAAAGAAAAAAGGAAAGCAAAAAGAAAAACAAAAACAAAACAAGAATAGATAGCAACAATTTTATAGCAAGGTGATCAACTGTGGAAGATCTGGGACTAAACTCACATTTCATTTTGGACTTCTTGAGATTTCTAGAATCTGTACTATCACAACTGCTAGTTAGTAGAAGGTTACTTCTAAAAATGGTTTTCTAAAAATGCAAAAAATAAGAATTGCTTCACTGAGGACTTTTGGAAGCACTATCTTTGCCAAACAAATAAATAATTTTAATATATGAAGAACTCCTCGCAGTGCTACAAGCTGCACAAAAGGACCTGGTAGGCCATATGAAGCTATGCATCACACAATTCCCATCTCACATTAAGTTAACCATCAATACAAATTAGAGAGCATTATTCTCCATAATTGAAAGAATGGCTATGAGTAACAAGTTAATTGATAGTTAATGCCCCAAACCGATCACACTGAATATACATTTCAAAACATTTCATATTCCACTCACTGCAAGATGAACAGAAGAACCAAGAACCAGAAAACCTGTTTTTTGCACTGAAACAACTATCTCATCTATTAGCTGTGGTTATTTCCTCTAGCACAAAATAGTATTGTTTTTCAAAAAAGGTAAGAATCACCTATGCATTAAATTGCTGTTATGCTATTTTTTTTTAATGTGAGTCCACTGCAAGAAAGGAGAGCATTTTAAACAGGACAAAGTAAGCCCTATATTACTACTGTATCTTCATGAATACTAACCTTAACCTTATATCAACATGTTCAAGTATATCCAACATGTTTGCACATACCTAAAACACATGTAGGGGATTCTTTTCCCCACTAAAATCAGATCAAAGTGGTTTACCTAAACTAAGCTAGAAACAGCTATACAGAGTTACTTTTAAACAGTAGTTACATGTTAATATGCCCACTACTTTATAGCAATTCATAATAAGGACAAAGCAGCTAGTTGCTTTGTTCTTTTAATGGGCAGATGACCGTTAATTCTGATTAATTATGTCAAAAAAGTAATAAAAACAGAGGTGTGTGCATGTGTACAAAAGAAAGAGAGCATGGAATGGGGAGAAGAAAGAGAACATTGTTTCTCGAGCAGCAAACCTTCACTTTCTTGCCTTCTCAAAATCTGTGGCATATCTCCATGGCTACTAGGAAAAGTTAATTAAATATCTTTATGACCTAGAGGGTTCCCACCTGTCATGATCTAGTTACAACCATAAATTACAGTTACACTTACATAATTACTAAGCTTCCTGATAATTAACTGCCATTACGAAAGAAATAACATCTATACAATTTTCTGTTCTGTCTAAATAAGGTCACAGTGTGAACAGAATGTAAACTGTACTCCTTTTCCTTGTGTAAGGAAATCATTCAATCTAGGTCTTGACCTAGTACAGGGCTTCAAGTCACAGCTGGGTAGCTTTTCCAAGTATAATATTTGCATGTCAAAATGCAGACAGATTACTGAAAAGAAGGAGAAAGATCTATTATCATGAAGCACCATCTTTCCAAACACAGATTTCAATATTAGAGACTGAATAATCAGAAAAAGTTCTGAAGATCCAAGAGCTTTTGTGGTCACAGGATTTGAAATACATGATAATCTACCCTCCCCCAAAAAAATTCTTCCACTGATTCCAATGGAAGCAAGAATTCTGTGAGAAATCAAGCAGGGCTCCTTTATTAGGCCAACAACTCTCCTCTATTTCTACAAATAAAACTAGGCAACAGAAGTACAGCTCACTTCAAGCTGGTCTTTTACTTCACAACATTAAGGCACACACATATACCTTAGTTTTCTGTTGCTCAGCTCCACACTGGCAAGAGGCTATCCTTTCACATTGTTGAACTAGAACAGTTATGATTCCACTTTAACTGCCATCGCTGCACCTGTGGACTGCTGGGATTGGCAGTTTGGAACTAGAGCTCTGTGGATGAGAATTTTAAGAACCTCTTCCTTAACTGTAAATCTAGGAGTCCGTAAGATAGAACTACGGTAATTGAAGCAACATCATAGCACTGTAATTGTGTAATGTGAAAGGGCCTCAAAAAAGTAATCTACTAGAACCAATCTTTCTTTGGCAGAAACTCTACCTGAAGGATTCTCTCTACAGAGAGATAAATCCTCCAGGCAGAGTGGGGAAAACAAAAATACCTTGCCCTTTGACTGAGATACCCTCCTTCTTGTCTACAAGGCTTTCCTCTGTGCAGTACAGGAGATGGAGCACACGTTGGTTCTGTGCTAGCACTCTTCAATGATTAGTAAAGAAGTTGAGCAGTCTGCCAAAGAAGTAATAAAGCACTCTGAAGAGTTTTCTCTGCTAGTCTACAGGAAATGCCCTCTCCTCCAGTGTTCTTATGAAGGTCAAAGTCCTTCTTTAGGAGATCTCAGCAGAACAGCCAGGGTATGCCCTTTCATTTATTTTTAGATTAAGGACTGCAATGCTCATGCAGCCTTAAATGGAGACAACTGCACCATGACAGAAAATGTGAAAGACTGTAGTTGTTACATGCCATTAATTTGGATTCAATGTATGGCAACCCCATGAATGTAAGACATCGAAGAGATCTTGTGATTAAGTCTCCAGGTCTTGTTAACTCAGGACCATGGCTTCTTCTACTGAAGGATGGGTACCACATAAAAAATTACCCTTTTAATTGAATGGAGAAATGTGTTAAGAATTTCATGTTTACGTTAGAGCTGCCAAAGGAGCTGGGAACTGGACAAAGATACCAAGGTATAGGGAAGTGTGTTTGAAACTGCATGGCATGAAGATCTAGAATTCCGGTTGGATTGGCAGTACAATTACCAACTTCCTAGACTTTCACAGATTACTGTTATTTAGATTTTAGCCCTAGCAAGTGTCTCCATTACCTGCTCATTTTCTTTTTAACTATCAATCTCTCCTGTATTTATTTCCTTACATCTTTTTAGGTGCTGCTTCACATCTCAAAACTTCAGACTAGACATTTGATAGACTGTATTGTCTCACAATTGCTTTGAAAGTGTATGACCTGAGTAACAATTTGCACCTTTCTGTATCCTACTAGACTCTGATCTCAGCTCCACACAACTTTGTAACTCCAGTATACCTCTGTTTGTACTTTCAGCTCCACCACAGAACCTGAAGTAAATTCACAAAAACTAAAATAAATCTCAAAGGTGGTCTTTGATTCTTTCACACCCCACACTTTTCAATGTAATATTTAAAAGTTTTAATAAATACAACCAACATCCCGTTCCTCAAAATCAAATAGCAAACAACATTTATAGAATTGCTCATATAAGAACAGATAGCTTATTTGTTACTGTGGTCCTTGGAGTGGTCATCTGTGCCCTCATATAAATGGGTTTTCATGTGTGTGAAAAGACCCAGCTCAGTTGCCTTGCGAGGAAACCCCACCTCTTCCCATATGGCACGTGCTCCAACCTGTTTGACTACTTTCCTCCTGAGAAAAAATCAAAAAACTCTGACCTGAAAAGAGGGAAAGCAGGGCAGATTGTGTGATGGCACAGATGATTGCCTGAAGAACCACAGTTGCAGGTAAGCAATCTATTCTTTATTGTCATGGTCTCTGTGTTTCACACAAATGGGTGACTGAAAGGCTTACCATTGCAGGTGCAAAATCAGAGACTGTAACATACTTCAACCAAAACTTCCATCATCCCTTGCCCTAAAGTCCAGATGGTGATGGTTTATAAATGTTAAGGGTTGGGACCTTCTGACTACTTTGCAATGTTCTGGCATGGAAGCTTCATCGATGGAAGTAGTAGAATGAGCTCTGACACTAGTCAGAAAGGCAACAGTGAATTGCTTGTACCACCCATTTCAAAATTTGCTGAGAAGCATAGCGGCCCTTTCTTGTTATACCATAACTAACAAACAGTCTAGTGGATTGCTCAAAGAATGCTGAAAAAGGTGTGAGCTCATCTCATATCCAAGGAATGAAGAGATTTCTCCAAACATGGAAGTTGGGTTAGGAAAAAAACACAGGCAAGATATAAAGATATAAAACTACTTTGTTCATGTGAAAATAAAGAAAAGGTTCATTAAAAAAAAAGCAAGTTCACTGTTTGTTAGAAACTATGGCCAAGAAATAAACTTCCAAAGAAGAAAAAGAGACCTTGCTGCCAAAGGTACAACAGAAATGAAAGACTATGGACACAACTGGAGCTGCAGGGACAGATATTTCCTACATAAAGATGCAGAAGTGGTGCCATGTATACTGACAAGAACATATGGTAGAACATTTCCTGGAGGCTCAAATACCATCATGGCAACTGGATGATCTAACCCTCAAAAGCTATTAGGTGAATTGTTTTGATATCCAGACAGAGCACCTTATTCTGTGAGTGTGACAGTATGTCTGGGTGCCATGGGAAACATACATACCTGCCCTTGGTGAGCTGAAAGAGAGTGGTAAACCAAGGCTGGCAGGGTTAGAATGGCGCTACCAGGATTGCCATGAACTTGCCCCTTTCCAGCTTTGCTACTGGTATCTAAAGAAGAAGGAAACGAGGGAACAGGTGGGAGTAGATCTCTACCCATTTCCTAGCAACATATCTCTTAGGGAGGTCTTGATGATGTCCACCTGAGAACAGTACACTCCATACTTTTGTTGGCAGGAATGGCAAAAAGATCTACTGCTGGCCTTCTCCAAATGTCTGCAATGAGGCAGAAAGCCTGGCTGGAGACAGTTTATCCATGATGAAGCAATGCTGAATTGACTGGGAGTGTCTACAACTTTATTTTTCATTCCAGCTAAGTACACTGCTATAGGATAGACATACGGGCAGCACACCAATTCCCCAGGTACATTGTACGGTTGAGGATAAGTGCAAAATGAGTTCCATTTTGTTTGTTTATATTAAAAACAGCTGTAGTGTTGTCTGATAGAATTTGTACTACCTTGCTGTAAAGATGAATCTGAAATCCCCTCAAGGCCTTAATGACTGTGAGAAGCTCAAGGGCATGTTAAAACGCTAAGGTTAATCTATCACAGGTTTTTCTGGGGCTGAGAGTATGTGGTGCTCTCAAAGTCACCCAGGGGATTTCCAAGGCTGAGCTGGGAATCAACCTTGATCTCCAGGGTCATAGTGCAATGCTGAAATCACTGTACCACACTGTAGGCATCTAGAAGCTTCCAAAAGGGTATGATCTCCCAAAACTACTTGATTCGGACCTTACAGACAATCTAGTATTCTGTCTGTCCAGATCACAATGAAGTCTGCCACTAGCCATCCCTCTTATCAGCTGAGTCACTAATTTCTTTTACCTCTCCCTTTCAAAGCACAGCACCCTCACCACATACAGCAAGAACAATATTTAGTAGAAATAGAAAATCTCCTCTGCTCTTCTGCTCTCCTAGGGCCTTGCTTTCTCACCTGGCTAGTTGTTCTATCTCTACTGAAGGCAACAGAGAACGCAATTTAGTTCAGAATGTGAATATCTCAAAACCTACTAAATATTACTGGATTTTTTTTTTCAAGAGAACTTCCCATACTCATTTAATTGGACACCAGACTCACTGTAATGGCTACCTAGCACTGATCCTTCCTACAAACAAAATTAAAGAGGATCAATTTCATAAAATGTGAAAGCAACATACTCTTTAGTGAAAATTCCTCGAGGACCCGAGGGTGTGCAATGACTTGCATCAAGTCCATGTGACTCCAGAATGTTGCGAGCAGCAGGACTTAATCGAAACCTGAAGACAGAACATCAACCTGTATTAGAAGGTTATTTACAAAGTGGTCATCTTTAACAAAGGAATTTATGCACCATGCACCTTGCAACTGATTTTTGATGACAGTTCATTGTGTAGACATTAACTGTTAAAATGTTCTGCATAAATGTTTAACAGGTTTTTTTAAGACCTTCCTAACTGCCAGTCACTTGTTCGGATAAAAATAACAATATACGAAGGATGCAGCATTTAACAAGGAATAAATTTCCCCTAAGTATCACTTCATGCAGTCACATAAACACTCTAAAGCATTAACCAAGACTTGAGTTGTCTTTCTAAACGTAGATCTTATTCCTGGTCTCTCTATCTCTACTCTGTAACAAGGAAACTCAATCAGCATTATGCTCCTTGTTTATATGTATTAAGACATTTTCTTAACTGAAAGTAATTTACACAAATGCTCATAGATCAAAACACAGATGCACACGGAATGGCGGGGGGAGAACACTCAACCCATTTCTGACACACACAGAAAACCATTTTTAAAAAATCATAACTTTAAGAACAGCTACTATCAAACTGCTGCAGCTAAGAATTTAAAATGCATTTAACAAATGGAGAAATGCAATCAGAAAATGCCCCTTCGTGGAAGACCCACTGTCAATTAGGGCAAATATTTCTGAAATGGTCCAAGAGTGTTTCTCAGTGTAAGACAAGCTTACATGCAAGATAAAATATCAAGTTCCAAATAAAAATGTTATATCTCAGGAACAACTGTGAAGTACTCCCCATGTTTAAGCTACTCTTCCAATTATGGGTCTATTCCTTTTTAAAAAAAATAAAATATTGTGCCTTTTAATAGGCCCATTCTATACAACGTAATATCAGTTAAAAGGAATTTCACTGATTGCCATTGCACATCCAGTGTGAATTTAAGGGCTAGTGAGAACATTCAAAGTCTTAAGAGGCTTAGGGCCTTGCTAGCTCAAGAAGTGCCTCTTCCTATATAAATCTTCTGAGGCAGCTCTACTCTGTAGAGCCACCAATACTGGCACTAAGTTAAAGCACAGCTTTGCACTGAAACCTTAGAGTCTCATGAGTCTGCCCAAATATGTACCCATGTATGAACCATTTTAACTTGTTTTACACAGTAAAATGTTTATGTGTTTTGATAGTTTATATAATCACTTACTGTTCTAAGTTTTTTTAAAAACTTAAATTGATTTTATCTGTATGCTTCCCTGAGAAATTCTGATATAAAGTGGAATATAAATATTTTGAAAAATAAAAAAAATTACTTATACTGTTATTTCCAGTAGTGTTTGAGCAACCAACTAATCAACTCACAAAGCTAAAGAAAAATGTAAGATCTTCATATCTTATTATTACCTATTGAATTTATACCCTACCTTTCTTCCAAGATGAGATTCAAGGTGGCATCTAAAGGTAATTCCAAAAACGTCAACAAACTAGCTGCAGAGCTATACAATATAACTGAGCACTGAAAGAACTGGTTCAGAAAGGATACTTCAGAAAGGAGAGCAGAAACTCACTTCAGTTTTTCAGGATGGTGTTCTGCTTTATGTTGAGATGATACAGAAGCTAAAGGTGTGAGAACAGGAGCTGCTGCTGGCTCAGACACTGAGGGTGTATCACCAATGTCACTTGGTATTTCAACTTGCTTCCAGTCTTGCCCCTCTTCTACAAATAAGGCAATTAGTGAACCCAAACGCACATTTTTACTGCCTTCCTGAATCTGAAATATAGGAGGAAAAGAATCAGGATGTTTATGTCTTTATACAGTGTACCCATTACAAACACATATGGTCAAGAGGAGAAAGAAATGAAATATATACTTTTAAAATTACGTCCATGAATTTTTCACCATCAATAT
This sequence comes from Iguana delicatissima, assembly GCA_948472985.1. Taxonomy (NCBI): domain Eukaryota; kingdom Metazoa; phylum Chordata; class Lepidosauria; order Squamata; family Iguanidae; genus Iguana; species Iguana delicatissima. Next base: position 918,454 of record CAOKZL010000023.1, read on the forward strand.
CTTTATTACCTTTCTGTTCCACTCTTAAAATTAAACAAACCCAAGCTGAGGATTCTTTGCCCACCTAGCCAAACCCTTCAACAGAGTCTAACATTACACAATGTGAGAACTCACTCTATGCTAACGCCAAGCTATTATTTAATCATGTAGAAGTTGAAGCACAGGTACTTCTGGAACAAAGAAACCTTGCCAAGGACTAAATGCCACTGAACTTAAACAAGATTTATTTTTGAGTAAAACTGCCCAAGATTTCACTGTCTGACATCCAAGTCAAACTGGGCTGATTTAAAAATCCCAGAACACACTTATCATATAGCATCATTAGCTTGTACAAACCAAAGGTCAGCAGGGAGAGCGGCAGAACAGGAGAAGCAGATACAGATCCACCATTATTAGGTGGGAATCTATCTCCCTGTTTTATTGTAATGGGGAAGACTCATAGACAATGAGTGTTACAGGTAAAGATGAATCAATATCTGTGGCCAGAGATGACAATGCCTTGTTGAAAAATATTTGTTGAGAGGCCGCATCCTCCATCCGCATGAAGACGTATAGTGTTGACCCTCTTGTATTTACGCAAGTTTCTTTCAATAGGATGATGTTATAGTTGGCCCTGCCACTTTTTTGCCAACCCTTTGATGTCCTCATGGCTTCTGAACATCTTTTTCCTGTTCACATTCTCATAAAATAAGCAAAAAATGAAAACAAGAATCTCAAGTACGGGTAGCCAGAAGATGTGTTACAGTCTCTAGTGATGTAGCTGTGAGCCTAGCAATATACCCCTTGGTCACATCACCTCTTTCCAGTTGAACTTAGAATTGGGCTTCAGGTAACCATATTCCATGAAGAAACGTAGCAACAAAAGAATGCAGGGCCTGGAGTATTTTTCTTTTTTAAAAAATTACTGCATAGTCATCTAAAAATGATAGAAGTATTAATACTTTGATGAAACAGATAGGTTCAAAGTTCAAAAGTCTCTGGGAAGTTAGCTTACATTACCAGGGCTGCTGAAACTGGGGTATTGGCTGATTCACTCTTCTGTGTCATTAAAGACATGCAGCTGGCTGTAACTATTTAACAGTTGGGGAAACGACACTCAAATTATGAGACACTCACTATTAAACTCAGAATATTTCCAGGGATTTTGAAAATATATTTTGCTTTGTTTTCTTTCTTTCTTTCTGGGAAGAAGTGAAAAAACCCAAGTTCCTTGAATGATTTCAACCAGTATTTTAAGATTTTAGCTGATAGTGCTTAAATAGTTGAATCACTAAAGAAGGATGGAGATGCCATCACAGCCCTGTTTTGGAAAATAAAATTCTGGGGGAGACTACGCTTTTTTTTTGGCATATGATCCCTATTTTTCAACTTGCTGAACATTTGTTTTATTTTATTAGATTTGAATCCTGTCTTTACCCCATGGCTAGGATGTCAGACTTATAACACTAAAAAGCAATAAATTACATGTTAATATACAAATTAAGCTGGCCGTATTATTAAAACAAAACTTGAAACAGTTTTAAACTCCTCATAAATAATAAATAAGAAGTTCATCTAGAGATGTAAAATTTCCAGATATTTTGAAGTGGGGGGCATTCTTTTCCATGATGAGAAATGTTTTTTTTAAAAAAATGAAAAATGTAATATTAGCACATTTTTCAGGATAAATATGTTATATATAGCTTGGTTAGCATAAGATTGTCATGTCTGATATATTAAAGGTATGTTTGATTCAGTATAAATTGAACTTATTCATTTACATGTAATTTTTCAGTACAAATGGAGCTGTAAGGCGCTGAATTGTTAAGGAAGCCTAAATGATAAGGAAACTCTTTCGTTTTGCCAGCAGACAAAAAAATCCCAATGAAAACATGAAAAACCATTAACATTAGTAAAACAGAAAATAAATATTTTGCCTCCACTAGTTGTTTTCAGTGTCAAGTAGACATAATGCACTCATTCTAACAAAAAGAACTGAGAAAAAGGGAAACCAACACCAGGAAGTGTGATGGTTTGATACTTTATGTAATCTCACCTCATACTTTCAGAAAAGACTGCTGCGACAGTAGTAAACATATCAATGTGTTGTCATAAAATTTTATTCAACATTTTTAAAAAACACATAATTCTTTTTTTTTACAGCCTTAGGGTGAAGAAAATATTGGTTTCCCCCTAATTTTTCCATCTCTAAATTAATCTCATCCATTTAAACCTTCTCCACATTCTGTCACTGAAAGCTTGCTTGAACAGAGGAATCTTTTTTTGTGGTGGGGAGAAGAGCAGCAGGGAGAGAGCCAGCCCAGCCTCCCTTAGAAATGAGTTCTACAGTCTAGGAGCAGCCTACCCCACCTCGAGCCATGGAAAGAGAGTGATGGTGGTGGTGGTGGTTGTTATATTATTATTATTATCATTATTATCATTATTATGGTCTGTACAAAATTACAATGCAACAACCCATCATACTATAGGTATTTATATCACCTACCTGGAAACAATCACGTATGAAAATAGAATTTCTACCAAACATATATCTGCTAGTGCTAAATGTAAAATCTTATGTCTGAAAGTGTCACATGGTTCAGGAAGCACTTACTTGTCAGACCATCAAATCCTTTACTAATGCCAAGTGGCCTAAACGGCACATCTGAATAACATTAAACATCCTTGAAAACACATTCTGCATTTAACCCTTGGAAGTATGTTGTTCTCATAACGCTCAAAATGGAAGACCTCTCTACAATGCTTACTTTCAGTCTCTATATGTTAATATCTACAGCTATGACAGCTGCCACTCTGTACTCATCATACTCATACTTTTCAACACAGATGATTCTCCTTCAAGACCTCTGTTCTTATACTGGGCTCCCCAATATGCATGCTGACTGCAATAATATCCTGTTAATATTTCCTATAGTTTGTTCCATTTCACTTTCAATTTTCACACTTATTTCAACAGACACACATTGGGAACGAACAATTTACACTTTGAAATGAGTGCATCTGTATTCTTTTCACTACAATCACTCAATGTTTCAGGTTAAAGTTTTCTCAAGTCTAATTCACTGCCACACACATCAGGCTTCAGCTCTGCAGATGCACATATGAGGACAAGGCTATCATTAGCTTAATCAGTTTGTAGCCTCTTTTAAGCCCACTTCTTTATGTCTAATCTTTTCTGTAAGTGTTGTCAATGGCTTTAAAGAAAATCTACTAATACTCAAGTAGCAATTGATTTAAACATCATACAAAAGAAAATTATTTATATTATATGAAAATAAAAACAGAAGTCACTGCTTTCCAAGACAAAAATCCGTTCAGTTTATCAGCAGCCCACTACTTACATAATACACAATAAAAAGATCAGTAGTGCTTGCAGATTAACTTTTGAAAATCAACAGACAGACAGCACGATAGACAGTATACTGATTAGCTAATTTATATGTCAAAAGCCCTAACACAGATTAGGAAAGTTATTCTTACCATGATTTTAGCCAATATGCCATCATCACTTGACTCCATGGTAACCACTGCTTTATCTGTTTCAATTTCACATAGAGCATCTCCAACATTCACTGTGTCTCCTGCACAATGAGAACATAATTCAACATTTTAGTCAATTTATTTCAGACACCTGAGGAAAAAAGCAGTATGTTAATACTATTATATCATTAACAGGTTTAGAAACCATGTGCAATTTGTTTTAAAATGAAGCTGACACAAACTGGTAAAAACTGGCATTATCGAAAACAAATGTACTTTCCACACTGATGCTAAATAACCAGATACTTATTAGGGGGAAAAATGGACTACAATCCTGGAGACCAGAGTTCGATTTCCTACTCAGCCATTGAAACCCACTAGGTGAGCTTGGGTGCTTCACATACTCTCAGCCCCCAGAAAATCCTATGTTAGAAATAAGTTGGAAACAACTTGAAGGCACACAACAACAATATTAACAATATGCCACAAAAACTGAAATTAAAAACTGATGAAGCAAGAACAGAAGAGATTAAGGTCAGTAGTGGCACTGTTAGAGGAACCGATATTCTTCTAAGAACAGAAAAAATGTTTGAGCAAAGCAGTAAGTATGTGAAATGGACTACCACGCAATTCAGAAATGGTCTCATTTTTGTAAATGCATTCAAGAAGTAAAATTGGGCCCATCAAAAACAAGAACAAAAAAAAAGGGGGCGAGCAAAGAAGAACCTAGCAAAACAAAACTCACAAAAAGAGATCATTTGGCCAGTGATGCTAAAAAGGACTAAGAAAAAGACAATTACTTGGACAAGAGCAATCTCCTCAAAGAAACAATGGAGCCAAAATTCAGCTTCCTTGCTAGCACAATGAAGAATCAGGATTCATACCAAACACCTAGAGCCAATGGATGAGGTAGGATGATGACACATTTTCCAAAATGTGAACATTTTACCATGTGAGAACTTAGGATCCCAGAAGCCTCCAGCAATGAGGAAGAGTCTCCTTATTTTCAGCTTCTACACAGAAATATCAAAAGACTGATTACTTCTAAATATCTGGTATAGACAAGCAAAACTCCTTCTCCCACTGCCCTCCCAGAAAAAGATGAAAACAATATTGAGAAGTGGTTCTTCAAGGTTAGCTCACTTCAACATATCATATCTTCAAGTAAAACAAGGAACTCCTTTAGAAATTAATCTTTCATTTCAAAATTAAAAAATTGTGCATGGCAGAAAATATGAATAATTTAAATTAGCATCTTCTTTACTATCATGATTGTATATACCTGTGTTCTTTCTTATGATAATAGACGTATGAACCTCTTTGTCCACTGAAGACTGACTGGATGTGTGCCATAAAGATCATAATAATGTAATAAGAAATAATAAGAAATAATAAAGATCATGATAACAAAGAGCATAATAAGAAGCTGGGTAGGCTGTTGAATAATTTTGTAGTCAAAACCAGCATTTGTCTTTACAGTGCTGAGGTAACAAAGGCTTGATTATATAACAAGGTTGTATGGAGTAAAGTCTTCATTAAAATATAAAAAGGGCTTTCAGTAGTCTTTTACCCCCTTTGTTATGTTAATGCAAAACATAAACACATAATATTATATGTGACATATAAATGTGAGTGTTTTCATTTGTACACAAACAACATTCAGGAAAAAAATTAGCCTCTGCAAACATTTCATTTCAAGGAAATAAATAATGGGCTATTTATTAGTTGAATAAATCACGTTTTAACAAATTATTAGTGCACACACACACACACACACCACTTTCCTCTACAAAGTTCTTTAAATAAAGCTAGAGAAAGCAGGTGGATGGAAGGGTATCTTGGATACTTTGTTTCAGAGATTATTTATTCAGAAGATCAAAGTTCTACAAACAGGCCTCTCTGTACATACACCTCCACAGTATTTCTTCAAATGAAAATCATGTATTCTTAGATTAAAAAATACCAAATATTTCTGATTTTGAGAGACAGAGGACACTTAAACCAGAGATTTAATGTTATTTGATAAAACTAAAGAGTCAAAAAGGGTCTTCTGTCAAAACATTTGCCAAATACAGAAACTAATTCAGAATTAAGTCCGTTCCATAATACAGCTACAAATGATACTTTCTTTTTCATTCTGCTCCACTGGAGAAATACAAACAAGTGAATCATACACCAAAAGGAAAGAAAGTGAGGGGTCTAAACAAAAGTAATGGGATTAACAATTAATGAGATTATTTAAAACTTGGACTGTTTGAATAAACATAGAAAAAGATACAATTCATTTATTTGTAATAAACATTGTAATGCTGTTTGTATATATCTAGTCTGCAATTTTCTATTTTCATTCATGCCATTTCATTTACAAAAATACTTGAACAATATGAATTTGAAGCCTTCAACATGCCTGAATAGGGAACAATTATTTTTAGGAGACACAAATTTAAAAGAGCAGTAAGTGATGAATGACGCCCCAACAGATTACCTTGTGAAAAATCAGCCCATCTATTTTTAAAAAATTAGCCTTTCCTAATTTAGAAATACCAGGAAATTGACAGAATTTTTCAAAAAGTTGTTAGTACTGAGGATACATTATTTATAGTATCAGTTTGAAAAACTGAGATTCCAAAAATTCATATCTAAAAACTTACAAAAGCCATGACAGACTTTATACCTTCATGCATCTAGCAGGCTTTATTTATTTAACATCCCACCTTTCTCATATTGTTTTTGTTGTGTACCTTCAAGTTGTTCCTGATTTAGGGTGACCCTAAGGCAAACCTAACAAAGGGTGTTCTGGGGCTGAGAGTGTGTGACATGCTCAAGGCCACCCAGTGGGTTTCCACAGCTAGGTGCAGAATTGCTCCTTGGTCTCCAAGGTCGTAGTCCAACATTCAAACCACTACACCACGCTGGCTCTCGTATACCTTCCTGACAACTGAAACATGCTACAAAACCAAGTGGCATCAAGTGAAAAAAAATTAACCATTTCACAAACAAAGGGGAGAAACCATAAATTTGGTACCACTTTTCCAAGAAAATTCCATATAAACACAAAACTATCTCTGAATTTTTTTTCTTTTAAAACCATAGTAGTGCAACAGGGAGCAGTATCCTAAACCACTAGTGTGCTAGGTTTCTACTGTGGGAGGGAGCTAAATATAGGATATGACATAGTAAGTTTTAGAAAAATACCAACATCTGTTTCTTCTGCAGATCGGCTAAAGACCAGGATTCATCAAAATTGAAAAAGTTACTTTTTTGAAATACAGTTTCTAGAATCTTCCAACCAGCACAGTAAATTCTACAAACAACCACAAAGCCTATTAGGGACTGCTCCCATCAAATAAAAATACATTCATCATAAGTCAGAAACCTTATTGTAAAATAGGCCTGAAAAATAGTCACGGAATCATAGAGCTGGAAGGGCTCCTACAGACAATCAGGTCCAACCCTTACTTAATGCAGGATCTCCAGCTAGAGCATCCCCAACAGGTAGCTATCCAGATTCTTTCTGAAGACATCTGGAAAAGGTAATTGGTTGCACTGCTTTAACTGTCAAGAATTTCCTTCTGATGTTCAAACAAAATCTACCCTCTTGTAATTTAAAACCATTAGACCTGGTTCTGCCCTCTGAGGCAGCAGAAAACAAGCGACCACCCTCCTCTTCGGAGTAGACCTTGAGATATTTAAAGAGTGCAATCATGTCAGCTCTCAATCTTCTCTTCACCAAGCTGAAAGGTTCTTTCAACTTTCTTCATATGTTTGTTCTCCACATCTCTTATCATCCTCATCGCCCTTCTCCAAACCCATTCCAACTTGCATTATCCTTCTTAAAATGAAGTGACCAAAACTGATCATAGTACTCCAGAGAAGTCCTGACCAGCATAGAATGTACAGGAATTATTACTTCCCTTGATTTGGAAACTATGTTTCTATGAATACAGGCTAAGATAGCATTTGCCTTCTTTACTGCAGCATCGCACTGCAGGCTCACATTCAACTCATGACCAATAATAATCCCAAGGTTCTTTTCACATGTAGTACTCCTGAGGTACGTAGCCCCCATCCTATACTATTGCATTGGGGTTTTGTGGACTAAATGTAAATTTGGAACTTTGCATTTTTCTCTACTGAATTTCATTTTACCAATTTAAGCCTAGTTTTCTATATCACCGTCTTTATACCACAATCATGGGAAGTGCATGGCTCTTCTGCATTCCCTGGCAGTAAGTGGCCACTATAGGACGATTTATAACACAAACTTCTATTATTTTTATTTCAATTGTTTATCCCACTTGTATGGTCAGATTTTTTTTTCCAGAGTGACTCAAAACATAACAATAAGCCATAGTGATCATTACTGATAGTATTCTAGAACAGGGCTGGGTAATTTAAGCCAATCCAGAAGTTGCTGGACTGCTGTTCCCATCAATGTTACTCATCATACTTGATGATGAGACATGGTAGGAGTGACAGTCCAATAACATCAGGCAGCTATCAATTGCCCAATTTTCCTACAAGAATATTCATGAAATTATATATGCTAAAACCTAAGCACACAGAAATACTAATGGAGTGGAAATGTGGTACAATCATCCATTTTAATGGAGGGAGGCAGTGGCAACAAGATGGCTCAAAACATGTTTGGTGCTTGAAAATTAGATTCAGGTAACTCAGATTCACCTTCCTTTTTCAGCCATTTCACGATGTTTCCTTCTTCCATTGTTGGGGATAGTGCAGGCATGAGAATTTTAACAGCAGGAGCACCTTGGAAGGAAAAAAAATAGAATATTAGTATTATTTTATTTAAATAGTATAAAAGTTGCAATAAATCCTGAAGCTGTGATTCTATGCACACTTAAATCAAAACATAACTGGCAGAGGCAACAAAGGGCTGGTTGAGGCAACACTAGGCCTCAGCATGTAAGCAATTCCTTAGGGGTAGTCTCACCAAAACTAACTTTGTGCCAGCAGCACTGCTGGGTCCCTGGGTGGATGAGGCTTGGATATAACATAGCTCTCCTCCCTCACCTCACCTACTCTCTGTCATCATTTTGGAACTTCTACTGCCAGATCTCAGCCAGCAGAGCAGTTCTATTAGCAGATTGTTCTGCCAGGACATCCCTGAGATCAGCCAACAAACAGAGGTTTTGCCAGAGGTACATTTCTACAACAGCAGAAGTTTGTGCCTAACACAAGTTCCCTGTAACTGCTGCATCTTTGATTTAGTACTGCAAGATTCCCAAGATCCCTTGATTTTAGAATCATCATGGGAATAAAATGCATATATATGCTAAAAGGATAACACCAAATAATGCAAGGAAACTAAACTCTGATGTTTACTTGGTATATTGTATTGCATAGTCAGGAGTAAGTGATGCTACAAAGAACGGTCACCTGACACCAAATGTAGAAGAGGCCACAACTTTATTGCTTACAGGTCAAGATAGGGCTGACATATGTGTGGGTCCAGATCCCTGCCTCAGTCAATCTGCCCATTGACTGATGAGTCCAACCTTCCAGCTTGCTGCCAGAAGCACTGGGAAGACAGGAGAGGCCCACCTAGGAAAAATGGTCCTGTAGTGGTCACCTGCTGCCAGGGAATGCAGAAGAGCCATGCCCTTCCCATGATGTGCATAGCTGCTTCTATTTCACATCCTTGTGTCCCATAAGAGGACCCCCCATACATTACCAATGCCTGGGGTACAGCAGCAACCACAGTCCTGGATCCAGAACCCATGCCAGTGCCCCTTTACAAGTAGTGAAAGAGAACAATGTCATACATAGAAGAAAATACACAGCCCAAAGACTCCATGTTATACAAGTTGTGAAAGCTAATAGCAACATAAACCGATCAGAATGCACTGCGCAGTGCCTGCTCATAAGTACTGCTATGAATACAACATGGAGAACAACACTGATAGGCCTTAAATGCAAAGAGGGTAGGTGGGTGGGACAACGTTGCAATCGAACTGGCTGGGTGCTGGGAATGGAGGAGAATAGATACCCAGTACCCAATCAGAGTGAAACCATGCACCCAGCTCACTTCAGCTGGGTCTCACCCCACCAGCCAATGAATTCAAATTAACATATTTGAGCTCACTGGCTGCCCCTGCTCACTTCCCTCAGAGGCTGCATGGAGTCATACAGTCCACTGGGAAGAAGACGTGGTGACTGGCATGGCCAAGCAAGCCACTGCCACCACTCCTACCCTGACACACAAGCAACCTGCCCAGTAAGTCAGGCAGTTCCTTTATACTAGACGTATTTTGTTAATTGCTCAAACTCAGCCTGGAAATTATCTTAACTACATGTTGACAGGCAACAGTTAAGACATTTCCATGTAACTCAGCTTGCCAATAATATCACAAAGTAATCATAAAGAGTAAAGCATTCTGAAGGACCTTTTTGAGACATGAGCATCATTCTATGCTGAATTCATACTGTCTCTAGACTGGGCTTGAGCAATACATGGCCAAATCAAAATATACCAATTTGTGAAGGAAAACAAATTGCAGCAATCTGCCTGTGAAAGAATTTGTCAGTTACAAAATCATTATCAGGGAAACTGTAGAAGTGTATCATTAAAAATTAGGCAAGAAAGGTAACCTGACATGATGTTACAAAATGGATGATATTATGAAATTTGCTCTTACTTAAAAACACTACTGCTACTGCATCAAAGACCAAGCAGCTGGAGTTTCTACCAAAGGGCTGATGAGGGAAGGGGCAAAGTACCTTCTCCCTTCCCACAACCATATATGCTTTTGTACAAATGGTCAAGCTATTTCTAGGAATTTAAGCTATAGCATGCTCCACAAGCTTCAAAATATCTTTGGTTAACTCAAATTATAGATCGTATCATGCTGAAAAGAAATGCACCATAGCATTCAAGATACATAGCCTGTCACAATCATGCTGGGAATATTCTACTCTTTAAATCATACACCTACACATTTACTTCATAAAACACATTACTTCCTGAACACAAGGCAGTTCAGTTCATTTCTTGCATCTTATACATATAGAAGTCTAATTCGGGCAATACACTTGTCAACACCATGTTCTAGATCAGTGGTTCTCAACCTGTGGGTCCCCAGATGTTCATGGACTTCAGCTCCCAGAAGCCCCAGCCACTATGGCCAATGTTCAGGGCTTCTGGGAGCTGAAGTCCACGAACATCTGGGGACCCACAGGTTGAGAACCACTGTTCTAGATGGACTAACTTAAAGGTAGTACAAGCAAGAACTTATGTCATTCACTTGAATTAATTTCATAATTATACATTTCATGCTATTTGGTTGCTATAACAATTTAAAATGTTCTAGCTTAGTATTCTAAATATGTACATGCAAGTTATTTGTCTACTTTTTTCTTAATAACTCCTTAAGAATAGCCCACATTTCCACAACAGTCAAGAAGCAGAGATAAACCACCCACTCTAGCCAATACAGACAGAGTATACTATCTGTTAAAAAAGAAATAGAAACAGAGAGAGATTGAGAGAGAAAAAGAAGCTTTCTAACAAGCAGACTTCCTTTGGCAAGTTGTTAAATACAAGGATGTGTTAGCTAAAACAGAACATTTAGACAATATCCAGAACCATAATCTAAAGTTCCCATTCCAATAGAACAGAGGTAGGAAAATTGCAGCCTGAGGGCTATTTCTCTATCTCTCCCCTAATCCACACAATTCCCACAAAATCTTGGGATCTAAGACATTTTATATCCCAAAATGGCCAACAGAGCCACTCTACACCTCGGAAAGTGCACTACTGCCCTTTTGCATTTGGAAATACATCTTAAGGCTTATACAAGATTCCCTGTCCCCAAACAGAAGAAAACACTTACATTCACAGAAGGGCTATTTTTGACCTAAAAGAAGAGCATCACATAAGAATAATGGGAGAAACAGTACTGTGTAAAGGCTTTTTATATCCCGCTAGAATTTTTATTATGTAGTACAGCTATATATTATGTTTATTCACTGAATTTCTCATGATACGATGCAGCACCTGATACATTTTTAACAGCAGTAAAGGAATTATTCATGCAAAAATCCACTGGATGCACCAGCACATTTTCTTCTCCTCCTCCTCATAGATCTTCCTCAAGCACACTCTCCACAACCCCTTGGCTCTACAGGTTTAAGCTGCTCAGACACAATGAGAGCAATTCAGAAATTAAGCAATTCTGTTTGTTCTTTGCATACAGACTAAACAAGATCACCACCACCACCTCCGAAGTGTAAACGACTAGAATTTTTCAGCCACTTACTGGACAGTACATGCCTTTTCACATAATCAAGAGTACAATGTAGACTTAAAAAAAAAAAAAGGGAAAAAAAAGAAAAAAGAAAGCTAATTTATGTAGCAGTCCAAACAACCCCAGTCTTGTTTAACATTATTGTTTATTCATTTAAAACTCATCTTCTTACCAAACATACAAAGTAGCATATACACCACTCCACAAATGATACAATGTTTCTGTATTGTGGGGGCTAAGGACAAAAACTGGAAATCCCTAATTTCAAAACTCAGTTATGTTTTAATAAGTGTCATTAGTGTCATTATTTCTCAAGCATCCATTTATAATCATAGAATAACAGAGCTGGAACAGACCACAGGGGCCATCCAGTCCAACTCCCTGATTGGAATTATAGAATTATAGAAATAATTCTCACCAAGCTTACTGATTTTCTGTATGGATTACTGAGAATGCATATCTGAATATTTAATTATAAACATTATTAATTCTTATTCCTTGTGTGCGATTCAGAGCAGACACTAGTTTGTAAAACACTTATTTACCAAGGTCTGAGGGTATTACAAAGCACAGTGCTCAGAGATCAGAAAAACAACACTCATACTTTTGTTAAAGACTTATAAAATCACGGATGTGACTTATTTCCATTGTTGCTTTTGGTGGAATTTATATACAGATCATGTTCTGAAGACACATACCGGGCAGAATCCTGCCCTGCATACATATGTCCCTTTTTTTGACAGGATACATGCGGCTAGACTTTGCGCTCTGTCCAAAATCCATCCACAATGTAGCAGCTGTCAAGTTGTGGGAGGAGCTGAGGCTGATACTTACCAGTGGGAAGGGAGAGACGGGAGAAGATATTGTTGCTCCGAGCTGTAAAGGGAAGGGAAAGGAGGGCACACTGTGTGAGCAGATTCTCATTTCTCCCATCTCCAAGTTCTCCTACCTGTAAGTTAAGTCCAGCTGCTACTTGGTGTGAACCACCTTTGTCTTCCCTTAGCTATTCAAGAGGGTTTGATAGGTGGCAAAGAAGAACTGTATAGGCACAACGCACATTCCAATGTAGGATCTCAGTCATAATCTAAAACGCTATTCAGGAAATGTACAATTCTCACTAATGTCAACCAGACACTGCTGCTGGAGCTCTATAAGAAATGATACAGATGCATGTGGTTCTAACCCCTAATCCATCTGTTATATACCATCTGTTAGGTTTTTCTTTTCTTTTTTAAGGAAAGCATAATTAGTTGCAGCAACAAAAGCAATGCTTTGCTCTACTGAAGCTCAAGACTATCACATCTGCTTTGGTCATAAGCTCCAAGTATTTTCTACTAAGAAAGATGCCCAGGAAACGACACAAATAAGCTAAGTGAACATAAATAAAGAAGGAAGGCTGGCAGGCCCAGCATGGCCTGCAGATTCCATGGCACAGACCAGAAAAGGTAACTGTTTAGCTATGGTGAGAAGGACTGTGACAGGACAGAACTAATTACTGTGACTGTACCAAAAATGGTTTATAACAGCCCATTTCTTTGTACGTGATACGCACAAAAACTGCAGGGAATAGCTCCAAATTAATAAAGAACAACTTGTGACAAATCTGTTGTCACAAGTTTCAACTGACAGTCCACATGCAAATTTGCCACGTTTTAAAATATTTAGACACACAGTCAGCTTAACCAAATAGGTAGTCTCAGCCTCCAAAGCTGGTTCTAGTCTATTACTTATTAGCTAATTGGTTGGGGCATTGCAAGTGGGGGCTGCACCTCTCTATGCATGTTTATCTGACTGTACAGTTAGCAAACACGTCATGAACATGAGTTCAACCAAAGGATGAGAATATCCAAAGGACTAACCAATACTTGCTTTCTTGCGTTCAAACTAGTTCCTTTCCTTACAGTCAGAAAATGCCATTATTAAAAGTACAGCTTTAAAGACCAAGACAAGACCCAGGCTACATTATCAAAATAAAAAAACCAAAACCAAAATAATAATCAAAAGCATTATCACAATAATAATAACATAAAATTTAAATATCCCAGAATGCACTATTGAGCCTGGCAGAGAGTGGGGAGACATAGCATCTGGGTGCAAAAGGATGTAAACCTCATGGCTCTTTACATTTTATTAATACTATTTTAGGACACTGTGAAGAAAATGTCTCACTCTTTTACTGCTATACCTTCTACAGAAAGTATACTGGAGATGATTCTCAAACCAACATTTAGCTTTAACTAAATATTCTCAGCAGCCTACTGCCATATTCATAAACAGACTAATGTCAGGATAAATAACCTCTTTCTCCCATTAGCACCTTTGCTCTTCTATCTGTGTCAGCCATATATATCACCTAAAATGCACTCTTGCAATGCATCAGTGCCTTCAAATAAGTGAGTAAATATGCTAAAGATAATATAATTTTGCCATCTGCAGGTTAAAGTTAATTCAAGTGCAGAGGATATGCAGAGGAGCATATCCCAAGCAATACTACAGCAACAATAGAAACAAGACCTAAATCCAGGTGCCAGTGCCAACTATAGTAAACCCACTGAATCAATGGAACATGCGTAACTTACTAAGTGTTGTATTCCCAAACTCCTACTGAAAGGATCTAGATGGGACACAACTGGATTTAGATTACAATTACCATTAATGAAAGAGAAGTTCATTGCTCTCAGTTGATAGATAGCTGCATTTTCCAATGTGTGTAGTACCTAGGATTTACCAGGTTTTAAAGACTATCTGCTGAATTCAATAGAGTTTGTATGCCATCAATTCAGTATGTATGACAGAAAGAAAAAGCTTCCATTGAAATGTTGTTTTGTGCATTCATTGAGCACACTGTTCTTTGTGCATGGAGCTTCGAACAATTTACACACAGCTCTCCTTCCCAAGCACAGGTCAGGCCAGACCTCACTGCCACTATCTACAGCAGTGGTTCTCAACCTGTGGGTCCCCAGATGTTCATGGACTTCAGCTCCCAGAAGCCCCAGCCACTATGGTCAATGCTCAGGGCTTCTGGGAGCTGAAGTCCATGAACATCTGGGGACCCACAGGTTGAGAACCACTGATCTACAGGTTTCCTCCACTTTCCGACAGGATAGAGACCAGAGCACTCTCAGAAAACAGAATTTACTGAAAAGCAGAACCCATGTCCTGTAGAGAGCATGACAGAGACCTACTTCTTTCCAACCGTGCATGCACTGCTTTGCAAAGTCTCTCAGCTGGCTTAGCACCATTTTCCCTCCTCAGCTCACTTTGCACTTTCCCCTCTCAGCTCCAAGCAAGCCTCCACAGGCAAGAAGAACTGATTAAAGAGCAGAACCCCTGCCAAATAAATGGAACTTGTCTTTAATTTGGAAAAATCAAAAGAGTGAGGTGTCAGATAATGGGGCGTCAAAAGGTTGGGGCTTCCTGTATTAACTTTCTGCCTCCAAATGTCCTTCGAGCATCATACAACTGTAGTGTAATGCTGATACTGCAAGGCAGCCCAGACTATGAAGACTAAGTGGGTCAATACTCTAAAGCAGAAAGAGATAACACTACAATACTGGGCAAAGTGCAGGCCTGGGCCTAGACCACAGACAACTCCCCCCCAACATATTTGTAAACCTCAAGATCCACCCAGACCCCACCCTTTTTCACCCAGGAAAAAAAGGGGAGGAGGGAAGGATGAACTGCCACCTGCTAGAAGGCTCCAGGACCAGAAAATCACAGAAGCTCTCATGCTGTTGAACACCAAAAATACCAGTGTTTCAAAACTAGAAGTGTATTGTTTGGTTTTTCTTTTTGTAATAGTCATTGCGGCTCTTAGAGGGTCTAAAAGCAAAACATTAATCCCACTGATCCACCAAATTTGCCCAATCCTGAAGTACGGCACAATTTTGATACAAGGCACATTGGAGACAGCAGGCTTGAATACTTGCTCCACCCTGGAAACCCACCAAGTGGCCTTAGGCACGTCACACTCTATCAGCCTCAGAAGGTGGCAATGGCAAT
Organism: Iguana delicatissima; assembly: GCA_948472985.1. Taxonomy (NCBI): domain Eukaryota; kingdom Metazoa; phylum Chordata; class Lepidosauria; order Squamata; family Iguanidae; genus Iguana; species Iguana delicatissima. Next base: position 934,203 of record CAOKZL010000023.1, read on the forward strand.
CCCATTCTGAAGAAATGATGATATGGTGTGGAATATCGGCTCTGAGTGTAAATTGTTATATTTTCAATTCAGGTTTATTTTTGTTCCTTATTTGATGATGCTTAATTTCATTCTTTGGGGCTGGGAGTTCTTCTCCGGGCCAAAAAAAGAAGAAGACGAAGAACAAAAATATTATAAATAAAATAATTCACCCACTTTATGTAAAAGACAAGCAACAACTCCCTTCAAGCATATGTGCGTTTGCGTTACGTTCCAAGAACCTACAGCAGATAGAGAGCGCTCAGCAATTATTTTGCTTACACTAACTTCTGGATATATTATTACAAATAATAAGCTCCTTGTTCATGCACACAAATCACACTTGTAGTATGCCGGGCAGTACTACAATATCCAAAAAAAAAAAAAAAGGCATATATGCTGTACATATTTAGACTGGTGCCCTTGCCATTAAAATCCGGAAACAATTTCTTTCTCTCATACACACATGACAAGCAACATTTCCGCACGACGCTCTTATAGCGCGATGAGTCCACTTTCAACCTCCCATGGAATCCTGGGGTTTGCAGTTCCGGGAGGGGCCGCTCGGCCCCTCCCGGAACTGCAAACCCCAGGATTCCATGGGAGGTTGAAAGTGGACTCATCGCGCTATAAGAGCGTCGTGCGGAAGTGGCCAAGGTCAGGCCCACGTTTCGCTTCCCTTTCAACATCATTTCTGCCTTCACATTCTTCCGACCAAAGGCCAGTACTTACACACTACAGGTTAACGGAGCGTTTAATCTCTAACTATACAGACACTTACCCAGCAGCTCCAAGGTCCTGTGCAGAAACCTCCACCCGGCCTCACGGGGCGGACAACGAAGAACCGCTCGTCCGGCATTCCTACCAAGGAAAAGGTTTACCGCTCCTCTGCCGCGCTGGTGCAGCCGCAAGGAGGCTGCCATCTTTCCCTCTTCCCCGCCGCCGGGCGCTTCGGGGCTGTCTCTGAAGCTGCCTGAGAGAAAGTAGTCACAATCCTCCCACTTCGGCACCGTGGCGGGGCCCGCCTGAACAAAAAGTAAATGGAGGGGTAATTCTTCACGCGTTGAGACAACGCCGTCCGGACTGAAAGAGGCGGGTGGGAAATTGTCATCAAGGAGGCAGAAGATGGCTGCCGTTTGTCTCGCTGAAGGAGGTTTCAGCCACGTACGGAGCTTGTGTTCTTTCCGCTTTGATAGCACGCAAGGCAGAAAATCGACAAGTGAGGCTTCCCAACAAGATTCCTGTCCTAAAGAAAGTTGCTTTTCTAGTCCTCTGTCATCCCCATGAAGAATGAAACACATCTGTTCTTTCAAATTGTAGAAACATGACTGTTATCAAAATACGCGCGTGATCAGCTGTTCTTTTCTTCAGATTGTCTACTTCACTTTTTTTTCAGTCATAGTATTTTAAAATGTGCCTTCTCTACTAGAAAAATCTCGGTCTAGTATTTCAGATCATCTCAGACCCATACCGTTTAATTCCATTTTTGTGCATGCGCGTACCTTGGTCTAAGATTGCTTTTGCCAACACTTCACAGAGGAAAATGGGGAAGTGCAGTTGTGTATTTGTAAGACAAAAATTGTTCTTACATTGTTCGTTCCACAACATAATAATAATAATAAAATTTATTTATATCCCGCCTCTCCCAACGGATCGAGGCGGTGTTGCAGGATCCTGCAACAGCGGTACTACAACAGTACAAAAATACATTAAAAGCAGTTAAAACATAACCCATCCTCCCCACCCACCAACCCATCTAACCCCCTAAAATACATTAACTATTAAAAACAACAAAAACATCACATCTCTGGTGCTTTAAAATGCAGGGCTGACAACCAAATGTTCTGTGCTGCAGTTCCCATAATCCCTCAGTACTGTCTGTACTGACTAAAGCTAATGAGTGTTATGGGCTAAAATATTTGTTGCCCGCCAAAGTTATGTTACAGTAACTCATTACAAGGATAAAATCTGGTGCTGTATTATAACTTTCGCAGTCCCTCTCCCTTAGAAATTCCAGATCTCTCAGGGCCATCAGGGCGAGGAGAAGGATTATCAGAACAAGAGCACCATTTTTGAAAATGTGTGTGTTTGCATCGGCAATTTCTTCATTTGTTAGACTCGGTCTTTTTTATTTGACAAATGTGCTCTGTGCCATTTTGATTGATGCCTAGCGCACCACGCCGAATTACCTCACCAGAGGCTGCCTCTTGCAACCTCAGGAAGGCCTTGAGACGCCCCTGTGGCGTCTCAAGCCCTTATTCTTAGGTCTCAAGTTCTGGCCCAGAGAGCATAGTTCTGACATGGAAATTCCAACAGTCGCTATATTGGCTAATGCATGTGAGAGCCATAGTCCAACATTTGGAAGGGCACAAGCAGCCTATCCCAGATAGCATTCCTCACGTTTACCCAAGTGAAAACTGGAGATGGCTCCTCTACCTGTATGGGCTCTGTTGCAGTGAGAACTTCAGCAGGTGCTGCTTGCCAAGCAACCACATACCAAGCCACATCTGCTGAAACTCCCTCTTCTACACAAATATTAAATTACAGGAGCCAGGTTGCTTTCGGTCTAGCAACAATAATTCTCACATGCACCAAATACAAACAAGACCACTATCAGGAATAAATTCCACCTAAATACCCTAAAGGCACCAGATCCCCTTGGAAGCTAAGCAGAGTGAGCCCTGCTTAGTGCTTGGATGGGAGACCACCAATGAATGCCAGGTTCTGTAGGCTAGGGCCATTTCCACGCTACACTGTTTTATTATTCCACTTTCAACCTCCTATGGAATCCTGGGACTTGCATTTAGGGACGGGCATTTAGAATTCTCAGCCAGAGAGCTCTTTGGCCTCGGTAAACTACAAACCCCAGGATTCCACAGGATGTTTAAAGCGGACTAATAGCACTAGAACAGTGCAGTGTGGAAATGGAAAGAAAGAAAGAAAGCGGCTGGCAAAATCACCTCTGGATATTCCTTGCTTAAGGGAATCCCTTGAAATTGAAGAGATCGCCGTAACTAGACAGGCGACTTGAAAGCACACACATCAGCCATAAACGCTGATTGCTTCTACTCAGCAGAAGACAGGTTAGACTGAGCTTTCGTTGCCGTCCTATGCAACTGCCCCTTAACTTGGGAGTGTTGACTTTTGCGTAAAGTTGCAACAAATCGAGGTGTTAAAAATCCCACGTGCATCGGTTGCGACGGCTACAGTTGCTCAACGCCAAGACCAAAGGCTGCTGTCACACCGCTCTCGGCGCGCTTTCCCCCGTCTGCGTTAGCCGACCTTCTGCCGGCCGATAAAGCTGTTTTCCGCGCCAGGCGTGGGAAAGGGCCCGGGGTCTTTCCTCTCCTCTCGGGATTCAGCAGCCGTCTCGAGGAAAGGGGTTGAACTTTCGGTGGCTTCAGCCGCTGAAGTTTACGGCTATGGCTGGTCGTGTGAGGAGCGGCTATGAGGACGCGGAGGTAACGAGGAAGGCACTTCATTCTGTCTCTTTTCTGGAACAGACAAGCTGGGGAGAGCGGGAGCGAAAACACGCGTGTAGCTCAAGAGCGGCTGCCACGTTTGGTCTTCTGGGGACGGGAGATCCGTTGAAAATGCAAAAGCCAAAACCTTGGGCGTGCAGTCGCTAGCAGTAAGGAAAGGTTTATTTCTGTGCTTTTAGCGACTTCCACGGACCAAAACATTCAACCGATAAAGCTCCAATCTCCAGGCTGAAAAAAGCTGCCACCATTAATCCTGTTATTTACTATTCTTCGTCAAATGTCGACGCAAACCATGTTACAGATAGCAAAGACGGCGTGAAGGGGAGGCTTCACCCGTTGAATTTCTAATTATCCTTGCATAATTTGAAGAGGGTTAGCGAAATAGCCAATTCAAGCGCTGATTGACAATAGCAGAGTGGCAGATAATAGGTAGTTGACTGTACTATATATTTTCTTGTGAGAGCCTAATGAGACATTATATTAAATTTATGCTTGGCCAAAAGGTATTTAGTTCTGCCTAGTGATTAGCAGTAGAAGTGGAGTGTCTCATCCATGAGATGAGATGTAAAGCTGCCTTTACTTCATGGGTAGGAGCCAACTTGATGGATGTAGTGGTTTGAGCGTTGGATTATGACTCTGGAAATCAGGGTTCAGTTTCCCACTTGGCCATGAAAACCCACTAGGTGGCCTTGGGCAAGTCACACTCTCTCAACCTCAGAGGAAGACAGAGGCAAACCTCCTCTGAACAAATGTTGCCAAGAAAACCCCCTTAGGTTCACTGTAAGTTGGAAATGACTTGAAGGCACATAACAAAAGATATTGTGGTTGTTCAGGTATTGGACTCTACTTCCCAGCATTCCTCACTATTGGTTATGTTAGCTGGGGCTGCTGGCATTGCAGTTCAACAGTGTCTGGAAAGCTGCACAGTTCTCACCCTACTGCAAAAATGGACAAAACTAAACTGAGATGGGGAAAAAACCAAGCAATACTTTTGCCACAATGCAGGCTTCTCTAGGTGAAAGATCATGAGTTAGGATCTCTGGTGGCAAAGTCCAAGATGACAAGAATATGTTTAGTTTTCCAGTGTGTATCAGGGAAAAGGGGGCCTGCTGGTGTTTTGAAGAAAAGTAAGCCAAGTCAGCAAAGGAAAAGTGATCATGCAGTAGACAGCTATTGTCTCTTTTCCCTCACCAGAGGCTGGATGAGGGGAGAATCCTTGGCCCAGGGCTCTTTCATACTAACAGTTATAGAGGTATGATTACGCTTTAATGACCAATGTGACATTTTATGGAATCGTGGGATTTGTGGTTTAGGGAAGGATATTTAAAATTCTCAGACAAAGCTCTCTACATCACTGACTGAATTCCAAATCTCAGAATTCTGCACCCTGGCTGTTAAAGTAGAATCATAGTACTATGGTTGTATAGCATGAAAGGGCCCCCAGGGCCACTCAGTTTCTGCCCCCTCCCTCTGAGCAGAGAGAGTGGGGAGTGAGTGAGTGAGCGAGCAGTGTGTGGGCAGCCTCAGGGCTTCCAACCAGTAAAACAAAATCTGGGTTTTAGTCCAGACTAGAATTATCCAAAGTGTTGAACCTTTAGGAAGCAGATTTGGTAAAGCAGGTGGCTCCTTTAATGTTCAGACTAAAACCCAAAGTGAATTCACTGCATCAGTGTCTTGGGAGCTACCAGATAAAACTGCACAGTTCCCAGAAATAGTGAGCAAGACATAAGAGACAGGAATGTTGTCTTCCTGCTTCCTTCACATTCCCTCCCCGCTTTTAGGAAGCATGCCTGAAAAGAGAGTGTGAAATCTACAAAGTCAATCAGTTTGCACTTATCTTAGCAGGAAGGATTGGGCAGCTGATGGGAGTTGTTCCTTCTAGTTGCTCACCTGCTCTTTCCTTCTGGAGACTTCTGTTTGTGCATCCTTCTTCTCAGAGGAACTGGAATTTTTTCTACCATGAAACAAGGGAGCAAACAGTACCTGCTTTTTCATTGTGTTTTGTTGCCTCCTCTCACTTGGTACATTGAAAGATTGGAGCAGTTGGGACTGTTTCCTCAAGGATAGGCATTGATGAGTGAGTGATGGGATAAAGTGATCACTTCTTTGACCAACCCTCTGCAACAGTACAGAGAGAGAAGAGTCTGCTCTGATATTCTCTAGACTGCATTGTAGGTCTAATCCAGTCTCTCCAGAATTAAAGGGGGGAAAGGTGGGGAGTGTTTTTAGTGCTTCTCCTCATCCAGTCGGCCTCTCTTTGTTCAAAATAAGAGAGGGAAAAGGGCTCATTTATTTCTTTAAAAGATTTTATAAGCCTGTCTTTTAGAATGAAAGATTGCAGTTCAATATATAACAAAACATAAAACTATTTGTAATTTTTAAAGGTTGTTGTTGGGCAAGCTAACAGGAGCATAATGGGTAAATAGCTAAATTTTCCTTGAAATGTTAGAACACGTTTGCCTTTTTTTCCCCCACCATCATATTCCAGTCCTATTGGCTTAACACTAATTTTGTAAATCCCTAGTGATTCCTTTTGCAAATAAGGTGTTATGCTGATATGTAGCGTAAGTTGAAACTCATCTTGAAAAAAGTTCTGGTGCAGTGAAGCTTGCTTTTAGCTTATGCAAATATATATCATTTTTCTTCATAGCAAATAGCATTTATAAAAGCTAGACTAATATATAATAATATGAAAGGTTTCAGAGGGAGTTTGATTTTTATAGACAAATCCAGATTAGCAATGATTCACAACATTAACTGGTGTAAATCTGCATAGCTGCATTGTGTTCAATAGAGGTAACTCCTATTTACATTAACAGCAAAGCTGCCCTGGAGTATTTTGTTGGCATCTGCTAAGATGTGGTAAATGAAGAATGAAAAATTGCAGTTGTTAATGGTAATCAGCAGAACTCCATTTGAAAGCTATCTTTTAACTCTGTTACTGATGACAGCTTTACTTTATCAAGCAGAATGGATTTCAGAAATCTAATTTATTTTTCCTCCGGTTCAAATGTAAATATTTAGGATTATTCATGGTGGGCCTTCTTTGAGAAAATATATAGTAGTTGAATTCTAATGAAACATTTAACATGAACCATTAACTATGCATCTTAAGATGCTGAACAAACTTTGTAGAGCTCTACATAAGAATATACTTTTGCAATATTTCCATCTATCCAGAAAGTCAGCGAAAACCTCCATCTAACGCTCAGGTTGAAACTGTTGGATGGGTTTGTATTGGATTCTGTGGTTACAGTAAATCCAAAGTGAGCTTTGAAATGTTAGTTTTCAGACTACAGACTGCACAATCAACCTAGCCAGTTTAGCCCCCATGCTTTCTGGTGAATTCTGGGAGCTGTAGTCCAATAAAGCAACATTTCCAAGCTAAGGTTCTCAAATGCTATGCAAAGAGACCGGAAGGAATACTGTCCGCTGCCTTTGCCATGCCCTGCTAGTGCCAGTGAAATGCCCTTTATGCAGCCTTTTACTGATACAGGTTGAATTTCCCTTATCTAGAAATCTGACAACCTCCTAAATCTGAAACTTTTTGCTGCTAGCTACCCACTTCCACCGTCAAGGTGGCAGCTATGCTTCTCCTGCTCATTCATTTCCCAGGTCGGAGGAGTGCTGCAGCTGCCACCTTGACAGCAGAAGCAGGTGACTGGCAACAAAAAGAGAGAGACCGAGGATCTGTGAAATGGCAGAAGGTGTGCATATGCACCAAGCACTCATTCTCTGTCCAGCCTCATGTCTCATACACAACACAAGTAGTGAACGAATGGGAACCTATGCAAAAAGGTACCGTATTCCTATATACAATACCAAAAACAACAACAGCAACAACAAAAACCCACCCCTCAATGATTAGACTTAAAAGTCCTGTTCATCTTATTGGATAATAATAATAACCCCTTATGTAAAACATAAATTTATTATAGCAGAAGCAAAAAACAAAAAAACCCTGCTAACTAGAAAACTCTTTTGGAGTTGAGCCCTTCTGAGGTTTGGATAATGCCATGCTATCCTTACAGGGATCATAGCAGACACGTGGCCATTGTGACTCCTGGCTTGCAATTTGCACTCTTATGGATTGTTGTATGGGCTCATTCCAGAGCTCAGAGAATTACTTTTTACAAGTAATTTAACCAAAAGTCTAATTCCAAGATCCAAAAAGTAACTAGTTGCCATTTTTGTTATAATTTTAAAGAAGCTAACTTTATATTTCTAAAAAGGAACTAAATAGTTATTAAAATGTAAAGTATCTGATTACAAGCTGCTTTAGTGGGGCTACATCCCCCATAACCATGAAAGTAATTGAAAAGTTAAATTTGTAATGGGTGGGCACACTATAGAGCCAGAAGAGGAGGCTGCATGCCATCATTTGGGCCTCCTGTGGAGGGCTGCCATATCTTATTACAACCACCGATTTTGTGGTCCAGAATTGACATTTTTGACTGATGCTTTAAGGAGAAGTAAGTCTGTTTCATGGTTAAAACTCTCCAAAACAGTTTTCAGTGGTCTGACTTGCACCCATAATGGCCAGGATGCCCAGCAGAGTCCCACAAGGGCTGTATACCCACTGTGAAAGGAAATATGTTATCTCCTTTGCTCTCCATCCTGGAGTGAAGTGACTAGTGGGATGCCTCAGGTTTCTGTCCTGGGCCGAATTATCTAGCTGATGAAATTGAAGGCATGCTTATCAGATTTGCAGATGAGTAGCTTGTACCCAGAGGACAAGATCAGAATTCAAAATGCCCTTAACAGATTGGATATATGGGCCAAAATTAATAAAATTAATTTCAACAGGGATAAATAAAAGATATTGCATCTAGACTTCCGGGTTGCATGGCGGACCGAGGGGTTGTGTAGAGGCGAGTCTCGCCGAAAACACAATCGCCCGACGTGGAAAAAGCCGGAGAAAGAAGAAAACGGAGCCGGCCAAGTACCCTCCCGGTAAAGAGGGTCCTGAGGGTCTCGGAGGGCTCGAAAATTCTGCTGAAGGAAAGGCAAAGCGAGAGGTTTCTGATTGCTGCGCTGGGAGCACGGAGGCAGAAAAAGCCGAAGGAGACACCACAGCCGCGCCGGTAGCCTCCTTGGAGGCACAGGAACGCCTAAACCTTTTTAAAAGAAATAGACTTTAAAGATAAAGAAATTAAAGATTGAAGGCTTTCTTTGACGAGGGGGAGGAAAGTCTCCTACAGTGGCAAACGGATCCTGACACGGAGAGAATGAAAAGTAAGTAAAAGTTCTGGAGAGACGGATTGAGACGGGGGAAGCGAGAGCGGATTTGGTAGATAGAGATCTTTTCCCTTCCAGGAGAAACTGTGCAAAAGGGTAAGAACTGAAGTGAAGACAGATGGACTGAACTTTAAAGATTTCAGTTTCTTTTTCCCTTTGAAAATACGAATAAAAGGGGCTAAATTGTTTATAAGAGAGAACTTTTGAGTTGAAGGATAAAAGAAGGAGAGAGACGGAAAAGAAGGATAAAAGAAGGAGAGAGACGAAAGATCAGAGAGAGCGTGGTTAAAAAACGAAGGAAGGACGGTTGATAGAAGAAGGAGTGAAGGACAGTAAGAGATCGAAAGAGGAAAGAGAGAGGACGAATGGTAGAAAGAAGACAGTGGACTGATGGCAGAAGGGCAGAGAGAAGATCAAGAGAGGGAGGTCGAAAGACAAAAGACTGAGACAGACAAAGACAGAGGTAGAGGGACGATGGAGAATTGGAGGAAGGAGTAGAAGACGGCGAAAGAGGGTAGAGGAGGTCAAGACGACGAGGGACAAAGGAAGAGGGACTGAGAAAAGGAAGAAGTTGAAGGGCATTACTAGAGAGCGGAGAAAAGGAGTGGAGAAATAAACTGTGAAACCCCGACAGAAGAGAGAAGGGTGAGAAGCGAATCAGCAGACTTTAGAGACAAAAAAAAAAAAGTTACAACAATATAAAATTTGGTAACAGAACTGAAATTGAATATATATGTTTGCTATAGAACTTAAATATTAGAGAAAGCTAAAAGTTAACTAACTATTTAAATAATCTGTTAAACAAAGAACTTAGGAGAAGGGGTTGGAAATTCAAGGAAAGTCAACAATAGTGATTAATTGTTAACAGCTGGAGAAGAAAGAAGAGGGAGAAATGAAAAGGGAGTTCTAAAGTTAGAGATATAAACTGACCTTGAGTGTTCTCAGGAAACAAACATAATACATAGAACTCCTAATAGTGGAGGGAGAGCTCCACTTAGTGGATAAGGAGGAAATTGCAGTAGAATTTAAACTTGAAAAACAGAGTCAAACTTGTGGTGTGAGACAGGGATAGAAGTGGAAGGGGACATAATTTAGAGTTGTAAGATAAGATAGAAATAAGGGTTTTTTTTTAAAAAAAAGACTGTTGATTATTTAAAGCTAATTTAACTTGTAAAGTATTGGTGATGGCTTAAAACCTTGTTTGATGTCAGCAAATTTGGTGTAATTAATAATAATTAGATATTGTTATAATTTGTAACCTGTATTGGGAATTAATTTGATTTATAGTTACATTTATAGTCAAATTCAGTTAAATATACACATATTTATATTTAAAATGACTACAAGGAAGAAAACAGCTATGCAATCTCAAATTGTTTTGGAGAGAAGACCTTCATTAGAGCAACCCCAACAAATACCAGATATTGGTATTAAAATATTGGAGGAATTAAGAAATTTTAAACTTGAAATAAGACAAGAACTTAAAGAGACAAGAAGCGAGATCAAAACGGATATCAAAAAGGAAATGGAGGCCTTCAACAAAAGAATAGAAAAGATGCATAGAGAGATTAAAACAGTTCAAAATGGAATGAAGGAGATGGAGAAAAGATTGACTGTTTCAGAGATGGAACAAAAAGACATGAGAGACACTCAAAAAAGGCAAGAGACAGAGTTGGATATACATGAAATGAGATACCGAGATAGATGCGTAAAAATTCGCGGAGTTGAGGAACAAGTTGGGGAGAACATCTACGCTAGATTGATACCAACTTTAGCAACATATTTGGACCTCACAGAAGAAGATCTTGATAGAGAAATTGATAAGATTTTTCGTATAAATTCGAGACTAGCAAAGGAAAAAAACTGGCCAAGGGACATAATTATTAGTTTCACAAGAACAAGAATGAGAGATAAAATGCTATTAAGAAGCTATGAGGAAACGCTGAGGATTGAAGAGAAAGAAGCAAAAATTTTTAAAGACGTCCCATTCCAGATGTTGAAAAAAAGACAAGACTATAAACGCCTGACAAACTTTCTACAAAGATATAATATCAGATATAGATGGGAGAGACCAGAGGGAATTTTATTCACAGTTAACTCAAGAAGATATAGATGCCTGTCTCCATCCCAAGTAGAAGAAATCATTGACAAGATGAAAGATATATTTGATAGCAAAAAAAAAAGAGTCAGCGAAGCGAATACAAGATATAGAGACAGAAACGGAAAGAGATACGGAAGAAAGAGGAGAACAAGAAGAGGAAGAAGGAAGATTAGAAGAAGAGGAAGAAGCAGAGGAGAATAAAGATGATGAGGAATATGGAGAAGAAGAGGAGATTGAAGATTAATATATAAGATGGAATTAAATTGTATATCATGGAACATTAAAGGACTAAATTCAAATTATAAAGCTAGACAAGTCTTTCATTATTTAGAGAAATTTAAAGCTGATGTGATTTGTCTTCAAGAGACAAAGATTAGGGACAGTGACACGAGATATTTGAAGAACCCTAAGCTAGGGAATAGTTATATATCGGCTTACGAAAAGAAAAAGAGAGGGGTGGTGATATATATTAACTCTAAATATCCATCAGAAGAGGTATTTGTAGATAAAAATGGACACTATGTGGGTGTAAGAGTACAACTGTTAAATCTCACATTATTGATAATAGGGATTTATGCACCCCTAGAGAATAAAGCAAAATTTTATGATAAGATAGAAGAAGAAATACAAAAATACATAAATAAAAATGGTCGAGATCAGATTTTGATGATGGGGGATATGAATGGAGTGCTGTCCCTAGAAAAAGACAGATCAGTTACCAAAAAACGGAAAGCGAAAAGTGGGAAATTACCAAAAACATTTTTTAGAATGATGGAAGATTTGACTCTGATAGATATATGGAGACACAAAAAAGGAGAAGAAAAAGGGTTTACATTCTACTCAGACCCCCATCAAATGATGTCAAGAATTGACCTGTGCCTGATATCAAAAACATTACATAACATAGTAAAAGAAATTGAGATCCTCCCGAGGATTTTCTCCAATCACAATCCAATACAAGTTAAAATATCTATGAAGAGAGAGAGTAAATATTGGAATTGGAGAATAAACGAGGCATTATTGAGAAAGGAAGAATACGTTAAGAAGATTAAGCAAGAGCTAAAGAATTTCTTTAAGGAAAATGATAAAGACGGTATTTCTGCTAAAACAGTTTGGGATGTGGGGAAAGCTGTAATGAGAGGGATGTTAATAAAGTGGTCAACGGAGTGGAAGAGGAAGAGAGAAGAAAAGATGACAAAATTGGTAACAGAAATTAAACGGAGAGAAGAAGATTTAAGACGGAATCCAATAACAAAAAAGTAAGGAGAGATATAAAAAGACTTCAGGAAGAGATACGGGAGGAAAACACGATCGACATGGAAAAGAAATTAAGGACACTTCGCATAAAACACTTTGAAAGTGCAGACAAACCGGGAAGATGGATGGCGAATAGATTAAGGAAAAGGAAGGAGACAAATTTGATATTAAGAGTAAAGAAAGAAGATAAAATATTTACAGACCAAAAGAAAATAATGGAAACCTTTCGGCAATATTACAAGACATTGTATGATAATGAAACTAACAAAGGGATCAAAGCGAGAATTGATAAATATTTAGATCAGAATATCATGAGATTAACGGAAGAACAACAGCAGAGATTGAATGCAAATATTACAATGATGGAGGTGGTGGAAGCATTAAAAAAGATGAAGATTGACAAATCACCAGGACCAGATGGGTTTTCGGCGTTGTATTACAAAGAATGTCAGGAAAACTCTCCTTACCATTGTTGAAAATGTTTACTGAAATAACAAATAAAGGTAAGCCGGATTCGTGGAACGAGGCGAATATAACACTGATACTAAAAGAAGGAAAAAATCCAGAAGAACCAAAAAATTATAGACCCATATCATTATTGAATATAGATTATAAGATTTTTACAAGAATATTAGCAGAAAGATTAAAGAATATAGCACAAGAAATTATACATCCTGATCAGAGTGGTTTTCTTCGAAAGAGAAATATTAGAGATAATATACGTACAGTTATAAATGTATTGGAATATTACGAAAAGCACAATGAACGAAAAGGATTGTTGATCTTTGTAGACGCAGAAAAAGCGTTCGACAATATAAATCATGAATTTATGTTTAAATTGTTAGACCAAATGAGATGTGGAGAAAAATTTGTATCATGGATTAGAGAGGTATATAAGAACAATAGAGCAAATTTAATTGTGAACGGTGAAAAATCAAAACCTATAGAGATCAAGAAAGGAACGCGACAAGGATGTCCACTTTCCCCTCTCCTCTTCATAATAACGATGGAAGTACTGCTGAGGAGGATAAGAGTAGAAGAGGCCATAAGAGGGGTTAAAATAAGGCGACAAGAATACAAGATGAAGGCCTACGCTGACGATCTGGTGCTGTTTTTAGAAGAACCGAAAACAAGTATTGAGAAGGTGATTGAAATATGTAAAGAATATGGAGATTTAGCTGGTTTTAAAATAAACAAGGAAAAGACGAAGTTTTTGACCAAAAATATGCGCAAAGAAGAAATAGAAGAAGTGGTTCAAAAAACAGGATTTAAAGAAGAGAAGAAAATTAAATATTTGGGAATAAATTTAACGAAACAAAATAATGGACTATTTGATAATAATTACGGAGTAAAATGGAAAGAAATTAAGAGTGATTTACAGAATTGGTCGAGGCAGAATCTATCATTATTAGGACGTATGGCAGCTATTAAGATGATGATCCTGCCGAAAATGAATTATCTATTTCAAAATTTACCAACAATCACTAACAATAAATGTTTTCAAGAATGGAAAAAGGACATTACAGAATTTATTTGGAATAAGAAAAAACCAAGAGTAAAATGGAAAACATTAATAGATAGAAGAGAAAGAGGAGGAAGTGGACTTCCAGATCTGAAATTATATTATCAGGCGAATGGAATGTTATGGGTGAAAGATTGGATCACACTTAAAGACGACAGGATGCTGAACCTTGAAGGTCCGGACCTTAGGTTCGGATGGCACGCTTACATTTGGTATAACAAAGCAAGAATTGACAAGGATTTCTCCAATCGTTATATAAGAAGATCGTTGTTGGAAATCTGGAAACATGGAAAATGAAAATATATTGTCGAATACCACTATGGGTCTCCCCCCACGAAGCTTTATATAGTAACCGGAAAAGTCCCTCGGAAAGGTGGATTACATATAGAGATATAATAATGGATGTTGGAAAAGAAACACAGAGAATTAAGACAAGAGAGGAATTAAACGATGAAGGCTGGAATTGCCAGTGGTTCCTCTATTTTCAACTTAAGGAAAGATATAAAATTGATCAAAAATTAGAAGGAATAGAGGTAACAACTTTAATGAATGAATTCGAGAAGATAATATTTGAAAAGGAAGAACATATAACATCCCATATTTATAATTTTATGTTAACAAGAGAATTGGGATCTGAAATTATAAAAGATTTTATGATTTTATGGGCACGTAATATCGGTCAGGAAATTAAATTGGAACAGTGGACGAAAAGCTGGGAAGACACACAAAAATTTACTTTGGCACAAAACCAAGAGAACTATATGAAAATGTTATACAGATGGTACCTAGATCCAGAAAAATTAAGTAAGATATATAAACAGAGGGAGAAGAAGTGTTTGAAATGTGGGGGAGAAAACGGATCCTTTTATCATATGTGGTGGAAATGTGAGGAAGCGAAGTGCTTTTGGGAAAAGATACACAAGGCAATTAAAGAAATATTAAAAATAGAAATTCCGTTAACACCAGAAATATGTCTATTGAATATGTTACACCAATTAACAAAAGAACAAAGGAAATACAAGAATAGTATACTGTATATGATAACAGCAGCCAGAGTCACATTCGCAAAATATTGGAAAAGAGAAACAACCCCAGAATTGGAAGAATGGTTGAGTAAATTGCAGGAATACACAACATTAGATAGCTTATCGAGAGCCATGAAGGGGAAAAAAGAGGAGATAAAAAGACTGAAATGATGGAAATTAAGATATATATAGAAGAGAACTGGGAAAAGATCTGTAATAGGTAAGGAACAGACTAAAGTATGGTATAAGCTGGAAGAGATAAGAAAGCTATAACTGCACATAAAGGATAGTTAACGGTGAAAAATAAATGTAGGGAGAAGAGATAAGAGATAATTAAGTACCAAGTTAAAGAAGGTAGGAAGGGAAAGGGTTAATGAAATAAACAAATAACTTTCTTAAGTATATGTTAGATTTTAATGATGTAAAAAATGTAAACAGTGATGAAATGAGGAAATGACTATATTGTATCTTGTTTTAATAAAAAAAAGATATTACATCTAGGCAAGAAAAAATAAAATACATAAATATAGGCTAGATGACACCTGACATGAAAGCAGCATAGATGAAAAAGATTTAGGGGTCTTAATAGACCACAAGCTAAACATGAGTCAGCAGTATGAATCTACTGGAATTCTGACATGCTTTAACTTGAGCAGGGTGTCCAGATCAAGCAAAGTAGTAGTGCTACTCTGTCCTGCTTTGGTTAGACCTCATCTGAAAAACTGTGTCCAGTTCTGGGTACAGTCATTTAAGAAGGATATTGACAAGCTGGAATGTGTCCAGAGAAGGGTGACCAAGATGATCAAAGTTGTGGAAACCAAGCCTTACAAGGAATGACTAAAGAATCTAGGTATGTTTAGGTTGGAGAAGAGAAGACTGAAAAGTGACATTACAGATATCTTTAAATACCTGAAGGGATGTCGTATAGAAGATGGAGCTAGCTTGCTGCTCCAGAGACTAGAACACAAACCAGAGGATTCAGATTACAAGAAAAGAGATTCTACCTAAACATTAGGAAGAATGTCTTCACTGTAAGAGCTATTTTGCAGCAAAATGGATTGCCTCGGAGTGTGGTGGACTCCACTCTGGAGGCCTTTAAACAGAGGCTGGATGGTCTGTCAAGGTTGTTGCCAGGCAAGCAAGGTTTCCTCTGAGTGGACAGCAGAGGGAAGACGCGATGTGGCCAGACAGCCAGGTGCAAGGCCAGCAGGAGTGTTATGGCTATGTCTTGTGTATTAGAGAAGGCCACACGCCAGAGCACTTATTGGGTCACCCCACTTGTTTCAGGGTGACAAGGTAGCATAAAAAGGCTGGTGTTTGCCTTGACCAGCTGCCAGTTAGACACCTCAGCTGGACCTGCCATGCTATTGGCAGTATACTGTTTGTAAGGGGAGATGCTGCCCGATTTTTCTCTGTTGTCTTCTGTTATTCCTGTTTGTCTAATTGCTGGAATGCTGGTATGTTTTTGCTAAGCCTTATCTTAGAGTGTGGCAATTAATTCAGCCTCTAAGTCCTACTTAATGAGCCTCTGGAATTTTTTCTGCTTCACTGAGACCCTCTGCTGCAGCGAAGCCTTACTTCACAGAATTGCACTCTGCTCATGCTCAGAGCCAAATCCTGCCAACCCTGACATGGTCATCTTTCAGAAGTGCTTTTGTTTTGTATCCAGTTGGACTGGATGACTTTGTGGTCCTTTCCAACTCTTCATGATTCTATGATTCCCTTTGTGTAATTATTCCTTTGTTTCTAGGGAAAGGAGCTAATTGCAAGTAACAAGTTTGAAGCTCTGACTGGTTAATTCACAGACCTATTGTGAAGAGTGTGGGAGGCATATAACATGATTTTTTTTCTTAATAGAAATGTTCCAGAAAGCATGATGTACATCCAACATTTATTCCCAAGCATAAATTAAATATACAAACATCCTTCAATTAATAAAGCCTGAGATAAAGAAGCTCCTTTTTACAAAGTGCTTTTATGCCTGCCTCCAACTTTTTCTCTGTGTCCTCTGTCTAGCTAGAAGGTTTTTGGCTAGGCAAAGTAAACAGCAGCTGCCCCCAAAATCCTTTACTATATGAATGAACAGCAAAACAGAAAGAGCAGATAAGTCTGCTGCACTAGCTGTGTATATTTTAAAGCACAGATGCATACATTTGGCCATTAAAATGGAAATCCTAAGAAAAGTGGGGGCTGGTGAAATCAAAAATTGCTGCCAGATCAATTTTAGAAGTAGTTTTCAGGTGGCTCCTAGAAAGGCCAGTGTATTTTTGTTAACCTATGCAGATCTTACCTGCTCTGGTTGTTTAATTTCACATGTGTACATTGTTAGTTTTGGATACAAGGTCTGCTGAAACACACTGAACTGCCCTTCTTTTTCTGGTCTTAGAACTTGTCCTTATTCTTTCCACCTTATTTCTGACTCTGGTACCAATTTTTCTTTTAAAGAAGTACTGCCCAGGAACACATTTACTTTGCTAAATGAGGTGTATCTACACAGTGAGAAGTGAATTAGCAGAACATTTTACAGTTCTATATAGAGCAAAATTGCCTATCCAATTGTTTTTAAACAGGGCTGCCACACATTGCAAAAAATATAATTAATGTTAGTTGTTTTTACATGCTTTCAATTAATTGATTAAGTATATAAATTTGCTCAGCAGCAAATAATTATTCTGAAGAAAAACATGCAGCCTGTACCATTTTAGGAAATTTTTTCCATCTGGGATAGAGAGAAGAGGGTGTTTATCTAAAGGACAGAGCCACATACATGTATCAAAAATAGTTTACTTACCAGAAACCCCTTTTTTATTCAACTAATCTTGTCAATTGATTAAACATTGCAGCTTTCAATAAATAATTTGTTCAATTACTTTTTGTTTCTTCTACAGGATAATTTGCATCCAAGGCATCTGATTCCTGAGCTTTGCCGGCAGTTTTATCACTTAGGATGGGTTACAGGAACTGGTGGTGGTATCAGCATGAAGCATGGGTAAGTAGTGCTCTTTTTTATGTTAAAGTGCACATATGAGCATATGATCAGTTTGGATGGGAAGGAGTAGTAAAGCATGTTATATGCTGAAGCACAGTGTGGATGTTGGCAGTGTCAGGCTGTATTGCCTCTCTTGATAGCCCTGGAAGAGAAGGCCCCTTACACAACCAAGCAATTTGATTCCAGGTTAAATTGGCTGTATACCACCTCCAGTCTCAGAACCAGTATGCCTCTGTGTATCAATTGCTGTGGAGCATGGAATGTTTCCAATAGGCAATTGATCACCCACTGAACAGAGTGATGGACAAAGTAAGACCTTTGATCTCTCCCAGCATAACAATTCTGTCCTCGTCTTTTCAACTTCATTAAACAAACTTTATCAGGTAAAGGTGTTTATGTTCTTATATTTCTTAAGAAAACAATCTCGCTGCAGAATATAAATAATCTCCACCAACAGACAATAGAATGGTTTGATGCAAGTGCCTTACTCAGAGTAGACACTCCAAAGAAATTGTCCATGAAATATTTGTCCTTTTTAACTGAACATGTCTGAGTATTTTTGTTAATGGATGCTTGGCTCCTCTTAGTGGTAATAAGAGGGAAAACAAGCGATCCTTCCACTAAAAGAACTTTTCGATTTAAAATATGCCTGTCCAAATGAAGACACATTATACTGCGTATAACTATACTGCAGAGTGTTTATCTCTTGGACAGTCAACCTCTATATAGGGAATCCAATGTGAATTCAAATAGTTCTAGTGTGGATATTTCACATTTCAGAAAGACTTGATTCAAGGTATAGTTGACATTTGGCTTTTTTATATCCTTTCTATTCTTTGTAGAATACAGTCATAAAGAAAAAATATACATAAAGCTACTATATACAAAAACAATATACACAGCAGTTCTTGTTGGAAATTAAAAGAAGCTTCCATCGAGACATATAAATTTGGTTTCTTATCCTTTCTGATTTGTTTGGTAGTATCCCTTACCTTTAAAATGACTGGTAAAAAAGAGTAAAGATGTATGCCATTTTGACTCATCTCATTGCGAAAACTTATAAACATAGAACAATTTTCTGTAAATGTATTTTCACACATAAAAGTGGTTAATGACATTATGAAATCAATAAGCAACATTGAGGGGTGGGGAATCTAATAACAGAAATTCCAAGAAAATGTTTTCATTACAGTAGCAAGCTATTGAAATTTTCGCTGTAGTAAATTGAACACCATTTCTTTATCACAATGTTGTACTCATAAGATGTACAAAATTTCTTACACATAAGGTAACATATACTCATTCTAAAATAATCAGCAATAATGTTGTTATTTGGTCTGCACAAACACACACACATTGTACCAATTCAATTTAATTTTCAAACAGCAGGGCAGCAGAAGCACACACACACACCCCATTTCAGTATTGTCATGACGGTGCTTTGCACTACTGGCTAGAATTATGTTCCGTTTTGTAAAGGAAAACCATTACATATAGCAGTCCAATAGAATTGGCACCTGATGGAAATTAAATTCTGTATTTCATAAACTGAACTGCCTGACAGTCTGAGAGTTCTCTGCTCTTAACTATAGCTCCACCATAGTATGTTTGCATATATAAGAACATATGGCAGGAACCTACATCACAGTCAGGCTTATGAATCTGTAAGTATATAGCATCTCTCAAGCTGACTCACCAAAGCAACCTTAACAGCCAGTAGCCAGACCAAGTGGTGGAGGCCTGTTTTGCTGGTAATCAGTGCACAGCAGGATGACACTTTCAACCCTCTCCTGCCAGCAATCTCCGATACAACAATTAGAAGCAGGGCCCCTGTTGCAGGTCCTTGTCACACCAGAAATCACTGGTGGGAGTGTGTTGGAAAGATCGTCCTGCTGCATCCCAGTCACCAGCAGAACCAACCTCCATCGCTCATTGAGCGTTCTGGTTGTTAAGGTAGATTTGGGGTCCATTTGTGATTGTGGCAATAGTGCTACAGTTGTGAATACAGAGGATGGCTCAATATGGAGCAGTTGCATATTACGAAGTTACAACTATAGGTTGCCAACCTTGGTGCCTGAATTAGTACCTTACTTGGTAAATATATTCTTGTTTTCTTGTGTCACACTACCTTGCTTGAGATATCTGATTATATGAAGATGCTTCTCTATTTAGTCCAGCTATTGGATTGGCTATCCCAGTGTTACCCACTTTTGGTTGGCAACGACTAATCAGAGAGGAAAAGGTATTTCCTGTTGCCTGATCCCTTTTAAGCAGAAATACCAGGGTTTTCTTCCATGCAGTGTATAGCAACTAAGCACTAATCTACCACTAACCTATCACTAAGCATGGTCCTCTTCACATCCAAATGTTACACCCACCAAGGCAAAGGAAATTAAATGGGTTAGGTGCAGATACGCTGCATAAGAAGTGACTTATATTAAGAACAGGTATAGTTAAGAACTCTAAAAATTCCTGATATTCCCAACAGATGTACTAAGGGGTTTCTATTTCATCTGAAAAAAATTGCCACTGTAATGATCCAATGGAATCTCATTCATAACGGTAAAGAACTCTCTCCACAATCTCCATTCTTCCTAGAAATATAATGCTGCCTTTGTCTTTAAGGAAAGGGAAAATTGTGTTTAGCTGGGGCAGTTAACCACTAGATGTCTCTGCTCTGCATGATTCCAAGAGAAAAAGTCCAAAG
This sequence comes from Iguana delicatissima, assembly GCA_948472985.1. Lineage (NCBI taxonomy): Eukaryota > Metazoa > Chordata > Lepidosauria > Squamata > Iguanidae > Iguana > Iguana delicatissima. The sequence goes on from CAOKZL010000023.1 coordinate 954,542, forward strand.
TTCAGCATACTACGACCAAATCCAAAATATATATTGTGGTGATAACTTTTACTAAAAAGATGCAAAATACATTAGACCAGTGTTCAAAGCCCTTTTTGTCCATTTTGGTTAGCCTAACAAGGGTATCATCACAATGTGTATTTCAGATTTTGTTGTGTTTTGCTGCATGGAGACCCCTAATTTTTTTTTTTTAAGTTCGACATAGTACTACTAAATTCAGTGACTGAAAACAATAGTTCTTCTTACAGTTCATATTGCCCGTCCTTGGATATTTTACACACAGATGTATCGGATAACTTTCCTCCATCAAACCTAAATGCATTTATTTGGACATAATTGCCATTGGTTTCTGCTAGTTTTGCTTCAGCCTCAGCTCGCTTGCACTTGTAGGCTTTGTGAGGTAAACTTGGCACTGTTACTTTTCTGTCTGTGCAGATAATATGATTGCCATAGCTGGAATGTACAGGGCAATCACAGTATCATGTAATCATTGACTGTTTGTTTTATAGAATGTTGAGGGCAACTAGATGTACTCACATCCACACTGTCTTAATGCTGGGTGTTCTAGGTCTGGCTAAGCCTGCGGCAGTATCTTAACTGTCATTGCTGACAAGTATAGCAGTGGGAGAAATTCCTGGGCGCTCTCTCATGTCATTAAGCCAGATGCTTTGTACTGCTTTATGTCTACCACTAAATTTCTGATCTTTTCTTCCAGCAATGAGATATACATTGCTCCCTCTGGTGTCCAAAAAGAAAGAATTCAGGTGGGTACGAGTAGCATTTTAATCCCCGTCTCATCACTGGAGAAATCTGCACATTTATCCTGTCTTTATTTACTTGGAAGGAGGAAGGAAACTGTGCTATGTCACACATAGGTGAATATGTAAAGGATAGAAATAAAATTGCACAAGTGAATTTAAAATACATTTGTTATCCTGCAGAAGTTCCTGAAGCTTTTGTTTTCTTTCCTTGCTGTGACTGGTAGTAATGGTCTGTTCATGTTAATGGCTTTGAATTGTAATGGTAAATAATCCTTATCCAAGCAAAAGCCAAAGAGCACACCTAGATAGGGTGCCAGGGATGTAGTTTCTTAGACTGTATACCATCCTGTGTAGGGGAAACACTTATCCTATATGGAAAGCTAGCTTTATTTGGCAGTTGCTGTGAACAGCTATTGAGGATAGAACCTTCTTAAAGGCCATAATGTCTACTTATTCCTGGGATAGGCAACTACATTTTATCCAGAGGGACAGTTTTCTGTTCCTGGGTCCATCTTGAGTCAGCGTGGACTGCCAAAAAACAAACCCAAGATTCCAGTCAATTTTTGGTCTTGAAAAAGAGGGAAGTGAAGAGTGTTCTGCACTCTGTGTAAAGGTGAACTGCTTTTCCTGGAGGCTTTGAGGAAAAGCAATTCATCCTTTTTTCTTTTTCTTTTTTGCCCTGAAAAGGAAGCCTGGTGGGTCTTAGAGCTGCAAAAATAGTTGGGGGAACGGGGGTGGTAAATGTGGCCCCAGGGACAGACAAAGGGCAGTCCTGGGGCTGCTTGTGTTCCTACCCTCCCAGCTGTTTTTGCAGCCCTGAAACTTTCTTTGTACTCTTGTATGACAAATTCATGCTCATTAGCTGGATAACCGTTCATAGGAACATGAACATGACTTTACTTTCCTTCTGTGTTGCCCAATCAGCTTTTTTGTGTTCATTTGGCAGCAGGCAGTGAAGACCCCTATTTGCCATAAAGCCACTGGTACTGCTGCTATTAGTTGGCTGTCTTTGCTTTGTACCGGGCTTAGAGAACATCAGCAAGAGCAGAGCAGCTTCGCAGTGCAGTGCTCCTTTCAACCTGCAATTAAGCAAGGATAGCCAGCTAGGGAAAATGACATATAGCCATCGTAAACCACATTTCTTTCTTGTCTTTAGAGGCAGGATGGAAGAGGAATCCTTCTACCTCTTCTGGAATGCCAGCAAAGTTTGCATTTACACAAGAGTATGTCCTCAATGTTTCTGTATGATGGAAACACTTAGGTATGATTATGCCCATGTGTTGTATAATGGAGTAATCTGACCTTAAAGCATTGCTTTGTACATGTTGGCTTAGAAACATTTACTGTGAGTCTTGTAATTCAAAAGTATAGCTAAAACAGTAAAAAGTAAGATTACTAGTTCGAATAAGCTAATGTCCCTAGAGAGCCAGTGTGGTGCAATGGTTTGAATGTTAGATTAGAACCCTGGGAGACCACTATTTGAATCCATGCTTGGCCCTGGAAACCCACTGAACAACCTTGAGCAAGTCACATTCTCTCAACCTCAGGGGACTGCAATGGCACCCCCCCAAAAAAATAAATTTTGCCAAGAAACCTTTGTGATAGGGTCACCATAAGTGTGAAATGACTTGAAGACACACAATAGAGCTCCCTAAGACTATATGATAAGGTGTGATCTCTCACTTAAAAAAACAGGAACAACAATGTTACACTGTGAGGTTTCTGATGTAGTCTTACTGAAATTATTGTTCAAATACAGTTTCTGATTGAGGCTGAAATCTTACTTGGAAGTAGGTCCAGTTGAACTTGGTAGACTTTTCTTTTGAGTAGACTTAACATAGATTGTGCTGTAAATATTTAACCAAGGTTCTTTGTAGTTCTTCTATTTGCATAAATACCAGAATCACAAGATGGATTCCAGGGAATCTGAGTCTCAGCTTTCATTTGTTTGTCTTTAATCTTTTTTTCTTAAATAATCTTTACTGAGTACAAAATTATTACACAAAAAAAGTTACACAAACAACATATATGGTGATACATACATAGACAACATAGTCAATGAGGATAGAAAAAAACCAACAAAGATAATAGAGGGGGGAAAAGGAAAGATTTGAGAAAGTAGAAAGAAACAATAACACAAAAGAATGTATACTTACAGAAGTTATAGTCTACAATCCTTAACAAACAATTAACATAAAAATGACTTCCCGATAAACTTAATTGTTGGTTCTTGTATATCCATTATTAACTTCTTTTTAATCTATATATTTTGAAGCATTTGCCTACCATTTTACATTTATTTACATTTATAAATCAAAAGCAATAGTTACCAAGTCTCCTCCCGTACTCGTTGCATAGTCTGTGAAGGGTTCCCAAGTTTTTAAAGATAAATGAAATGGTTTCCCTCTTAATAAAACAGTAAGTTTATACATTTCTGCCAATTCTGTCAATTTAGTTAACCATTCATATAGTTTTGGAACTTTTCTGCTTTTCCAATATTTTGCATAAATTATTCTTGCAGCTGTTACCATATTTCTCAATAATTTCTTATACTGTCTTTGAATGGGGTCTTCCTTATCTATCATATTCAGTGAAAGTAATTCTGGTTTAAATGTCATTTTTACTTTTAATTTTTTTGTATACAATTACAAATTAGTCTCCAATATTTTTTCACTTTTTTACACTGCCCCCACATGTGAAAAAAAGAGCCTTCCCGGGTTGTGCACTTCCAACATTCATTTTTAACTCCTTTATATGTATGGGCCAGCTTACTAGGTGTTAAATGCCACTTATACATCATTTTATAATAATTTTCTCTAAGATCATTGCATTGGGTAAATTTTAAACCTTAAAATTTTGGAGTAGACTTAACATAGATTGTGCTGTAAATATTTAAAGCAAGGTTCTTTGTAGTTCTTCTATTTGCATATGTACCAGAATCACAAGATGGATTCCAGGGAATCTGAGTCTCAGCTTTCATTTGTTTATCTTTAATCTTTTGAAGAAGAAAAAAAAAAGCTTTGAAAACCAAGTATTATGCTGAAATTGCAGCAACTGCAAACAAAATGCATTTTCTATCTGGCACACATTAAAGTCAAGCAACACAAAAAGAATCAGGATTAAAATCAGAGAACAGTATGGTTCCAATGCTGTGTACACAGATATTGAGCTCATTAAGATTTATTTGTGAGTAAACACATATAGATTGCAGAGTAGTTAAACATGGAGCACTTTCACACAACACAATTAGTGTGAAATTGGCACTGTGATTCCACTTCAATTGCCACATCAATATCCTACTGAAACCTGGGGTTTCTAGCATATGAGGCACTAGAGTTCTCTGGCTGAGAAGTCTAAACACCCATCTCTAAACTACAAATCCCAGGATTCTGTAGCATTGCCATGGCAGTTAAAGTAGAATCATAGCACTCTAATTGTGTAGTATCAAAGGGCCCATGTTTTTTGTCTCTCTGTCAGGGTCATATGTTTTCTAAAAGACCAATCATACAGTCTTTTCAGTGTTACTAATTAGTTCATAAACTATTATTTGACAGTGAAAAAGGTATATACAAGCTTAATAGCAAAATCAGATAAGGTGCTGTTTATTCTGCTACGGTGGAAACCTGGATTCCCTCTATCTTCTCAATGAATTCAGTAGGCTTACTTATCATTCTCTGTTATCTAGCTTGCCCCCTAACCCCATCCCTCAGCAGATATTCTGCAGACAGGTAGAATATCTATTTATTTTAGTATGCGTTCACTTTAGTTTAAATTGATCATGTATTTTAAAAGACCTGCAAAAATGCTCCAGGGATGAGGGAGCAAAGGTTAGGCTCCAACATCACAAATGTCAATGTTATTTGCTGTATCCGGGAAGAATCAGTTTCCCTGTAGATTAATCCTGGACGTGGATTTCTATATATCTGTGCAGAATGCAGGGTCCACTTTCCCATTGGCTCACCTGTTCCAACAGTACGTCTTGAGAGGCAGATGGGGGAGTCCTTTAGAATCTAGTTAAACTGAATTTGTTTTAACAACTTCTATTTTGTCCCATAGTTTTCCAACTTGTAATACATTTGGCTGTACACACTTTGCTTCCAAAGTCCTACAGTCTTTCACGCCCTCATATTTTCATGAATCATATCTAAAAGTAAATATTAGATAAATATTACAGATATAATATGTATTATAGCATATACGTAGTATAGTATATATCTACATAAGCTTTTTCAGTATAGGATCTCTTATCCCATCTAACTGTCTCCAGTTCTTTCTTTACAGTCTGAGGATATGTTTGTATGTGACATTGAAGAACGAGACATCAGTGGACCTCCAACACACAAGAAACTAAAGAAGAGCCAGTGTACACCCCTCTTCATGAATGCTTATACCATGAGAGGTATGCTAAAGTAGAGCTGATGTATACAAAGTAGAGTTCATACGCGTATATATGAAATACATGGATCTGTATTTCATATATACATATATATTTGTATACTTGAAAATGTATTCTGTCGATAAAGTGGAGGTTTCTTAATTGAAACTGTAGTGTTACTGAAACAGCAGTTTTGCTATAGTCTTAAGCAACTCTTTCAATGGAAGGCAAAACACTTTTTTCCCCATCCAATCCAGCATGGTATAGTGGTTTGGATGTTGGACTACAGCCCTGGAGACCAGGGTTCAAATTCCAGTTGGCCCTAGAAACTTACTGGGTGATCTTGGACTCTCAGCCTCAGGTAGAGGCAAAGGCAAACCCTCCTGTGAACAAATCCTGCCAAGAAAACCTTGTGATAGGTTCACCTTAGGTTCTCCATCAATTGGAAACCACTTGAAGGCACACAACAACAACAACAAAAAGTTATCTGAGCAGTTTACTAGATTAAAAAAAATGACAATAACTACAGTTTATACTAGATTTTAAAAAATTGACAACTTTTACACGTCTGCATATAGTCCAAGCAGACTCTATATTGAAACAAGTTATCACAGTTTTATATAACTAAAAGCTAGTGTGTGTCTGTGTGAATGCATGCTCCCCAAGTCACTGGCTAGTGTCTGTTGAGTGGGAATACATCAGTGGGGCAATATTAAAAACCAGTGCACCTACTTTTGTCTTAGACTGGGAAAGCAGTGGCAAGGAAGCAGGAAGAGTCTACAGGAAAACCTCACACAGTGCCAGTGAACAAGATTGTGTGCTCTCGATGGAAATGAGGACAGGGAGAAGGAGATTAAGTTTCACAGCTTGATTGTAAATAAGACAAATACTTGCCTGCAGGATTTTTGTGCTAATTATTATGACATAATCCTGTAAATATGTCAGTGGCATAATTAACAAGAAAGCTATCTACTTAAAAAAACTATCTGTTGAAGTTGTAGTTTCACACTTCTGGAGAACTCACTTACAGGTGATAATATCCAGAGATTATGTCATTTACATGTTTCACTCTTGATAGTCTCTGTGAATGTTTATGCCTTATGTTAAGGGGGTGTGCAGTAGGAGAATATGGCTGAATAAAAATACAGAAAGAGACTTTATTTAAGGAGCAGTAGAATCATAGAATCATAGAGTTGGAAGAGACCACAGGGGCCATCCAGTCCAACCCTCTGCTATGCAGGAACACACAGCAAAGCATTCCCAACAGATGGCCATCCAGCCTCTGCTTAAAAACCTCCAAAGAAGGAGACTCCACCACACTCCGAGGCAGCATATTCCACTGCCGGACAGCCTGACTGTCAGGAAGTTCTTCCGGAGATTGAGGTGGAATCTCCTTTCCTTCAGCTTGAATCCATTGCTCCTTGTCTTAATTTCTGGAGCAGAAGAAAACAAGCCCGCTCCCACCTCAACATGACATCCCTTCAAATATTTAAACAAGGCTATCATGTCCCCTCTTAACCTTCTCTTCTGCAGACTAAACAGACTAAGCTGGGGCTTCCTAAGCCACTCCTCATAGGGCGTGGCTTCCAGACCCTTCACCATTTTGGTCGCCCTTCTCTGGACATGCTCCAGCTTCTCGATATCCTTCTTGAATTGAGGTGCCCAAAACTGGACACAGTATTCCAGATGAGGTCTAACCAAAACAGAATAGAGTGGTACCATTACCTCCCTTGATCCAGACGCCATACTCCTATTGATGCAACCAATAATCACATTGGCTTTCCTGGCTGCTGCATCACACTGCTGACTCATGTTCAGCTTGTGATCTACCAAGAATCCTAGATCCCTTTCACACATACTACTATCCAGCTGCGCAGCCCCCATGCTATATTTGTGCATTCTATTTTTTCTGTTTAAGTGTAGGACCTTCTCTTCTTTTTTGTTGTATTTCCCTCAAAGGCTGAAATACTAGAAATCATGAAAATTAAAACAATGCCAGCTGCTTCTGTAATTTGGTGGTGGCAGCATTGCAGTGTTAAAATCTTTGGGGGGAAATTAATATATTTGATTAATAATATGGACTTCAATAATACGGTCAACTTTCTTAAGAACTGTTGCCTTAATCTAGCCTAATAAATAGACAGTGCAGAACATGCAATACAGACATCCCCTACTTTTCAACAATCTGCTCTTTCAACCCTTTTCAGTTATAACAAAAACCTCCATTCATTCAGTGTGTGGTCTGCTCTTTCAGCCTATTTCATCATGTTTTCACAACCTTCCATGTCGTTCTGGACTGTGCACTGCTTTTTGTCTCAATTCATACTTATTTTAAAAAAGGTTTTAAAAAGACTGGGTTCTACATTTTGATAATTTCCAGGTTTTGACAGGACTCTGGTCCCTAACCTGCCAACTAAATGGGGAGGGTGGGATGTATTTGCCTCTGAACCCATTTTGACACCCACACAGATGTTTTTTTTAATCCTTCTGTTAATATTTAGTGCAAGTGCTGGAACTCATGAATCATTGAACTCTTGTTCTGGACAGTTTAAAACTTATCCAGCTAGAAATGAGAGGTGGAAGAAACATCATTGTCTTGGGTTTTGCAGTCCTCCCTTCAATACAATATTACAGAGGAAGTATGTAGGAACATATAGAAATAGCTTCATTGATTAGTAATGCATAGAAGGTGAGCTGTGCTAAGCTAAGTCTGAAATAATCTATACTTTTTCTCTGAAAAAGAGAAAGCAATTTGCTTAAAAGTCGTAATTAGTTAGCCTTCAATTTATTTGTTAGGAAAAATATTTAAGGAAGTACTAAATTTATCGTTCAAGGAGTATAGGAAAAGGAGCTAATGCTGAATGGCAATATATAAGTGCAATTTTCTTCTTAAAAAGCAACTACATAGATATTTTCTTTCCTGTTTCTCCTCTTAGGAGCAGGAGCAGTGATCCATACTCACTCCAAAGCTGCTGTAATGGCCACACTTCTCTATCCAGGAAGTGAGTTTAAAATCACTCATCAGGAGATGATAAAAGGAATCCAGAAAGGTACCACAGGAGGATATTTCAGGTAACCTTCCGTTAGTAAGTGGTTTAGGATCATAAAACATTTTCTGTCAGATGTGCCACATTTAAAAGGTTATATGCCATCACATTTCATGTCATCTATAATGACCCCTTTCCTTTTTCACAGTCATTTGCCTACCTGAGACAATTATAAGCACTATAACTGTTGTTTTCTTTTTATCAGAGGATAGTTGTATACTTTGACTTTTTTCCAGTGGTTATGAAGAAATTAAAGGAACTTACACCTGAGCATTTCTGGAAGATGTAAGATAAATATTCTCTCCTGCTCCTTATAAATCTATGGTGGTAAATGCAGGAGTTTTTCATACATCCACAGAATCTCTGATGCAGTTCAAGGATACAGAGTTCCTTGGAAGAAATGGCGGGGAGAGTATTGATCAGGATTCACATTCCTACAGCCTAGTTATCTCTTCAACTATGTCTCACATACAGTGCCTTGCAGAAATATATGTTGCAGGAGCCCAGAGAACACAGAGACCACAGAGCAAGAAAAAGAGGCTCTCGTGACCTTTTTACCCTTCTTAAATCTTTCTCTGTTCCTCTGACCTAAGCCCCCAGCTTCTACTTTATTTCTACTTTATTATTTCTAATTCATACCTATATCATATATACTCCCTTTGGGTTTTTTTTCCCCATATGTTGCTGTGTTACAAACTAGAATTGAAGTGGATGTAATGTTTTGCATCTTCAAAGTGTTGAGTATCTCATGTACATAAAGTGATAACGCTAATTAAATCCATTTCAGTTCCAGGTTGTGACACAACAAAATGTAGAAAAGTTAAGGGGGAGGGATGAGTATGTCTGCAAAGTATGACCTGTCTGCTAACCTGCCCATCTCCCTAATTATAAAATCTTAGAGTGAAAGAGCCCCAACAGCACTCTAGTCCAACTCCCTGTAGGAATACACAACTACAGCACTCCTGAAAGATCACCATCCAGACTGTTTAAAAACCTACAAAAAAAAAAGAGAGTCCACCAACTCCAAGGCAGTCTGTTTCACTGTCAAACAGTTCTTATAATAAAGAAGTTCTCACTAACATTTAGGTGGAACCTTTTTTCATCATAATTTGAATCAATTGGTTTGTGTTCTAGCCTCTGGAGCAGCAGAAAAATGCTCATTCCATCTTCTACATGACATCCCTTCGGATATTGAAAGATCACTATTATGTCATCTCTCAGTCTTCTCTTCTGCACATCAAATATGCCTAGCTCCCAAAGTTGTTCCTCTTGAGGCTTTGTTTCTAGCTCTTGATGATGTTAGCTACCCTTCTCTGGACATATTCCAGCTTGTCAGTAATATCCTCCTTGAACTCTGGTGCCCAATACTGGATGCAATATTCCAGGTGAGGTCTGACCAAAGCAGAATAGAGTGAAATTACTGCTTCTGTCGACCTGAACAGTATGCTCTATAACCTGTAAACCAGAGCCTGTTTTCATGCAGAACTCCCCGGTCTGCAAATCATTGCTCTTCTTGCATGTAAAGCCTTTACCAATTTGTAAACCAGAGCTCCTGTTTCATTCAAAGGCTTCAGGGCAGTAAACAAGAATCCATTTCTCAGATCTTGTCTGAGAACATGAAGTTCAAACATAAAATTCTTTGAAAATCATGGTGTATTTAATTTATGATTTCTGTCACATTTTCAGCATCTACATTAGATATACCCTGACCAATTTTAATTAACATGATTCGAGGAATGCCAGGTTATCTTAATCCCTCTTGGGTATTCATTGTGCAAATTCCTTCAGGGAACATGCTGTCTCTTGTTCATGACTAAGATCTTGGAATACTGTTTGAATAATATAGATAATCCACTAAAGCAGGGGTGGGGAAATACATGGCCCTTCAGACATTGTCCCTCATCATTGGCTGTACTAGTTAGGGCTGATGGAGTTGCAGTCTGACAACTTGCGGGGGGGTCACCAATTTCCCACACTCTTACTGAAACTTCCAAGCAAACAATTCTACTTGAGGATAAAAAATCAACTTCATGGGAAGTTGTAATGTGATTTTTCCCTCTCAATTTCTTTTCTAATATTGGAATTTTAATGTAATAATCATAATAAAGTATAGGTATCCTTTGAAATTAATTACTATAGCATGTTGGGTTGATAACTAAGGGTGGTATCCAGTTACATCCCCTCTCCACAGGTAGAATGTCTTCTGTCAGCAGACTGGGGAAAGGGAGCAATTCCTTTCTTACTACAGCTGACTGTTCTCAAAATTTGCTCTGGAAAGATGAAGGACCCTTGAGTATACAGGGAGGGCAGCATGTGTTGTTACAAGAATGAGAAAAAGGACAGTCCCAATGTATGAATGGAAGTTTGCTTTCACCTTTTTAGATTTCGCCCTAAATTCATAAATGACGTTCTCTTAGTACTAGCTGCAATGAAAGCCAGGGACATGCCTTCTTAATTTTGTCAGTCTACCATTAACTGCCAGTACATTACTTACTGAGAGCCAGCATGATATAGAGGTTTGAGTGTTGGACTAGGCCATTTCTGCACTTCTGCTTTTCCTCAAAGGCGCTTCCCTAAACTGCAAACCGCAGGATTCCATAGGATGTTGAAAGTGGAATAATAGCACTATAACAGTCTAGTGTGGAAATGACCTAGGACACTGGGCAACAAGGGTTTGAATCTTTGCTGTACCACAGAAACTTACTGGGTGACCTTCCCTCCCCACTGCGGCAATCCATGTCATCTAAATAGGCACACAGTTGGACTACAGGGGCAATAGTCTTGTTCGGTCCTTCCCTGAAGCATGCCATACAATTCTGTACTTGTCCACCTAGATGCATGCTTTAGACAGTTTTGTGGGTCTTACTCCTGAGTAATGTAGTTCATGTCCAGATATTGTACACCTAAATACCCAGGACTTCAGATTACTGTGGTCAACTACTGTTGCTTCTATCCATCCGTCCATCCATCCATCCATCCATCCATCCATCCATCCATCCATCCATCTACCTACCTACCTACCTACCTACCTACCTACCTACCTACCTACCTACAAGAGTTTGGGGGATTCACTGGCCCCCTGCAAAATTTTCTAGGGCTGCACACATACTCACATCATCCACAGCCCATTTATTTTAACCTTTAAAGTAAGGGATACTTTAGTTTAAAAAAAAGTTGTAAAAGTATCCCTTACTTCCTAGGAGATTTGAGCTAATTCTGCCATGTTTGGAGGCTACTCTGACTGGCTGGCTCCCCAGATTTTTGTTCAGAAAGGATCTTTAAAATATCTAGGGGGCAGAGGAGAAAAATTGTTATGCCTTTCCCAAACTTGTTTAATATAGATGATGCTCTTTTGAATATCAGATGTCATGCTGCTCCTGTCATTTAATGTGAATAGGAAATATGTCTTTCATTTGAACTTTTTCAGGTATGATGATACCTTGGTGGTTCCCATTGTCGAGAACACACCTGAAGAGAAGGATCTGAAGGAGAGAATGGCCAGGGCAATGAATGAGTATCCAGATTCCTGTGCTGTGCTAGTTCGGCGCCATGGAGTGTATGTTTGGGGAGGAACTTGGGAAAAAGCAAAGACCATGTGAGTACAATTAGGAAAAAGACTTTGACAGTGGTAACTCTGATATTGCAGATAAGACTTTATATTATGTTCAGGCACAATCAAATACATGTCACTTTTCCAGTTTTAATATATATGCTGCCAAAGCAAGCACCAAATACATGTCACTTTTGGGTGAAACTATCATCATTTCTGCCTCACTTGAACTCTGTCCTTTCAGTCATGTAGAAATTGAGAATATTGTCATGAATGCAGATAGTTCATAGAGAAAACACCTCTCTCACACATTCCCTGGGCATGCCATTTTATTTTCATGGTCATTTTGAAAACAATTCAGGGCATCTACTTTTTTTTGATATTTATTGGGTGGAGGGGGTTGAAGCAACTATGCTTACCAGCAAAGTATAACTCCTCAGCTCTTTCCTTGGCTTCCTGGCACAATCTTAATCATTAATTACAGTAGTGTTTTCAATGTGAAGGGAAGAAATACTCAAGATAATTTTGCGCAAGAATGAAAGGCCTTAGTTCTATGTAACCAGGTTGCTGCAACCAGTAGTACATAAAGTGTCATAACTTGAAGTGAAAAAAAAAGAAACCCCTACCCAGCAAAATCCCAATCCATTTTTTTCCTGTTTTGTTTTCTATTTCAGGTGCGAATGTTATGATTACCTCTTTGATATTGCAGTACAAATGAAGCAACATGGACTTGATCCTGCTGTAGTTCCTACTAAAGAAAATGGGATTGTTTAATGTACAGTTTCATCTCAAGATGACTTTCATATTTCAATGAAATATTATCAAAGTACTTTTGGCTTCATATCTAAGCAGATGCAGCTGTTTTGCAAAATGTTGTTATCAGATGTATCTGTTTATTATCTGCAATGATCTGCAAGATAGTCTGGACTATGATGTTACATGGAATGTTAAATGCCACTTACTTTCACAGTATAACTGAGAGTAGTTTTGCTTCAGGTTCTTCTTCCTGGCTCATATTCTAGATAATTTTTTTCCAAGTAGCCTTCTGTTATCAAAAAACAGTTTCTAATTACTACAAACATTTTTAAAGCTAACATTCTGTTATGAAAACCTGCCAGGGCACTTAATGGTAATGTAATAAATGTTTGACACAAGTTTAAATTGGAAAGTATAGAGTGCCATGTATAAAAATTATGCTACAAAAAAATACTAGCTTTCCTTTTTTAAAAAAATATTACAATAGTGATCTGACTGTATTTCAGAAGGAATGAGAATTATATATGGAAATAAATGTGACATATAAGTGGTCACTTTTATTATACAGAATCTTTTAAGTTCTAAATTGCTTATCTTGTGAGTTTTTTTAAATGCATTTCAAGTTAAAAGTGTCTTCTGACATTTCAACAGAAGGCAAATCAGGAATACATTACAACTGACTTATGTGTTAGTATGCTGTTTCTCAGTGAATAGTATGCGTAGGTCCAATCTTGTGAACTGCTACATGGAAAAGTAGTCATGATACGAATCAAATCAGATATGCCAAAATCCAAAGGTTATAGGAGAACAGAAATTCAGCTCTGTTTCACCCACAAAATTGTTCTGATTACATTAGAGCCCCTTGCATCAACACAGTCATCTAGTGATTTGATACTCCTTTAGGCTGAGATTAGTGGTGATAATTCAACATAGAAAAAGATCTAGGTACAGGAAGCTGCTTTAGCTATAAAAAAAAAAGAGCATACTGTTTGTTCACTGTTGGAGCCACATAAATATCTGAGCCATCACTGTTATATTCTTTAACAATGTTAGGAGAAAACATTTGGAAGATAAATTTGCAGTTCTTTCAAGAAAAAAGGAAAAATCTTCAGGATACATGAGGTAGATTTTGGGCCAAGTTTTTTGCAGTATGGCTTATCATACTTGATGCAAGTTGTATAATGGTATCACATGTGGTTTTGGCAGCTTTCATAGGTTGAGGAGCCACATCCAGCCCATGGGACTCATAGAGAGACATACCTTACATGCATCTTCCACCCCTGCACAGATCCCCCTCCTCATTCCCCAGACCAGCTAATAGCATCCCTCAAGGCTTTGGAATGGGGGACAGTCATTGTCCCATTTTCGTCTTCCTTCTCTGATCTGGGAACACAAGGGCTGTTGTTGCTCCCCCCAAAAACTCAAATTGTATAATTAGCACTGGTCATAAATTTTCAAAAGCAAAGAATGTTCCAGACATTCTGTTTAAGATATGAATCACATGCTGAGTTTTAAGGTAGTTGGCCATATCATTTTCATCTAGGAATACATTGCTATCAGGTAAACCAGTGACACCTACAATTTGAAATTTTCATACAGGATGGAGCAGGAATACTTGGCAAAGAAAGAATTGTTTTCACACTGTCACAATCATTTTAATTCTGTCAACTACAAGGTAAGACAGAAATAAAGAATCGTTTTCACACTGCTGCAGTCACTGTAACTCTGTCGACTACAAGGCAAGACAGTCAGGAAGTTTTTTCAGGGATGTGTGAGGCTTAAAGTTCGTTAAAACCAGAGGATGTAGAAGTTTCACAAATGTTGACTAGCCTTCTATGAATGCTTGTCTATGTCTACATTCCCTCATTCAGCACAGACTTGGTATATATGTTGTATGCTTATTAAAACTTTGCTGTTGGAGTTCACAAGAAGTATCCAACATTGTCTAAACATTGCACAATCACTGGTATCCAACAGTAAATGTTATCATTATCTTATGCTGCTTTTCACAGTTTCTGTTTGCACAAAAGGCCCATAGATGCTGCACAAAGATATTTCCAGCTCAGTCTTATGCATGACTGTTGTGAAGCTTCCAGAATAGGATAGACCAAGGATAGGCGACTGCATGGAGACCAGAGGACAATTTTCCTCCTCGTGCCCTTCTGATGGCCCTTTGCAACACATAGAACAAGCCCAAATATATCTGTTTTCCTCTGCAGTCCCTCTCAAATGATGATGGGAAGTCACGTCACTTCCTGTTGCTATTCTGAGAAGGAGTAGATAGGAAAATGAAAATTTTTAGGGAGGTGGTATAGGATTCTGCAATGCTTATGGAAGTGCTTTCTTTGTGATTTCAGGGGGGAAATGCCCCAAAATTAAGAGTGGGGTGGCTTTGTCAGACTGTTAGGAGCTTCAGGGACCTCAAAAGTGGGGTCCAGGGCTAGTGGGCCATATTATGCCCACCCCAGGATAGAATATAATGGACCAAAGAGTGAGACTCGTTGTAACTCAGTGAGTGAAACAGCTTTTGATCCCTGCTAACTTAAGAAAGAGCTATTTTGTCTAGTTTCCCTTTTTGCTGCAGTCCTCCCAGGCCACTTTCTGTTCTGTTCTGGGAAATGTGCCAATCCTTTGGGACAGATTTTTGTGGGCTTCAAGGAGTGCACTAGAGCAGCAAATGACAAATCAGACAAAATCACAGGCTGTCTTACCTTAGCAGCAGAAGCATCCACAGGATCAAAAGGCATTTCACAAATGGAATGGCAGCAAGGGATTCAATCCATAGCCTGCCCACAAGCAGTTTGATCACAAGCATTTGATTCAGGAATAGTTGTTCAATAGTATTCCAGGTATTTGACTCTAGGTGCTGCATGTCAAAATTCTAATCTATATATATTAGCAGTATAATATAAATAATTTATATTTTATCTTTTATGGTAAATGTTCATTTGTAATTTTTCAGCATATCCATAAAAAGTAAATCTGAAAGGCGTTACTCTACTGAAAACCTTGTACAAATTTCCCTGAGTTTAGTTAACTGATGTAATATTAAGAGTAAAAGATCAGTATCTCATTTAATTGTACAAACAAAAACATAACATGCCTACTTTGAGTATCTTCTTTCTGTTCTCAAAGATAGCATTTCATTCACAAGGGACTATTTAATCAATTTAATTAGGTGTAAAGGCTTCCTTTATAAAATCTCACGAAGTAGCTTGCCTTCAGGTACTTTGTGTTTTTTATTGCAGATGGTATATTTTGGCAGCAGAGAGCAGATAGTACTATAATTTAGTTTTTCAACAGTGCTTTGATCTCTTTCTGATAGTAATTTTTTAATAAATAATTTTGACATGTCACCTCTGAAAGGGTACAACTCTGTAACTATCAGTGAACTGCACCAGCCTCTCCCTTTGTATGAATTTGTTCGACTTGACAACTACACAATTTACAAATGAAGCTACAAATGAATATTTCATTCAACCAAGGTGTATTGATGACAATATTGGTGTTTAAGTAGTTATTTTTGATTCCTTGTTCACTAAAATAACTTTAGCAAGAGAACATTGACTGCTTTCTTTATATAAGATTGTACCCAACTTTGCCCACCAACTAGTGGAAAAAAAACTGGGGCAGAACATACTCCCCATTCCCTGATGCTTCCAACATGCCTCCCGCCCCGCAAATTTGCTCCAGAGGTTTGGGGAACATTTTTAACTTACTAGGATGGGATATGTGTGGTTGCAGGTGAGAAGAAAGGAAGGGAGGAAAATACATTTGCATGAACAGAAATCTGCAAGGACAACATTGGTTAGAACCCCAAACTGCAAGCATGACATTGGATGGGACCCAAAAATTTTCTGGCAAAAACAAATCCCAGTCCTATCACTAACCAATGTGAAATCTGGAATATTTTATAAATCCAAGTGAAACCATTCATTGCAACCTGGAAGTAAATTAAACTACTCTTGACATAGGTAGGAGTAAATCAGCTTGCATATCTATTGCTCTCATCAAGTAAGCCCCCCCGCAATACAGTGAGTGGGTGTTTTGTCTTCTTTGTGGTTGTTAGTGACTTGGTTTATGATGACTAGCAGATATTTCATTTAAAAGCTGTCCTACCCATTTCCAGCACTTCACTAAAAATATTAAGCATGTCATCATACGCATTAATTCTTTAAGAAATACCCCACCACCTTTACTACTAGGGGAAGATAATACACCATAAATGATCACAGTTCTACAAATCTGTGTGACTTTAGTATATAAGATACATGAATGAGTGCGGTTGCTGATAGTCTATTGTGATTTGTTTATGTTTCTAAATATGTGTTTTAACTCTTTTAATTACTAGTTGATTAATTTGTGTTTTAACTTTTGTACATTATGATTCTTTAACTGTTTTCTTTTTTAAAAGTACAGCAAGCCACTTAGAGTCCTTCCGAGGAAAAAAGTGGGATACAAATAAAGATGATAATATTTCCCATCAACAAGGAATAATAGTGACTTTACTATTTATGGATCAATTTATAGCATTTACCTACTGCCTCTCAACTCCAGGGTGATATACAATATATCAAAGTGTATTTAATAACCATCAATATTAAGCCATTACCAAATTACAACTCCTCATTGTTTAGCTTGTTGACAGGTTAAGAAAAGGCAGATTAGGAACAAAAATTGTAAATTAAGTATATTTTGTTAACTTCTTTCTCCTTTGTTTCTTTTAGTCCTTTTTTTTTAATTGTTACTCCAAATCAAAATCCAGAAATTGGAAATGAAGTTTTACGTGATTCCTTTGTACAAATCTTTTGTGGCAAACACAGTAAAAGAGCAAGAAGTGTTTTTGATAAACTAATAAATCTTGTGTCTGTCCTTATGTAAGATTTACAGTTTTAAAAGAAGAGAAGATGAAGTGTTTAAACCTTGAGAAACTAAAAGTACACATTTACATTGTTTTTCACCAAGCGATACCTCTTTAAAAGATGCCTCAGACATTAGAGGAATACAATGGCAAAGCTTTTAATCTTCAGAAACCTGTTCAACAAGAATATAAGCCGCAAAGGGCGTTACTTTTGAGTTAGTGGGCTTTAAAAACCCACGGTGGTAGGTTATCATATATACACCATATTTTGATGAAGATAATTATTGGAGTTATGTTTAAGGGTCTGTTTTCATCTGTCCAAGATACTGGTTCAAACGTGCTTCATAAAATACCCAGGAAATTTTGTTACACGCATCCCTGAAAGGTGCTGATTTAGTTCACTGAGAATTAGATACCTATTTTCTGCCAAAACAAACATTCAAGGAGTGGTTTGTGCCAGGCTCATATATTAGCATTCTGGCATGGCTGCCAGTGAGAAACTGCTTCCGTCTTTCAATGTGGGAAAAGATTTATTCCAAGAAACAGATTTTATTTTTATAACTTCACGAATACAAATCTTTTAGAGAGGACATACACTTTACACAAGATATATTAATTAAAAATCATAAACAGTACTAACATACAGTGTCTCATAGTGATCCTTACTAAACGGCTGTAGTTTCATAGCTTTTGGAGGGAGAGAAAGCTGTCTAGCAGGAGAGGCTCTGAGCTGGTCTTTTTTGTTAAAAAATAATAAATTCAATAATACATTTCATAAACTGTCCTATCACGTAAGAATGCCTAAAATTTCATAAATGAAACCCAGGAGACATCTGGCCAAGCAACATCCAAGTGTGGTCAAGACTGCAAAAGTTCTTAATATGGGACAAAATGCAAGTTAGGAGAATCCGCAGCAGTTTGTTTTTGCCTGCGCCTACTGGGAAGGCTCCCACTCCTCTGCTTGCCTTCCTGCTGAGTAAAGTGCCAACTACTTTGGCACTTTAAACTCAGTTCGATGCAACTTAAGTAAGACAAGTTAAGGTTAAGTGAAAGAACGGGAAGTGGGGAGAAGCCAGGACATTGTAAATGCAACTGAAAAAGTAGAACAATAAAGGATCAACTGGGGCAGTCCCTGCCAAATCAGGACAGTTGGAAGGGATGAGCCAAGAGTTCTTTCTGGCAGGAGGGAAGCAAATTCCTTGCAGCTGCCTGCTTCAGTGGGTTGGGCCAGGTTGGTGTTGTACTTGCCTCAACATTCTTCCTGGGAAACAGGGAGTACAGAGACCTCCAAGTTACCTTTCCCCCAGGTTTGTAGTAGAGGCCAAAGCATCGTTTATTTTGGTTTTGCAGACCCAGGGCAACACATCTGAGGCAGAGGTACTTAGGATTCTCAGCCAGAGAGTTCCTCTAGTATCTCACCAAAGCCCAGGATTCCATAGGATGTATCCATGGTAATTAATCACAGTGCTAATGATTGTGTACTTTGAAAGGGCCCTATGTGGCATCCCTAACCAACCCCAGACTGTACCATGTTGTAAAGTGTTCTGTTTGTCAGAACACTCAAGGGGAAAGGTTTTAGCCTTACCTTTTTCTTGAGGTGTTAGCATTTAAAAGCTGTGAGTTTTTGACATAAGAGAGCATTCAGATATGATTTCCTTTAATTAACTTTAAGACCCCAAGTCTGAAAACATAATTCAGTTAGCTTGCTAAATGAAGCAGTCCAGAGGAAACATCACACTGCACAAATTACAGAATAACAGCTTCTCTTTAACAGCTATGTCAACTGGAATCCTGAGGCTTATACTTTGATGAAGCACTAAAGGATTCTAAGTACCCCTCCCTAAAGTACAAATTCTAGGATTCCTTAAAATAAAGCCATGGTAGTTAAACTGGAATCAAAATGGTGTAATTATGTAGAGTGAAAGGGCACTATGACAACATTTTCACTGAACTGAACTGTTAAGGTCAAAGATCAGTTTGGGTACTGTGTGTGTTTAATCAGAATGTATGCACAAATTACACCAAAATGGTCTTAAATGTCACCTAACCACAATCTATTTCTTAAAATATGCCATTTAATCTCAGTGTTGCAAGCAAAGGCTTGTAAACAGTCTTCAGTTAACATCTAATGTAAAGAAGAATGTCCATACAAAGCCTTTAGTTATACAATCCTGAATTTCAAATGCACATTGTACAAAGTCACGCAGAAAAGGAAATAAGATGCTATTTTTTTCCCCTAAAGATGCACTCTCCAGTTTATACTCCTTACTTAGTCTAACACTGCATCTGTCTGAAGTGATTCATTCCAAACCAAGCCTGATCCATGTTCTAGAAATTATGTCTGTAATTATGTCTGTAATTCCGTGGAATTTTCACCCTACTTGCAATGCATGAACAATGCATCTTGTGCGTGGGTTCAGAAAAATCTACAGGATTGGGGTTGTTGCTGTTGTTTGTTCTTTTATATCCTGGCTTCTTCTCAACAGTGGGACACAAGGAGGCTTACACAATGGAAATAAATACATTTTCTTTGTTTAAATTTATATCTTGCACATGGGACCCAAGCTCGTTTACAATGTAAGTTAAAACTGGATGCAGTTAAAACAAGTCATAATACAAAGTTTAAAAGACAAACAAGTATATTAAAACATTGCCTTAGATTCTGCATCTGGAGATGTATGCATATCATGTAGCTAACTCTCTGTAGCTACATCTCACAACACTAGCCTCTCCCCAAATATTTTGTAAGCAGCTCAGCCCCTCTCCTCCCCTTGGCTATTTCCATGTTGTTGGAGAGTAAGGGAATAAGCAGGGAGGCATCCAGGAATTTTTCTGTAGCTGGGCACAGTGTGAGAACATCATCTGCAGAGATCTCACAGGGACCCCTGCGGGTTTCTACAGATTCCTGTTGCAGTGCTTCCAGCTACAGGAAAAGAGCTGGATCCATGCTCACTCACATCCTGCTTTCCATCAACATGGACATGGTTGTGTTAGTGGGAGGACTGTGCTGTTTACAAGGTTAATTTTTGGAAGCAATTTTAGTGTTACCTGCTTAGATCAGAATTCTGACCTATGCAACAACTGTAAAAGTAAGATGATATATGCTGACTTGTGTTATTGTGATCCACTAACAAGATGCCAGCCACTTAAAAATCAGTAAAAACATAAGAATGATTTAAAAAAAAAATACAGTACACGCCTGTTTAAAAACTCCAGAAAAGAGGGGGCCATCCTGATTAATCCAGTTGTGGGAGTTACAAAACCTGGGAGCAGCCACCAAAAAGGCCTTTTCTTGTGTTCCCACCGTACATGCCTGGGAAGGCGGTGAAACTGAGAGAAGAGCCTCCCTCAAAGATGTTAGTACTTGGGCAGCCTCATGTAGGAAGATGTAACCCATTCGATAGCCTCAGTCACGCAGAGCTTTACAGGCTTCACATGTTTTATAATTCAAGATTGTTTTAACTGGTTTTAAATTGTTTGTTTTTTAGATTGAGAAATCATTTAATATGTTTTTAATCTTTGTAAACTTTTGTAATTATTTATTGTTTTAAGTTGATTTTACTGTAAACCCCCCTCAGGTCTTCAAGTCAAGGATGGGATATAAATATTTTAATAAATAAATTATAGGTCATGACTGGCACTTTGAATTGTGCCCAGTATCCTATGGAGCTGTTGCTCAGGTGGAGACAGTTGGCTAGTGGAATAGGTAGTATACCATCAGAATCCCTAATCTATGCCAAGCAACCACCTCCAAATACACACACTAGTCCCGCAGACTGTGGGATAGAGCGCCTGGGCAGTGGGATGGAGTCACAATAGAGCACTGCTGCCGTGACACCCCAGCGCTCAGGTCTCGACTGCTGCTGCATAAAGAACCCTGGTGGGCAAAGCTGAGATAGATTAACACACTCAACCTGCCTCATCCAACCAGGTCTCTATAATACAGGTCAGGCTGGCATTCTTATCCTACACCACATCTTATATAGCAGGGAGTTTTACTCTTCAGTGCCCTGGTGCTGAGCAGCAGCAGTACAGTTAATCTTGTGCTGCATCTAGTAGGACCAAGAAAAGCATCTCAGTACTTTCTGTGGCCACGTTAGTGTCTTGAGTACACTGTCTTCATTTGTTGCATTGAACACATACAGAATACAGTGCATTTATTGAGCTGTAATGCTGACTAGCCCTAGGTAAGTTCTAGTTTTGACTTCATTAGAAACCTACTTAACATTTCAATTAATGTTCTTTACAACCAGCACGTCAACAAAAATGGCTGAACAGTAATGTTGCATCAGCAAGTCTAAATACTGCTGCAGTAGGTCTTGAGCAAGAGTCATTTGCTGGCTCATTGGGTGCTTGCAGATGATGCTTTTATTATGCAGTTGCCTCATTACAGAATTTTGTGTGGGAAGGGTGACTAAATATCCTCTTCTGTGTCCCATTGGTGGGGGCAATACTGCTTGGAGGACATGGGAAAGGGGCTTGTCTGCTGTGACCATCAAGTTGTAGAAGTCTCTTTCTGGTTTAATAGTGAATTATGACCCTGAGACCCGGCTTCAGTCCCCTACTTGGCTATGGAAATCCATTAGGTGACCTTGGGTGAGTCACATACTCTCAGTCCCAGAAAAAATCCATGATAGGTTTGCCTTGGTGTTGTCATGAATGGGAAATGGGAATTATAGGCTGATATCACTATCAAGATTTCATCTGTCTGTTGGAACAATACCTCTATTGTTGAATGCTCTTTTTGACATTGATTTTCTCTGCTGGTCTTTTTTTTACAAATGTACATGATTTTAAATTGTCTTAAACTGATTTAACTGGCTTTAAACTGTCTGGTTTTAAGTTTGTCAAATTATTCAACACGCTTTGCGCCTGTTTAAATTATTCTTACTGTTTCAAATTGTTCTAAAAATGTTTAAACTCATTTTATTGTATTCCCTATCTGAGATCCTCAGATATAGGGCAGGATATCAATATTTTAACAAATAAATTCCTTTCGAACCATCCTGTGTTTTCCCACACTGTGTTCTGTCTTCTTTCTTACCACAGAAAATCCACTCAGAGTAAACATTCAGTGACTAAATTGATCAGACAAGAAGTCCTCCATCTAGAAGTGTCCCTGCTCCTAAAGTACAAATCTGTGACAATAGGAAAGAGGGAAGAATAAGGAGTTAACATTGGAAGTTGCAGGTTGTAACCAGCCTGTTATATCAGTCTTCATAAGGCTTTGGCCTCAGGGTTATGATAATGGCACTACCTATATTGATAATAATGATGATGATTATGAAAATCATTATGATAACAATGTTGATTCTAGGGAATCTCATGCAGTTCCCTTTTCATACTCCCTTATGCAACAGTGATGTAAGAGGAATCCAGAAAACTGAGCTGTTTCTTAGAAGATTGCGATGTGTCTTAGGCCCTTTCCACACGTTCCGTGGAATTCGCATTGCGACATTTCCAGGTGGTTTTTTTTTTTGTGCGTGCTACCACGGACATATTGTACAACGGTCTATTGCCATTTCCACACGTTCCGTGAAATTCGCACAGTGGATGTGATTGGCAGCTCTTTTTTAAAAAAATGGCCCCGTGCATCATGACGTGCGTGCTCATGTCATGCCCCGCAGTTCCTCCCACAATGACTCCCTCCTCCCATTCCTCCTGCTATCCTTGAAATAAACCGTGACGATTTTTTATTTTTGTGCCCTATCTCAGGGGAATGGTTTTCTGCGCCATAGCTGGGTGGAGTGCATTTTTGCTCCCTATCTCTGTTGGGTTTCCGCTCCCGTTTTCTGCTTTTATCTTTCCCTGTGAGCGATGGAAGAAGAGGTGTTTCCTGAAGTTGAACGGTCCATTTTAGCTGTGTTCTGGCTTCTTGGACTTGTGCTGGCTGAACTGGGACATCTATGGGCTACGGACCGCGCGAGGAGGCGCAGGTGATTGGACTCTATTGGTAATGCTGCGGAGGACTTAAGCTTTTATGTACCGCTGCTTGGAGGCTCCTCGCAGCGCATCCCATGCCTGAGAAGATGGTGAGTCTGGGATCAGACGCAGTGATGGCAGAAGCCCAATGTGCACATACAGTAATCTTAAAATCAAGGAAAAACCCCATTCTTCGGATCAATAGCACATACCAGAAAGCTTTTCCCCTTTTCTGGCTGCAGAAAGCCACTTTCGAGACCATCCTGCTCTCTGTGGGGCGGACCAACTGCTGAAGCTGTCCACGCCCACAGCCCGCCCTCCGATTACATCATGCATGAATCAGCACGTTTCTTGGAAAAAAACCCACCTTTTCCCCATTTTTTAAAAAGCCCGCATGCTGACTGTTGGCGACTTAACCGGGCGGATTAAAGTGTGGAACTTGCCAATTATGTACAAGCTAGTGCACTCGAAGGTATGGGCGATGTCCATCAGAGCTCGCGCTACCTCATTTTATTTATCTGGTATGGAAAAGGCCTTAGACCAGTAGTTCTTAACCTTTTCTTTACCAGGGACCCCCTGCAAATATAATTTGTTGCTGGGGACCCCCAGGCTTAAGTCAAGATTTAAATATTTACATTTAGAATTAAATATTTAATGTTTGTTTAAATATTCAAATATTTATTTAAGACTTTGGAGACTGAGGGCCTTTCCAACTATGCTGTTATAGTGCTATAATTCCACTTTCAACATCCTATGGAATCCCAGGGTTTGCTGTTTAGGGAGGGGCATAGAATCATAGAGTTGGAAGAGACCCCGGGGCCATCGAGTCCAATCCCCTGCTATGCAGGAACACCCATCAAAGCATTCCCAACAGATGGCCATCCAGCCTCTACTTAAAAACCTCCAAAGAAGGAGACTCAACCACACTCCGGGGCAGCATATTCCACTGCCGGACAGCTCTGACCATCAGGAAGTTCTTCCAGAGGTTGAAGTGGAATCTCCTTTGCTGCAGCTTGAATCCATTGCTCCTTGTCCTAGTCTCTGGTGTGGTAGAGAACAAGCCTGCTCCCTCCTCGACATGACATCCCTTCAAATATCTAAACATGGCTGTCATGTCCCCTCTTAACCTTCTCTTCTGCAGACTAAATATACCCAGCTCCCTAAGGCGTTCTTCATAGGGCATGGCTTCCAGACCCCTCACCATTTTGGTTCCCCTCCTCTGGACATGTTCCAGCTTGTCGACATCCTTCTTGAATTGAGGTGCCCAGAACTGGACACAGTATTCAAAGTGAGGCCTAACCAATGCAGAACAGAGTGGTACCATTACCTCCGTTGATCTAGACACCATGCTTCTATTGATGCAACCAAGAATCACATTGGCTTTCTTGGCTGCCATGTCACACTGCTGACTCATGTTCAGCTTGTGATCTACCAAGACTCCTAGATTCTTTTCACACATACTGCTATCCAGCCACACGTCCCCCATCCTATACTTGTGACTTTCATTGTTTCTGCCCAAGGGCAGGACCCTACATTTCTCTCTGTTGAAATTCATTTTGTTAGCCTTGGCCCAGCTCTCCAATCTGTCAAGCTTGTCTTGAAATTTGATCCTATCCTCTGGTGTGTTAGCAACCCCTCCCAGTTTGGTATCATCTGCAAATTTGATCAGCATAGCCTCCACTCCTTCATCCAAGTCATTGATGAAGATGTTGAATAGCACTGGGCCCAGGACAGAACCCTGTGGCACCCCACTAGTCACTTCTCTCCAGGATGCAAAGCAGCCATTGGTGATCACCCTTTGGGTGCAGTCAGTCAACCAATCACAAATCCACCTAACAGTAGCCCTGTCCAGCCCGCATTTTACTAGCTTCTTTGCAAGACTGTCATGGGGAACTTTGTCAAAGGCCTTACTGAGGTCAAGATATGCTACATCTACAGGATTTCTTTCGTCTATCAAGCTTGTAACCCTATCATAAAAAGAGATAAGATTCATTTAGAAGCATTTAGAATTCTCAGCCAGAGAGCTCTTTGGCCTCGATAAACTACAAACCCCAGAATTCCACAGGACATTGAAAGTGGAATAATAGCACTATAACAGTCTAGTGAGGAAATGGCCTTCGTTTGGGAATGTGTACACACCTGCCACCATGTTCCTTTTGTCAGGAACACGCCATTGTGGTGTTGTGCAGGGTATAAAACTGCTCCCTTGTTTGCAAGGACCTTTCATCAGGGACACAGCAGCAGGGTGTATGTGTAGCAAGAGGGGGTTTGGATGCACACACATGCCTTCCATGAAGGACCAGTTTCAGCATCCACACACACCTCTGCTGCTGTGTCCCTGTTGCTGCCACTGCTGCTGGTGTCCAGCAGCAGGGCTTCATGGAATCCCTGTCAGGGCTCTGTGGACCCCCAGGGATTCCCAGACCCTCAATTAAGAACCATTGTCTTAGACTTTAGAGTGGGAATCATGTGGCCCTCAAATCTTGTTACCTGGCACCTCCCAGCATTCTTTAACATTGATTTCCCAAGGTTGTTGGGACTAGGAACTTCTGAAAGGTTTCATGATTCTTACCACTGGTTTGAGAGCCAGTATTGTGTAGCAGTTTGAATGTTGGACTAGAAAACCCACAGGATGACTTTGACCAAGTCACATTCTCTCAGCTTTAGAGGAACGCAATGGCAAACTCCCTCTGAACAAATTCTGCTAAGAAAATCCAGTGATAGGTTCAGCTTAAAGTCATCATAAATTGAAAATAACTAGAAGACACCTATACACACCTATACACACAATAACAAGCCCCAGTTTAGAGGAATGAGTAAGTAGAGACTTGAAGGCCAAATTCAGAGAAACCAGAAGAAAACTCAGGGCATTTCCGCACTATGCTGTTATAGTGCTATTATTCCACTTTCAACATCCTGTAGGATTCTGGGGTTTGTAGTTTACTGAGGCCAAAGAGCTCTCTGGCTGAGAATTCTAAATGTCCTTTCCTAAACTGCAAACTCTAAGATTCCATAGGATGTTGAAAGTGGAATAATAGCACCATAATATTATAGTGCGGAATTGGCCTCAGAGAGAAACAACTGTGCCCAGTTAACTGTGGGAATATGACTTTGAGTTGACTTTGATGCATAGGACCAGATCAGATACCCCGGCCTGTATCCTGAGCTCTATGCAAATTAGTTACTGATATAAACTTTTGTACCTGGAACTTCTAAGGCCCTTTTCGCATGGCATTTTCCATGTAAAAGAGGGCCTGGAGCATCATGCGATTGTGAGGAGCGATCTGCATGACGCACTCACAATAGCGTGATACTCCAGGGGCTGGCAGGCGCCGATTGTGCACCTTTTCCTTTTTGGGTAGAAGCCGAAAATCGTGCACGATCATGCATTGCTCCCAGGCCCCACGCATACTTACCTGCCGTGCGGAGCCTCCGGAGCCACACTGGTCGCACTTCCTGCCCCAGCACAGCCTGGGAAACTCCCAGGCTGTGCTGCAGAAGGAAGGGGCGGGGCTCTTGTGTGAGCAGGCAGCTTGTGCAGAGCGGAAGGACCCCAGATGCAAGAGCCTCTAGCCAGAGGCTGTTCGCACAATTCCCACACCCCATTACTGGAAAAAGATGAGATGTGGAAAGGGCCTAAGAGTAAATGGTAGTGTCTCTGTGTGTTTTAGACATCAAACACATAATTTAGGCTATACAGGGGCAACTTTCTCGGGTAGTCTGCATGAACACCTCCATGATTGCAAATTTAGTTTCCTGTTAAAGATTTGCATAATTACGATCTGGGAAGGGTAAATCTGAAGTATTATTTGGTTGCCAAATCCCCAAATATGAGAGAAAGCATTTTATTAGTTCTTCAGAATACTGGGTAATTTAAAACTGTTCTGCAGCAATTGGGTCATGTTCCCCTTCTAGTAAATTTACTATCCATAAAAACATTTCACAAGATTACTATAAATTAGCCTTCACAATGAGTGCATTTTAATTTATTCAACCAGTAAAAATTCAGTCCCTTTAGGATGTCACTTATCTGCCATAAACGCCACAATTTGTGTTGTAATATTTTCTTGGGTCAAAGCTCTATTATGTGAGTCAGCCACCAGTTTACAATGACTTTTGATACGCCTATCATGCTACAAAAATAAAAAAGTCCAGTCTACACCTAGCAAAGATCTCGCCAAAAATCAGACAATAAAATTTCACAATATGACTAGGTGTGTTTTACTTGATTTGTCTGTAAAGAGAGGAGTGCCAAGGCAGGAATATAATAAAGAGTAACTCAAGAAAAAGTACATTAGTAATTAATGACTTCACATAAATCCTTGTGAACCCTTTTGAAAACTGAATCATTAGCTCTGGGTGTATTTCCAATCAATATGACTTCTCAAACGAAACAAAACAAAACAAAACAAAGTCTCTCCAGCTGAAAAAAAAAAAAAAAGACTCTGTGACTAAGAATTCTCCTTGAAAACCATGTAGGGAAGATTTTTGAATCCAAGAGCAACAATGAAAGATGACGCACTTTTCTCCAACCAGGGAAGCAATGTGAAGTGTCCCAATGTGGTTTGGTGATATAGCAGTTAGATATGCCGCTAGAGTGGGAGAGAGCAGGTCAGTGAAGGATCTCTGCCCTGGGTACATGCAAGAGACACTGCCAATTACAGAATACAATATTTTACAAATAGTCTGAACAAGTATAAGAGAGCTTTGTAGTGCCTTATAATATAAGCAAGAAGGCGAAAAGCCAAACAACAGACAATCTATTGCGGAGATATTTTCCCTTGGATCCAAAACAGAGGTTAAGGTATACTGTTGTGATTGAAGAGCTTGTGCTTTGCAGGAAATCAAGAACAGGCAGCCGGCACATCCAACAGAAGGTGAAGTTGTCCTTAAGGCTCTTATATGCCCCACCACCCTGGTTGTCATTTTCCCCATTCCCCAGTATTGCTTTCAACACCTGTGACACGTAGATATGCAACAGATGAAGCTTCTATAACTACAGTAATGGTTGACATCATACTCACATATTAATCATATTTCCAGTATGTACATTTTAATGACCCAGTTGGACCTTAAGAGAGCAAAATACTGTGTGCAGTCAACAAGTGAGCATTATTTTTTGAATTTATACAATGCATAGTCCCTCTCCCCATGTATGTGTGTGTGGTAAAAACAGTGAACTTAGCCTTAATAGCTTTAAGAAATAAATCAACTCTCCAAACGTATGGAAGCTCACTACTGCACTCCAAAGTGCTCTTTGTTGTTGTTGTTGTTGTATGCCTCCAAGTTTTTTCTGACTTATGGTGACACTAAGGTGAACCTATCATGGTCTCTTTTGGGGCCTGAGAGCATGTGATATGCCCAAGATCACCCAGTGGGTTTCCATGGCTGAGCAAGGAATCAACTGTAGACTCCAGAATCACAGTCCAGTGCTCAAACCACTACACTACGTTGGCTCTGATTTTCTCAGAAAGCTGGCATAATGATCAGTCATTTACTTTGATGTTTTTTTTCATACCAGTTACATTCCCTAAAATTTGTATTTATAATCCATTTCTTGAATAACATAATTTGCTGCAGAAACATGTTTAAAGTGGTACCCTTGTACCAAGTGTGATTTTGCAATGACAGGGAAACCTCAGTGCTAAAGGCCTTTTATGTAATGATACGATATATTCATTTCCTGATGTAAGTTGTTCTTTTTAAAAAAATATTTTGTTAACATTTCCTTGATTGCCTTATAGACAGGAGGGTAGCACAGTAAAATTTACTGAAAGCTTTAAAATCTCACTTTTCTCATCTTAACATGACTTTTATGCGAGTGAATTAATTATACCTAATTGTTGCTAGTGAACAGTTGGCCATTCACTAGACTGGGCCATGTTAATTTTAAGTACCTTCTTGGGCAAGGCTGGTGAATTTCTGGCCCTTCAGATATTTTACACTACTCTTACATTGGTTATGTTAACTGGAACTTGTAGGATCTGGAGGCCCAAACATCTAGAGGACCAAAGTTTCCTTACCCCTGTTCCATGGGTTAATTCACAAATGCATGTTTATCTCTTAATAAGTGTAACATGGTGTCATGACTTGCATATATAAAAGAATGTCGCAGAATCATGCTTCATATTCATTCAAATATAATATTTTAGAGTGGAGTCAGTTTACTGATTCATGTGCCAGTTAGACTAATCCAGCAATGTGAATGTATGTGGGAATTGGTCCTAACAGTCAAATCCACTCTTGAATCCACTTGTCTTCATGATTTGCAATAGACCTGTACTGTAAACCCAACAGTGGCACTAGTAATGTTAGGTCTCCATGCTTTAAGGACGTGTGCTTAGGAAGACTCATTTGTGTTGTTAAAAGTCAAATTACATTGTTATGCTGGAAAACTGAGACTGGGTCTTGCAAGTTATCAGTTTTTGCTTTTGATGGAAGCACTGGGAGAATTGTGCTTCAGATTTAGCCAGATGAGTGATTCCAGGGATTTTCTAAATCTTTCCACCCATGCCATTCTGCTAATCTATCTTTCCCTTCTCTCTGAAAAGCTTTTATTGGGTGAGCCTTCAAGTTCAGAAAAGTATTACATATAGGCCAGTCCTGTGTACACTCAGAAACAAGTCTCATCAGTCTTATAAAGGAGTAACGTCACAAAGCAAGTATTTGAAGTATTATCTTAGATTTTAAGAAGTGTTGTCCAGTGCTATAACAATTTGCTCTGTTAAGTAAAGGGAGGCATTCACGTGAGAATCTTCAAGTTCATTTTTTTAAGCACATGTGACAAACTGATAGTTTGAACAGTTAATTGAGAGATGTAACTAAATAACATTATATGGGCACATTTCTAATGAATGCAATTCCAAATTGAATTACAGCTTGCTGAAAAGCACTTTGTATTATTTTTCAGTAATGATGCAATTAACTCCTCACCTTGTGTTATTTGAAAAGTAGGTGTGTGCTGTCCTACACAGCTTGGTGAGTTATGTAATGGTGGTGCTTGAGATAGCACAGTGTATCTCAGGAGGATTACAGACAGAGAGACACATCACTTCGCCATCTGAGCAAAGTTGAATAATCAGCATAAATAATAAGTTAGGAGAAAAAAAGAGAAGGAAAGGCAAAGGCAGAAACAAAAGGGGAAAACAGACAGCAGTGGAAAAAGAAATGGAAAGGGAAAGGAAGCTGATAAATCCATGTGTGACTTTGGACACATCCAGATTTTGCTCCCATTTTTTTTTTCAAGGTTAAAATGAGCTGACCTGCGGAGCTGGTATGAAAAGTATCTTAGCATACTGGGAACTGCCAGAAAAACGTTCTGGGACAAACAAAACATGAATGGATCTCCAAAATAAAATCAGAAAGAACAGGAAAAAAACCTGGAACTTTTTGGTTTTTCAATTAGTCTGAATGAGCCCTTTGATCGACACTGCCCATGAACAACAGTGACCTTAATAAACACTTTCCATCAGTCACACTGTCTGTGATTTCTTCTAGAAAACACAACAAGGCTATCTACCAAGAGAAAGGACAGTTGCAGGAAAGAGTCCTTGGAACAGTCTGTGACTGCGATGATTGGACTGACAATAATTTGTGTACGTTTGCTCAGAACCAGCCTCAGGGCCAAACTAGTTATGATATTAATTAGCATGAAAGGCATATTAACATGCACATTTTTAAAGAAATGCAGATAACAACCATGGGAATGGGAACCTACTTAAAATATGACATCATCAGTATGATGAAAGTTGGTACTGAATATGGACCTGATTCTGAACAACACAGCACAGTCTCCAGCAAAGTCCTTAAGCTGTGTCCCCAAATGCCCTTACTTAAATTACCATCACTTTGGCCCAGTTCCATTTCAGGGTAACACATGCCACATAAGATCTTCATAAGATAGTTTTGTGAATCAAACATTTACTTTAAAACAGATATTCCATAAGGGGCAGTGCAATCTTTTGTTTGGTTTAACTTTTTACGTTATTACTTTGATGGGAGATTTGATTCCAGTCCTGGTAAATTTTTGAAATGATATGAAAGGAGAAAATATTGCAAAGGTCTTAGAGGGCAGAGCTAAACAAAACACGTGTACTAGAATGAGGACAGGTGGAGAGACTAAAATTGTATTGAATAGTAACAAGCACATTTCTTCTTTCAGAAGGTTAGAATGATAAAAATGTTAAATGTTAAAAAATAGTATATGGTGCACACACGTACAAACATGTAGGACAAGGTGGGAGCTAAGAGACAGTTAAGTAACAGCTTTTCTAAGAAGAATAAAGCTGCCTTTGTATGCATGTATTACTTTCACTATTGTTCAACAAAACTCCTCAAATGCTGCCACTACTTTTTGCTTAGGTTTTCTCACTGTTCATTACTTTTGTTAATTTTTAAAGTTCCTTGTGGAACAAAAACCTTCAGAACACCCCACAAAAGCAATCCCCCCATAAAGTAATAAATATCTGTTGTTTCTCATGGTGTGGGGAGGGAATAACTGTGCTATCAGTAATATTGTCATTTTGCAAAAAAGTAGGTTATGCCCTAATTATCTCAAAAAGAAACGGGGAACTGTAATGCTGTTACCAAAGATGGAAAGAATTTTTTTAAAAAATGTCAAAAATGGTAAAAAAAAAATCAAATGGTGGGAAACTCTGATGGGGAGAATCCTAGAGACAAGACACTTTACAATTTGGGATTTATTGTGTACAAAATTTGTAGTTGGTTTGTTTGCATTTTCTTGGAAGGAAACAGCATTTTGCACACAAGAAATAATATGTCTGCACGGAAATATTATTTTCTGCACAGAGAATGCTGTTTTCTGTGCAAAAAAAAATGCAAATTTTGCACGAGATCAGTCTCAGACTGTGAATAATCATAAAAAACTGGGCTGTTTTCAAAGACCTTCCTGCTGCAGGAGGGAAGTTATGAAATCTACTCATTGTTTCCTTCAAAAGATAAATTAATAAAGAATTATACCACTAGTTGTTACCTGCAAAATGTTACTTCCAAGCCATGAATCCTATGCAAACATTATGCAAAATAAAGTAACTTTATCAAGCAACACATTGTGGACCTAAAGTAGTAGCACTACCCCCAAGTAACCTCAACTAGTTTTGCTTGCAGCTTTTACACTAATTTATGGTCTTTGGAGTGAGTTTCATAGCCAGTCTAGTTGAACTGTGTACAGGGGGTGGGGTTAGCCATCTTGTCCTTTGCCTGAGGCAGAAAAAAAAATCACTTGAAGCCATAGCAATATACATATTTCCTTAGAAACAAGGACTATTTGACTCAGCGGTACTTATTTCTGAGTTAACAGGCACAGGACTGGTGATGTTAGTAGTGAAGGAGATGAAGCGCAGAATTATTGGGAAAAAAAAGCTGGGATTCCAAAAATAGATCGTTTTTATAATGGGGATAGCATATACTGCATAGTGTAAGATGCACCTGGAAGAAGTGGAGAGCTTTCCTCACAGCTAGAGTCTTTTTTTCTCATTTTCAGACTCTGGTTTGTTGTTGTTGTATGCCTTCAAGTTATTTCTGACTTATGGCACATTAAGGCGACAGCAGAAAAGAAGGAGACTGGGCTTCATGTGTTTATAAATAAGCCAAAATTCATTCTTTTAAAAGAATAAAATTTGTTCCATCTATCAGCATGCGGAGCCCAATCTCCTTCTTTTCCGCTGATTTGTTGTACGTGCTTTCCAGTATTTGTTCCTAATCCAACCTTCAGGCAACCCCATCATGGGGTTTTCTGAGGCTGAGAGTGTGCAACATGTCCAAGGTCACTGAGTAACCTTGGGCATGTTGCCGAGCAGGAAATCGAACCCTGGCTGGGCAAGGAATTGAACCCGAGGTCATTTCCGCACTGGATTCTTATAGCGCTATTATTCCATTTTCAACATCCTATGGAATCCTGGGGTTAGCAGTTTCGGGAGGGGCCAGTGCGGAAATGGCCCTGGTCTTCAGGGTTGGAATTCAGTGTTCAAACCACTACACTACACAGTCACTCCAGTCTCTGATACCCCCCCCCCCAAAAAAATGTGGACTGGAAAGTCAGAAAGACAGAGCCCTTCTCTTGTGTTTTGAGTTATACAATAACTATCTGTGATAGTAGGAAATCTCTATGAGGTTCTGATGTGTGAAGACTTCCTAAGCAATTTTCTTTCTTTGCAGAGTGGAGCTATAGTATTGGAGACCATTCTGTTGAGAAGAGCGGCAGAGAGACTAAAGTAAGTAAAAGTAATTCAGCAAGTAAAAAGTCCATGGTACAAGAAAATCTTGGACTACTCACCTTACTTTTCACATTGGTCTCACTCTTATTTGTAATGAGTTAATGTAATTTATTGCACAACCTGAATTTTTGAACAGTACAAATTTCCTTTAAAATATGCACATTTTAAACTACACATTTTGTGTCTGCTTGTAGATTTTGAAAATTTCCAGGGGCCATAGAAAAGTAATTTGGATTCAACCTAGCAATTCTAAAAGAATGTATTAGATTAGAAAGGAGAAAAAAAGATGATTTGGAAAAGTTAATAGGAAGAGATGTCGTGCTGTACAATGCAGTGTCTCCTTTAAGGAGAATACAGCTTCTTGCTATACCATCTTTGTATCGTTTTCTTCCCGTTCCAGAATTTTCCCTTCAAAATCTGGATGGGTTAATACCAATTGCCTCCTATTATCTGGAAGATTAATATGAAACAAATGTCTTGAGACATCTGGTAAAATGTTTCCATGAAATCAAGAATTGCAGGTTAAGTCTTAGGCACAAACTAATTAAATCTCTGCTCCCTGCTTATGGCCACAAGATATTAATAGTGTACATTATAATCTTTTACAACAAAACAAAGATCATGGGAAACTAAAAGGGAGGGAATAAAATATGGCATACCTTATTCTTTCTGTACAGACAATGAGATTGTGGCTGTTCACAGATTAAGGAGTGAGCACACTTTGAAGATAATACATGTTCAAAACAATAAACATTCCAACAAAGCATTCATGGCTTGTACATTAATATCAAGGGCATCTCGTTAATAGCCATGCACTTGATGGGGTGGAACCTATTCTTGTCAAGTGGTAGGTTCAAACACTAACTAATTAATACACTAACTAACTAATTAACTAACTAAATGATGTGTTTCCTTGCAAAATGTCTTCAATACATTAAACAATGCATTGCACAATGAGCAATAGTGTGCAGCTTTTATTCTTGGCAAGCTAGAACATACTCATGTGTACCTACAGGTTCAAATAGTTACTATTTAATTCAACTGATTAATCTGTTTGCATGCAGAATGTCTAAAATACATGAAAAAATATAGAATACATATTTATATGAAAAAAATTGTCTTACGACTTTCTATATAGAAAAAAAGTATGTCAGGTCTCCCTGCCCCAAATCCTTAAACTACATCATGTTATTCTACCATATTACTAGTACATAAGTATTGCATTCATAAGACAGCAGGAGCTGGCTTACTGTAATGTCAGTCCACAGGTCCCCCTGGACTAGAACTTTCTTGGGGAGCTGTGAGGGCCTCCAAATTCCACTGTTGTTTGCTATGGATTCTTGTTTTCTTCTTTCTTTCTTTTTTAAAAGTGGGTAAATGTCCAAGCAGCACCAATCTTAACGCTATTTTATTTTTTCACAATGCTCCAACAATCTAAACACTGTGGAAAGTTGACAAAGGGAGCAAACTTAGCAACTTTCCACTGCTTGGTGCCCTGTCAGGGCTGGCCAGGTAAAATCACTAAGAGCAACAGATAGAAGAGGGAGCCCATTAGCAATCACTTTCCTCAGGATTCCCTCAGATCTGGAGTCAAACACAACGTGAGAAAGGGGATATTAATAGAACAGGGTGGGTAATTGGGGTTCATATGTTTTTAAACACCAAGACCATTTCTGTACTACACTGTTATAGTGCTCCACTTTCAAAATCCTGTGGAATTCTGGGGTTTGTATTTAGAATTCTCAGCCACAGAGCTTTTTGGCCTCAGTAAACTACAAACCCCAGAATTCCACATGATGTTGAAATTGGAATGATAGCACTATAACAGTGTAGTGCAGAAATGGCCAAAGTCCTAACATCCCTCATCATTGGCTATATTGGCTAGGCTGTTGAATGTTACAGTCTAACAACATCTGGGAGGAGATATATATTTGCACACACACACAATCCCTCATAACACTAGGATGGAGGGTCAACAGAGCTGGGACAGGTTCCTTCTTCTTTGGACAACAAATTCCAGAATCTCTAGCTAACATGGCCAGTGACCATGTTGCCCAACACTGTAAATTTCCCAGTCTCTGGGATTCATGCAATGAAACCGATGGGCAGACAATGTAGGACAGACAGCACAACACATTTGTGCACGCTATTTGATGTTGCCTGTTGAATGAATTTCTACTATATGTACCGATGGCAACAGTTTAGGTAGCTTTCAAAAGGTAATTACACAAATTTGTGTAATATGGTCAGCTAATATGTATTAGCTGTGATAACTAAGGCATGACAGCTGAGTCAGACTTCCATTTTCTTTTTTTTATAATTTTTATTATTTTCAAAGTACATAAAAACATATATAGACACAAACATGTATATCATTATTATAATTCTTCTATTCCCCCACCCCGCTTCTGTATATCAAAAGTTTCCGGTTGAATCTATCTTCTCCTTTATACATATCTTATCAAATACCAATATGCTCAATCCACAGACATTTACAGATTTAGCCAAAGCATTACCCTTTTCCATTCTCTTTCAAAATTTTGAACCATTTTGTTCTTAAGGGAGTTAGCTAGTTTTTCAGTCTCTACCATATCTAACATTTTTTATTTTCCATTCACCTAATTGAATATCTGTTTTATCTTTCCAATATTGTGCATATGGCAGCCATGCTGCTGTAATCAAATACAATAATATCTTCTGTTGTTTTCTGATTTCCCGGTTCTGACCTAGTATATTCAATAAATAAAATTCTGGTACCATTTCAAAATTAACTTTGGAAATTTTTTGAATTTCATCATGAATTCCCTTCCAAAATGTCTTAGCCTTAGAACAAGTCCATCACATATGAAAAAATGTGGCAGACTTCCATTTTCTAAATTCCAGGTAATGAGCAGAAACAACAGATGATAGCCTTTGTTCCACTTCCTGGAACTTATATCTGATTAGAAGTGGACTAAATATCCCTTGCTGTCATCTAGTCAAGCTCTTTCTTGACTAGATGACAGCCCAGAGATCTTTCCCAATCCTGCTGTTTGAAAGCCTATAAGACAGTAGAATAAATCTAGAACCCCATCCCTGCAAGCATATCTTCTACAATTGACCAAGATCTCTTTTTATCTCTTTTTATGATAGAGTTAATTGCTTGATAGATGAAGGGAATGCTGTGGACATAGTATATCTTGATTTCAGTAAGTTTCCCATGAAATTCTTGCAAAGAAGCTAGTAAGATGTGGACTGGACAGGGCTACTGTCAGGTGGATTTGTAACTGGTTGACTGACCGTACCCAAAGGGTGGTCACCAATTGCAGATTCTCATCCTGGAGAGAAGTGACTAGCGGGGTGTCACAGGGTTCTGTCCTGGGCCCGGTGCTGTTCAATATCTTCATTAATGACTTGGATGAAGGAATAGAGGGCACGCTGATCAAATTTGAAGATGACACCAAATTGGGAGGGGTTGCTAATACGCCTGATGATAGGATCAAAATTCAAAAGGACCTGGACAGATTGAAGAGCTGGGCCAAGGCTAACAAAATGAATTTCAACAGAGAGAAATGTAAGGTCCTACACTTAGGCAGAAAAAATGGTATGCAGAAATATAGGATGGGGGACACGTGGCTGGCTAACAGTACGTGTGAAAGGGATCTAGGAGTCTTAATAGACTACAAGCTGAACAGCAGTGTGATGCGGCAGCCAAGAAGGCCAACGCAATTCTTGGTTACATCAATAGGAGTATGGTGTCTAGATCGAAGGAGGTATTGGTACCACTTTATTCTGCATTGGTTAGACCTCATCTTGAATCCTGTGTCCAGTTCTGGGCACCCCAATTCAAGAAGGATATGGATAAGCTGGAGCAGGTCCAGAGGAGGGCAACCAAAATGGTGAGGGGCCTGGAAGCCATGCCCTATGAGGATAGACTTAGAGAGCTGGATATGTTTAGTCTGCAGAAGAGAAGGTTGAGAGGGGACATGATAGCCATGTTTAAATATTTGAAGGGATGTCATGTCGAGGAGGGAGTGGGCTTGTTTTCTCCTGCTCTTGAGACCAGGACAAGGAGCAACGGATGCAAGCTGCAGGAGGGGAGATTCCGCCTGAACCTCAGGAGGAATTTCCTGATGGTCAGGGCTGTCCGGCAATGGAATGTGCTGCCACTGAGTGTGGTGGAGTCTCCTTCGTTGGAGGTTTTTAAGCGGAGACTGGATGGCCACTTGTCGGGAGTGCTTTGAGGGTTTTCCTGCATGGCAGGGGGTTGGACTGGATGGCTCTTGTGGTCTCTTCCAACTCTACATTTCTATGATTCTATGATTCTAAGATTCCCTCCATTGTTGTAAGATTACACCACATTTCAACATTAGGTTTCCATGTAACCTGCTTTACAGACAAAATCCTTTATTTGAAGGGCTATCAACAAGTCAGTTCTGCATTTGAAGGACTCTTCCAGTTGAAAAATTGTCCAATTCAAAACCAATTTGAAGATAAAGGACCATAAGAGAGAACAGTGGGGCTATTTGGACTTACTAGTAAGACAGGTAACTTGGCCAAAGTTTTCCCATTATGGTGAGATATTTGTTGTTGTCATGGGCCTTCAGACTTACTCTGACTTACAGCAACTCTATCGTAGGGTTTTCTTGGCAAAATTTATTTGAGGAAAGCTTGTCATTGCTTCTTCCAAATGTGGCCTACGGCACCTGATATTCCCTGGCAGTCTCCCTTCCAAGAACTAATTAGGTCTGACCCCACTTAGCTTCCAGGATCAGACAGGCTCTGCTGCTTTCGGGGTATTCAGACTCCATATGGTGAGATACACTTTTTTTTCCCCTGTTTACAATTAAGTCCTTATTCCTGAATTTGCATTGATTCATCTAAGTTAGCATATAATAAATTTTGCAACTTTTCCCCTTTTTTTCAGTGATATGTTTCCTCTTTTTGCATGATGTGCAAGCAATTGCTCTATAGCCAAGACACTAGCAGAAACGTTTTAGGTCAAGTTTTTTATTTCCTGATACAAGACCTTATCTTGTATCTTAAATACAATTACTTAAGGATAGGGCAGAATAATATCTTCAAAAGAGAACTGGCCTAGGGAAGCCAGGTGTATTAAAAGTGTCTTTGTGCAAACAGGCTAATGTAAATAATTAGCCTTATAAATCAAGAGGGTATCTGTGCAACGTGTACAATATGCGCTGCAGAACTCAAGCATGTAAATAAAATGATTCCTTACTTGACCTGGGATCCTACCACACCCATACTGCACACAACAATGCTTTTCATGTTCTGCATGAAAGGATATATTGCAAATGAATTTTAGTACAAAGTTTAAATAAAGAATTACAAAGTAATAATTAACTCAAAGTGTCATTTATTACGAGGCAATGGTGGAGCATGGCCTGTCTCTTGTTATGCTTCTAACAGAATGTACTCAGTTCAAAACTGGTACAACCAGTTGGTGAGTTGCACACAGCTCCCAAAAGACACACTGTTCTCATCATCCCGTACAATGTTGTCCTTCATGAAGCCTCATTTGGTCCAATGGGTAAATAGCAGAAAAAGGGGAATGCCACAAATACTGCAGAGGCAGCTGAAGTTCATTTTCATATCAGACCATGTCCTAGACTGAAATAACAGGTTACAGGTTAAAAGGAACATAACCTTTGAATCCCATATTAATTAGACACATTGTTTGCTTGAGGAGGGAATGAGCAGCCTCACAGAGGCCAGGGGATACACCCATGCCTATGACCACCCATCACCAGACCTCACAGCCCACAGTTCTGGTTTATTAAAAAACTAAATGTGACCAAAACGTCACTTCCAATTTATTTTTAAGGGTTTTACGGAATAAAACAAGATACAAGGAATTGCCCCTTATATTAACCAAGAATCACAACCCCACAAAGTTTCATTTTTCTTTTTAATTCCCTGTTTTGTATGTGTGTGTGCACGCATGCATGTACACATGCATGCTCACATATTGAGGGCATTTCATGAGTTGCCTGCTCTCTGGAGGGCCACAGAATTCCAACCCCTAACTTAAAGGTTTGGTTGTAAGACGTGGCTGACCCAATTCAGTTAACACCCATCCATGCTCATGACTACTCAATATATCTATAGTGCTCTGTCAGTTACAATATTGAATGTTCCTACATGTCAAGACCTTATTGCCCACAGAAAACTAGTAAGCCAGTGAGAAAACTAGGCCCTCTCTCTAACTTGTTACCTTTCCTTTGTAGGATTTGTGAATACTTTTTTCAAGCAAGCACAAGGAGGAGAGACAGTGTGGTATACTGGTTTAAGCATTGGATTATGATTCTGGAGACCAGAGTTCAATTTCCAGAATCCCTCAGCTTTCCCAAAGATCTACACTAGCTACCCTGACAGCAGATTTATCACAATCGGCATAGACACAGGCCCTTTTCGCACGTGGGGGGGGCCCGAAACGGGGCGGCACAAACAGGGGCAGAGCTTACCTGTTAGCGTTTTGTTCCGTCTCTGCTCCTTCCCTGCAGGGAGCGTGGTTCCACCGCTTCACACGCCGCCGAATTTCGGCGGCATCCAAAATGGCGGCCAGCGGCTTCTGGTGGCGCTCCGCCAATCAGGGCAGTGCGCCAGCCAGAAGCCCGCCCCTGGGCAGATCTGCAGGGACGCGCTACCGCATCTCTGCAGATCCTCACTGGGAGCTGCCACGGATTAGCGCGGGGGGTTTCATAAAAACCACCTGGGAAGGTGGTTTTTATAAAACTCGCAGCACCACCCCTGTGGCTGCGCTAGAGTGGTTGGAGGTGTGGCGCCTCACCTTTTCCAACTGCACTAGCGCACCCCGCAGTGAGAACGACCTCTGTGCCCGGTCGTCTCCCTGCGGGGTTTTACCCCCATGTGCAAATGGCCACAGTCTCTCTTTAGCATGTGTTTTCAGTTGCTTTCTCTCTCCCTGCAATACACAGGAATTAATTGTTCAACCCAATTAATATTTTCTCATAATTCTGTCAATGAGATTATATTTTACTGTTGCTTTCCTTGAGAGTTTATACCTTTCCCTGCTGCAAAAGATATCTCCACTAGATGGCTGGAAACTGTTAGAAGAGGGGCAAGGCAGGTAGTTCCAAGGCTTAGATATGGGAAAAGAGAAAGGTGTCTACATGTTTCAGCCATTCACAACTTGAATCTGACAGAGTAACAGGAAAAATTCCTCAATAGATCTTAATCAGCACCCACAGAGACTGGGAATAATGCTCTAGCTAGACTTCATCTAAGATGTTTAGGATATTATATAGCCAGTACTACCACCCATAATATTTTGAGTTAGGCCACAAAGTGAACCAGAAGGGAAAGCAGGGAAAGTCAAAACTCTGGGTCAATTGAAGTTTCCTGAAAAAAAATGTCACAAAATTAGGGACATGTAGGACCAAGCAACATCAGAGTGTGGACAAGAAGTCAAAAGTTCTTAATGGGGAATAACACACAAATTAGGAGATGCTGCAGCAGCTTGCTTTTTCTTGAACCTACTGGGAAAGGCAAGATT
Source organism: Iguana delicatissima (assembly GCA_948472985.1). NCBI lineage: Eukaryota > Metazoa > Chordata > Lepidosauria > Squamata > Iguanidae > Iguana > Iguana delicatissima. The sequence continues at coordinate 995,565 of CAOKZL010000023.1, forward strand.
CCACTCTCTCCTTCCTGCTGAGATAATTGAGTACAAACCACTTCTGTACCTTCAATTTAATTTGCAGCAACTGAAGAAAGCTGAGTCAATGGGGGAGGGAGGTAGAAGAGAAACTGAGATGTTTTAAAAGCAGCTGAAAAACTCTGGCAACAGCAGATTACTTGGGACTCTCACTCCCAAACCGGGACAGTTTGAATATTTAGTATTGCTGCTGCTGTTCTAATGCTTTCTTTCAACTTCTGAAGGCATATAGCTCAAGGCTACACTTCTGTCGAGTGAGGCAAATGCTTCTGTTGAGGAAAAGAAAAGGCAAATCAGAGGACCCTCTAAAACAGTGGTTCTCAACCTTCCTAATGCCATGACCCCTTGATACAGTTCCTCATGTTGTGGTGACCCCCAACCATAAAATTATTTTCGTTGCTACTTTAGAACTGTAACTGTAACTTTATAACTGTAACTGTAACTTTATAACTGTAATTTTGCTACTGTTATAGTTACTGTAACTGTAACTATAACTTTATAACTTTATAGCTGTAATTTTGCTACTGTTATAGTTATAGTTACTGTAACTGTAACTATAACTTTATAACTGTAATTTTGCTACTGTTATAAATCGTAATGTAAATATCTGATATGCAGGATGTATTTTCATTGTTACAAAATGAAGATAATTAAAGCGTAGGTTTGCTAATGAAAAAAATATATTACAATAGCTGCATTAATACAAAAGAAGATACATGCCATAGTTCAGTCAATACAGTTCATTAAAGTATATGTTCAAACTGAAACAAGAAATACAGTCAGACAGTCTAAGAAGCATCGGTGTAATGAATCCTGAGGGGAACATCTAAGATCACACAAGCAACCAGTTACTCTGAAGTTCTGTCCTTGTGGCAATCTGGAGTCATTAAGACTCCAAATCTCACCAGCCCCAACTAATAGAGCCAAGAAGGGCTGCAACCCAACAGCTGGAAGGTCATGATTTCTGACTCTTGGCTTACACTGGCTGGCAGCAGCTCTCTTTCCCAGCCATACTCGACACTGAGGCTATTTCTGCACCACACTATTATAGTGCTATTATTCCACCTTCAACATCCTATGGAATCCTGGGGTTTGCAGTTTAGGGAGGGGCATTAAGAAGTCTCTGCCAGAGAGCTCTTTGGCCTCAGTAAACTACAAGCCCCAGAATTCCACAGGATGTTGAAAGTGGAAGAATAGCACTGTAACAGTGTAGTGTGGAAATGGTCTGAACCTGGACTCTTTTGCATGCAAAGGACAGACTCTTTCAGACAGCAATTACCTAGCTTTGAATGATCCATTCTCCCCCAGACATGGAAGCTTCGAAAGAGGGAAGGAAGATTCCCACACACACACACTTTGTAATCCTGCAAGATAATGTTTAAGAGCAAAGGGATCTTCAGTATCATGAGAGGAAGGGCCATCTTCACTGAGAAAATATGTTGATGTTTGCAGATGGGGTGGATGAGTAGTATCTTGCATTATGGGACTGGCTGGCTGCCTTTTGAAGGCTTCTTCCTACCTATCAAGAGCCTTTAGGGCTCGTTTCATATTTAGCTAACGCTGGGGAAAACAAAGGGCATTTCCGCACTAGACTGTTATAACACTATTATTCTACTTTCAACATCCTATGGAATCCTGGGGTTTGCAGTTTAGGAAGGGGCATTGAGAATTCTCAGCCAGAGTACTCTTGGGCCTCAGGAAACTACAAACCTCAGCATTCCACAGGACAGTGAAAGTGGAATAATAGCACTATAGTAGCGCACTGCAGAAATGGCCAGGTTGTAGCGTGTTACACGTGCCGAGATCTCTGTTACAAGGAATCAAAAGGATCCTGCCAAGCAGTGAAGCGCGTGTGGACCTTCGAACTGCCCGTCCACTTGCAGGGAGCCCACGTATGGATTTCATGGGGTTTTCTCGGGCAATGAACAGGGTAGCCAGTTCTCTCCTCTAAAACGCAGCCCCCAGCAGGGTGATGCAGGTGCCTGCCTCACTCCCACTTCCTCCAGAGCCACCCCAAGGGGCAGCGCGCTTTCCACCACCCTGCGTCTGCAGGGCCCCCACGGCGGGGCAGGGGCGCTCACCTGGGTGGAAGGTGCCACCACCGAGGGAAGCACAGGCCATTTCTGCGTGGGACTGTTATAGCACGATGATCCCACTTTCAACCTCCTTTGGAATCCTGGGGTTGGCAGTTTGGGGAGGGGCCCTAATCCTCCCTAAACTGCAAACCCCCGGATTCCAAAGGAGGTTGGAAAGGGACTAGTAGTGCTATAAGAGCGCAGTGCAGAAATGACCGGAGTGCGGCCGTGCAGCTCCCTGTCCTGCCTGCCTGCCTGCCAAGAGCAGAGTGCTTTCCTGCCCTCCCCTTCCCATGACTCACTGGCGAGGAGCCGCGCCAGGTTGGTGCTGAGCCGCCGGGCCTGGCTATCTCCACAGCTGATCCATGCTGGTGCCATGTCAAGGCGGCGGCGGAGGAGGAGGAGGGTGGCGGGGAAGGCACGGCGCAGCCCGCTGCAGCAGCAGTGTTCACCAAGCCGCCGCCGCCACTGCCATCTCCGGGCCACTTCACAAAGATGCGTCCAGAGCCAGAGGGCAGCATGAGAGGCCGGGGGCGGAGGCGGGCCTTCCCTTCCTCCTTCCCTCCCAAAAGGGCCCGGTCCTGGCCCAGCGTCCCCAGCTGAGGCAACGCTGAGGGGAAAAGGCACCGAGCAAGAGGAGGAGGAAAAGATGGCGCCAAGCAAGAGGAGGAGGCCACCCAAGTGAGAAAGGCCGCTGGTGGGGGGCGGCGGTGGTGGCAAGGGGGAGCGGAGACCCCCGTGAAATGGTCATTCGACCCCCAAGGGGTCGCGACCCCCAGGTTGAGAACCGCTGCTCTAAAAGAACATGTAAAAACTGCATTTTGAAAAGAAATGGGAAAATTTACTTTTTTGGACTACAGTGACCACAAACATCTTTCCAGTACAGCCATTGGGAGCTAAGCTTATCTGAACCTATGCAGTGAATGATGCTGTGGAGAAAGGTAATTATTCAATGACCTCCATGATAGAGACCAGGGTTACTGGTGACTATTGGCTGGTGCCAGATCATGGTACATGATAGATCTGGGGACAGGAGGCTATTTAACCCTGATTTCCCTTCATAGGTTCTCAAGTATCTCTGTTAGATGTGGTCCTGAAGAAGGCACCTGGTGAATTTAAGTTTATTCACCACTTGTCTTATCCAAAAGAGGACACAGTGAAGGGTGCTATTCCTGCTGAATTATGTACAGTTTGATACATATCATCTGATGCTGCTATTGTACTTGTACACAAGAATGGGATAGATGTGGAAAGAGAAAAAAGGGGAAATAACCAAAGAGGAATTGAAACAAATAGCCAGCAAGTGTAGGGAGAAAGTCAGAATAGCAAAAATGCAGAATGAACTTGCCAGAGGGGTGGAAAACAATTAAACTTTTTAAAAAATGTCTGCAGCAAAAAGGAAGAAAAGGGATATGATAGGGTCATTGCATGGGGAAGATGGCAAAATGCTAACAGGGGACAGAGAAAAGGCATAACTACTCAACACCTTCTTTACTTCTGTCTTATCCTCAAAGGAAAACAATTCTCAACCTGGGGGAAATGGAACAGAGGATGTGGTAGGGGAAATGCAGCACAGTGTAAGTAAAAAGATTGTACAGAAATACCTGACTATGCTAAATAAATTGAATTCTCCAGGGCCAGATGAACTGCATCCAAGGGTATTGAAAGTACTGGCAGAAGTGATCTCAAAACCACTGGCAATAATCTTTGAGAATTCCTGGAGAATGGGAGAAGACTCAGCAGACTGGAGGAGGGCAAATATTGTCCCCATCTTCAAAGAGGGGGAAAAGAGGACCCAAACAATTACCACCCAGTCAACCTGACTTCAGTACCAGCCTGACATAGGTCCTGAGCAGATCATTAAACAGACAGTCTGTAAGCACTTGGAAAGGAATGCAAATCGTTATCTTTTTTGATAAAGATAGATGAAGAGAATGCTGTGGATACAGCGTATCTTGATTTCAGTTAGGTCTTTGACAAAGTCCCCCATGATGTTCTTGCAAACCAGCTAATAAATCTGGGCTAGACAATGCTGCTCTTAAATGAATTTTTAATTGGTTGACTGACTGAGCCCAAAGGGTGCTCACCAATGGTTCCTCTTCATCCTGGAAATAATTGACTAGTGGGATGCCACAAGATTCTGTCCTTGACTTAGTGCTATTCAATATCTTTATCAATGACTTGGATGATGGAATAGAGGCCATTCTTAGCAGATTTGCAGATGGCACCAAATTAGGAGGGGCAGGTAACAGTCCAAAGAATAGGATCAGAATTCAAAGAGGTACATGCGTCTTCTTAAGTTTTTAGCCTATTATGCTCCATTACTTTCTTCTGTTTTGTCTGTTAGATTTTAGATGGTGTGTGACAAGACAGAAGATCCAGATTTGCAGCCATGGTATGGTATTCTGGGTGGTACTCCAGGCCCAAAATTGTCATTTTGGGGCTGAACTTAGTTTGAATGATGTGACTGTACAGTGGCTGGACAGAAGAGGCCTCCATTGTGGTTGTTTGTTGCCTTTTTTGTTTGAGGTCCTCCTCCTGATGTTTTACTCATTCACAGTGTGGTAATGACATGGGCTTGCTGAAGGGCAAGGCCCTGATTTTGCAAGTGTTGAAGGATTTTCAGTTTATAGCATGCCATGGGCCTAAGATTTCCCATGTTTAGTTTTGTTTTTTGCCACGTTGCCCCAAAAAGTTTGGTGGGGGGTAGATAATATGAAATGCATTGATCATAACCTGAGAAGGGCAATGGGGAGCTTTGTAATGCCCTGTGTAGGGGGTTGGGCCACTTTTTGTCACACCCTAACATAGTTTCCCCACAGCCAGAGCTCTAAAGGGCAAATGGTGTTCATTTATCAGATGAGAGGAATATGTTGTTCCTAGGCAATTTGCAACAGGGAGTGAAGGCCATTCTGGCCATCCTGGGGACTAAGCAGATGCTTGTCCCTGGTCCAGAGCAGGTAGCGGTGGAAGAATATACGACTTTGGTGATCATCTTTTGGCAACCTTTTTTTGTTGTTGTTGCATAGCACTCTGGAACCTGCTCTTTAGGGTTCTGCATCCCAAGGGATGGGGAAGAAAGGTACCTGTCAAGGTCAGAGACCTGGGTGGCAAGCCAGCCCAGAGAAGAGAGTGGGAGAGCCAGCAAAGTCCAGCTGGGAGGAGACAAGCAAGCACTTACTCAAGGAAGTTCATTTACCAGAGCGCCAAGCAAAGCCCTAGTCAGAGTTCCAAAGCCAAGGGTCAAGAGTCCAGAGATCAATTCAAGGTATCAGGAACTGGATGCTGGGAGCAAGGTACAGGCAAGAGGAGAGCTTGTAAGAAGTTTGTCACAAGCAAAGGGAAGCTTCCAAGCAGGCAGTTATATAGCCCCAGGCACTGGTGTGTCTGGTCACCGCTTCTTAAGCTTAGCCAAGGAAACCTCCCCCTCCCTTTGCATAGCCTTCTTGAGTCTCCGCCTCGACTGGGGGCTTATTGAACCAGGCTACAGAGCCTCTTCAGAACCGGATCCCTGTTGCTCCAAAGGAGCAGGCACAGAATCGGATCCCTGTTGCAATAAAGGAGCAGACAGAGTGACGTCCGCGCCTGCTTGCTCCATGGCAGCCAGGGGAGCTCTTGAGCTGCAGGACTCATCTCCAGCCAGAGCCACAGGGACCAACAGCTGCTGCTCATCGGCAGCAGCTCTGACAGGGGCTTCAGTTATCACAGTACCCTTGAAACTAAACTGGGATTCATGCTCTCATTTATAGGGTCCTGCAGCTTGGGCGGGAGTTCCCTGGGTTATCTTCCAATTTTGCTGGGCTGGGGAAAAGCCCAAATATTTGAATTGCTCCTGGAGCTGAGGTGTTTCACCCATGGGAAGGCTGAGAATGGAGTCACAAGGTAATACCTGGTGTCAGCTGGACCCATCTCAGATTGCTCCCCCCTCTTGCTCTATTTCCAGGCCAATGCAGCTTAAATAGGTTAGGTCAAATAAAGTGGCCCTTCTGTATCCGGTCTTGTTATCTCATGGTTGGTCATCAATGGACCAAACAAATAACTTTTACAAGTTCTGACATCTTTCCCAGTTTTTGAGGCGTATTCTTCTTCCCACTCTACTCTGCTTTGGTTAGACCTCATCTTGAATACTATGTCCAGTTCTGGGCACCCCAATTCAAGAAGGACATGGTCAAGCTGGAGCAAGTCCAGAGGAGGGCAACCAAGATGGTGAGAGGCCTGGAAGCCATGCCTATGAGGATAGACTTAGAGAGCTGGGTATGTTTAGTCTGCAGAAGAGAAGGTTAAGAGTGGACATGATAGCCATGTTTAAATATTTGAAGGGATGCCATGTAGAGGAAGGAGAGGGCTTGTTTTCTGCTGCTCCAGAGACCAGGACAAGGAGCAATGGATTCAAGCTCCAGGAAAGGAGATTCCACCTGAACCTCAGGAAGAACTTCCTGACAGTCAGGGCTGTCCGGCAGTGGAACATGCTGCCTCGTAGTGTAGTGGAGTCTCCTTCGTTGGAGGTTTTTAAGCAGAGGCTAGATAGCCATCTGTCGGGAGTGCTTTGAGGGTGTTCCTGCATGGTAGGGGGTTGGACTGGATGGCCCTCGTGGTCTCTTCCAACTCTACATTTTTATGATTCTCTGGTTCTATGATTCATACACTCTTGTGCTCTTTTCATCCTATAGCAGCCAGTGTCCCATTTTTATCCATTAATTATGGCTTCTAGATTTTTTTTCGGACATATTAGACAGATTGTATTTCCTTATCCTAATAACATTGTTTAGAATTTTAAAACATCCCCCCACATCTAGGCTCTTCATATCCTGCATGTGCATTTATAAAGGATTTGTTTTGAAAGACAAGCTTGTTCAGTGAAACCTTCTTTTAGATTCTGTGTCGTGATTGCTACTATAATAGATGCACTGGACAGTAATAACTGAATAATAGCAATGAGAACTGTGATTGCACAGTTCAGTTTGTAGTATCTCAAACGGGTTATGGATTTTTCCATTCACTCTGCAAGTCAAACCCTTTTCCCATCTATCTCATTTCTTTGTAATAGATGTTCCTTCAAATTACATAGGTCAGACTTGCTGACAAGCATAAGATTAGGAAGACAGATATACAGGTAATTGTCTGAGAGATGTTAATTGACAATATTAAAATCCTCCGCCCTTTCTGAGTAAAACTTTGCAGGAGACAGAAATAATAACGTGTCTGAAAGCCCCAAATTTTAATTTATTTCACTCTCCCATCATTAATGCTGCTTGTTTGGCGCAGTGTCTTTTGATGGTTGCCGTTCTGATCTTCCTTACCACACCATTTATCTTGATTGCATCTTTACCTGCTGAATGAGTACAACCTACTAACTTCCTTTTCCTTCCTTCCTTCCTTCCTTATTCCCCCCCCCCAGCTCTTGGCAGCCTTTTCTTTGGCCATCATCTACTTACCGTTCAATTGTGGTCCTATCCTCTATTTGTTCCATTCAGACCTTTGGACATGTTCCTATTGTTTTTAAACTACACTTCCCAGAATTCCCCATCCAGCATAACTAGTGACTATGCTGGCTGAAGATTTTGGGAGTTGTAATCCAAAAAGCAACTTTTCAAAGCATATTTCCTTACCAGTGTTTTAATCATCTCTGTGCCCCTGATACCATAGGAGGATAGCTTACACCAATACTGTTTCAGCTTTCTAATATGAGAAACTGGCAATTTTAAAAGATGTTGAAAAAGTGGAATGACTGAATAGTAATGAAGACTGTCCCTGCCAAAGCAGGACACTTGGGGAGGCATTCATCCCCATTTTGAGTAGCACTTATATGCACTGCTATATAAACTTGAAAAAGTTGCTTTTGGATTACAATGCCCAGAATCCTTAGGGCATTGTATCCTGGGGATTCTAGGTATTGTGGTCAGCAAGGTAACTTTTTCAAGATACTCAGTACTGATTACATTGGTTGACAGTGATTCTCAAGGCAGGCTTCTTTTGACTTCGAACTGGAGACTGGTGTTTAATCTTATTTTGTTTATTCTACCACTGAGCTATAGCCTTTTGCCTACCTCCCAATGGGAGAGCCAATCCTTATTAATCTTCTGTCATCTGTTAAAATGTCCTAGCTCCTCTCTTCCTCCCACTTCCCCCTTTGTCCTCAACTTATTTTAATTGCCAGAAACTGATCAAAGGGCTTTTCTGCACTTTGAGGGGGAAACGGGGCAGTCCGTTACTCACCGGACAGGCACGCTCCCCCCAGACAATCCACGATGATCCGGAGCAGCACACACCCATGCTAAACACTCTCCGGAGACGAAAATGGAGGCTTCCAGTTGGCGGAGCTCTCCACCAACTGGAGAAGCTCGCCAGCCGGAAGCCCACCCCCAGAAGATCTGCAGTCTCATGCTGACGCGAGCCTGCAAATCTACACTTAGGGCAGTGATGGACTGGGGCGCGCCGGGCTATTGAAAGTCCTCTTTTAATTGATCTTTCAATAGCACGGGGAACCACCAGTTCTGGGCGTTCCGGAGTGGGCTGAAGTCCGGACAAACATTAAGTAGTTCGGACCCAGTTCGCCCCCAAGTGTAAACGTCCTCACTGGAGGACACACCGTCCTGTTTTAAACATAAAATGCGGAAAAGGGCAAAGTGTGCAGTAATTTTTACTCAATTAACTCAGCAGGGGGCAGTACAGACGAGAGGGCAAAATCTTGCCTGTCCCTGTAGTCTCAGGCAAAATCAAACTACTGCAGCATCTCCTAGCCTTGTGTGTTCTTCTCATCAATAATTTTTGTCATCTTGCCCACACTCTGATGTTGCTTAGCCACAAGTACCCTGGTTGTCATCTGTGAAATGTTGATAGGCATGGTTGTATGGATTCCCCTTTGCAGAAGACATCATAGCCTTATGCAGATATTCAGCCTGCTTATGTAGAGTTAACTCTGAAAGAAGAAACACTCCTGACCTCCCAGTGGTCCACCCCTCTTGGCTCACCATCTTTGAAGAGGTAAATCTGGAGAGAGAGTTCTACTCACATTCACTTGATTATCCAAAACAAGGCCATTTCCACACTGCACTCTTACAGCATGATTATTCCACTTTCAACATCCTATGAAATCCAGCCGGCCCCTCACTAAACTGCAATCTCCAGGATTCCATAGGATGTTGAAAGTGGAATAATCGTGCTATAAGAGTGCAGTGCGGAAATGGCCAAAGTCTCCAAGTGATGAAGAACACTGATGAGGCAGAATTCTACTGACATAAATCATGATTAAAAGGACCCTTAAGACCTTTCTCTTCAGCAAGTGTGTCCTCTTGCCACACTTAGCCCTCAGGTGAGGAGTCTGAACCCCTGCTTTTTAGTATCCTTAGTTTGAAGAACTTACATGTGTTAGATACTGCACTGAAATGAGATGGAGCTTTTCTTGTTTGGAAGAAAATTCAGTGAACTGTGGAAGATGGGGATATAAATCATCTCTGTCTGTGTGATAGAAAAATGCAACAAACAATATGTCAAATTTACATAATTAGAATGTGAATATGCATAAGTATTTGCATTATGTGCAAATTAGATATCCAGATTTACAAGATGGCATCCCTAGTTGTTAATCAATGCCTTTAGATGACCCTAGTAATATTAGGAGGAAAGGAGGACAACATGCATATTGTCAAAAGTCAGCCCTATTATTTTGACATACAAGATGGAAAATTTCACAAACACTTTTCTTCACCCCCACAATAAAAACATGACAATAACAAAGTAGCTAGCAATCTGCTGGAGCAATTTTCTGGCACCCAAAATCTGATCTCTGAAGCTGTGTCTCACTGTCCCTTATGGCAAGGCTGACCCTATGTCTTTGGTATTTGGACTGACCTTAGAAAGTGTGCAAATAGTACCTACTATTCATACACTTTCTAAGGTCAGTCCTTATACCAAAGACTTAGGGTCAGCCCTACCATAAGGGGCAGTGACATCTGAATGCATGCATGTAGGCCTTCTTTTACATGTTAACTCACTAAACTAAAATGACTGATGCTTTATCGGAATGTAGGTTCTATGTTCATTTGTAGGTCAGTATAAAAGGGATCTAAAAAGAGTTAAAATTTGATGCAGTACAGACAGAAACAGAGTATAAAATGTATATTTGATAAAGAAAGAGTCTTGTAGATTATTTACTGTTTATGGATTTTTTGCACAACCTACGTATAGCTTTTGGATATAAAAAATCTTGCTGTATGTTTACTTAATTTCTTAAATGACCTTTTATTAGAACCATGTAATGACATAAATATTAGTACACGATTTTCCCACAAATTTAAAGTATAGAAGCAAGATGCTTCCATCAGATTTTGTTGCTGCTGTTTTTAAAAAGAGCTAATATATTTACCTCAGTTGTTAACTCAGTTCAAGGAACAAGTAATCATTTTTATACAGAAGTGGAATAGCAGCAAATCAGGAATGCCTGGCATTTTTCTTGGAAAACTAAACAAATATGCAAGATGAGTTAATACTAGCCCAGAAGATTAAATAGGAAACAAAAATCATCTCAAATGTGCCAGAAAAGTAAAAGGACTGTTGTTTGTTTTGGAAACACCCAGTAGTATAGTGATGAAAAATGCATTAAAAAGTAGGTTCTTGTTCAGCTTACATTACACTGGATAGTATAAGAGAATCGTAGGCTGAAGGCAAGCACAAGGGATTATCGACATTGTAACAGGCTATCTATATATACACAACTTAATATGCTGTGGCATGTAGTATCCACACTTCTGAGTCATTTCTGGAAACATGAAGAAAATATTCTAAATTTTAAACCACCATACCAGATATCATGCCATCTCCAAAAAACTGTACTGTGAAATTCAGAAACACACTGTGAAAATGAAACACAAAAAGATAGAAAGCCATGCGTGTGGTTTAAAGAAAACTACATACATGTTAACAATGCAAAAAGGATCTAGTAAAATATAAGAAAATAGGCATTTGTCATCAGAATGTATCATAATCACTGTCCTTATCATTAATAAAGATGCAAGGCTCTCTAGCCTGGTGTTTTCCAGAAAGTATGACAACAGCTCTTATCACATTAAATGCCAAGTCTTTGAATTATAGAAGTATAGTTCAATACAACTGAAGGGTGCCAGGTGGGAGAAGAACGATACACAAATTTGCTCCTTTTACTGGTCCCATCTTTGTACTTAGATGGGAGACAGCCAACAAATAACAGATGCTGTCGGCTATATTTCAGTGGAAAGAACTGGCAAAACCACTTCTGACTATTCCTTGCCTAAGAAAACACTATTAAATTCATGGGGTTACCATAAGTCAACAGGCAACTTGAAGGCACATACAGTAAAGTCTAACTACTTGTTCTACATAACTGAGCCTCTGCTCAGTTTCTGTAACATCTTACTTTCTTTTCTTTATTCTTTCACAACTGTTAACTGTCAAACTTTATATAATATCTTGTGAAGTTTTTTGATGAGTTATTCATTTGAAGACAAATGTGTGAGTAAAATGAGGTGCTCTACTTAGTTTAAGAACTTATTAATATATCCAGACAACCATATTGCTGTTGTTGTGTGCCTTCAAGTCATTACTGACTCATGCTGACCCTAAGGTTTTCACGGGGTTTTCCTGGAAAGATTTGTTCACAGGGGGTTTGCCTTTGTCTTCCTTTGATGTTGAGAGAGTGCAAGTTTCCAGTGGGTTTTCATGGCCAAGCAGAGATTTGAACCCTTGTTTCCAGAGACATAGTTTAATACTCAAACCACTGCATCATGCTGTTTCTATAGGTCAGTGGTTCTCAACCTGTGGGTCCCCAGATGTTTTTGGACTTCAGCTCCCAGAAGCCCTGAGCATTGACCATAGTGGCTGGGGCTTCTGGGAGCTGAAGTCCACAAACATCTGGGGACCCACAGGTTGAGAACCACTGCTCTAGGTCATCTTTGGATACTTCCAATTAGAGGTGCTAAATCTCAGCGTTACTCCTTTATTACTGCAATTCCTAAGCCGCACTTGGGGTGCCATTAGATATTGTTTTGATATCAATAATTTGGCCTACCATACCCCTCTGTTCTCCACGTGCTTGCAAGGCCCCTGGACAAGCATGCAAACAGGCTTGGTCGCTAATCGCCGTAATATTCCAAATCAGTACAGGCTGGTCAGAAATAGCCAAACTGCCACCTCAGGAGACCTCACGGCAAGTACCCTCATTGCATATGCACACCACGTACAAAGAATTCCCTGCCCTGAGCAGGCAGCTTGATTAGAAGAATCCTCACCTGTCAAGCACTCTGCGTTTGCATACTGTCTACTCTACTGTCAATTCGGACATAACTCAATCACGCTAAATTTTGACCTTTAGGAGCCTTTGTCTCCAGTCCAAAACTCATTGTTTTCCCCAAGTACGGACTAGCCTGTGGCTACATTTTCCTCTATAAGAACCCCTGACTTTGAGCACTTCTTTGGATTGCTTGGATCACTCCCGACTTCCATCCAGCCTTGCTGCCGCTTTGCTTGGTGAGCCCTCCCCTCAGTCCCATGTACTGAGACTCCATATCTCTGAACTTCTGCTGCAGACTACCCGGGCTCCAGGACAGGTGTAGTATTACCCAAACTAACAACTCCTCTAAAAATCCCTCTATCCCACTCCAATCTTTATTTATTTAGTTCTCTGCATGAGTGTGTTGCATATACTGTTTGATTGTATTTTAATAAAAACCACAATTATTATTTCAATTCCATTTGCTCCTTGACTTGGCCTGACCCCAAAGACGCTGGGTAAAAGATCTCGCTGCGTTGCCCTGCCTCTCATATTGCTAGCTTGTGCTCTTGGCTAATTTCCCCAACTTGCATAATTGAGAGAGCATTTAGGTGTCCCTACTGGAAGCCCCAGAAAACAGGGTAATACCTTCTTCTCAGTTCTCAAGGCAACAGGGAGGAATCTAAGGGTAAGAGCACTGCCTCAGACGGTGTGTGTGTGCATTCGTGTACACACATTTGTACATATTTTCCTCATTACTTAGATTTGATGGTTTGAGGGTTTTGTTATATGAATGGCATAATTTTATCTGAAATTATACACATCTGTATAATTTTGAGACATATCTTATCACATTCACTGACAAGAGCGTCGCACATACGACTCTCCCTGGATTGGGTGGTCGTGCAAGGTTCAAAGTGCGAGATGCTGGGAGGCAAGAACCAAGCCAGTTCTGGTCTTTGAGGATGCAGTTTATTAAGCAAAGAAGCAAAAGGAAATAAAAAAAAACATACAAGCATACATACGCTCTGACTCCTTCGGAAAGGTAAAGCAGGCAACAGAGCAGGGTTTTCTTTGTTCCAACAGATTATATAGGCTTTTCATATGCAAATGGCAAAACAGGCTGCCAATCCATCAACCCATCATGCCGAAACGGGCATGAGGGAGGCTATCCCCCCTCTCGGATGCCTGAGACACCCATGGGCCAGGTGCATGATAGACTCATGGCCAAATCTCATTACTGGCGCAAAACGGCAATGGATGGTCTCTAATCAGGCATTGCTCTCCCCACACCGTACTGAACGGCATGGGGAGCAAAGCACCCATCATTAACATTCCTTGGCTATTCTCACAGGACTGCAGCATACAGGGCAGCCTGACCTAGCAATGCAACAGTATGAGCTAACCCCCCCCCCAAATATATTCGTTAGTGCAAAAGGAGACTGACCTGAAATGTGTCAATGTGCCTACCCAGAGGGCCTCGGGCCCAACACTTCACCCCAGAATGGTCAAGGAATGTGTACTGCGCTTTACAATCTCTTCTTACCCTGGAAGGGCTGGATTTTCTTTGTCCTACTCGTGACCACTCTGGGGGGGGGTCAGGAGAAAGGGGCTAGGCCATCAAACCCATCGTTAACATTCCTTGGCTGTTCTCACAGGACTGCAGCATATAAGGCAGCCTGACCTAGCAATGCAGCAGCATGAGCTAACGCCCCAAATATGTTCGTTAGTGCAAAAGCAGGCTGACCTGAAATGTGTGAGTGTGCAACACAGGGCCTACCCAAAGGGCCTTGGGCCCAGCAAAGAATCAGTGTTCCCTCTTGTAACTTCACCATTTTAACATCACCAGGGTCCTCTTCCTGCAACATCACAAGGGGCACTCCTGAGATATCAAGTTTTGACCCTCAAATCTCAGAGACCAGGACAGTCCTGACTTGCAAACCCTACTTCAAGTCCCTTGATGTTTACTTCTTCCTTTCCTTTATGTATTTAGTTTTAGTTTGCTCTTATATAGTTTAATTCCCACATAATACATTGGAGGCACTAGACAGAAAAAGGTGTAAATTACCCTTAGTTGCTTTTTTGCTTACACTAGTTTAATGAGGAATATGTATGTAGTGTTGAAACTACATTCAGTCCCTTATGTGAATAAAGTTGATTGATTCATTTGTGTCTCTTAATTGGTCTAAGAATATTTTTGCAATAAGTCTCCCCTGAAGTATTACAGTGGATCACATCCTTTCAGGAAATTTATATAGATTGATTGATTGATTGTAGTGGTGCAGTGGTCAAAATGCCAATCCCTTGGAATTTATCAAAGTCAAAAACACATATGCTCTTGAATCGTATTGTTAGTCCCAACTAGAGTAGGCCTGTTGAATTGAGGTGATTTACCCATATGTTGATTCATCATTCAATACTGGATTCAAGGCGTCTACTCTACTAGGGATCAGCCAATCAGATTTAGGTCTTGGTCTACTGTTGTTGCAAGCCCAACAAAATTATTATGGAAGGAAATAAAGAAAGATAGATTGGGAAAAGGCAGATTGATGAGCAGGCTGGTGCAGTCGATATTTAATTAGATCTAGCAAAAGAGGCTCAGTAAATAAGACCAATTCTTCTCTGATCTGGGAGAGAGAGACGTTTGTACTGGGGAACTGCAGGGTGGGAAGATAATTGGTGAAAATTATCTCTTTCTCTAATAAGTGAAAATGTGTTACTTTGGAAGAAGTTGTTCAGAAGACTCTGAAAACTTTTGGATCAGTGATCAGTAAATTTCATTAAGCTTGATTGATAACTGGGCTTGGCTAACATGAACTAAAAACTTTCAAAACAGAGGAGGAGACCAAAGATGTACTCACAGGTTCATATCCTCATACCGAGTTTGACAGGGACAGCCTTCTGTCATCCCACTTTTTCAGCTGCTTTTAAAATGTCCCAGTTTCTCTGTCCTCCTTCTGTTTTACACCTTTGTCCTCAGCTAACTTCAGTTGCTATGAACTGTGTTCAATGTGCAAAAGTAGCTTGCACTCAGGCCATTTCCACCCTACACTGCTACAGTGCTGTTATTCCACTTTCAGCATCCTGTGGAATTCTGGGGTTTATAGTTGACTGAGGCCAAAGAGCTCTCTGGCTGAGAACTCTAAACGCCCCTCCCTCAGCTGCAAACCCCAGGATTCCATAGGAGGTTGAAAGTGGAATGATAGCACTATAACAGTGTAGGGTGGAAATGGCCTCAGTTCTCAGGAGAGGAAAAGAGAGAGAAGAGAAGAGAGGGCGGAATCTTGCCCTTCCTTGTATTTTTAGGCAAAAGCAAACTGCTTCAGCCTGTTACCCTGACTTCTGGGGGTCCCTTAGGGGATATCTTGATTTGCTCCAAAAATGCAAAGATTGGGGAAATTAGCGGAGCACTGGCTGTAGCCAAACAAGGGGCAGGGTAACCCAGCAGAATCTTTTACCCAATTTTTATGGGATCAAACCAAGCGAAAAGCCAGACGAATGTACCAATAACTGGATTTTATTAACAAATGTAGTCTCACACACCAATGTACTCACTCACTCACACACACAAGGGCTATTGAGCAAGAAAAGAGGTGAAAATTGATAGGGGATTCAGCAAAGAGGGTGTAAAGGCAGTGATACTGCACCTATCCTGAAGTCTTCAGTCTGGGAAGCGGTGAGAAGAATGGAGCTCAGCAAAGAGAGGTGGCTGAGGGGATCATTCAACTAACAGAGTGCCGGTCTGCTAGTGTGGCGGGGAGTTCTCCGAAGAGTCCCTCAAAAACTGGGACTACTTATAGGGCAAAAAGTACCTCGAGGTCATGCCCTCTCCCAGGAAGAACAATGGCCAAAATAAAGGGATAAATGCTGCACAATAGCAACTTGGTAGTTTGCATGATTGGTTTATGCAGATGGACCTTGCAGTGCAGGGTTTACTAACGTCAGAGTTCCTCAACCTGGGGAAAACCCAATAATCCACTCAAGTTGGCTATTTCTTGGCTGAAGACCCTTTGTCCGTGCAGATGTGTTTAGCCTGATGTCCCCTGGGGGAACATGAGTGGGGATTTTCCTGGCCTGACCTATTTGCCGTCGTTCGACCTCTTTGTCTACGTACCCATTTGGGCAACCTCTCTGGCATGGCGGGCATATTTGATATCAAATCTATAGTCCCTGAGATAGGGTATGCCAGTGGGATAACAAGCCTCTCCTCACTTGATGATGACTCGCTTCCTCACTAATAATACCTTTTGCCATCTTGACCACACTCTGATGTTGCTTGGCCACTGGTGTCCCAGTTTTGATCTGCAAGATGTTTTCAGTTATGCAATTTTAGCTTTACAGAAAAGATTATTAGGTTTCTCCATGTGGACCAAGGAAGTCTCCCTCCTCCCCTTCCTCTCAGTTGCTAAGATAACAATTTCTTTGACATTTCTTCCATGAGAGAATGATAACTTTATTCATAACTTTGCTGTGACAACCAGTCCTATTCATACTGCTAAAATAAACAGTCAGTGCTATATTTGTCAGATATTCCTAAATCCAAATCTTGACAATTGTTTTTTGTCCACAGAGTTTTATGATGGGAAAATGGAATAAACCCAAACTGCCCGAGGTTACTCTAGCAAAAGATTGTCTTGGTGTCAAATTGCTTCTCAAACTAGAGTTGCTATGGACTGGTTCACACATGCAGGCATGCTGCTCATCACTCAATGTGTCACCTTGGAAAATGTGAACTGTTGCCTTTCAGAAATATTAGGTTGTGAGGAAATGTGAAAATTCTGCCTGTGCTATCTAATTAATGGTGTTTGTTTCACAGCTGTCACCTGTTGATTTAGAGCTCCTTAAATTATGGATACTCATGTGTGAAGAAGGAGGCCTAAATACCTCAAGGACACCAGATCTCATCTGATCTTCGAAGCTAAGCAAGGCCAGCCCTGGTTAGTACTTGGACAGGAGACAGTCAATGACAACCAGGTGCTGTAGGCTGTGTTTCAGAGGAAAAAACTGGCAAAACCATCTCTGAGTGTTCCTTGCCTAAAAAAATACAATAAAATCCAGTGGGTTACCATAAGCTGATAGATGACTTGAAGGCACATGCACACCTGTGTGTGCAAACAAATAATAAACTGCCCTCAGAATTTTCATCTTATCCAGGCTTCTCAGTAGAGGTGCTGAGAGCAAGAACAACAGAGGAATGGTGGTACTGGTGGAATTGTAGCAACTGGAAGGGCCAGAGAATCAGAAGAGGTCTTGATAGCTTACCATAGGCATTATGTTTGAGCTTAAAGGGAGGCTTCATCACTTCTGTTCACAATTTTCAGCCAATTTGAGGAGGCCTTTTTGTTTAGGGGAGTTAGTTTCCTGACATGTGGGAGACCTTTCTTTCAGGAGTGCTTTAGTTGTTCATACCTGCATGGCAGGGGGCTAGATTAAATGATCCTTGTGGTTCTTTCCAGCTCTATGAACTTATGAATCTAACTAAATCATTGCATTTGCAGGCAGCTTGAGGGCATTTTTGATAGTTTGGGAAGGAAAAATCTCCTGAAAAACAGCATGAACAAAATTTTAAATGGGGGGGGGGTTTGGAGATGTTTAGAGGGGGTCTCCAAGAATGTTCAGAGGCCATCAAAGTGGACTTTGAGGCCCCCATGCAGCCTATGGCCTGTCCTTTCACCACCCCTACTTTAAATGTTGTTGGATTGAATCTATCAGCATTCCATGCCCTGCTGATACTTCCCTATGGCTGATGGGAGTTGCAGTCCAACAATATATGGAGAGCTATGCTTTGCCCAGCCCTAGTTTAGAGGCTGGTAGCAGTCTGAGAACAAAGAGTAGAATGTAAAGTGGATAGAAAAAATGATTTTAAAGAAATGTAGCAATGAAAATATGATTTATAAAAATCATGTTAATTATTTCCTACAATTTTTTGTTAAGTGCTGCCCTTTTTTTAAAAAAAACCAAACAAACCTTTCTTTAAATAAAATATGAATCAACTTTCAAAATGAAACCTAACCACTTACCACAGAGGTAAAATCTACTTTTCTGTTTTAACAACCACTCACTCATGGTTTTCTTTTCTTGGGGAGGAATGTCGGAATTTGAGAGTAAGAATTATAAACACTTCAGTAAGAGTAAAATGAAATGTTGATTTAAAGCCACTGTTAGCATCAGCTTTAAAACAACAACAACATACAATTATAGACATCAGGACCTTATCATGGGAAGGGAAGTGTTCTTTTAATATTTAATCTGGGCCCTTGTTAAATTCCTAATCCAGACTGAAGGACAGAATGCCTGCAATTTGTGTTGGCAAAGTAAAAGAGTTATTTGTTTGTTTGTTTGTTTGTTTGCAAATAGAACTTGCAGGTAGAAGGCTCCCAATCAGAACAACAGCAGGAATGACAGCACTAAAGCCCCACTATCCCCATGCTAGGCCATTTCCGCACTAGCCTGTTAGAGCACTATTATTCCACTTTCAACATGCTATGGAATCCTGAGGTTTGCAGCTTCGGGAGGGGCCGGCTGGCCCCTCCCAAAACTGCAAACCCCAGGATTCCATAGGATGTTGAAAGTGGAATCATAGCGCTATAACAGGCTAGTGCGGAAATGACCCTAGTCCTGCTCTAGAGTGGTCGCCTGCAGTTGCTTATATTGTTGCTAGCCACATCTTTAAAACAGTTTGAACCTATGTCATGAATTGTTATGGTTATTCCTGTGGCTAAGCATGGTGTAGCAGTTTGGGCCTTCGACTATGACCCTAGAGACCAGGGCCACAGAAGCCCACCAAGCAACCTTGGGCGTGACATACACACTCAGCCCAGAAGACCCCATGATAGGTTTGCCTTAGGTTTGCCATAAGTTGAAAAGGACTGGAAGGCATGCAGCAGCAGCAGCAACAGATTACTGTGGCTAGTCCTCCAACCATCCCAGATTGGCAGGGACAGCCCCAGTTAATCCTCTGCCATCCCACTTTCCCAGCTGCTTTTATAATGTCCCACTTTTTCTCTCTTGCTCCCACGAATCACCTTTGCTCTCTTGTTGCCTGGCCGCACCCTTTTGACCATCTTGATGATGCTCAGCCATATGTGTTCCAGTTTTCATCTGTGAAAAACTGGAGGGTATTCTCTGGCCTTCTTATTATATTGGACTCGGGGACTCATAAGGTATCATAGTGACAAGGATCCAGAAAATGCCACTTTTTATATCACTTGTGGTCATCCTTTCAGCTCAGATGAGTAAGCTTGTGATTCTTCCTTGTGACTTTTGATCTGCCCAGTCCAGCAGTTCCTTATAGCATTATGATTCCACTTCAACTACAATGATTCCATCTTATGGAATCCTGGGGCTTGCAATTTAGGGACGGATGTTTACACTCCTCAGCCAGAGAGTTTGTCTACTGCCCCATCAAGCTACAAACTCCAGCATTCCGTAGGCTGCAGCCACAGCAGTTAAATGGGAATCACAGTGCTATAATTATGTAACGTGAAAGGGTCCAATTTTTCAGAGGACTAATATTTATGACTATACCAAATAAGCAGCATGGGAATATACTTCTCTCTCATACAGACACATCTTTTCCCATAATCACTGCTCCTTGTGTCTAGAAATTTCTGGATATTTTACACTATTGAACACTGGGGGGTTTTTTGTGTCCTTATCCGAGGACAGAGATAACCAAACAGTAACCTGGCTTGTCTCTAGAGCTATAAAATGCTGTAGCAAATGTGGTCTGCAGCTGAAGAAAACTCTATTTAGTCTCAAGGAACCTCATAGTATCCATAGTTCCTATGAATGCATTTTATTCAGGAAGCATCTAAAAATTTCAGAACATGAATTTTGATATTAATGATAAGTGTGGATATCAGAATCATGAAGGGAGCCTTGATTTCCTTAAAGCAGACAGGAGGATGACCCAGGTAATCCTGGGATTCTGATTCAAGTTGAAAAATAACCCATATCAGAAGGGGGAAAACGTAACTTTGAGTTTTGATTCCACTTTGACCTTTAGGTTATTGTTTAAAATCTCTGTTAGCTCCAGAGGAAATGTGGCACAATAAATGTAGCAGATAACAAGTTAGGAAGTAAGGAGTAAAGAATTCTTTTATCTCATTTGCCTATTACATTTATATTCGACTTTTCCAAAAAGCTAAATGACTTTCCATGGCTTTCTCTTTTTATCCTCATAACACCCCTCTCAGGTACTCAACTTTGGGTAAGAAGCAGCAAAGTCCAGCTCTTTAACTGCTACACAGTGCTGCGTCAGAGAAAAACAATACATCTATATCTTCAGTTCCTACCAAACTCAGTCCTTGTTTATAACTGAGTCACAGTATAGCACTGGTATTTTTACCAATGAGAGTGAAGCTGTATTTTATTTGGGGGCTTCTTTTAAGCATTTCCTGTCTTACTGCTACCACCCATTCCTGTCCTTTCACTGAAAAGTGTGTGTGTGTAAACCTTTTGCGCTAAGAAGCATACACAACAGAACAATTGACTTACTGTGTTAATGGCATATTAGCCAAAAAGTGGATGTGACATTGTACAAATAATGATGAGAGGAGACAGGAATTTTATAAACCAAAACACCACATGCAAGCTTTGCTGGCTGCAGATTAAGCAGATATGCCTGGGATTTGGTTTCATCCTGTAGCAAACAAACTTCTGCAGAATCAATAGTTGCTCAACAGTAAAATCTTTTGACAAAGCAAAATTTACAGCATGACTGTTACGGATATTTTTCTTCAGAAATAAGTCTCACTGCATTCAATGGAATTTACCTCCAAATAAGTATGAACAAGTCTGAAGCCTTCATTGCTCAGCCTTGCTTATATACAGCATACAATTCCATACTGGTAATTGGAGAAATACTTAAGAATTGCTCATTTATCAAGGATTAAAGCAACCCACCTCTTTAGATTAGTGCCTAGCTGTTAAGAGTGCTTCATTCTGTTCTCTTAATGGGTCTTGTATTGATTTTACTGCAGTCATTGTTAGTATTGTCCTAAACAGGAATGTTTGCTTAAAGTAAACTCCTTTACTTGATACACAGATATAAAATTCAAATGTTGTTGGAGGCCCTGGCCTCAGCCATTATGCAATGGACTTAATCAGCACCACCCTGTCCTTATTGGTCCTAGATGGGCTATGCTATTGGGCAGGGCACAAAGACAAAAGAGCCACACTGGACCAGTCCAAAGGCCTATCTAATCCAGTATTTTGTTCACACTATTGACAACTAGATACTTACATGAGGCATGTAAGGGCATGAACACAATAGCATCCAATTGTGACATGGTCAATCCAGTCCAGCTGGTAGGCAAAGTGAGTTGGCCATTTCAGTTAGCAGATGCTAAGAGGGGAAAGATTGGAGATGTTTGGCAGTTTTTAATGACAGAGTTGTTGTTGTTTTGTTGTTGTTGGGTTTTTTTTCCAAGGAGGAAAGGATAATCCAAACACTGTAAGCAAGAGAGAGAAAGAACATTTAATGAATGGAAGAATCATTCTTTCATCTGACCATGCTTCATTCCTATCCTGAAGCTACAGTTTGTGGAAAACTTCCTTTACCTCTGGCCTTCTCACTTTCACAAAGTTCATATTGAAATAATGATCTTAATCCTCAAGAAAGCAGCAATATTTTTGCTGGAGAAAGTTGCACAATTTGTGGTATGGACCAATGCCATGTACTGGCCATGAAGCAAGGTTTGACGTAGCTAAAGAACACCAAGTACAGGACTATGTTTTATCAAAACCATGCAGCATAACAATGCACACAGGGCCCTTGCAAATATATCAGACCCTTCAGATTTCAGCCTGATAAAGACAATACACATCAGAAATATAGGACACAATATGTCTTTCTCTCCTAATAAATAGACTGAGCAATTATATTTATACTTGCCGCTAAATTCTTGGCCCATCAGTCACAAATACTGCTCACCTTAATGGAGGAAAAGTGAATTTTGAATCATCTGTTGGATAAAAGGATTCAGATTCTGGATAACTGTATAATTCCCTGTTCCATTAATGGTGCGGTTTAATGCCCACACTGATTCATCAAGCTCCAGAGGAAAGGAGAGTTCATACTACGATGAAGTGAAGGACCTAGAGCAAAGGGCAGCCGGTGGGCTCCGTGACAGGGGGGCCAGATTTTGGATAGTTTCAAAGGAGTTATCCAGACGGATTCATCTATTTGGGGGAAATGGTTAAACACCTTGGATGACCTAAAACCCAGAACAAATTCACCCTGCACCCTAGCTGCAGAGAATGAAATGAGAAATCGACCTAATATCCAAACTGATAGGTCAGCATGATAGTTGTGTGCTGTCTTGTTTCTCCCTCTTCACTTGTTTTATTTCCTTGTTCTTTAATAAAGTATTAATAAAGTATTAATACTTTATTAAAGTATTATTAAAGTATTATTTCCTTGTTCTTTAATAAGGTATTAATACTTTCTTTAATAAAGTATTAGGTATACAGATGACTTCTCTGTCCTGGTTTGAACTATGTGAGAATGCCAGGTTTTATTATTCAGCTTGCCCTCCTGTATGATTATGAATAATGATATCAGATCTATAATGATAAACTACAGGAATGTCCTGTCTCACATGAAATATTAATGTACCTTTCTGTTTCAGAACAGGTTTTACCATCTGAAAATAATGTTTCACTTTGTGTTTTTTTTTAACGTCTAGCCTAAGAGCAGTAGACCCTAGGACTGAATCCAGTCCTTCTGAGGTCCTAATCCAGACCTCTGGGGCTGCTTCCTTCATGATACCCCTGTTTGCAATTTGACCTTTGTATATACCTACCCAGTATATTTGTAATTTGTCGTTATGTAATAAATTGTCAAAATAGGCCTACTTTACTTTCCATTGCTTAGTTTTATTTTTCCCTCCGCAGTTGTAATTGCGCTTCAGTGCCGAAAGTGATTCATTCCACCCTCATAGTTCCTTGGAAATCTCAGTGTTGAAAGCCAATCATTAACTGTGAACCTTTCACTTGTAGATTTCAGCACAATACTCCTGTGCAATGAAAATGAGAATTTGGGAAGGGGGAGAGGCGGAGGGGAGAGGGAATTGCAGTTCCTTTCTTCCTTTTAAATGTGTGCACCAGTTTACAGTTCATTTGAAATCTCTGGCAAAGAAAGAATTAATCCTATTAGTACATAAACAGCAATTTCAGCTGTCTTATGAGAAAGATTTCTTTCTTTCTTTCTTTCTTTCTTTCTTTCTTTTTTCTTTCTTTCTTTCTCCATCCCAAATTCTTTGTTATTCGTCAAATAAGATTGCTTTAAAGGATTTTTAAAAAACTCCTCATTTTGAAGAGGTTTAGCTATGAACACAGAAAATAAATTAAAATGTGTTCTGGTTTTTAAAAGAAAATATTATGATTTAATATAAAATGTCCAGATGTAAGAATGCAGAATATTCATTCAGATTATTCTATTGATGTCGCTTTTATTGTTGTGTGCCTTCAAGTCGTTTCCAATTTATGGCAAGCTTATTATGAGGTGTTCTGGGGCTGAGAGTGTGTGATGTGTGTGAGGTCACTCACTGGGTTTCCATGTCCAAGCGGGGAATCAAACCCTGGTCTCCAGGATCGTAGACCAATGCTCAAATCACTGTACCACACTATTATTACACCAGATGGATTGAGTTCTCTCTCTTTCCTTCCAATCCTTGTTATAAGCTGAAAATGAATGGAAAATTCTGAATTGACTGAAAAAAGGAACAGAGATTAATGGAAGTGGATTAGCCTGTACAGGGTAGGTTGGGGACTGAAATTTTGCCATTGCCAATTACAAATGAATTTCATTCGATGGCTACAAAAAAATCTGCCACTGTCTGCTGTGCAACCAGAAATTAGATCGACTCAACCCAGCAACTTTTATTCAGCCACTTAATTCTCCATTAGAAGAATTATAGAGAGGGAGGGTTTTGTTTTGTTTTGTTTTTAAATTGTGCTAGTTGTCAACTGTACTATAATTTTACTTACTTACGGAATTTTTAGAAATAAAAACACACCCAGCACAGACTGGATTTTTAGTTTCACTTCCTCGCCAAGTTTACTGTGCAAATACATTGGTATTTGAAGATGTTTCCTATTTTTTTTCTTCCATGGAATTGTTGCTAAAAGCACAATAATAAACAATTCCATGGAAGAAAAAAAGTGTAGGAAACATCTTCAAAAACCAATGTGTTTGCATAGTAAACTCGGTGAAGAAGTGAAACTAAAAAATTACATGTGTAAAGAATGGAAGGGAGGATGAATCATCAAGTAAGAATACAGATGTGTAGCCCAAGCTTGCAGCTATAGTGTAAGGAAAGCTAAAGCTCAAAATAAGCTGAGACTGGCTAGGCAAGCAAAAAGCAACAAAAATGCGTTTTCAAACATGTTTGAAGCAAGATAATAGGAGAATAGAGAATGTAATAGATCACATTGAAAAGGCAGAACTGCTCAATACCTATTTTGCTTCAGTTGTTTCCCCCACCTCCACCCCTCAAAATGAGAACTCTGTGCTTCCATATATCAGCAGAGACGTTGGCAAGGAGTCTGAATTACAAATAAAGATTGATAAGGAGTTAGTCAGGAAACACCTAGCTAACCCAAATGAATTGAAATCTGCAGGGCCAAATGAACTGAATCCCAAAGTATTGACGGAGTTTGCTAACATATTTGCGAAACTGCTTGCCATCATTTTCGAGAAGTCTTGGAGAATGGCTGAGATACTAGAGAACTGAAGAAGAGCAAACATTGTCCTTCTCTTGGGGAAAAAAGGAAAAAAAGATCTAAGAAACTATAGGCAAGTCAGCCTGACCTCAATACCAGGAAAAATATTAGAATGGATTATACAGGAGTCCACCTGCAAGTATGTTAATGACAGTGCCATGATTAGTAGAAGCCAGGATGGCTTTGTCAAGAACAAATCCTGCCAAACTAATCATATATCCCCCTTTTTTTTTTCTCTTCTGATCAGGCCGCTAGTTTCGTATGTTGTGGGAATGCTGTAGATATCATTTATC
The DNA here is from genome assembly GCA_948472985.1 of Iguana delicatissima. Lineage (NCBI taxonomy): Eukaryota > Metazoa > Chordata > Lepidosauria > Squamata > Iguanidae > Iguana > Iguana delicatissima. Next base: position 1,020,926 of record CAOKZL010000023.1, read on the forward strand.
TGGAATTTCACAAAGCATTTTATAAGGTCCCTCATAATATTTTGTTTAGGAAACTGATTAAATATGAAATATATGGAAACACAATTAAACTGATCCATAATTGGTTGGAAGACCATGCTCAAAGGTCATCACTGACGGCTATACTTCAAACTGGAAGGAAGTATCAAGTGGAGTGCCTCAGAGTTCTGCCATTGCTCTTCAACATTTTTATTAATGACTTAAATGATGGAGTGGAGGGAATCCTTACCAGGTTTGCAAGTGATACAAAACTGGCAGGGGCGGCTAAGGCATTGGAAGATAGGAACAGAATTCAAAATGACCTTGATAAACTAGAAAATCAAACAGAAATTAATAAAATGAAATTCAATAGAGACAAACGCAAAATTTAACATTTAGGCCACAAAGACCAAATGCCCAGGTACAGGATGAGAGGTGCATTGCTCAGCAGTAGTACATACAAAAAGGACTTTGGAATCTTTGTGGATTATAAATTGAATATGAGCCAGCAGTGTGATGCTACAGCAAAGAAGGTAAATGCTATTTTATTCTGCATTAATAAAAGCATAGTTTCCAAGTTGAGGGAAGTATATTCTGTGCTGGTCAGACCTCATCTGGAGTACTGTAATCTGTTCTAGGTGCCTCATTTTAAGAAGGATATGGACAAGGTGGAAGGCAGTTCAGGGAAGGGTGGGAAGGGTGAGAAGGGTAAGAAGTATGATGAACAAAGTTTATGAGGAAGGATTGAAGGAGCTGGGCATGTTCATTTTGGTGAAGAGAAGACTGTGTGGTGACATAATTGCAGTCTTTAAATACCTCAAGGGCTGTCACAGAGAAGAGGGTACTGCTGTTCCCGAAGTGTAGGAGCAGGTCTATAGTTTTAAGTTACAGGAGAGTAGATTTTGATTGAATATTAAAATGAACTTCTCAACGGTAAAAGCAATTGAAACCAGTTGCCTAGAGAGGTGGTGGGGTCTCCTACTCTGAACATCTTCAAAAAAAGTCTGGACAGCTACATGCTGAGGATGTTCTATTGGAGATCCTGCACTGAGCAGGAGGTTGAATTTGATGGTCCATAAGGCCCCTTCCATATCTATGATTCTATGATTCTGTTATTCTAAATCCCTGAAACAAATCTCACAAATCTTAGCACAGTGCTGATTTCTTCTATGGTCCTCTTTAAGGGCTTCTGTAATATTTAAAAATCAGACTTTGGATCAACTCGCTTCTCCTTAAGGTCCTGCTGACAGGCCTAGTGTTGGACTCTTCTGAGGGAAAACAGTCCACCGAGTAAAAAATGTCTGTTCTAACTGATGGGAAAAGGGGTGGCACAAGTGATACACTCTCTGTTGAGAGCCCACAAGTACGGTTTTAAGAAAGTGAAGACTCTGCCTTTCCTTTCTTTTCCTCTCCTGCTGAGTTAAGACAGTGCAAAACTGCTTTTATACTTTGAATTCAGTTTGCATCAACTGAAGTAAGCCAAGGATGACAAAAGAAGTGGGAGGAGGAGAGACAAACAGGAATATTTTAAATAGAGCTGTGAAAGTGAAACAGCAGATGATTAACCGGGGCTGTCCATGCCAAATCAGAATAGTTGAAGGGTAAGTTAGGGGTGTGCATCTCTATCCATGGAAGGCTGCCAGACTTGTAGAGCAGCCATCACAGGTCTGTAGGGAAAAGCATTTCTGCTTTTTGCTCTTTGGCTGCCAGCTTCCAGCCTCTACCACTGGTTTCCATTCTCTCTAATATCTCTTTGTAGTAATGTAACTAATCAAAGTTGTTAAGGGATTTGGCTGGATCTTTTCAGGTGCTCCTCCCATTCCTAACCGGTGTAGCTGTTCACATAAAGAAATATAAGTACAGTCAGCCCTCCACGTTTGCTGGTTTGACTTTCATGGATTTGGTTATTTGTGACTTTCTTCGCCTGCCCTCCACCTCAGGAGCTCTTTTTTCTAGGGGAACCTTCCCATCTCAGATCCTTCTCCTCCACTTCTACAACTGCTGCCTGGCCAGCTAAGAATAGCTTGCAGCCCAATTTCTCAGCACCACAAACACTTTCTTGACACCTCCACACCCAAGGAGAGAGATGGGCAAGAGAGAGGATGTAAGGGCCACCACACTGACCCCTCCCTCTCCTCTCCTCTCCTCTCCTCTCCTCTCCTCTCCTCTCCTCTCCTCTCCTCTCCTCTCCTCTCCTCTCCTCTCCTCTCCTCTCCTCTCCTCTCCTCTCCAGGACTTGCTTTGGATCCTGGGTGCCTGTTCTCCCCAGCGTTCCTCAATCCCCTTCTCTCTCTCTCTCTCTCTCTCTACACACACACACACGTGATATTTGCAATTTTTCCACTTTTGCAAGGGTCCTGCTCCCCTAACTCTAGCAAATGTGGAGAACCAATTGTAGTATTATGTGTTTCACATAAACAAGCAGAAAAAGAAAGGATTTTGAAGCAATACTTGCAGATAGTATCTGAACAAGAATGATCTGTCTACTGTGTGAACAGCCCCTCTTTTAGTTATGCATTTAAACAAAACAGGGTAGGTTACAGGCAAGAAAACACTGTCAAAATGCAACAATACTGGAACAGTCAAAAGTGTCTAAAATATGGGGGAAACAAAACAGGGAGGGGAATCCTTCTGCAACTCTTTATGAACTGATAAATTTAGGTAGACCAACATGTATCTTTAAATGATTCCAAGAGAGAGAGGGGAGTACTCTCTGTTCCCTTTATTCAAAAATGATTAGATTTTCAGCAGTTCCAATATGAATACCTAATGTAGTATGCTGTGTATTAGGACATAAGGAAATTTGGCTGCACTTTATGCTAGTCAGATGTAAGCCGTACATTATTTTTATGCTATAACCCTCCATGAACTTCCCAGGGGAAGGCTGTCTCATATTAATGCATCACTGCTTCACTGGACCTGTGTTTGCAACCATTGATAAGAATGGGCTAATACTGCCTGGATTAGTATCAGATTTTAATTTCTCACCTATGACATTCAATGAGCAGGGAAAGTGGAATCCATGAGCCTAGACTACTGAGGAGTATGGCCTTGCCTGGCATTCCTTCAGGTCCCCAGAAGTCATTAATATTATTTACAGTTCCAAAGAGTTCCATTTAAAAGCTTTTATCTGCTTTAATTGCCAGCACAAGCTGGAAAAAGTAAATCAAAGCACATTAATCAAACTGGTTAGATGGGTTTGGTGCAAACTTGCCCACAGGTGTAACCACCAATACGACTATTCTGATGCCTCCTTTTACAGCCATTTGGGAATTTGTTAATGAAAGGCTATAACCTCTGATTTGGAAAGCTCCATTTTTGTGGGTTTTATTCCAAATGCTAAACAGTTTCTCAGCTCATTCATTTATTTGAACGTATTCATATATAGAACCAGCATGGTGTAGTGATTTGGGTGTTCTAGTCTGGTCTGGAGATAAGGGTTCAAATTCCCACTCAGCCATGGGAATCTGCTGGATGACCTTGGGCAAGTCACGTTCTCAGCATTAAAGGAAAGCTAGGGCAAACCTCCGAAGAAATCTTGCCAAGAAAAACTTATGATAGGGTCTCTTTAGGATCGCCGTAAGTCAGAAACAATTTGGAGGCACACAACAAAGAAAGAGGAAGCTGGGAAAACATGCTTCAGCCCTGCTGCTTCCACTCGTTTCTTTCCTATGTTTCCAGGGAAAGTCTGAAAAAGAGGTGTAACTGCATTCAACTCAACACTCCATGCAATGCAAACCCTGATAAAGGCAAGGCTTGAAATCACACATAGTGTTGTAATCACATTCAATCAGACATTGTTGGAGGTTCTTTTCACATCTTCTGGCAAGGAGAGCTGTGTCTCTTTGGTCTCTAGCAGAGCCCTAACATAGGAGTTTTCCTCTAGAAGCATATGTTGTGTTTAAGTATTTCAAACACTGATTGTGTCTCATGCTTTGACACTCTTTGAAATTACTTGAAATAGTTAATCAGTAATCATGTCACTCCGTTTTCTTTAAGACAGAAGTCATTTCCACACTAGACTGTTATAGCACCATTATTCCACTTTCAACATCCTATGGAATCCTGGGGTTTGCAGTTTCAGGAGGGGGGCCATGACCCATGACCAACCGAAAGCCACCATTTTGGATGCTGGAGCAGTGCGGATCTGCCATCACGCATGGCTCCTCCTCGACCTGGACTGGACCTGACCCAAAGAAGATCCGGTGAGTAGTGGCAGGGAGCGATTCCCTCACCACGTGCGGAAATGGCCTAAGATAAAAGAAACCTACTGTGAATAAAACGGGAATTGGCTAGGGTGAACTTAGGGTATTTAAATGAAGTAAGTCATTGGAAGGCTTTTGACAGCAACAATATCTCTCTCAAGATCAGACAGGCATCGTGTATTTATTAAGAAGATGAAAATAATATTAACTAAATTCCTTTTGGGAACTAGTATGCCTTTACTAAATTTCTGTGAACAGTTTTAACAGGTGGTAACGTTTCATCTCATGCTTATCTAAAGTACCATGCTATCAGAACTTTTAAAGTATTTGTAGCATCAGATACACAATGGGCTGAGTAACCCTGGAATGCAGTGGCTGGCAGGTCTATAGAATCGAAAAGAAATATTTCTCTTCTTTTGGAGAGAGAGGTTTCTCTACAGGAAGGGCCTGACAGAAGCAGTTACCTGACCGCACATGCACACACACACACACACACACACACACACACATAAATATATAAAGAATCATATAATACCTGATCTACCTGAACAATAGTAATTAACCATATAGGGGTAGCACCCTCCTTTACAGTGGACAGTGGACATCCTCTGTAAAGTTCTATTTAGAGAGCAGTCAGTAAAAAATCTTCTGTTTGGAGAAATATTATATTTCACTGTCTGGTTAAACCATTAAGAAGGAGAGGAAGGGGTGTTGATATTGTCTATCAACCATTAGCGCCTAGAGAGCAGACTGAGCATGAACACAGATTACGGTCATTGTTTCCTCCAGGATGTTGACATGTATTGTATTTCTACTTATATCATAGCATTTTTCCGTAAATTTGCCTCTGTACATATCTATTTGCATATGCAAAAACTGTGTAAATTTGTGTTTGGTCATGCATTTCTTTGGGTGAGGAGACTAATGTATAAGTAACTACCCAATGCATGAATGGTTATGGTCTCACACCAGAAACTCTCTGCCAATAGAAAGCTGGCATTTCAGGAAAGGGGTCTTTGCCTTGCTAACAGGTCAGCTTTTTCTTTGGGTAATTTTTTTTTTTTCAAAGGACAGGGACTTTATGGTGCTTTGTATGCATTGCAAGTTCATTACCAACCTGTTCTAGACTAAACAAAGAACTAAACAAACAACCTACAAGTGAATAACCTCTTAGAACATGAACCTTCACCCATCCAATCTTCATTCTCTCTATGTGTGTGTGTGTGTGTGTGTGTGTGTGTGTGTGTGTCTGTGCACATGCTTTTGGGGGAAGTTAAGCTTCACTCTTCCTTATACAGAAATCAAATATAAATGAAATATAAATACTACCATGAGATGAACAAAAAACCCAACAAAGCACACTTACTGTAAAGCAAGTAAAAAGCACAATAAATTATACAAACTCCATCTATTATCCAGATATATGTTTAAAGAATGTGTTACATTAAATTAGTATGATTCAGTGGATTCTGAGCATGTTTTTGATCATTTATTTATTTTATTTGGAAATGTTTCTTACATCATTCTAGTGACAGGGCACTATCCAGAGTCGTAAAACTGTTTAAAATCAAGTTAACAGGAAAACAGCACACTCAGTGGCCTAAATCTAGTCATTACTACTTGTAAGAGTAGAATTACTGAATCAATGGAGCATACATATGACTTCCCAGTTCCCCTTGATTCAGTGGATTTACTCTAATTGGGACTAACAATTGGATGCATTCTAATACAAAAATAAAAAAATTCCCTAGCAGAGATTACAGATGAAATACAAACTTTAGCAAAATCACTTCACACTTAGCAGAGTCAAAGCCTACCAGAATAAATAAATTAAAAAGTCTTCACTAACTGATGAATGATACACAGAGAAGGACCACCTTCAATTCACAGAATGAAAATTTGTACAGTATTAGTGGAACCAATGAAAAGTCCCATCTCTGGTCACCATTAGCTTCCTCTTCATCTTAGCTGAGTCACAGAGATGTCTTAATGAGTTTTTGTGATTTTGAGAAGTCAGCTCATGTTTACGTATTTGGGGCTGACTAGTGTGCAAAGCTCGCCAAGTGAGGCATTCCTGGCAGTGACTGCCATTTAAATCAGAGTAGAAAAGCTTCTTGGATGATGGTCCTGATAGTCACTGAGTTCTGATATTTCCATATGATGGGAAGTTGTGGGAGAGCTGCTGTTGATCAGAGTAGAAACTGCTGGACAAGAGTCTGACCCAGTATAAGGCTAGTCCCTATCTTCTGTGATTATTTATAAAGTATATCATGCTATCACCACCATCATGCAAATAACCTTATCTTTTTGTGAAAATGGCAGTTAATACGTGTTCAGGCACATGAATTCACAATGCAGTGTTGCTTTTGGTGATGGCAATATGGATCCCTATGGGCAGCTTTGAAGGAACTAACTAAGATCTTCAGGTACAAAGATATACAATTAAATACCAAAGTCAGTATTATCCATGCTATTGTAATTTTGATTTCTTTATATGGGTTTAAAAGCTGGACAGTGAAGAAAGCTGAGGGGAAGAAAATCAACTCCTTTGAAATGAGGTGGAGAGTTCTGCAGACACCATGGACTGCTAAAAGGACAAATGATAGAATCCTACAGCAAATAGACCTGAACTTCTGGGAGCCAAAATGACTAAACCAAAGCCATTCCTGCACTAGACTGTTATAGCGCTATGATTCCATTTTCAACATCCTATGGAATCCCGGGGTTTGCAGTTTTGGGAGGGGCCGGCCAGCCCCTCCTGAAACTGCAAATCCCAGGATTCCATAGGATGTTGAAAGTGGAATCATAGCGCTATAACAGTCTAGTGCGGAAATGGCCCGAGACTGCCATACTTGGGACATCTTATGAGATAACATGACTTATTTGAAATAACAATAATGCCCAGTAAAATGGAAGGCAATAAGAAAAGAGAAAGACTAGAAAGAAAAGAGAAAGCATGCAGGTTGATTCAACCATGGAAGCCATAGCTACCTTGACTTTGTAAGACCTGAGCAGGGGAGGTGATGACCAGAGTTCTTGGAGTTCTTTCAGTAATAAGGTCGCTAATAGTGACAAACAACTATGGATTCCAAAACATGTAGAACATCACTTATGAGCAGTACTAGCTTCATTTCCATAATTCCACAGCATAATTTGAGATGCAAAGCCACATGCTTGTTCAGCAGAAGAAGCTATCCTGAGGCAATTTGCATTTAACATTTAAATTGGTATCTGACAATTAATTCTATGAAAATCTCCTGAGGGCCATTCTGTTTTGTTTTAATGAATGTAATTATCTTTAAAATGTCTTTGCATGTTAATTGGTGAAGAAATATTGGGGAAAACAGGTGTTAAACTAGTTGGACAATTGGAAGCATTGGTTGCTGGTGATGGGAAAAATCCATGGATCTGAAAATGGCTATTTCTGAAGGGAGCATTGAATGAAGTGCTTTTATTCACCATAAGGTATCTAGGTGGCTGGAGAGAATGAACTATTCAGAAAACCAAGATTTATAGACAAAATAAACATTGTAAATTTTCGCTATTATCATTTACAGAGGCAAAGCAACACGAGGAATCCTGTGGTTCATAATTATATAGCACTCCAGGAATGTCTTCAGGATTTACAGGAAGAAATATGATCCAAATACAGCTTCATAATCCTTTAAAAAATACAAAGTAGATTAACACAGATATTAATAAAAATCCTACCGGGGAATAAGAAAGGAAATATTTGATGTCAGAATACTTTGTCAGTGTCTCCGTCCAAAAAAGAAGAGAAAGATATTGACAAGCTGGAACGTGTCCAGAGGAGGGTAACCAAAATGGTAGGCCTGGAAACCATTCCCTATGAGGAAAGGCTTAGGGACCTGGGTATGTTTAGCCTGGAGAAGAAAAGGTTAAAGGTGACATCACAAGAATGTTTAAATATTTGAAGGGATGTCATATAAAGGATGGAGCAAGCCTGTTTTCTGCTGCTCGAGAGACTAGGACACAGAGAATGGCTTCAAATTTCAGGAAAAGAGATTTCATCTGAACATTAGGAAGAACTTTCTCATGGTATGAGTAGTTAAAAAAATCAATATGCTGCCTTGGAGTTTGGTGGAGTCTCTTCTTTGGAAGTTTTTAAGCAGTGGCTTGATGACCCTCTGTCAGGAATGCTTTGATTGTGTATATCTGCATGGCAGGGGATTAGACTCAATGGCCCTTGTGGTTTCTTCCAATTTTTAAAAAAATTTAAAATAAGATACCTATTATTTATTATTGTACATTTCACGTCACTATGGGTACAATTTAATACCAGGCTGAATTTAATTAACCTTTGAATTTTACACAGATACCCTAAATTAAAAATTACCACAGGCAAACAATAATTCATATGAGTCTATGAAGAGAAGGGAAAAAAAGTAAGTCCTGGAATGGAACAGGGATAGGATTTTTTTGCTCAACAGGAGAGAAAGGCCCTCAAGCATCTAAGGCATTTTCAGAATGTCCCCCATCGATATATAAAGAGAGAAAGAAGGTTTTTGAATTTTTCTGGGGAGTCAGGATACACTATGGTACATTTTTAGTAATGTCTCCCTCTCTATTGATTATATCCAGGACTGATTTCTATTCCATATCATGGTGTAATATATGGTCTTGTATAATGTCATTTGGGGTGGGCTGCAATTAATCTTCTTGCAATTCTTTAGTGTATTATTCACAGAGTACTAGGCTACAGAACAATTAAGTAAAAAGTTTCACTCACAGTCTCCTTAATTTTCTTATGTTCTGGCTTCTCCCTCTTTCTTCCCCTTCTGTTCTTTCATTACCTAATCCTAAACTGGGTCAGGTGATAAACTTTGAGGGGTTTGGTAAAGTTTGAGCAAAAAGACAATGCTATCAAAATTTGTGTCCCACTGCTCCTCTTTTGTCTTCCATTTTAAAAATCTACTCAGAAGTAAGTTTTCTAAGTCTTAACTTCAGCCCAGTGATACTTACTCTCAGATGAATAGGATACAATTGTTCACCTACTTCTGAGAAATTCATTTTCCCCAGATGATCCAATAAGAAAATCGTAGATTGTTTCCTTTTGATGCTTCAGCCATTCCAGTTTGTAGACCCTAGTTTCATTCATTCAGAATGAATGCAAACATTGTTGTTTTATTCACCTTGCAATACAAGATAGAGGCTTTTAAAAAAAAAAGTCTTAAGGTAAGATTAGTGCAGATAAATTGAATTTGGGATCGGTGGCTCTTGTGTGCAGACAGAGGCATATTAACAACAAACTGAAGAGACTGTAAGATGAGACCTATGCTTTGGGAAAGCTTCCCCAACCTGATAAGTACTATACAGTAGGTCCTCAATATCTGCTGGGATTTGGTTCCAGGACCCCCAATGGATACCAAAATTCGTGGATGTTCAAATCCCATTATGTACAATGGCATAGTAAAATGGTATCTGTTACAAAAAATGACAAGCAACTCAACCATGTGCCAGAGAGAGACTGAAGATCTGTGAAATGGCAGGAGGCTACAGCAAGGTACGCTTACATGTCAGCATAGCGCTCAATGCATGGCAAATTCAAGGTTTGCTTTGTGGTGGTGGTGGTGGTGGTAGGGGTTCTCAATATTTTCAAGCCATGGTTGGTTGAATCTGTGGCTCTTGAGGGCCAACTGTGCATATTTGCCTCCGATCATGCAACAAGCACATTATGGGCTTTGCAGTCCACAAGGAGAAAAAAAATCCAGGTTGAAGGTAAGCAACTTTAAAAAGACAAACAAACAAAAAATCACCCCACCTTTGAAGGAATCAGTAACAAAATGTATTCTTCTAAAGTTAACAGTGATAACCTTCATGCCATTCTGGCCACATAATAATATTTTGATAACTCAGTTAAGTAAACTGTTTCAATTATAGGTGTTTATAGTAGTTAATTAAATTCCCCCCTTCTAACATTCGACATTGCTGAATTAATTTTCAAATCTAATACTCAGCTCATTCTTGAGGAATATCAGCACTGTTGCCTCTTTATGATAGGACATTCTAGGGGAAAGGACAGAGTGATGTGGTAGATCATATGCTGTATGTACAAAATATTTCATGTTAAATGCATGATAAAATTAGATAGGGTTGGGCAGGTCTTAAACATTGAGCAACTGCTGGTAATAGACAATGCTAACATAACCAGACTAATGTTCTGACTTAATAGAAGGCAACTTCCTAAGTTCCTGAAACTCCGAGTCACCTGCCTAATTTGACCTCAGATGTCCTAATATGCTTCAGACACAAATCTGCAGTTACCATGAAACCACTTTTCTATAAGGTGTTCCTATGAGACTGCAGACTACCGGGAAATGACAGACCAGGTGATTATATGATGGTCCCAAACCATCCTATTATATGGTCCTATTGTATGGTACCCATTCACAGAAAAGTGTCTCCATGCAGCTAAAGTATCTTGAATATTGGTGATTATATAATTTCTAGATGATATGGTGTCTCATTTTGATTCAATGTTCTTTATGGACTAGCTGAAAGCAACAGAATAAGGAAAGTAATCCTTCTCACAGTTGTTCCTTTCATGAATTCAGTCAGCACAGCACTGGTGTTGCTAAAGGTCCATTATTTCTTTCCAGTTTTAATTATCAAAGCAGTTAAGAACTATTCACAGAGGTCTATCTACTTTAGCTCAAATCTAAATTACAGGATGAATGCCAGTCTTGAATCCCAGTGTTATATTTTCCTTGTGGTTTCTTTTCATTGGCAACCAAGTCACGCATGATAGAGATGAATGAGCACAGGCAACTTTAGGAACCAGAATATCAAGCTGACAGGTAAAAAAAATCATTACAGTGCAGCCAGTGGTTGCTGGTAGCTCCAGTCTCACTGGGGCAGTGAATCTATTCCAAGGATCTTTGTTCACTAGTGTTATAGTGCTACTAATCCACTTTCAACATCCTTTTGTAGTTTGCTGGGGCAAATTGCTCCCTGGCTTAGAATTCTAAATGCCTTTCCCTAAACTGCAAATCCCAAAATTCCATAGGATGCTGAAAGTGGAATAATAGCACTATAACACTGTAGTGCAGGAAGGCCCCTAGTTATGGATAGTTATAAAGAAACTATCCTTTGAAGGATACCTTGGAGTATTTCTTTAAAGCCCAAATTAAAACCTGGAATGGATTCATTGCCCACTGACATGGGAGCCGTCACTGAATGCACCTATTTCACTCCTGTGGCTAACCAGGATCAAAATGCATGTGGTGTTTTCTGATCTATTTAGAAAAGTAGTAATTGGGAAAAGCATCTAGAACATCTTCAGCTACCTCAAAATAGAGACTGACATGAAAATATTTGAAACATATTAGAAGCATTATCTCACAGGTTAAGATCTGCTCCATCTCACAGAGGGTGGTAGCACATGATCAAAGGAACATCTTGCTTGTGCAAAGAGCAATGCCAGTTCCTGGTGCTGCTTCCCATGAGCACCAACATGCACCTACCTCCTTGTACTGTGGGAATCTTAAAGCTTTTTGTAAGAAAAAGCCAGGGTAGACTAAAGAGAAGAAAAAATAACATTTCTGAAATAGATTCAGACTCTTTTTGTAAGGTTTCCAGATGTCCCCTACTGTAATGAATGTTCTTTATTTGAGGGCAGAAAGCCTGTCCCTGATACAATTAGCATGTATCCCTTATCATAAGGGACATCTCTTGTTTGAAGGCTAGAAAACTTTTCTTTTTATATATACTGAACAAGATGCCACACACACACCCCATATGTTGGAGTGTTAGCCCTTCAAAAAGACATAAATGTTTGGATCATGTACTTTATAAATCTGGATAATATGTTAATTTTTACAGAGAAATACATAGCTAAATTAACTGAAATCAGTCCTTTCATCTGATATTTAGGTAGAACACAGGCTTGTTAATCATTGCACCCTGATTGTAATATTATGGATTTCAACTGTCTCTTATTGCTCTTTTGAAAACCTGGCAACACTGTCTGTTTGTCTTCTTCACATTAAGCCAGATTACATGATTGGCAGCCTGGTGAAATTGTAGCTTTACCACTAGTCATTTCCCAGGACTTGGGATAAGTTAATTGCTCACTTTTGATGGAAGAGCCAAATCACAGCTAGGAAGGTGTTTTTACCCCGGGGGTAGATTGCTCCTGGGAACCAAATTAGTGGGCCATATGTATAGCTAATGCTGCATAACTCTGTACTTCCAAGTTGTTCCTGTTGATGTCATCCAGCCCCAGTCTCCCAGATGCCAATTTCCTATTTTTATTTCAGCCACAGAGAAAAGGATGGAGTCTGTGCTTCCGTGATGAGAGTTCATCAAAGCCAACTCCAGTCGGAAGGCACTTGTAGCACTAGCCTATCCAGTGTGCAAGAATGGAAAGAATATTTGAAAATATCTGGAAAAATGGCCCCAAAAGTATCAGGAAACCCTGATGAGGATAATTCTGAAGTGTTGAGAATCTTCATAGTTTGGTACTTATTCTGTGCAAAATTTCACATAGGGCTTGTTTCCACAGAAAACAGCATTTTCTCAACAAAAATAATATTTATGTGCAGAATTATTATTTTCTGAGCATAAAATGCTGTTTCTTGCACAGAAATTCTGCTCTCTGCATGCATGCACAAACACACAAGACATGTGCAAAATACGTCCAGCTCAAATCCCAGATAGCAAATAGTCTTTGAAAACAGAAATTTTTGAAGACTTTCTTGCAGTAGGAAGACTTTCTTGCAGTTGTTTCTGAAGTGTATAAAGTAAACTTATAAACAAATGTTGACATGAATCATAATTTAATGAGATACTTCTTAACTGGACAACCTTAACCAGCTAACTAAATTCACAGGCTTGCTCCTGTGTAAATAAATGTATACGTTATTATTTGTGGAATTTGGAACTGCAGATATATCACACTGCTGGATGGAAATGCAATGAATAGAAGAGGGTTGGTGGATTAGAGTGAGAAATTTTGTAGATGATGAATACTATTACCCAGATTGCAGTCTTTTTATGCATATTTCATTGGAGGATGATAAACAGACCTTTTTTTAAAAAAAAAAAAGTGGGGTATTCAGTTTTTTATGTTAATTAGTGGTGAAACAAGAAGTAGACATTTCTGAGGTCTGTTTAAAGGCATTTATTTTTATTTATTATTTATTTATTTATTTATTTCTATACCGCCTATCAACTAGTGTTATCTAAGCGGTTTACAATGTATTTTTTAGCTAATTGCCCCCAACAAGCTGGGTACTCATTTTACCGACCTGCGAAAGGATGGAAGGCTGAGTCAACCTTGGAGCCTGGCAGGATCGAACTCACAACCTTGTGGTTGCAGTACTGGCATTTAACCACTGCGCCACTAGGGCTCACATTTAAAAATTCCATCACTGGGGCGGGCAGGGGGGAACAATCCTTAAACATAAAATACCATTAGCATATCATACTAAAAGTCTTCTGCCGAACTAGTTTTCTATATACAAGAGTTTCCAATTAGAAAGAAAGTTATCCAAAATCATTATCTTCCAGCAGTACTGATGTTAAGTGGACTATTCCATATTCTGATGTGTGTGTTGATTAAGGTCCCATACCAGCCATGGCTGACACTCTGAATTGCAGTTACAGACATATAACCTAGAATTATAGACCCACAACTGCTCTCTTTTCAGTAAGACTTTGTAAGTGCCCCTTAGCGCACCTTAACAGCCAGCAGCCACATCAGATAAAGGAAGGCTGTTCAACTGCTGACTGATACACAAGAAGGATGACCTTTTCAGCTCCTTCCACTATCAGGTGACATGGTGACGCTCAGAAGCAATTCCTCTTCACAGTCCCACTCATGGGTGAGAGAACTAGAAACATCATTGTCCTTGCATCCTAATCAGCAGAAGAACAGATCTTTGGCCAGTGTGGCTACTGGCTGTTAAGACAGGTTTGGAGAACGAGTCTAGGAGATATTAACTTAGTTATATGTATGTAACTAAGTAGCTGATGCAGAGTATTGGAAAATTTCTTTGTTATACATTCTAAACAGCCCTTTTTTTGTACAATTGTTCAGACTCCTTAGCATACTGGATTCTCTATGCACACAGCTGTTTGCTCTACTATTGGGAGCTAAGATCATTTTAGTTTTTGTGTTACTAATATGAGTTCAGTGAAGATGAGAGAATTTGCTGCTTTGCTTTGGGAAGGGTTTCTTCCCATGTACATCTCCTCGCAAAGTGTTATCAGCTCTAATGGGAAAAGGATATTGATGTTGTCTTCATTCTTCCCCAACTCCATCCTTTGCTACTTATGCAGAATAATAGCAGCTTCAGGAGAGGGAGAGCACAAAGGAAAACACAACCTCATAAACTAATACTCACGTTGAAAGAGCTGTGAAGTTGTTGGTGCTTGTGTTTCTGTTATGTTATTGATGTTGTATGCCTTTAAGTCATTTCTAAGTTATAGAAAGTCTAAGGCAAACCTATCACAGGATTTTCTTAGCAGAATTTTTTCAGAAGGGGTTTGTCCTTGCCTTCCTCTGAGGCTGAGGGAGTGTGACTTGCTCAAGGTCACCCAATGGGTTTCCATGGCTGAGTGAGGATTCAAACCCTAGTCTCCCAGTTTCTTAGTCCAACACTCAAACCACTATACCATGCTGGCTCTGGTTTGTTTGTTTGTTTTTATACTTCTTACAATTGTTTCTTACAATCCATCCCTAAAATCCTTCCCATACTATCCTAGTATGGATGTATTTTCCCTCTTGTTGGTTTGTTTGTGCCTGTTTTGAGTGTTAGTTTGTAATTAGCCAAGTCATTTTCCTTCATCCTCAACCTTATTCTGGCCCTAGATGGACTTTGTCAGTGTTAACAATTTATACCTCAGGGTATCTCCAAATAATTGCATAGTTTCTGTTTTATTCTGTATCTATATTTTTGTTCTGGGTGCATGTTATGTAGGGGTGCTGTGTGTACTCCAATACAGAGAGGTTATAGTGTGTACGTGCACTATATTTATGTGCACTGGCTTAATTTTAATAGTGTTTTTATCTCTGGAAGGATGAACCCACAACACAGCAAAACTTGTGTTGCCCACAAGATAGTTTTTGGGAGGAGAGGCAGACGCAGCAAGATAAGTTCTCTCTACGATCACCCTTAAAACACATATACACTTACACACTTACGTGTCTGAAATAATTCATTTCATCAAATGCTATTAAGAAATTAAAAGGTGCAGTCTGTTGCCCTTTTTGTATATATCACAGACTTGCACAAAGCCCCTTGAAAGAAAGGATCACAAAATGTATCTCCTTGTGTTCAGAGTACTGAACTACTGGCAGTAGTACAGATCTGAACTGAACTCTTCAAAATCCTCTGTGGAACAGAGATTCCTCTAATTTTCATGCCTCTAATTTCCTATTTGTATTATTATATTAGAAGCAGCATTGTGTAGTGAATTGAGCGTTGGACTATGACTCTAGAGACCAGGATTCAAATCTCTGCTTGATCATGGAAAACCACTGGGTGATCTAGGCAAGCCACACTTTCTCAACCTCAGAGGAAGGCAAATGCAACCTCCTTCTGAACGAATCATGTCAAGAAAAACATATCATAGATTCACCTTAGTGTCATTCTAATTCAAAAATGATTTGAAGGGACAACAACAACAACAACAATAACAACAATTTATTACTTTATTTCATGCTGTTGCAGCAGAAAATTCAGTTTATTAACAAAAACGTCAAGCGAAGAAAATGCATTGGTTTTTTTTAATTTGCAGTTATAGACAGAATCAGTGTTTAGAATTATATGGCACTTCTATGACAGTCTTTATGCTGATATCAGCATTAAAACACCAAACCATATATTGCTTCCCTAGAAAACATTTAAAAGATGAAGATAAAACAAGATATTACTCATTTTCCAGAAACATGAAAGCTGGGGTGTTCAGCATATAATTGTTTCTGCATTTTACATGGCAACGGATAGTTCCCAAGAAGTGTCTTTTTAAAAAGACTACACTTAAGCCTTATACACCTTTATCTCAGATGAGCCATGTTGAATACAGTAGAAATTATTTATGAATATGGAATCAGTTTGCACCATACACAACATATATGATAAGCAAAACTGCATAGCAGATCAACAGACTGTATGACCATCTGGTTTGCTTACAGCTCTATATACATACAGTAACATCTTTTTTCCTATGTAGAACTTTACATATGTTAAAAATTATGCTGCTATAAAAATCTATACAAATTTTATTGGTATAAAATATACATCTATTTTTTTTTAGTAAAAAGACTACTCCATTCTTTGCAAACACATTAGATTTCAGAAATGCCTTTATATTTAAAAAGCAACCTGATACAAACATTCTTGTCTTCATTATGTCCTATTGCGTAGAACTGGTAAAATATTCAACTTTGGCTGGGACTGTCTGTGCTTGGCAAGACCCATGGCACTTAATGAATTTACTTTTTCTCTTCATAGCAGAGTAAATGTTACTTTGGCTCTGTTTCTACATCTATGGAGACATGTAATCAAATGAAAAGCTATTTAAAAACAGTCAGAAATATCTGAATGTATTATTCACTATCTAAGATTAATAGCATAGGATTAATAAATAATCCAAGGAAAACCTGAACCTAAAAAGAAACTGTTCACTAGATGGTATTCAAAGTTCACATCTGTACTACAAATATTTATTAGTTTCAGTATAGGGAGAGTGCTGAAATAGATCCTTCATCCTCTGACAAAATTATTGGAACTGAAGTTAAAGAGAGTAGGCTATCTAGGGGAAACTGTTTCCAGGTGAACCCCTCTGGACACCATGTTCATTTGGAAAAAACACAATATTATTGTAAGCAAATGCTTTACTAAATCTTTTTATTTACAACAAAACATGGTACAATCACAGTACTTTATTTCCCATGGCTTGCTGTGAAGAAAACAGAATTATTTTACCAACTGAAGTCTCCAGTAAGTACACCATCAGTATTCAAATGCTCCCTAACATGCCAATATCATGCTAATCTTGGAAAAGACATTTTTGAATGACAACACCCAGAATCGCCCAACTGGCTAAGGAATTCTGGGAGCTATAATCCAAAAAGTAACTTTTCCAAAGTCTTGACATGTGACATCTTGCAGATGCTATAATATCACACACCCTACAAGGACATGTCCTTACATTATAGCATAATTTCCATGTGATTTGCTTCCTACTGCCTAACAAACAATGAAATAGCTGCAAGATTTCCAAAGCCAGAAAGATATAGGGCCAAAAAGAAAAAAAACATGGTAGTGAACACAACTACCTGAGGGCTTCTCTTAAAGTCATTACAGTTGTGACATACTATCACAAGCATCAGCTTTTCTATTATTTTGCAGGTACCACAGAACTTGTTTCAATTAATATCTCATAGTACCAAAGAAAAATTACGCTGTGAAATATTGTTTTAATTGCCAGGATTAATTAAAAGTACAGTCTTAGAGATCTGGAAGGTGTTTGGTCCTTGGAACAAATGTGTATATCTAAAATATGGCACATATTATACATTTGCAATGCCTCTTTGGATCAGTAGCACCCTACGCTGATTATACCCACATCATAAAAGAGTGACAAATCCAAACCATTGTCTAACATTTATGGAGGGTTAGACCAGGAAAAAGGGAGGCATGGAATACTCTGAGGAGAAAGGAAGCAAAACCATGGTCAGAGATAGAACAAATATTCAGTATAACAAAACATACACGTACAAGAAGAAAAAAAGTTGCTTTGACAGTTGGTTTCTTATGACTTCATCTGCAAATAAGATGAACCTGCCTCACCCATCTTATGTAAAGTCAAAAATGTCACATAGCTCTAATTGATGGTGACAGCTTTGGCAAGAACTGGACAGGAGAAGGTATTGTCTACATGACACGCCTAGGAGTGTTTTCTCTGCAAAGAAGGGGAAAAGGGGAGCCACATTAGCCTGTTGCAGCAAACACAGTGGGCACTAATCCACAAATGCCTCTGCCATAATAAATCTGCTTGTCTAAGGTGATACAAACTTTGTTCTCCTGGAAAGATTTATAATTTTTCCACCAGCCTTGATGCTTTCCCACTCTATTCTGTTACTTGCTTTATCCTGCCCTTATGCCATCACCCCAAAACAACACCAATCTGGCATCTCAGAATTCTTGTCAAATATGTTTTGGTTTAAATCACATGGAGAAAAATGGAAGGGGCCATTTTCAAAATTTAGCCCTTAGGGCAATGGCTTGGTTTCCCCAGAAGTGATAAATCCGTATCTGAGCTATATCGTTTCATGCAAGTAGATGTTCACATGACTGAATGTGCTTCCAAAATAAAATAAAATGAAAAATTCCTGCAAATAGAGACTAGGTCTTATCTCCTAAGTCAGAACTGGAGAAATTAGAGTTATATATAGATAAAATTGTTTTTGAACACAGGAGATATGACATATAGTGCAATAAAGATGGAGGTTTAGTACCTCTGTGAAGCTGAGGCCAGTGTTCATCTTACTTGGAGTACAGGAGTGAGTACGCTTTGCCTGCTTCAGAGCACGCCTTCTGCCATTGAGCTTCGATATGTAGAAAGTTTTGGGGCTCGACCCCTTGCAAGAAAAGACTTGTACTGAAACCCATGTCAAATTAAAGGCTAACCACCATCATGGTGACAACCAAGTGGTTATTTTACACTAC
This sequence comes from Iguana delicatissima, assembly GCA_948472985.1. Lineage (NCBI taxonomy): Eukaryota > Metazoa > Chordata > Lepidosauria > Squamata > Iguanidae > Iguana > Iguana delicatissima. Next base: position 1,039,827 of record CAOKZL010000023.1, read on the forward strand.
ACAGTTATAGCACTATGATTCTACTTCAACAGCCAAGGAAATATCTTATAGAAGCCTAGGGTTTGTAGTTTAAGGAGGGGCAACTTAGAATTCTCAGCTGCAGAGATCTAGATCTCACCAAACTACAAATCACAGGATTCCATAGGATACAGGAAAGGCAATTAAAGTGGAATCATAGTGCTATGAGGAATACGAAAGGGCTGTGGTTGTAGTTTGGCATGATTTCAGAATATAAGGAGCCCTTGTTGACCAAATTCACATTAAAAAAAAGAAAAGACTTTCACTTGATTAAAAAAAAATGTTCAGTGATATCCTCAATTTAACAAATCCACGTTGTTAAACATCCTTTTTAAGTGAGGCCATGGTTCTATGTCATTTATTTCAATAACCTCAATTCAAGAATCAAATAATCATTAAATCTGCCTCTAAATTTAGGACACATAGTAAGGACAAGTCACACCTTGTCTCAATTAAAGACATGACCAACAGATCCAGTTTACTGCCTGCCTCTTATCATGCTGCTACTTCTGGTAAGAGAGACATGTGAATGGACATGTTTCCTTATACAACCCTTACAACTAAGATAAAAAAGACAGACACAAATCCTCACTTGTTTCATATACAGAAGGTGTTAGGCCTTATTTTCAGTCTCCCAAGTGAAAAGTAATGCCCTATAATTTCCTCCCATTACATACAACTCTCACAGCATTATAATAAATCACATTTATCACAGAATATACATTTCAAGAGTCTTCAGAAGAAAGGCAAACACATACCCAGACACAACCATACCACATTATCACAGGTCACAGAAAACTGTGTACATTTTTCCCTGTAGAAGGACATATTTAAAAAAAAATTAACATCAACAAATGATAGTATTCCTTCTTCCCGTTAGAGTAGATTCCTGCCTTCCACCCAATTTTTTGTACATAAATAGAAGAAAATAGTCTTTGAAATATTTACATCCATTAGGAGTTCCTTTTAGTGGTCTCTCCATTGTATGGCTGTTACTGCTTGGATTATTTCTTTTTGGGGAGTGTTTTTGTTGTGTTGTTGCTGCTGTTGTTTGTTTGTTTTGAGTTGCCTTTAGTTCTCATTTTCTCTCCAGCCACGGGCATTCTTCCCAAATTTGTATACCAGTCTCCGACCATCTACTCGCTCAAGAATTTCTCTTTTATAATAGTACCTGTTGGAAAGAAATAATAGAATCTGACATATCAGAAATACCCTTAGTACTAATTATAGGTGAATCCTTGGCCGAAATTCAGAATTTGGCTTGCCAAACAAAGCTGTTTTTCCACCAGTTTAGAAAGCAGTTTAGTTTATTTCAAGTCAAGTACTAATATAGTTCAGAGCTTACTGGTCCTTCTGAAAATATAACCAGGGGAGCAACACAGTCTGAGCACATAACACTTTCCTCCCCCAAGGCATCCTAACCTCTGTCCACAAGCCTCTGTAGCTGATGCTTTCATGTGAAGATGTCAGTGCTACTCCCAGAACTTGCAAAAAATTATTTTTGGCCCCCATATTTCCCAGAATCCTCCAGTTAGCATGGCCAACTCCAAAGGAATCTACGATTTATATTTAAAACTAAAAGCTTTTCCTGGCAAATATCTGCAAGTAGTATCCCAGTGGCCCAACTACCATTGGATAAACATATTCTAATTCACTAATTCACTGTCTTTGCATGAGGACCAAATTGGTATGGCTACACTGCATTCAATGGAAAACCATGCATACTTGAGTTTTATTAAACCCAACTAAACATGTTTAAATCAATTCTTGTGCTTCTAATGAGATTCCTATTGTGAAAGTGTGACTAGTATCCATATCCATACAGATTCCCTTGTACCCATTTATAGTGTAACATCATGGCTTTTGACATGTCTAGGCTACTGGTATTTTCCTAAAACTCCTATTGGCAATGGTTGCATCAGACCCATCTGCCTCTGAGTTGTCCAGATTTGGAAGGCTGAGGTCTTGATTTGTCAATAGGCTGTGTAGTGAATCATTTTGCATAGAAATGATTGCATCAAACATTCAAGAAAGGAATCTAGTAGGCATTAATATGAGGATATATTTGTACATTGGGATAAATGAATCACTTCAAAAAACTATGGCTGAAAACCTTCCACAAGGAAGACAGTCAAAATTACCATTGATTATAAGGGATCTGGATTTTTGGAAAAATGGAAAAGTGCCTGTACAATATTTGGAGCAGGTCAGTGATATCTCTTCTAATTGTATGAAAACTGTAGTTCAGCATGTACGTTATAACTGTGACCCTGAACTGAATGTTCCAAGAGAACTTGCAGCAGTGCACGCATGCAGCTGATGTGTCGGTCAAAAACAAAACATGATTCATAGCTTGCTCCGCAATTTGGCAAACTTCACAAAACTGACAAAGGCTTTGAACTCATATGAAGACACCAGAGCCTTCTCAATAGTAATATTATCTACATATCTGAGATCTTTGAGGATTGTCTAATATTTTGCAATATACCACTAAGATCAATATATCCCTTTGAAAAAAACGGTCAACTGCTACAAAATTTTTCGTATTTCATACATTTTGCAAAAGCACTGCTTGACAAAAAGTTGTAATTTTGCACAAAACTGCTTTCTTTGCAAAAACATTAAGGCTTGGCCAAAAAACAAGTTTTTGTGCAAACTATGCAAAAATGCAAAAAAAAAAAAAAAGAGAGAGAGAGAGAGAGAATGAGAGAGAGAGAGAGAGAGAGAGAGAAGCACCAAAAAATTACAATCTCAGTAGGGAACTTTCCAATAGGGATGTCTTTTTAAAAAAAAAAAAAAAGCATTCTAGCATATAATGTAAGTGAAAATTTACACCCCTAATCATATTATATTGATCCCACTAGTATCTTTCCTACAAGAAAGATGAAGTTCATAAGGAAATTTTACACCATAAAGCAATGCTGATAAAATAATTGAAAATGCTGAATTTACACACTGTACAGTGTCCCATTTACTCCAACACAGTTGTGATCTGTGTTTCTGATGGTGGCGGTGATATTGTTTTCAGTGGAGGCTAGAGGACTAAATACCTTAAAGGCACTACCTAAGACGAATCAGCCCTTAGCGTTAGGATGGGAGAGTTCATATTGGGATGGGAGATGGCCAGAGAATACCAGGTGCTTTAGGCTATATTTCAGAGGTAGGAACTGTCCAAATCACCTCTGACTTTTTCTTGCCTAAGAGAACCCTGTGAAATTTATAGGGTCACCCGACAACTTGAAGGCACATACAGAGAGAGAGAGTGATTGAGAGAGAGAGAGAGAGAGAGAAAGCACAAGCAGCTCTAAGCCAAAGTCTTTCCCCCCTTTCGTCACCTCATCGCACGGCTCAGTTTCTCATAAGTCATGCTGCTGTTATTCTTCTTTTTCCCCCACAGCTGAGCTACTGCCTCAGATTTTAAAAATCTGAAGATGCCTTCAGACCGGTCCTCCCATTTTATCAACCCTGGATTCTTCTCTGGATGCAGAAGGATGTCTCGGATAAACTCCCACAAATGAGTCCCTCGGGGAGCTAAAACAAAATTATGTTCAAGGAGGAAATTACTTTAACACATACACACACACACATACACAAAGCTCTCCACAACCCAATGTACTTTCATCTCTAAGTAAGTCCTTCCTAATGCTATTTTTAAAGCAAAATTACTTCTATGTAGCACTGTGTAGTGACAGAACAAGCAATTCCCCCCCCATTTTTTACATGTATAAATTAAAATTCAAGATGAGAAAAGAAAAGTTAAAATAGTCTTCATTTCCTCTCCAGTTACTTAAGCCACCTAAATAAATTGGCTTTTACCCTGAAACTGTAGCTTTCAGTTCATCGCAGTGACTGGATGATTATTACACTTTAATTAGGAGATTACCAGCCTAAAGAGATAATCCTTCACATCATCATCCCAACTTTGGTTATAGATGGCATACAATGTTTTTGCACCTTCTTCTGCATCAGGAGTGGCAGTCACATAGCATTCCTGCTGTTGTGGGACTGCACATCCCAGTTTTCCTTATCAGTGGCTGCCAGCTAAAGATGTTGAAACTTACAATTAAACAACCTATGGAAGTTCATTTCATTCCCATCCCTGATATGAATCCATTGCTGTAAGCTTCATCTCACCTTCCCATACTGATTCAAGCTCCTAGGTAATAACTGCATACTCTCAAATTCAAATGTATAACATCAGCTGAACAACTGGATACTTTATTATTCATTTTTCTATGGCATGTAAATCCTGTTCTGATTCTAGAATATATGTCTCAAAATTTGTTATTCTTGAAGACAACACAGAATTCTAACTCGTATCTTGGACATACTTCTAAATTTTACCTGCCCTTTTTTTTTTTTGCTTATACAGGAACCTTTTGATGGCCCAGTTATCTGATCAGTGATTTTTTGATGCTCCTAAATTAAAGACAAGTTCCATTAATTTGATGGGTGCTCCACTCTTTCACCATTTCTTGCCTAAGGAGGCTCACTTGGAACCAATCACATGTTTGCACTACTTGCAAAACAAGCTGGAAAGGAGGAAAAGGCGCTAAGTAAACTGAGAGACTTTGTAAGAAGCACATGTACAGTTGGTCCCAAGTCAACCTACATAAGTCCTTCATGCTCCCTACAGTATAGTACATGGGTTTCACTTTTCAACCAATTCTGTTTTCTGGCAGGGTTCTGGTCTCTAATCTGTCAGATTAGCAGGGGGAGCCTGTATTTGTACAAACTTTGTTTCATGACAGCTGCAGTATAATATGCAACCTTTGTCTCCTATATTCCCATCCATGGCCATTGTAAAGTTTAGTTTAATTAATAACGTCAAGGTTTCAATAAGGTCAAATAAACAATATTTAATATTGTTCAATTGTTAATCCCACTGAATCACTGGAATTTATGTAAGTGCTGACTAACCCATTTCTCAGTGATTCAGAGTGTCCACCTTAGATGGGACTAACAATGAGGCTTAAACTTATATTTACAATACTCCTGCCTGCTTTGAGCTAGGAAAAAAACATTAAAAACTGAGGGGCAATTCAAAAGTGTTACATTCTGGACATAATATCACAGATAAATGAAGTGCACTGTGCTTATTCAAACACAGAAGCTGTCTCATCAGCTAATGCATTTCCAGATACTATGGAAACCCAAGATCAGCTTCCTGAACATCTACCTCACTAGCCCATCCAAGTTCACACTGGCACCACCCAATGCACTATGTTCCTTGCTAGCCCCAGCCCCACACTACCCATGCATTGGGAGTGTGTCTGCAGAGAGGATGCCTTATCACACAATGTTCCTTCTCACTGAGACAACGAGCCATCTGACAGGTTTCCCAGTGGTTGCACAGAGAGAAGAATGCCCAAACAGAGGTGGCTTAGAGTCACGGTTTGTCCATAGCTGCATATTGTTGCCAGTATGCTATTTGCACTATAAGCACTTAGCCTCTCTCCTGTATAGCAATAGCTCCTTGTAGCTGACTTACTATGTTTCTTGTTATGTGATTTTGGAGGTTGTTCTTGAGCTATTTTTTTAACATCTGAAGAATCTTCTGTAACAGAAAAGGGAGCCAGTTATTGATCCTGCATACTTTAACTGTTCTGGAGACAACTACAATATAAACCCAACATCTACAAAATTATTATTATTATTTGTAACTCATGCCTATTTATTATACTACATTCAAGTAAACTTGCATAAAAGCAAGATTTCAAAAGGAGATAATAATCATGCCCAAGAGCCTATATTTGGAAACACAGGGTCTTTGTGCACTATACCGTTACAGCGCTATTATTCCACTTTCAACATCCTGTGGAATTCTGGGGTTTGTAGTTTACTAAGGCCAAAGAGCTCTCTGGCTACGAATTCTAAATGTCCCTCCCTAAACCGTAAACCCCAGAATTCCACAGGATGTTGAAAGTGGAATGATAGCACTATAACAGTGTAGTTTGGAAAGGCCCTTAGTGTAAAGTTCTATCCAGGCAATATTACACCATATCTCCATGATCCCCTCCCACAGGTCTCACTTTGTCCTGTGAACCACCCCTCCAAGTGCATTTAGTGGGTAGTGGAGAATGATGGTGGGAAGTTGGAGGAACATCCAGCTATGTCCCTATATCCAGATGCACAATGATAACATCGTCCTCTGGGACTTCTGGAGGTTGCCGGGAGGTCCTGGAGGATGCCCTTGTCATTCTGCATCTGGCTGTAAAGACATAGCCAAGCGCTTCTTCCACACTTGCCACTCTCTATGTGCACTAAATGGAGGGGGCCTTCCACAGGAGCAAGGCAAGCATTGAGGGGTGTGGGTGATAATAAATCCTCTCTCTACAATGCCCACAAAAAGATATAAGCAGGTATAAAGTGATGTTATATCTCTGTATGTCATTAACAGGATGCCAACCCATATTATTTAAAGGTATAAGCCAGTTTTCAATCATTAGAAACAAAGCATAAAATAATTTAATAACAATTCTTCAAACCCATTTTTTTATTATATCCTTTATTAATTTTCAACTAGAAAAGTAACATAAAATAACATAGTATATTTATTACCATCAAGATTAAACATTAAAAAAGAGTAAAGGATACAGAAACAGCAGAAGAGAAGGGGGAAAAAGAAAAGAAAAAAAAGGGAGAAAAATGAACTAAGAAAAAAAAAGAAAAGAGAGAATACAGAAAATAAATAATTTACAAAGGAAATTATAATTTAAGAAATTCCCCATCATACCATAAGTAATCACTTATAACTATTCTTCAATCATTCCAAACCTCACTATGTACTAAATAAAAGGATTTTTAAAAAAAAACCAAAAAAGAGAAAAAGAAAAAAAAATAGGTAAAAGAAACTAATGGATATAGGAATATTAAAAACAGGAGCAAGGAGGGTCTACCAAGTTAACTACTTACCTCCTTTCCCCCCAGACTTCCCACACTTTCCAACATTGGTTTATTACATCAAGATCAATGTAAATCTCCTCATTTTGAAAAAAAAAAGAAAATCCGTAGATACTAATTCACCTCTGAATTCAGAGCTAGTAATTTCTAAACATCAAAGGCTAATTGTGCTTCCTCACCAAATTTGTCCTTCACATACTCAATAAAGGGTCTCCAAATTTTTAAATATGCTTGTATGGAGTTTCCCTTCAACCAATTGGATAATATATCTATTTTTGCCAATTCCATCAACTTCTCTAACTGTTCAGTTATTAGGGGAGTCGAATTCTGTCGCCAATATCTTGCAAAAACTATCCCAGCTGCTGTCTCCATATAACATTTTTGAAAAACAGGAATGCGGATAATGTGGCCCTCCAGATGTTGGTGGATTGTAGCTCCCAGAATTCTTCATTATTGGCTATGCTGATTAGGTCTGCTAGGACTTATAGTTCAACAACAGCTATGGTTCTATATAAGCTACTAAGTTACATAACTGGCTTAGTTATGGCCCGAACCCCACATCCAGATTTACCAAGCATCAACGATCGCAAGCAACAGGAGTCTGTTCTCCTGTCAATTGGGACACAGCAAACTGATTTTTCCCCCTGCCTCCCTCACAAGGGATCTCCATTGGAACAGTCAGAAGCAGGATCTCTGTCAGAATTCCTTCTTGCACTGGCAAATTACTCCCAGAAGGTGGGTGGAAACGTCAGTCTCCTCCATTCCAATGAACAGGAGAACAGAGTCCATGTACCTTGCTGTGGCTACTGCACAGTAAGTCTGGACTGGAAGACTTCCACAGTCCCTGCACATTCCCTAGTCCGTTGAATATGTAGGAATCATGAATACAAGCCAGTCATAAATGCATAACTCTAGATTATCAATTCATAACTACAATCATGAATTCCAGTCAACATCTGGAGGGTTGCATGATTCCCATTCCTGTTTTGAAAGAACACAACAGTATAATGAAATTGGCAAATTCCAGAATCAACACTTAGGACAATAAAAATATTTTAATAAAATGCATAAACACAAAAATCAATAAATTAAGTGGATGCGAGGGATCTCGCTGCAGAGTATGGATGGCATCACTACAAAAAAAAGTGCTGTTCTGAGTAGACAACTTCATAACCTTAAACAAATAGTGTTTCAAATGAACTAAAGTTTATGTCTAAAATCTAAACCAAAGTCTTGTGAGTTGGGAAGGGGCTGCCTAAGCTTAGGATATTTATGGATCTAAAGATTAAAACAAAGTGGCTTGACTTAATTTAAAAAAATAAGCAATCAAAGAAAATCATACAGGACTGGAATTATATGAATTTGATATGTGACTCTTAGGCCCTTCCCACATGACGACTGCACCCCAGCATTGAGATGCCGGAGAAGCAGGATCGCAATTACGCTTCTGCATGACATGTCCCTTGCATTCCTTTCTGCAAGCAGCCAGTCCTGAGCAGAGCGGAGCATTGGGAACACACTCCCATCCCAGCAGAGGCACTGCCAGGATTATGATAGGACATCACTGAGTGGAAAAGGCCTCAGTAAAAGACTCAGTTTGAACATTTCTGAATGTCTCAAAAGTCAGTTAGGTGAGCACTGCATTACAGTAGTTAGGTCAAGAAGTTAAAAGAATATACAACATTAGGGCAAGCATTCGGACAATGAGGGCCAAACACAAGGGCAGCCTATGGCTTTTCTTGCTTAAATAGGTCATATGTTTATCTAATCTAGCACTATCTGGACCGATAGTGCTAGCTGGACTGATACTTTCAAGCGGGATGTAAAAATATTGGCCTTCCACTGTGTGTCCAATGTGTGTCCTTCCATCTGATACAAAATGCCTTCATCTGCCTACAAAATGGGAAAAATGCATTCATCTGTCATAATTAACATCCGTTAATACATCTATCTTCCATGTATTTGCATAATCCCTTTAACTTGCTAAATCTACTCTAACTTTCTGTTTGTACACATTGTCACGTATTATTGATTAAATAAATTAGGAACTTAAGAAGCAAGCTTGTACAAAGTCAGGTCATCTAACTCAGTCTATAACCACCTTCCAAAGCCTTGTACTACAGTTGCCATGTCCTGTTGGGGCCAGATTTCCTAGATTTTAGGCAAGCTGCCTGGTGCCATTAGCTGGCCTGGGCTCTGAGTTTCCCTTTTTAAAAAGGGGATTTCACTCTTCTAGAAGTTGAAATATAAAGCAAAAAGTACAGCCCTATTGATTTGCATGCAAGGAGCTTGCTACTATCCTTCATTGTTTAACCACTGTGTGAAATCTAACAGCTTCCATCATAGAGATATAAATTCTCACAATATAGTTGCAATTTTGGAGAAAGCCTTGTCTGTCTGCAGATAGCTGATACATGTTGCTGACATAGCTACTTGTATAGAAAGAAATGGAACATGGATAAAAGAATAAATAAGGGGGAAATGCAACAGAACAACATACCCAGGCAAAGTAAGATAAAATGCATAATAAAATTATTAATTTTTAAAGTGCCATGGACTCTATTGTTTTTGCTGTGCTAGACTTGACATGGAAATATTTTTATCTTCTGCAGGCTTCTTGGGAACTGAGCTGAGTGCTGTCAGGAGGAAGGATGGAATTAAAAGAAAATAAAAGGATAGGAAGGGTGAGCAGATAAATAGATAATCAGAAACAGAATATGAGCTAAACATATGCTTGCTGTGGGTCTTAGATTTCTAGAACATAATTTAAATTAATAAAGAAAAAGTATAAACCTCTTTTCCACATTTACTTGTGTTGGATATGATATGGCATAACACTTTGAACTGTTTGTTGCTATTGTTATGTGTCTTCCAGTTGACTCCAACTTACAATGACGCTATCATAGGGTTTTCTTGGCATGATTTGTTCAGAGGGCATTCGCCTTTGCTCTCCTGTTAGGGTTAGAGTGTATGACTTGCCCAAATGGCCTTCCATGGATAAGTGGAGATTTAAATCCTGGTCTCCCAGAGTTCTAACCTCCAAGATTTCATAGATGAAAACTGGGGCACATGTGGCTGAGCCACATGTGATCAAAAGAATGTGGCCAAGCATAAAGAAGGCAAATGTTATTGATGAGGAAGAACATGTAAAACTGCTATCTTAAGCAGAAAAACCCTGGAATTTACTTACTGAGTTTAGGAAGGGCAAAATTTAGCCTCTTGCTTTCTCTCCCTCTTGCTGAATCAACTGAGCACAACTACATCTGCACTTTGAACTCAGTTTGCAGCAACTGAAATAAGCCAAGGATGAACAGAGAAAGTGTGAGGAGGACAGTAAAACTGTGACATTTTAAAACCAGCTGAGAAAATGCAGAAGATTAATTGGGGCTGTCCCTGCCAAATCATGACATTTGGAGAGTGTGCAGTCCTGGTCTAACATGGAAACCGTATATCACCCAAACCACTAAACATATACTATACTAAGTTAAATGGGCTTAATATATAAGTTACTGAGTACAGAAGATTTTTCTGTTTACATACACCATTTCTGCACTAGACTGTTATAGCGCTATGATTCTACTTTCAACATCCTAACTGCAAACCCCAGGATTTCATAGGATGTTGAAAGTGGAATCATAGCGCTATAACAGTCTAGTGCGGAAATGGCCATAGAAATATATAAACTTTCCAAGGAAATAGCCATCTTAGTTCATTGAATAATGCTAAGTTCTGTTAGTATGGAGGGGACAAAAATTTCCCTCAGGAGAAGGTTGAAAACAACTGCAACAAAAGTGCTAGACATGCCTCACCCTGTCTGAAATCCCATCATGGCATATTATTCTCCAGAATTTGCTGTCCTTGAAGAATTTCCCTTGCCTCTATTATTATCTTAGAATTGTTCTAATACAAAATGTGTGTGGTGGTATCATTGTAAGACACATCTACTTGCCTGAATGCATTATGTTCTGACTAGTACCGTCTCTGAGAGAATGAAGAAGACAAAGGAAGCCAAGCTATGTTATAGGAGGAATTCTTGGCAGCTGAGACTGTTTTGCGGCAGACTTACAGGGACAAGTTGTCTTTCCCCCTTTCTAAGGATGCAATGTTACACCTGGGAAGGGACCTGAATTCTGACCATGGGCTGTTCTACACTTGTGAAAAATTGCAAATGCCCTCTGCTCCTCAGTTACCATCTAAGCTGAAGTTTATACAAAAATAGAATGCTCACCACTTTAGAAACAAGAAAGACTAGAGATGAAGATGGCATATCTAAGACATGCCTGATGTACAGCCAGCAATCAATTTCCATTTGTCAGTGTGACATTACCAGTTGCCAGCAATTTGTGTTATGCTTGCTTCACAGGATCATTAGTGCCAAGGAGGCTTAAAGCCCACACTCATTCTTCAGCCTACATACATGCATCAGCAGTCACCGTAGCCTGCAATGGAAATTACCTATTTGCATGTGCAAATGACTTACTGTAAGTACCAGCCTCTGCACAAACTTGTCTGAGCTATTTCATTGCAACACTGATAAGCACTCCAGGAAAATGAGTTGCAAACCAGAGCAGGGGAGGAATGTATGTGAGCCCTTCACTCAGCTAATTACAGTTGTTGTGTCTTTTCTGCACTGGCAAGTTCAGAGAACACCATCCTCTTGTGCAAGTTGCTGAGCTTGTGGGAAAGCCACAGGAACTAATTAAGGCACAATATTTCCACCCTTAACTGAAATAAGGCTGCCACGAAACTTGAAACAACTGAGAGTTTTGCCCTGAGAATCAAAATGCTGGGAATGTAGAATTAGTCTCTTAATATTCTAGATCACTATGGTTTAAAAGCTATTTTGATCTAATTTTGCTTTTCTGTTATCCTCTTCTTGTGGGAAAAATTTTGCTTTTCTGTTATCCTCTTCTTGTGGGAAAAATCATTACTGTATATGATTTTAATTTTATTTTACCCAAATCAAGGTGCAGTTCTTAACTTGGGTTACACTGCCTGAGACATAGAGATGTGAAAATCCATCAGTTTCATTTTCATAGCATTTTTCAGAATTCCATTGACATTCTTGTTCTGACTTAGTTCTGTGCCAGTTGAGAGCCTTATTCTTCTTCTTTCTCTGAAAATCTGTCCATATTTTAGCACAACTTGCCCCTTAACTGTGTATTCAGGATATGCAATTTTTTTAACATACACTCTTTTTACAGATTTCTCCATAGACTATGGCCAATTCCACACTAGGCTGTTATAGCACTATGATTCCACTTTCAACATCCTATGGAATCCTGGGGGTTGCCAGCCGGCCCCTCTCGAAAATGCAAACCCTAGGATTCCATAGGATGTTGAAAGTGGAATCAAAGCGCTATAACAGCCTAGAGCAGAAATTGCCTAAGTGCACTTGTATGTACTTTTCAAATATAGTTGCACCTCAGTTAATGGAGTAGATATGTTCATAGAAATTACTACTTTGACAGTACCTAAAGCAGAGATAGCATGGAAGGAATAGGTATAGATTCCAACACCATAAAAGGGAAGAGCAGTTCAACATGTTTCAGCCAACTTTGCTTCCAAAACTAACAATGTGCACATGTGAAATGAAACAACCAGGTCAGGTAAGCTTTGCTTGAGTAAAGAAAAAAAAACAGAATCCACAAGAGATTGCTTGAAAGCTTCTTCCAAAATACACCCAGCAATGATTTTTTGTTTCTTTCATTAGCCTCCACTTCTTTTTATTATCTCTATTTTGATGGCCAGAATTATAGATCTATGCTTCTTTAACATGCTGTGAATAGCTGGTAAGGCAGGCTTATCTACTTTCCTCTTTGTCCCTGTCTTATTTTTCAGTATGCTCTGCAAAGGGTTCTGGAGACAGCTGCTGTTTACCATATCTGTTGTAGGCAGGCACACGCAGATAACGGTAGAATCAGCTAGAACAAAATCCCATTATTACCCACCATAAGATTTTATTGCATCGCTTACTGTAGCCACAGTGCTGCAACCTGATACTAAAAGTCTGTGTTTCTCCAGCCCTCCTTCACCATTCTCTCAATGCTAATGCTACTAAAAGCTTTCAGCCAGGTAGATGTTGGAGGGGAGGGGGACAAGACTGAAAGGATGAAAAAAGAATGAAACAAGGAGCTTTTTTGTCAGACTCTTTGTTAATTGACATGTAACTGTATACTTCTTAGTGCATATTTTCAAAGTCATACATGGTTTTATAAGCATACTTTCTTTGTTTAAATGTATCACAAACCTGAGAAATGGTTTATGGATTTTATGGAATTCTCAAGGTGTTTGAGAATTACAAAGTAGGCACTTTCAGTTGTAACAACATTAATAGTTATGTTGTATTACATTGGTTTCAATGCCATTTCTTGGCTGCCTTGAGTGTTTTTTGTTTGTTTAGGTTGGAAAGATGCTGCCTTTAAGAGGCTTTAAGATTCTGCAAAAGACTAAGGCCTAAATCCTGCTGGTAGTTTGTACTAGAGCAGAACCAATGAATCAATAGTGTTCAATTGTACTGTAGTTGGGATTATGTGGGGTTTAATCTCTACTCTGCTGGCAGAATAGAAAATATTCTGGTCTAATCCTATTATTAGGACCAATCAGTGGAATTTATCTACATATCAACTCACCACTGAATAATTGATTCAATCAGTCTGTTCTAGTTGGGACCAACAAATAGGATCACCATAACTGGTATGCCAATAGAATAGATAGAATAGAACATAGTCATGTGTGGAACACAGAGCATAGAGGAAAAACACTGTTACACAAGAACAATTCAGAGCACAGCCATGCCCCCATTGCTGGTGCAGCTTTATATTCACACCATATCTTGTGCATGAGATTTCTCTCCCATTGACTTCAATGTGTAGGCCCTTCCTCGCATGATGACCACTCTACATCCATCTCCACTTTAGAGCATAAGATACAGTGTAACTCAGCACCCAATTACAACATAATACTACTGGTAGATAAATGCAAACTAGGAAGGCCACAACTTAACATACAAGGTGCAAAGCATCAGTCTGCACCCCTCCTCTCTTCCTCTGGCTTCATATTGTTTATACTTGAATATCATAAGATGGAAAACTGTGACAAAAGGGCACAAAAGAACACATATGGGGATTTGATCATTTTCCTAATACTATAGAACCCTAACTGGTATCTTGCCTTGAGAGACCAGGGGATGGGTTGGTGATGGAGGGGAAGGATCATGCAGAGAAGTGACAATAAGTCCTAGTAGAATGGCGCACCCAGGTAACCATGTCTCTAGCTAGCCTTTCAGGGAGGACATCGAAGGTTGCTGAGGAGTTCCCACAAGAAAGGTTGGGCCAAAGAGCTGGTAGGCCCATGCAGGAGCCAAGCTACACATCCATGCAGTGCTCTTCTTGGCTAACTCAGATAAACTGGGTTGGTCCCTTCTTTACTCATCCTGCTTTTAAGTCAAGAACAAGTCAACGATAAGCCATTCTACCTGACCAGTGCTCTTCTTGTCTCGCTTGTGATCCTAGTATCTGTGGTTGAGTGTGCAGGCTATGAGCAGGGGAAAGTCAAATGTCCCATGCTATATCTTGCTTGCTGCTTCTAGGAAAATGCTCTGTAGAATTTGCCAGATAGTTTTGAGTCCTCAGAACTACCTCTGTCTTGGACTTGACTGGTGTTTCTATGAATTCCTTGGTTATGCATCCAGGCACCTCTCCTTGGCTGTTGGTCAGAAGGGTGTTTCCTTTGAAGAGTACAGTTGATGTGAGTGTACTGTGCTATGTCATCTCCTTCCTCTTTTCCTCTGTGTTATGCTCATAAAACAATGATTATTTAGGAACATAGAGAGGATGCCTGAGAAATGATGAGATCAAGTTATGCCACTGGAGCTGGATGGTATAGATCTTTTTCTGCACACAAACATCACATAGGAATCAAGGTGTGCATATTCTCTGTTGGCTCACATTGTTTCCAGGATCAATATGGACATGTCTGGTGTCGGTACAATTTTTGTAAAAAGGAATATTTTTGTCAAACAAAAGGAAATTTTGTAAATCTGTATTTCCAACACATATCCATACATGATTGGACCCTCCTGTTCAGGGCTGAACACCTATTGGATATGATATCTGTTCACCTGGCATAATGGTGGCACATGGAAATGCACTGGACAGGTGTTGTTGAACTGCCACTCATTGAAATGTAACCCCCCATGTGCTTTAGTAAGTGCCACCAATGATGAAGAATGCTGGGAGTTGCAGTTCAACATCTGGATGGCTGACCAATCCCCACTGCTCTAACCTCACCATATTGTAAATATAGTATCGATCTGCTTCCCATAAAATGAGAAATTAATTTGTTTGCTCCTGCAAAAATAATGTGTTTCAAGCACAAAGAGTTTTTTTTAAGGCTATGTTTTGACAGCTAAATATATACGTTTCAACAAAGGTATCTTGCAAAACTTGGGAAAGAAAAAAATACCCAGTATTTGCATATGATTCAGGAGCAAACAATTTCTTTTTACAGAATATACAAATTCAGTTTTTACAATGTGCTGTGCCCTTGCCATGCCACCCATCCACCAGGATCAACAAGTAAGAGGATAAACACACCGCAACAGAGAGCTTGAAACTGAAACACACTACTGTCAGAGTGATTTGAAGAGCTGGCAGCCATTTTATGAGAATGGGTGGACAGCTAAAGGAAAAGACAAACATCAGTTGTTGAGATCATTTGTTTGAAGTGAGCAGGCTGTGCAGCTGCTTCAGATCAGAGTGATAGCAAAAACCCATATTCCTGCCTAGAGTTTGTTGTTATGTGCCTTAAAGTGTTCTCTGATTTATGGCAACCATAAGGCAAATCTAACTCAGTTTGCTTGGCAAGGTTTCCTGGGGGGGGGGTTGCCTTTTTCTTCCTCCGAGGCTGAAAGAGTGTGACTTATCCAAGGGCATCCAGTGGTTTCCATGGCTGGGCAAGTATTCAGACCCTGATCTCCAGAATCATAGTCCAATATTCAAACCACAGGTTGGCTCTCTGTTCATTCACCACTCAATGAACGATTGAATGAGTATACTGTAACTGGGACTAACAACCAGGAGGCCAGCCATATGTGTTTCATCTGGCAGTATGGTTAACAGAATTATGCTATCTGTCCCTCCCTCCCCACAGCAGGGCTCCTCTGTCTTTGAACAAATGCAAAAGACAGTACAGCATTCTGAAGCATGGTAGCAATGAGCCATAGCTTTACCTCTTAAAGGCAGTTTAACAATGTATGACAAACAAGAATTCAATAGGAGATGAGTCCTCATCGCTGAATTTCTCTGCATGGAGGACAGATACCAAAACTTGTTGAATTCTAGAATACATGGAGATATTAAGTACATGTTGATCTTTTAAAAAGTTATAGCACTGATATTGATTGATGTATTGGGGTTTCTTGCCCTTTCTACTTTTCCTTTCATTAACCTTTTCTCTCTGATAAGTACTACTTTCTTTTGTTTGTTTGTTGTTTGCAATGTACGTCCTTTTTCTTAATTGCCATCATTATTCTATCACTTTACATTTACTCATAATGGTTCATATTATTTCTAAACAGATACTTGAGAAGATCCTCTACACTGCTCACTCCTTTATATGAAATCCACCCAAACTATTCAACATATATTTTGTCACTATCTTCTATACATAAAGGGAGGGATAAGGTCCTCAGTCATGAAATGGCTGCCAGGGGTGATGGTAGTGGCAGCGGAATTCATACAGTGACATAAGGTGGAAGAAGGCTATGAATTTAAAATCAGTAGATAATAGTTTTTAAAAGAGAATTCTGTATTATCATCTGAACCTTCTAAAAAATGTTCAGTTTCTATTTATTATATCCCAGGGCTGGCCTGTGATCTTACACCAAAAGAGTGAGCGGCAGAGCCCCAACCTGTTTTGATAAGGAGCCATTAGTGGTGCCCACACATCCCTGTCCTTTGATTACCTCTTATTTCTTCACTGAGTATATCCTTCTTTACATCATAGAATGAGTAGCTGCTGAGATAAAACCACTTCAACTAATGTACACTGGTTTGTTTTTCTAACTAAAGACCATTTTAAAATCCTTATAAGATGGAGGTTCTGTAGATAAGTGCTTCCCAAGTCTGTGAATTAAGCAGACAGACTGTTTGGAATGGGGTAGCACTTCTCTTGATGTAGCCTGGAAGTACTCCTCAGTAGTGAAGGGTACTTGGGATCAGCTAAAGCTAGTTCAGTAGCTATGCTTATTTCTACACCAGAAATAACCCCGCAATAATAGCTCATTATCCAGTAGTGTCCTGATTAGATAGCTGCAATTCGTTCTATCTGGATATTCCTATGAAGTTTGAAAGCTTCAGCTGGCACAGCTGCTGCTGCCTGTGTATTGACAGGGACCATAAGTTGTGAAACTCAGTTTTTGAAATCTCTGCACTGACTGCCCGTGATCTACAAAGCACAATTCAGGGTATTAGTACTGGTGCACAAAACCCTGAACAACTCAGGACTCAGATACTTGAGGCACCATTTTCCCCAGTACCAACCAGGGATTTAAGACCAACTTGAGAAATGTCATCTTTGGGACTACTACACAAGGCAGCACCTTGTCAACCATGGAACTCTCTTCCAGTAGAAATTTAGCCATTCTTGACAATGTTGCCACTTAGGAACTAGTTATATTTTATACAAACAGCAACAAGGATGCTACTGGAAATGGAATTCTGTATGGTTCAAATGAAGGGTATTTTAGAGATTCCATTGTTTCTATGGAATGAGAAAATGCCAGCCGTCCAAGGTGGGTTCAGAAAAAGAAAAGGCAGCAAGGATCATATTACAAACATAATGTTCGATAATGGAGCGCACCAAAGAATTTCAGAAGAAAATCAGTCTGTGCTTCAAATATTATATCAAAACCTTTGATTGTGTAGATCATGAAAAGCTATTAATCACTCTTTAAGAAATGGATGTGTTATAACATCTGATTGTCCTTATGCATAACCTGTATGCAGGACGAGAGGCTACCATCAGGACACAATACAAAGAAGCAAAATGCTTTCCAATTGGCAATGGGGTCAGGAAAGGCTGATTTTTATCACTCTGTCTGTCTTGTATACTGAACATTTCATATGTGAAGCAGGATTAGACTCTGAGGAAGGGCATGTGAAAACTGAAGGAAAGAACATCAACAATTTTATATATGCAGATGATACCATATTACTAGCGGAAAATAGCAAAGATTCGGAAAGATTACTGAAGAAAGTCAAGGAATAAAATACAAAGGCAGCTTTACTCTTGCATATTAACAAAAAATAATGACTACAGATGATTTATATAATTTTAAAGCAGACAATTAAGACATTGAAGTAGCTCTGGCGCAGTTATTAATCACAATGGTTACTGCAAGTCAAGAACTCAAAGGAGAATACTGAGCATCCTCCTGATGTTTGCCCTTCACTTTGGTGGTAATTGACTTGGGCTTGCTGAAGGGCATGGTCCTTGTTTTACAAGCTTTGAGTGATTTTCGACTTACAGAGTTTCCCTGATTTTTTCCGCCATTTTGCTCCAACAAGTTTGGTGGAGGGGGTGGGTAATCAGAAGCATGTTAATCATGCCCACACAACGGAGAATAGAGAGCTTCACAAAGCCATTTGATCCAAATCTAATTCTGAGTCATCTAAACTACATAATGGGACTTAGATACCCTTACCGATAGGCTGGTGATTAGCCGCATTGATTGAAATCTGTGCTCGACAATAGGCTTTGCTGTCAACTAATTCTAAGAAGTAAAAGAAAGACAAGAAAAAATTGAAAATTTTAAAACACATTTTTAAACACCTTTAAAAAAATTTTCAGAATTATTCAAAAATGGTTCATTGCTTGTTGAGTTAGTTACCTACTGTGCCACCATATCCATTGTCATAGAAGTAATTATCTTCTTTCCAGGGTGTCATTCCACATGGATCTGAAATTAAAAAAAAGGACAAAACATTCAATAAAAAATTAACACAGATACAGTAACTTTTCAGGAGGCTGAAATGTTTGTTGATGTAGTCTTTGAGTTGTTTTTTTTTAAAAAAAGCATATTTTAAAACACAGTTAAATTCTGTTATCATCGACTATTTTCTGGCAGTTCTCAGCAGCAGATGCAATATTGTATTCCCATCCTTGAATGGGTTTCTTTTTTATGCTAAGACATACTGTATCAAAAAAGTATGCTTGTCTTATTCTCCCTTATCTCTTTTTTAAATTTTATTTTTTATTTTATTTAGAGCGATAGTGCTATAGTGCATTGTGCAACAGTGAAATGGCACTTTTACACTATAACTCTCAAACTTTTTTAAAAAAAAAATCAGAGAGCTCTTCAGACCATAGGACCTCCTCAGCAAACCACATCCTGTTTTTCTTTCTTTTTTTAAAATACTTTGGAAGAGCCTTAGTGCAGATCCAAGAAATTGTTTCAAAGAGCTTCCCAAAAATGATGGAACAAGTGGCCACAGAAGGGATAATAACTGGCCAAATCCAGCAAAACTCAAGGAGCTATATCTCAAGATTCCATATCATTTTAGATAATCTGGAAGAACTCTTTGTTGGGGCTAAAAAATTCTCCAATATTTAAAATAGACAATTTAAATCTACCACTGCCAGAAAGCAGAGAAAGTTAAGCAGTTGGATGTCTCACTGATTACAAGAAGGTGGAAGGCAAAAAGATTGTTCCACTTGCAGTGAATGGGACATCAACACACTTCCTAAATCTTAGATTTGAGATCTTTAAGGTTACCACAGGGTGCTGTGACGAACATCAGAGATTCTTTGGCTTTGGTCAGCAACTCATTAAGATTCTAACCACGATTCCTGCACATGTATCAGAAGTCTGAAGGGGAGACACTTTTTGCCCCATTGTGACAATAGGTACTTTGGCAGGAATGAGGAAAAAGTTCTACCCAAATCACTTTTATAGAAATCTGTTTGAGCTATATGATAAAATGGCTGTACATCTTTCCTTCATAGCAATGGAGGAGGGCAGTATTGGTTAGCAGTGCTGTCTTTATCCCAGAGTTGGGATGCAAGGCAGATTGCAACATAATTTTAAAGGTTCCATTAAAAACACAATAAATTAAATGTGTTGAAACATGAATTAAGTCTGCTATTAAAAGATTTTGGTGTCCTTTTACACTGTACAATTATAGCACTGTGTTTCTACTTCAGCTTCCATGGTAACACTGTATGGAAAGCTGAGATTGCAAGTTTGGGGAGGCACCAGAATTCTGTTTTTGAGAATTCTAAATACCTGTCCCTAAACTGCAAATCCTAGGATTGTATAGCTTGCAGTTAAAGTGAAATCCCTGCGTTGTAATTGTAACGAATTTAAAAGAACCACACTAATAAGAAATTAGCAGTAAAACATTTCTAAGTCCAAAACATCCATTTAAAAACTTCTGACAGACATAAATTGCTAATGGACTGCCTGAATAGAAAATTCTTGGCTTGAATTTGCTCTATTATTTCTGAAATCGCAGCCTGGCATTCTTAACACCGGATGGCAAAGGGAACACAAATTGCCCCAGCATCCAATTTGTAATCCCACCTAGAGTGTTTCTTCCTCATAATAACTGTGTAAAAAGACAAAAGAGAGCCAGTGTGGTGTAGTGGTTTGAGCACTGGACTATGACACTAGAGACCAGGTTTTGAATTCCCACTCAATCATCAAAACTTTATTGGGTGACCTTGGGCGAGTGACTCTCTCTCATTCTCAGAGGAAGGCAAAGATACACCCTTTAGGAACAAATCTTGGCAAGAAAACCCAATGATAGGTTTGTCTTAGGGCTGCCATAAGTCAGAAAAAACTTGAAGGCCCACAACAACAACAGGAAGACATGCATAAGACCAGTGAAGCTGGTCTATTTAGAAAATAGTGGCATCTTTGGAATAGTGGCTTCTTTGGAGTCAGGTTGCTGTATAGGATTGGAGCCAAAATTATTTTCCTGAAACCACCAGAAGACTTCAAGACTAACGAGGATTTTCTGAGCTACTCTGGAGATTACTACAGAAGATGGTTCTGTAAATTGGGGATATTAACAGACAGAAGTAGTAGGAAGTGATTGATGTGATTAATTTCACATGCACCATGATTACAGCTACAGATTGATACACATTTAATGGGCATCAGTCATACTGAAATCAAAGTGCCTTACTTCTGAGCAAACTTGCTTAGGCTTGTACTGAATGGTATATACTCCATGGGGCTCAAGACTCAGTAAACTTGCATAGTATTAAACTTTAGTTTTATAATTTCTCTGTATAAAACAGAGTGAAAGGCAAGCAAAGGAAAAACAACTGGGTTTGCATAGAGTGGGTACGGCAGACCCATGGAAATAATGGAATTTATATGTGTTGACTCACCTTTGAACAGGTGTTTCAATGGGTCTCCTCAAGTTGGAGCTACCAATAGTATTTAGTAGTGAGGTAAGGAAACCAAGATTTCATAATCATTTAAAAGTTACCTTTTGAACTTTAGCACATGTACAATCCACATGATGCTCATGATGTCATGTTACAAAACCCAAACTGCTTTTTAGGAGCTGTAAAGTTTGTTTTTGTTTATATTTCAAAATAAAAAGTCAGTTTGACAATCTATTTGTCTTTACAGAAAAGAATGCTGAAAATGAATCAGTTGCTAAATCATTGTGCTTGGCTAGGTTAATAATTATGACATAAGAATTTAGCCAATCTTCTACTTTCCAGCTACATGTTTGGGCACCCCAAAGGCCCAAACCTATGTCCTTACAACAGTACACACCCTCTTGGTGTTTAGACACCTGATCTATCCATTATTTTGTCTAAAAACAAGCCTCACCCAAGTGGGGCTTGGAAACATTTGTGTTTTTGCAGTTCTGCACTATGTAAGAATAGCAGTTCTGCACTATATAATTGCACAATTTAAAAGGACTCCCCATCGGCACATCTTAAGTTGTCAGAAAAGTCACATCAGCGATCCCACACAAGTGAACTCATGAAATGCCAAGTGGGGTTGCAATCTGCTTTCCATGGAAGTCAGTGACAAATATGCCAGTGTTTAACAGGGGTGATGATTACATTAAAGAAGTAACTCAAAAACACAGCTAGGCCCTCGTCATTATATTCCCCTGATCAACACATTCTTGCCTAGCTTATCAGTTTTCTACATTTCTTCAATCATCACCTTCACTTCTAAATGTGAACCTAAATAAATTCCATTAGCCTTTCATCACTTTACATCATCTTCACCTGAAAGGGGTATCTGGGACTATTGGTCCATCAGACCCAGTGCTTTGTATTCTGGGAGGTTGAAGCACTCTACGGCCTCAGACAGCCTCCCTTTCCACAGCTTTATATCTGGTCTTCTAATAAAAGATGTTAGGCATTGAAACATGGAGTTTTTACATGTCATACTATCATTTTAGCTGGTCAAAAGTTAATGCAGAATAAGAGATGTGGTAATTCCAGAGATTTTTGACAATAGTTTTCCATTGGCTGAGGTACTCTGGGAGATGCAGTTCAAAAAGTAACTTTGTCCAACCTCTGAGTATTTTGTATTCTCTTTGTAGATTAAATGAATGTCCATGAAGAGACAACAATAGGTCTAGGGGGAAAAAACATTTTTTGATAAAATTCAGCTGGTTTTCTGCAGTCTTCTGCTTTTGACTTTTACAATGCATCAGTTGCTGTCCTTTACGTGCCTTTTTAAAAAACAGTTTTTCGAGTGTGAATCAGATTATTTATAAACAAATAGATTCAAGCCACAATTTAGCCAGTGTTAAAGACTTCCAGGTCTTATTGACTTCAATGGGAAATCATCTTAACTCTCATTCATTAAAAATAGTATTTAAAACATTTTTCACCATTGGTTTAATCAGAGCCTTAATAGAATGTTTACAAGATATTTTTTTAAAAACATCTGATGACCCCCTCCAGGTCTTCTGCATCAATCTATATAAGATGGCAAACTAATTCATACATTGTTCATTCTTATTTGGAATTCTTTGCTATTGTTTGCAACACCAAAATCATAACCCACCTGTTTGTTCTGTCTTAACAATGACGTTGTGTGATGGGTACATTTCACTTCCATATTGACCTGCGAAAAAATGAATGGAACAAGCAATGGACAACTCAATCTATAGTGAGGCAGAATTTCAAACCCGTACTGTGGAACTAACTGGTCTGTTTTGACAACAAGAGTCAATGCCACCTGAGACCTGTAATTATATCTGAATGGACAAGAAAAGCAATTGTTTGGTTGATAACGTCTCCGTAAGAATGCCTGCCCACATTATGCTTGCTCCTGGCTCTTTGTCATAGCCTTATCTACATCATGTTAAAATATTACTCATGAGAGCAACTTGGCAGGGGCACAGCTAGGAATGTGAGTTTTAATGTGGGGGAAATAACCTTAGCTAGTCAACAAAACAATGCTCTGGTATAGCATTTTGTATGTGCAGGAAGCCACTGTCAGAGAGGTTATCTCAGTTGTATTCTTACAAGAGTTTGAGGTATACAGAGAAAAAATGTACAGTTATGAAATGTTCATTGTGTTCCCCATCTGTCCTTATCTCTGGTTCTACACATCTTAAGTCATAGTTTCTTATTTACTTGAGCCAATAAGTGACTGATCTGTGATTTCAGCAGCATGGCCTTTGGGATACAGATTTCCCCACATAGTAAGGCTCAGTTTTTTTATGCTCAAGCTCAAAACAGAGTTTTCCTTGACTCCAAAACAGATTCTCCCATACTGAGAGCTGATACCTCTCTGATCATAGTATGAAATATATGCCACTAAAAAAACATAAGTATTGTTTCAGTAGGCCCCAAAGAGATATCTGGAGAGAACAAACACTGAAAATTAACTATAGAGAAAATCATATTAGGAATGAGAGTTTCCATGGTGAATTTCCATAACAGATTGGTTATTCTATACTCTGCATGCATTCTCTGTGATCAATAGTAAAGGACCGATTAAACTGTGAAGTTTCTCACTCTTCTCTATACTTGTCCTTCTCAATTGCAGGTAACATATAATTTAAAACATTGTGTGTTCTGTCCCACATTACTTACACACACCATTCCTACCCTTGGGTTTACAGATGTTGTTGAACCACAGTTGCTGTTATCCCTCATAATGGCCATCTGGAGATTATGGAAGCTGTAATCTGTAATGTGGGATCCCCAAGGTTGGGAAAGGCTACTTCTGGTTCAGTGTGTATTTACCATTCCACTTCAGATGTTGAAGACTGCTGAACAGAAGCTGCCCAGCTGTGCCAGCTGCCCGGGTAAAATCTTGCAAAGTCATGCTGCACAGATGTTCACCAGTGACATCAAACTCCTGGAAAGGAATGCAGTTGGCATCGAGCTGGTTGGTGTCCAAGAGATGCTGGAGCCATTCCCATACCTGATATTTTGTCCAGTATTGAGGCTGTATTTCATGCCACTGAGTTCCAAAAAAACTACCTGCTGCTGCAAGAAAAGAATTGGTTATTTCTATACCATTTATCCCAAGGAAAATAGTTGATTAATTCCCTGAATAACATTTGTAAAATGAAAATGTTTATTTTATACATGAGAATTCAAGTCAAGTTCATCTTACAGTGATCTAGTCTGGATGTCACTGAGGTAGTCACTTTGAAAGTCAAAATAAGAAGCAAACAGGAAATGCAGGAGAACAAGAGCTAATTAAATTGCCAATAGAGGCAACAAAAGCAAGCTCTTCAGGCATTAAATAATGAAAGCAGAAAGTCTCAAAGATCCTGGAAACTACCTTCACCCAGCACCTAAAGGCCCACAACCAAGGAGCAATGCGAACCCTAGAAAGAGAATTCCATAACCTTGGAGCCACAATGAAAAGCCTCTGGCCCAGGTACCTGCCCATTGGATGGAGAAAGGGAAAAAACTAGACAAGGGCTTCCAGGAAAAGATTTTCCAACATGGAAAATGTCATATACAGCGGTCATTGGGGCATCCCAAACCCTACCAGGAAGTGAGGAACTGTTGCCTTTTCAAGCTGTTTTCAGTTACAGGTTTTCCAGTCCCTTAACACTGTCACCTTATGTGGAAGTGACAGTTGATCCAGGTCGAAACATCTAGGGGACCAATGCCTGCCACCTTCATCACCACCAATTTAGGGCTTCAAATATGTAAAATAATACTTAAAAGTATGCCTAGAAACCAACTGAAAGTCAATGAAGTCAATCAAAATCAATACTGCATGGACTCAAAGGCCTGTCACAATCAAGAACTTGGTGGACACATCTTGGAGCAGTTGCTGTTTCTAAAGACCTTTAAAGAAAGCCTGGCATAATTTATACTGTGGTGATCTAATCTGGATGTCACTGAGGCAGTTCAGCATTAATCACTCTAATTGCATTATTCTTATCAAGTATAACTGGCATACCAGTCTAAACTGGCAAAAAACATTACTGGTTACTGTTACTGCCTGGCCATTGTGAAGCCGTACCAAATCCAAGCAAACAACAAGCAGAGAAATTGAGTTTCTGAGAAAGTGGAACCCCATCCAAGGGCTACACAATTATAGTGCTATGATTCCACATTAACTGCCATGTTTACATGGGATTTGCAGTTTAGGGAGAGGTGTTTAGTATTTTCAGCCAGAGAGTTCCTCTAGTCCCCACCAAACCACCAACTTCAGGATTCCATAGGATGCAGCCAAGGCAGTTAAAGGAGAATTATAGTGCTATAATTGTGTAATGTGAAGGGTTTCTAGATAGGTTATATACTTGGTCTAGGATTAGCCATGTTCCATAGCATGATTTCCACCTGGTCTGGATTGTTCATCCATCTCAAAAGGGTAAAGACCATGAAATGGCATAGTTATGTCCCAATATCACCTGCTGATTCCTGTCCTTAAAAAATGATGAGAATCAACAGCCAAAGTGTCCCCAACCTAGTCCTATCCTAAAAAAGCAGTCAGCCATAGTAGATCCTATAAACCACGTTCTAGGATCTCTGTCTTTCACCTCTTCCTGCTTACCATCACAGAACAACTGGACAAGCACAGAAAACCCCATATATAGATCTGTTTCAGGGTACAGATCTTTTTACTTTAGAATGGTTTGTTAATCTGGAAGAACCATGTTGCTTTGAATACAAGCAGCACTCAATAGGTGAAGTTCACTGAAAACTAAACCAAGAACTCAGTTTCTCATCCATGCAATGGCACTCTCTTCCCCTTATTTTTGCAACTGAAACGTTAGGCATTGTACAACAGCAAATTCACACAGGCTTCCCCCAAGCTTTGTTTTATCATCTCTGCTTCAGGTGTATGTTACTCCTGTAAACTTCAGGAAATAGGCATTTTAAGGGAGAACCAAATTGTTTTGCTTTGCTTTTACTAATTTTAATGTTTCTGGAAGGCTTAGGGCCATTACAGGTGGAACTTAATGAGTCTAGGTTAAGGGTCATACTTTATAGAACATACTATCTGATCACAGTATGTAGACTATTGACTCTAGCATTGTTATTACCAACCTTCTTCACCCTGTATTTTTTTTAAAAAATAGCTGCCTGAAAAAAATTGGAATAGAAAATTAGTACCAAGATTTTAGTGCTTTGTTTTGTTTTTTATTTGTTTGTTAGTTTAGTTGGACTAATAAGGGTACTCTCAAAACTTTACCTGTGTTCCTGGATGGGGAGATATTGCATAATGTTCTGTCTGCTGTCCTTCAGGAAGGACTTAGCTTGTTCTTGTAGCCCCTGTCTGCCATTCAGTGGCTGGTGAAGAGTGGAAAGTGGTGGAGAAGTATGCAGCTATATACCTATGCCTGAATGCACAACAACAACTTGATCCACTAATATCTCTGGAGGACTCCTGGGAGGTCTTGGAAAATGTCATTATCATTGTCTACTCTTTGCTAATTCTCTAACAGCCACTAAATGGCTGTGGTGAGGAGGAAGTTGTTGTTTTTTCTCCAGGGGGCTGGGGTTGCTGTTGTGAGGTAAGTGGATTCTTCTCTTCCCATCAAACAAAAGAGAAAAAAAGTGCCTACATTATATTGGTGTGTGTCACTAACAGGATGCCAGCCACGGACTTTCTTAAAGGCGCAAGATAAAGATGTGTGTGTTTATCCAACTTCTAAAATCTTGCAGTCAATGTGGCTAGCAGGAGGATTCTGAGACGTATGAGCCAAATAACTTTTCCAGTCTTTCTCTCAAAAAAGAAATGCTCAAGACTCAGAAATTCTACTGGTTTGTTTATTGCATTGTAGACAAGCAGCCTTTTTCATTAGATAATTTTACATTTTTAAAAAAAACTGTTGTGATATGCCAGTATATTCTGAGTGGCGTGGATATATTTTTTGAAAAATTCACCAGAGGGACCTGGAGAAGAACAACCTTTGCACACAGGTGTTTTCTCCTTAGTTAACTATGCTGTGGGTGGGAGGTCATATTTGCTGAGGTCTGCCTTACAATTTACATACTGAATAAACCAGATTTTCAACACCTAGGCCCTTTCCGCAACTTACCTGTTCTCGGTGCTGGAGCACAGGGATCGCGCGAGCAGCCTCTTGCAAGAGGCTGTCGCATCCCTCCTGCTTCGGCGCCACAGCTGCTGGCTAGTCGCGCGAGTGCCCCACCCGCACCCTGCCCCTTCCTACTGCAGCGCAGCCTGGGAGTTGAAGGCTAGCGCTGAGGCAGGAAGCACGACCGGTGCAGCTCAGGAGGCTGCGCACAGCAGGTAAGTGCGCTCCATGCCCCTGAGCGTTGCACAACCGCGCGGCATTTTCGGCTTGAAGCCGAAAATAAGAAAATCCACTAGCGGTTCGTGTCATGCTCTTGAGCATCACGTAAATGTGAGTGCGTCATGCAGACCACTCCTCACATTTACGCAACGCTCAAGGGGCCCTTTCGCTTAAGAAATACCATGCGAAAAGGGCCCTAGTATATAGTACATATCTGCATATGTTAAACCATCAGACAAACAAATGAATCCTCCTGTCTTCTATTAATCCAGGCACAAGACACCTAGTTCCTCATTCTGCAGACTTTTAAAGACATCTACGACCTGTATAGAGTTTATTTTTGTGTTGATTTTTTTAAAATCTCTGCTTGTTTCATGAGAATAGATCTTTAGCTATTTTTTTTTAATCTGTTGGGGAAAGGAGTAAAAATTACAACCCTAGGCCTAGCTTGCCAACCTTTTAAAATAAATGACTACAAAATTCATTGAAGGCTATGGAAGAGTATGTATGTATGAGCCTTCAAAATGGCTATTAACTTAAGGTGACCCCATGAATTTCAGGGGTGTTTTTGTCAGTTCCTACCTCTGAACTATAGCCTACAGCATCTGATATTTGTAGGCAATCTCCCATCCAGGTACTAATCAGGGCTGACCCTGGATGAAAAATATTAGAATAGTAAATGAATGGAATGGAGCTTTAACCCAATAATGATAACAATTAAGTCTCAACTAATGGCTATATTCAGATGTCACAGTAAACTGTGGTCTTTTTACCTATGAATAACACCTCTTCTCCTCCCAGATACCCAGAGAAGATGCTCAGAAACTTCTCCTTCTGCTTAGCCCAGCTTCCAGGAGCTGTAAGTAACATTAAGTATGGCTGGTTTAAATAAGTCATCTGATCAGTTATCATAGTTTGCTATTTGGTTTTGAATTTTGTATTTGTATGATGAGTTTCATTAAAAAAATTAAAAATTCATAGTCAGAAACTTGTTTGAAGCTAATAGTATTTAATGTAATCCTAGTTACTGAATCAAAACTAAAAGCGAAAGGGGAGGAAGAATACAGAAGGAAAGTGCAAACCCAAGGAGTCTAGATTCATTCACACCTTGTTGAACCATACTATACCATATAGATTCCAGTGTAAGTTGACTTCATATATTAACTGAAGGCAGGTTTGGGAGCCAATATTATGGATTTTCACATGACCCTTGGATAAAGTTGAAAGTCATTCCAAGGGGGGAAAAAGTTCCAGCACCACCTCAGGGAGCTGGCTGCCCCTGGCTGCTGCATTTTATCATTCAAAAAGACCAAAGGTTGTGCCATAATAGAGAGAGTAGAGGGGGTCGGTGCTTCTTCTAGGTTCTCTGGAGACAGAGAACTAGCCTTTCACCACTTTACTCAGAAAAGGGGATGTTTCCTTTTTTGATAAAAGTTAAGGTACAGCACTTATACTGACCTGTGGATAGATCAACCCAGGTTTTTCAGGTTGACTTTTTGACCAAAATTTCTAGACTTATACACTCATATATATAGTATATAAGAACCTACCTGAGTTTTAAAATCTGCAAAGGAGGCTTTTGTCTCAGTCACACCACCATCACACCCACATTCGGTGATGACACATGAGACAGAGCCTTCTTGGTGGCTACTCCAAAGCTGTGGAACTCCCTCCCATACGTGTTTCAGTTGGCCCTCGCTCTTTTCACGGGCAGGCAAAGAGATTTTTATTTAGTCAGGCTTTTGGTTCTAAACTTGTTGGAACATAACAAGCTTTCCATAGGGTGTGTTGTGCCTGAATTCTTTTTTCTATGTCTTGAAAGTGTTTTAAGTGTTTTAACTTTGCCTTTTTAATAAAATTGTTTTTAAATTGTTGTTAAACGTTTGTACTAATAGTGTTATTTTTTTAAAGCTGTACTTTGTTTTAACTTGTTGCAAGGTGCCTTGAGCCCTGTGCTAGAAGAAAGGTAGGATATATTAAAAAGTAATTAAATAATTAGAAAGTGATCTGTACAATATTGTTGCTGCTAATGCATACAGTATGTTTGTGTAGGAGGCTCTCTTATGGAAACAGACATGTGCCAGATGCAAAATACATTGTTTCACCAGAAAATATGTAAATTAAAAATGAAATAAAAACTCCTTCAGAATTTCACTAGCGAAAGAAAGTAAGAAAGAAAGATTACCTAATTAATTTACTGGGAGAACAGAAACAAAAGATAAAAACCTAGACAGCAACTTCAATAAAATACTAACATAATTGTATTGTATCCATTATCTATATCTATAATAAGCTTAACTACTAATCATATTCTCATATATATATATGTATGTATGTATGTATGTATGTATACATAATTGGCATAATGGTCTTAAATATAATTGGTCTTAAATATTTTCAGCATTAATGTTCAAAATCTTGAAAAAAAAATTGAAACAACAGGGAAAAACAAAATTATTCTGGAAAAGGTTGAGATGTGTTTTGCAGTTTTCTATGCTGGTATTTCATAGAAGTGTTCCTCTCCACTGTCTTAAAAATGTTTTACATTCTGTCCATAAACATTTATCTCTAAAGAACAAGAACTGGCATAGCATAATGGCCAACAGTGATTTTTTTTCGTTTTGGTCTGCAGGTAGTTTTTTAAGCCATATGTTTCAATTGTGTGATTATTAGCAAGATTTCTGCAAGCAATGTTAACCATAATTTGAAAATAATCAGGAATTATTTTTTTTAATTGGGTAAGTATCCCTGCATGATCAACTATAGGGAGAAAGTGGAACAGGGTTAGTTAGTGTAGTCCTGTGAAAGTCTTTGTTTGTTTGTTTGTTTGTTTGTTTGTTTGTTTCAGGAACATATTTTATAAGCTGAATCAAATTCATGTACGTAGAGCCCTGATACAATCACATTTTTATGTGCAGAAATTAGAGCCAAGGACTTTAACTCTTAATTGCTTTACATGTAATAAGGACAACAACATACTCTAATGAGCCTGCCCTACATATGTGACCTATTTGAAATCAAGACTACTAGTTATATCTGACAAGCGCCAAACAAAGAAGTTTCTGACTCATCCAAAATTACATCTAGCCACAGGTGGCACCTCTAAGTTTCAGTTCCAGTAACACCCAGTCAATATTAACTAAGCATCAAGAACTGGAATGGGGAATTTTTAGAGACAATCTTCCTGATATCACAGACAGATTAAAATATACTGTCTTTTTGAGTGCTAGTTTATATAGTTTATATAGTGGATTCTCTTTGCAGAATACAACACTAATTTTAAAAATGCAAAGACTGTAAGGAAAAGAATGGGTGGATAAGAGCACACTACAGTGATCAAGATCTTATAATAATTACTTATAATAATTACTCAACATTTTAATCTGGTGGTGTAAGATTTCTAGCTTTTTAACATTTTAATCTGGTGGTGTAAGATTTCTAGCTTTTTAAAAAAAAACATTGTGAAATTTTTGTACAAACAATTTCATTCCAAGTACAAAAGAGCTTAGATGTTTTCCTATACATGATAAGGGCAAGAGAGAGAGATACAGTTCCTCAATCTATCTATAGATCACCAGTGGTGAATTCTTCCTACCATTACATGGCGGATATCCATCATTCCAGGACGGCTGCTCATGGAGAAGACTTGCGACGGAATTAAGACTCATTCTGCCAGTTCCTTCTAAAATCATGATCTGGAAATGAACCAAATAGCTTTTAGCTAAAACTACCTTTTCTCCTAGGAAGGCCAAAAATATCCCACGAAAAGCAAACAAGTATCTTACAGGCAAACACAGACCAGGTTCAAAACATGTTACCACAACCTCTTTCTCGATGAAAGAAAATCTCCTAGTAAAATATTATCATGCTTGATTTTCATATACATGAGGCAAGTTTTTACAACCACCCATCCATAGAAGAATAACTGGAAGCTGAATAGAAAGGCTTGGTACCTATTCTCCTACATTAAATGGGGGGGATGGGGGACGTAGTGGAGGAGAAAGAACACAGTACTTTTTTTCCCCATCAGTCTGTTTCTTTGTGTGATAAAATGTGATCAGTGCCATTTTACTTTTTCTTTTCTCGGAGTATGTCTAAATACAAACACACACATACACAAATAAAGCAATGCAACTTTCTCTATTTGCACTATATTAGTTATGTTTTATATGGTTCTGATTCTTCTGAAGGAACAGATATGGAGTGAGATATCTGGGATGCATTGGCCTCACTGAAGTCAAATTACGACTTCGTGGAAATGAAAAGGAAACAAGGAAATATCTGCCAAACAAATTATATATACTTGGACAAAAGTAAAACAGATCATATTTCAGCTTACACATGCCCACACAGGAAGCCCTACATTATTAATGGAGTCACACAATTGCATCTAAATCATCTCTTCTACAAAGAACAGAGACTGAAATCCTAAAGAGTTTTCCCTATGATAGAGAAGAAGAAGAAGAAGAAGAAGAAGAAGAAGAAGAAGAAGAAGAAGTCGTCTTTTCCCATTTTCTCTTCTTCTCCCATGGCCTCTCTTTTTGGGGATAGCTTTTTATAGGTACAGGATGCTGTCTGGAGAAGGAGGAATCAGGAAAAAAAAAGATTGTTCCCATCTCTGTTCCTTCAGTGAGAGAATCCTCTGAGCAGAATACTGCTCTTGGGAACTAGGGATGCAAGTCATAGCTTATATTTCTGGAGTTTAAGAGTTTCTCATTTTTTTCACACTTTCCTGTATTAATCTCTCTTTCTCAGTCTCTCTCTCTCTGTGTATGTGTGTGTGCGAAAAACATACATGTGTGTGTTTAAAAATCTATATGAAAATTCTCACATTCTTTGCATAAAGGAGAATAGAAAAACCTAACTAATTAGCAGAACTTTAAAAAAAAAACTAAAGATGAAAACATTCCTTGTCAGAATGAAACTTGTTTTGGAATGACGATTGCCCTATAATATATGAGTTAGAAAAACACAGGAGCCATATAGCTCCAACTTTGCTTTTTCTTCTGTTAGAATCGCATTATGGAGGTCTAATAATACGCTGAAAACATCATCTTTTTCTATTAGTCTAAAGGACAGCATTTAATGATAACCCTTTAAGACAGTGGTTCTCAACCTGTGGGTCTCCAACTGTTTGTGGACTTCAGCTCCCAGAAGCCCCAGCCACTATGGTCAATGCTCAGGGCTTCTGGGAGCTGAAGTCCAAACACATCTGGGGACCCACAGGTTGAGAACCACTGCTTTAAGACTTCAAGTCATTTAAATTTTCCAAGTTTCATTAATAGAGTCTGGCCCTGGTGCTGAATAGCTTTCAAGGTTTACTGCCAGAATTAACCTGCACAACATATAATCAGAAATATTCTGGAATGTTCTAATGTTTCAGATGTTTAACCATAGCCTAATGCCACAAGGAATTTGGAGTACAGAAGCGATTCCATCACACAGGAGAAGAGCAAAGACCATTGAGTGTTGCTCCCCAATTTCCCAGGATAATGTGGGGAAGACCAGCCTGGCCCTGGCCACAGCCAGATAAGAAGTTGCAGAATGTCTCATTCCTCATAAGCCCCAACCTCATACTCTCTGCCAGAAAGCACTACCAGCTCCATGGAGGCTGTAAATGTGAACGGCTGCAAAGCAATGATATTTCAGAAAGAGAATTTGAACCTTACTTTATACTGGATATAAACAACTCAGCTTTGTTGTTTTATTGTCAGTCTAATCTCTCTCTTAATTTCTCCCTTCTAAGGAAAGATTCCACCTTTAGCTTTTCCCTTCTTTTCTGTGTATATCCTGTATTTTCTGCTTGTAAGGCTTAAAGTGGGAACTGTACCACTCTGTTTCAACAGGACTGAGTCATGATGCAGATGGACTAGTCTCTTAAACTGGGTGGAACACCCCGCACCAACATGTTATTTCATTTTAAAGTCTCATGGATATCTATACCTCTATTACCAAAGACTCTGACAAATAAGTTCCTTTTTTCAGAGTTCACTCAGCCCCCTTTCCTCTTCATCAGCTTTTTGTTTTGTTTTGTTTTGTTTTGTTTTGTTTTGTTTTGTTTTTTCTTTTCTTTTCTTTTCAGCATTGGCATTGGAAGAATGGTGAAAAGGGGCTGGAGAAACACAGATTTTCACTGTTGGGTTGCAGCAGCATGTCTGCAGTACACCATGCAATTAAAAAAAAATATCTTGAGCTGGAAAAGAACAGGATTCTGCTCTAGCCAATCCTCCTGTGCCTGTCTATAGTACACACCAAGAGCATCTGACTTCAGAATCTTATTGAGTATGCAAGAACAGCAAAACAAAGAAAATAAAGAGCAGATAAGCCTGTCTCCCAACTCATTAGCATGTTAAAAAAATAGCTCTACAAGTTTGGCCACCAAAATTAAAATCATAAGAAAAGTAGAGATTTATGAAACAAAGAGCCATCCCTGAATGCATTTTGGAAGAAGTCTTCAGGTTGTCCCAGGAAGGGTCAAAATATTTTTGTTTAGTCATGCAAATCTTCCCTGACCTGGTTGTTTCATTTTACGTATACATATACCTATAGTTTTGAATAAAATGTTTGCTGGAACATGCTGAACTGCTGATTTTTGTGGTGTAGGAGCCTATCTTTTCATGTTAGTTCTGCATCTGGTATCAAAGTTTCCATTAAAGAAAGCAATGCCCAGGAACACATCTACTTTGTTAACTGAGGTATATCTGTATTTAAGGAGGAGATGAGAGAGCCCAGCATTGGACTCTGATTAAGCTCAATATATTATAAACTCCATTAAAGCCTTTCCAGCGGCTTTCATATTATGGTCATCTTCATTTCAGTTGGCCCCTTAGAATATGGACAGTGATATTTTTTCAATGAAACTGTTTTCCTATAATAATCTCTTCCAAAAGTAAGAAATATTTGATGAGCACTTAGATTTTTTTTAATGGTTTCCAAGACACTATCTATTCTCCTTCACCACTCCACAAACAGAAGTGCCACCACGCACTCCTTCACCACTCCACAAGCAGAAGCTTACAGACTCATAGATATCTATGGTAATAGCTTGGAGCATACTTTTCTAGAACCATATTTATTTCAGATCAGTGATTTTTTCTTTGGTTAATTGTATTTAGTACCAGGTTGCCATGTCATTCACCACATTCCTAACAGTTCCTTCTGTAATGATTCAGATCAAAAAGGAATCACTATTGCTTGCTTCTGTTAAGTGTGGACAGAACAAAGCAATGAAAATATTCTGTGCAGAACAATACCACACTAGACTGTTATAGTGCTATTATTCCACTTGTAACATCCTATGGAATCCTGGGGTTTGCAGTTTGGGGAGGAGCTGAGCAGCCCCTCCCGAAACTGCAAACCCCAGGATACCATAGGATGTTGCAAGTGGAATAATAGCACTATAACAGTCTAGTGCGGAAATGGCCTCAGCTGGATATGAATGGACAAAACAGAATCAGAGCAGAGCAGCAGCTAATGCAAACTACCCCAGTTTGGTTTCTTGCATCTTCAGCAGCTACAGCTCTGATTTCACACTCCACTGAGAAGTGCAGACAGAAACAAGATATAATAATTCCTTTTTGATCTGAATAGCTACAGAATAATTTTGCTGTGGAAGGACTCTATCCAAAAACAGTGAATAGAGTGAACATGGTAACTAGTATGTGAGGTAGTTGTTTCATCCCTGTTCACATTTTCACCAAAATGTGCATCCCATTTTCACAATCTTCAAAACTGAACAGGTAATATGGATTTTGGGGTGCTATCTGAAAAGACCCATAATTATCCCATATACAATTTCAGCTATTACCACTTGCTGTGATTAAAAAAAAAAAAACTGCCTGTGCAACCTCTACTGATAATGGCAATAGCCACTTTTGGGAAACTATGAGAAACTATAAGAAAATTCTCCATCCCCCTACTTAAATTTTATGTAATTGTCACTTCCTTTCTTTTGTCTGAAATAGAATGGAGAACTCTGGGAATAATAATCTGGACTGCCTTGTGAACTCTGACTTGTTTTTGCAAAATACTGTATGCGTTCATTATGATACATATATGCATGTCCGTGAAATCTGTGAGTATACACCTGCAGTTCTTATGGAATTATACTGAATGGTTAACATACATATGCAACATCAATTTACCTGTTGTTTTGATTACATATGAAACTATTCAATCATATTATTTCATCAGTGTTAATAAGAAACTTTACCCAATTGGTTCATCCTTGATTGTGAGAGACCTCGCTAAAGTTTATAGCCCAAAACCCAGTAAAGAGCAGGTTTGGTGGCTGCTCCATGAGCATTAGCCAGCAAAGTAGATTCCTCACCCCCCGTGCTGGTTTCCACTGTTCTTTTTATAGATGTTCAGTACTGGGTAAGTGTCCCATCATTCAAAACTCAAATATGTCCTGAAGAAATAGTAATGCTTTTTGGATGAGACTGCCAAACTGTTACAAGTTTCATTTTCAGTTGGGATTTTTCAAGAAGTTATATTTTAGTGTTGTTTATTAAAGTGATTCCTTGTATTATGTGTTGCAATTCTGCATCTCTCTTGATAGAGCTTGAGTTTCTGTTCAAGTTTTTGAATGATAGTTTTCTGAAATCACCATTCCAAAACTAAACTCTTTTAGGTCATTCACTGTATTTTAACGCCCAAATTACCTGAAAAATTATGATGTGATCAAAATCTCATATGAAGGTAACTGAATCAATCAATCTGAAAAAAGTTTATCTTCTAATTTTTTCCCCAAAATTCTGTTGCCTAACAGGAAACAAACAACACAGAAATGATTACTGTGAAACAAAATCCAATTTCAATTCACACTCAAGCTTTTTTCCCCCCAAGTCCAAATCTGGTTGAATCTGCCAACATCAGATCTGGATCAGCCCAGTCCAAAGCAATTTCGACTGATTTAATGACCTGGACACTGAAATGCATTAAAGTAAAAAACCTGACATTGTATCTCTAAGAGCACCATAGAGTGAAAATGATAGGATTGGAAGAAAATGTAACTTCACTCACTGACAGCTCTAGCGTTCAATCCAGGACAAAAGTCTTACCAACACCTCCAATCATGTGGGGGACAGTAGGATAGCAAATTGTATTTATTCAATTTCTCCCTATCCTTCTGCTAGCTCTGTCTTTAGGAGTAACCATTTTTGAAGAGTTAGCTTTATTGATTTCTCTTTATCTTGCTTCAGCTTGCTTCTCTTTCTCCTTTTAACCTTCCAGTACCCAGATTTCAACCCTTCTAGACATTTTCTTGTTAAATGCCATCATTTGTTTCCCCTATTTCTTTGAATGAGTCCATTGGCAGGCACTTATCCCCATGGGCCACCTGCCTTCGATTTTGGCCCTGATATTTTAGGTTAGATTTTGAATTTAATTTCAATCTACACTGAAAACAAAATGTGTCACTTCTTCACTGTGTACAGTCCATACTTCTTCTCTTGTGTCTGTCTATTGTATATGTTTCCTCTACGTACACACAGTATATCCCAGTGGCCTCAAACCACACACAACAATACAGCACAACAGGACTGCAGAAAAGTAGCACATATTAGAGGAACAGTCCTTCAGCAACATTGAAATATGTGCGCTACAGTGCAATGCTGCAAAGCTGATATTTTTTGTTCCCTAATATTTTATTTTGCTGCATTTAGAGAACAGTACTTCAACCTAGCAGATACTCCTTGGACATAAACACTGACCCCAGTACTACATAGGCTGTGGCACGACAGAAGCACCATAAATGGGTGGAACTGAGCACTGTACTGACTGAAAAATTCTGTTCTAAAAATCCTATTTTTAAAAAACAAAACCATTTAAATATATCTAACACAAAAATCCTTCAGCTACCTGTCTGCATTTAAACAAGAGTTATGCTTACTCTCAGTTCTCCAAATTTCATACATTTCTGTTGGGAAGGGGATGCCAAAAGTATGGCCATTTCATTTTTCAATTCAAGCCATTGGGAATGACAAAATTCACTTTTTTAGAAATCACATTTCAGTTTAGATTCAGCATCTATGTTGGGGCAAACTGGATCTGAACTGATCCACAGCAAATCACTCAATTGTTTCTCAAACCCAATCAGGCAACTTTTGCATGGCCCTACAAAAAGGAATCCAGTGAATGTTATTTCTCCCCACCTCTTCCAACCTTGAGTAGGTTCCTTTATAATTCTAAGACATATCAAAACAAAAAAAGTCTTTTCCTCTTCTCTTTTTTCTTAAAAAAAATCTTAGAGTTACAGTCTATCAGTTTCTTTCTCTTTCTTTCTTTCTTTCTTTCTTTCTTTCTTTCTTTCTTTCCACTCACAGTATCATAGTGATAGTCCCAGTGGCACTTTTGCACTATAATACTATAAGCCCAAGGAAAAAAAATTAAAAGGAGAGAAAATTTGTCTTTCAAACCATAGGATCAGACAAAAAAACCATGCCTCTGTTTAAAAAAAAAATCCAAGAAATCACTATAAGTAGCAACTCCAAAGAATGGAATGAGTAGACATGGAGGAGACAACAAACAGCACAACCCAAGAACACAAGAAAATTCACTTCTTTGGACCAGTCTGAAAAAGTCCATTGGGTATGGTCACTTGGAGATGAATGGATAATTAAAGCCTCATAGAAATGAAACCCTTGGAGCTGATTTGTGATATGAAAACAAAACAACATAAAAATCAGAGCATAAGACAGCTGTTTTTTTAAAAAAAAAGACATTATTTTTAATTGCTCATTACAGTGTTTTTAAAGCAATTCAACATAGTTTCTCACTGCATTTTGGGGAAGAAATTTGTGTGGCTAGTGTCAGTAAATCTACTCCAGGTTTTAGACTGAACCTTAAAGGCACTATCCAAGGTGTTGAACCAGTTTGGGAGATATACCTCATCAGTTGGAGAACCCCTTTGAAGTTCAGCCTAAAATACAGGGCAGATCCATCACCCCATTGCAATGAGAGTCGTTAGACAGCATTTTTTTATATTACTTTTTAAAATAAAACCCTTGGGATGCATAAGACAGTGGCATGAAACTTGAAAAAATCCTTCTCAAATGCTCTTAAAAGAAATAACTTTTAAAGTAACTAAAATATTATTTCAGTAAACTAGAAACTGTCCCCTTACTACATCAAGAAACTAACTTTTTCCTAACCCATTCCTTTACTGTTGAAATATAACTTAAATATTCTCCTTGATACAATAAGGATGGAGGTTAACTCACTTCAAACTCCTTTATAAGCAGTTACTATATTAAAAAATGTGCAAAAAGTAAATATACTGGCAAACACTCCTTGAAGAAATTTTACATTCTTTACTACGGGAAAGCTGTGTTCAGCTTCACACTACTATAACTGAACACTAAATGCTGGAGAACAAACTACAGTGAAATGTATATTTCTATCACAATAACACATAAGCCACTTCGGACTGCCTTAGCATTCACAAAGGAATTATTGAAAATGGACACATTCAGTCAGAAGAACGGCAGAAGAAAATATGCCTCAAACTGAATAGGCAGCCTTTCCTTAAATCACATGCAAATTATGTGAAAAGATTTACTGAGTCAAAGCCAGTGCCAAAACATATGTGTAGTCAGATTTTCCCAGGAGTAATGAATAATATTTTAAGGGCCTGATCCTTTCTGATGTGGCACCACACCTACATGCAGATGAATTCCCACATGGCAAAATAGTCTTGTGATAGTGTGTCCTCCCATCCCACCCCCTCCCACCCAAGTGATCACAGAAGGAAATGACAAAGACTATGAAGAGCAATCAATAGGAAAGCTATGGAAGTGGAAAAATTGGTTAGTGGTGAAAAACAGTAAGAACCTTACAAAAAAAGAATCAGAGAGTGAGAACAACAGATCCAAGAAGCATAAACTGGAAGTAATGATGGGTCAATCTGTCTTATTCATTGCCTCACACAATCATATTTTGTTCATTTTGGTAAATTCTATTCAGAATGAAATTGAAATGAAATGTTCCCATACCCCAGTGTACTGTAGTGATTTGAGTATTGGATTTGGACTCCCAGAGACCAGAGTTTCTATCCCATCTAAGACATGGAAACCCACTGAACACTTTGGAGAAGTCACACTCTTTCGGAATAAAAGAAAGACATTAGCAAACCTGTTCTAAATAAATCTTGTTGTGAAAATCTATGATAGGGTTTACACTAAGTGGAACTGATTTGAAGACACATAAGAAGAGGGAGGGGGAAGGGAAGGTCTCCCATGTGCATCTCATTTTCCCATGTACAAATTTTGCAATTTTGAATAATTTTTTTTATTAGAACAAAGTGAAATGAAATTCTTACCCATCCATAATCAAAAGGAAACCAGTAGCTGAGTACAAAATAGTTGGAGAGAGAAACAGATGAAGAACATTGGAATATATAGATAAGCACAAGAAGTTGAGTTTGGAAACTCATTTAAGTACCAATTGGGGGAGAATATGACTGCATTATATACCAATCCACATAATTTGTCTAAATAACACACTTTGTTCCACTTGGAAAAGATTAGTATCTTTTTTGGCATCACTAATGTGACTTCATTGTTATTAGAACCTTTACAAAACCTTTAAAAGTTAATGGTAACGAATATAAAATTCAGTGGCCTGGATCTTAAATTTCTGCAAACTGACTTTTCCCTGTTCCAGAGACTCCTGAAAAAAATCCCTTCCAGAATAGTATGAGGCAAACAAGAGAAAATGATGAAAAGTGCTCCTCTGTACAAACATGCACACGTATACACCATACATATGCCCTTTACCACTGACTTCCATTTCAGCAATGGCACCATTCTTAAGCCTCAATAACAGTATTAATAATACAGCTTCCCCCCCCCAAAGCCATTGCATAAATCTATGAAATTGCCACCTTTGGCTGCCCTTTTGTCCACACTGTCTCAAAAAACAGAAAAACACTGAGGCATCCTTTGTGCAGACAAGAGATTTTAAGGGGTGGAGAAAGTAAAGAGGGAGAGGTTTGTGTTTTGTTTTGCTTTGTTTTGTTTTTTTGGCAGAATACCAGAACTTGCTGTGATCATCACACAATCAATTGCCAATAGAATCAGAACAAACAGAACATTTCCTTAAGTGAAGCACACAAGAGCTTCATGTAAGGCACAGACAGTATTCAGTACTGGAGATTTACTAATGTCCATTAGTTTAGATTACCTTAAAAGAAAAACAGACATTGATAGGTATGTTTTTTGCACAACTATGCAGTACTTATGTGATAAGACTACATTATTTGGATTAGATTGCTATTGTAAGCTGTCCTGAGATCTCCTGATATAAGGAAGGGTATAAATATTTTAATTAATAAATGAAAATAAATATATTAACTTTTATAAGATTTTACTTGATAAAACCCTTGTACTGACAGGTGAAGTTGTGGATAGTTACATTTGCTTTCCAGTGCAAATGGAACTATCCACAATGCAGTTTCCATGACTTTCTCTGCATGGTTTAGGCATCCTGATCCTTTCCTGGAGTTAGGAGAAGTGGCTCCCAGAATTTCTCAGCCAGCACAGGTATAGGCTATAATGCATGGAGTTGCAGTTCCCAAAAGAAAC
Organism: Iguana delicatissima; assembly: GCA_948472985.1. Taxonomy (NCBI): domain Eukaryota; kingdom Metazoa; phylum Chordata; class Lepidosauria; order Squamata; family Iguanidae; genus Iguana; species Iguana delicatissima. The sequence continues at coordinate 1,081,060 of CAOKZL010000023.1, forward strand.
TTTTCCAAACTCTGCCCTATACATGACCACTGAGACATAAACCAAGTTCATGACAGGATTGTACCCCTAGACATATTTTCATTTCTCATCTTATTTTGTCATTTTTAATCATCATTGGGGAAGAGAATATTTCAAGAGAATTTGTCCAGTTCTTTGCTGTTAGCCTTTCACTAAAGCAATGGGTTCTCAACTTTTGGTCATCCAGATGTTTTGGACTTAATATTCCAGATGCCACAGCCAACATGACCAATGCTGGACATGCTGCAAATAGAATCATAGAATCACAGAGTTGGAAGAGACCACAGGGGCCATCCAGTCCAACTCCCTGCTATGCAGGAACACACATCAAAGCATTCGCAACAGAAAGCCATCCAGCCTCTGCTTAAAAACCTCCAAAGAGGGAGACTCCATCACACTCTGAGGCAGCATATTCCACTGCTGGACAGCTCTGATCATCAGAAAGTTCTTCCTGAAGTTCAGGTGGAATCTCCTTTCCTGTAGCTTGAACCCATTGCTCCTTGTCCTAGTCTCTGGAGCAGCAGAAAACAAGCCCACTCCCTCCTCGACATGACATCTCTTCAAATATTTAAACACGACTATCATGTGCCCTCTTAACCTTCTCTTCTGCAAACTAAACATACCCAGCTCCCTAAGCTACTTCTCATAGGGCATGGCTTCCAAACCCTTCATCATTTTGGTCGCCCTCCTCTGGACACGCTCCAGCTTGTTGATATCTTTCCTGAATTGAGGTGCCCAGAACTCAACACAGTATTCCAAATGAGGTCTAACCAATGCAGAATATAGTGGTACCATTACCTCCCTTGATCTAGACACCATACTCCTGTTGATGCAACCAAGAATCACATTGGCTTTCTTGGCTGCCCCATCACACTGCTGACTCATGTTCAGCTTGTGATCTACCAAAACTCCTACATCCCTTTCACATGTACTGTTATCCAGCCATATGTCCCTCATCCTATATTTGGTCCTCCAGATGTTCTGAACCTCCCTGGAGGTTCGGAACATCTGGAGGACCAAAAATTGAGAACAATTACTCTAATGTAGTATTTATCTTTTTCAAAACAAAACACATTCATAACTATTTCAATGTAGTCAAACTCACCAGTAACCAGTTAGTCTAAGTACCAACTAAGTTACACAAAAATATTAATTCATGCAAATGAACAGGATAATACTGGAGACGGATACTCACAGATATTTGGGGCCCAACAAGATGTGATGCCATTTCACAATGAGCAAAGACTTGAATGGCTTGCAAAGTAAATTGCAGATGCAGTGGTCTGATTTAGATTGAGACAAAAATGGGTGTAGGGGAGAAAGGAATATTTAATCCTTTGCCTGCTGCCCGCTGATTATTCCCCCTCCTGATGGCTATTTGCATAGGAAGGAAATACATTGCTGGCATAGATGAGAGCTTTACTTCAAGTTCAGATATCAGCTATTTATTTATTTTTTTAACAGCATTGCAGTAGAATGAACATTTCCTTTGTTTTATTTGACTTTATTAAGAATGTGGCAGAGGTGATATATATTCTGTCAGATAATCCACTGATAACAAGAATATGGTAACTTAGTTGCTTAAAGGCAGCATGCTATTTTGGAAGATGGGTTTTCAAGTGAGCACTCCAGTAAGAAACTTGTCCTTCGTCTAGAATAGTGTTGACTTGAAAAAAATATGTTGGTTACAGTTTTACCCAACATTTGCAAATATTATTGAAAGGCCAGGGAGAAATATAATATTTCAGACATCCCTTTTTTTAATTTTTGTTTGTTATACATCTCCAAATACTGCCATGAGTACTAATAGAAGGCCAGGATGTGAAAGTTGTTGGTATCTGTTTAGATCCTGCCTGTTTCCCTGTCCAGAACTCAAGGCAGGCCACAAAAGTGAAAACAGACACAGCATAAAATCTACCTCACACAAAAGTTAAACTTAAAATTAAACTGTCAATAAAATTAAAGGTAGTTAAAACATAGACATTCAAAAGAACAACAAGGTAAAAGGCACACAAGTCAGTCTAGGGGCTGATTCTGGCTCCCCAAAACCTGCTTTGGATCACATCACCACCCTTCAAAGCGTCTCGAAGCCCGAAAAAATTTTTTTTTTTTAAGGAAATAAGTATAAGGCACCCAAGCCTTGTTTTAAAGCAGTGTTACTCAAACAATGCTCCATAGACCATTGCTTGTTCATAGTGAATTTACCGGGGGGGGGGGGGAGAGCGAGAGAAGAAACAAATGTAGTCAGGGAGGTACATATGTTGCAAGTATATGGAACATTGTGGAGAAAGGGGACTGCCAAAGGAGACTTAAGCTCTTTGAAAGTATGTGTATATGCTTTTCGTATTGGTTCTTGTGTACACATTTGTGATTCAGTATAAAATGTGACTTTCATTTTTATACTGAAAACTTTTGTGGGGTATGAGACAGCATGCTTCTGGAAACCACAAAATCAAGGCTGCAGACAATAATCTACATGATGTCCACACCTGAGTTAAATGAACAAATAAAACAGTAATAACTAAAAGAGTGAGATTTTTTTTTAAAAAAATAAGAACTAAACAAATTCCATTAAAAATGGTACAGAAAGAACTCGAAAGCAAGGGGCAGGAGGGGAATTCATATATGAAGGCATGCAAAACTTTGTTCATCCCTAGTCATGACTGACTTCTGGCCTCGATTTCAGTTCAAAAGTGAGCCAGTTTCCTCTGGCTTTAGCCCCATGTATGTGAAGTTAGCATTTCCCTCCTCTGACAAGAAAAGAAGACAAAGTTTCATTCGTCATCAAAATTGCCTGAATGCCCCCCCCCCAATTACTAAGATATAAAATATCTCCCCATCCGGCCTCCTATGGCATCTTATTAAAAGCAGACCGGATTCAATAATACAATGGAGTATTTATATGTCAGGAGACTGGAAACAGGTTGTCAAAGTAAAAGCCACCGTAAATAAAGCTGTTAATTCGGTTGTTGGCATGGGTTTCTGTTATCTTCACAGTACCTTCCAAAGGGTAATAAGCCTACCATTCATTGGAGCTGGCAGCATAGGTGTTTTCTATTTTAAAAAAAATTATAATTATTATTATTTTGCACCTGCTGCTTAACTACAGAGACGGTTCAGACCAAGCCTTGTTTTGCTTAACTCTTTGAAAAACAAAAGCAGAGAAAGGGATCTACCTTGCAACCTAAGCTAGTTTGAAAAGAGAGCTTTTCCAACGTGTTCTCATAGGAATGTTTGGGGCTTTATTTAAAAAAAAAAAAGAACAACAACAACAACAACAATAGATAGCATCATCTTCCTCTTGCTTGCAACTGGGCAGAGCTGCCTCACAGCCCCATCTGAAGAGGAGAGCCATCCAACGTGATGGTATTTGATACTGTAATTTTTCCACTTACCAGAACCAAAGCAGCAGATCAGGCCATAGGAAATTTGTAGCTAGAAGCAGAGTTTCAGTTGAGAAGGAGTTGTGGGAAAGCTTGTTCTGAGCTTTGTCCTTTGCTTTAGAATCTTTAAACAACAACCCCACAACAAAGATCAGTGGAAGAAAATAATGAAAGTGAAATTAATTGTAGAGTATATCATTTGCTGGGCTACATTATTACCTTCCATTGGAATAGTGAGGGTAAGCCCCATTGAATTCAGTTGGACTTGCTCTTAAGTTGACATGGCTTGGATTGTACTTGGTAGCTTCTCTTAATTCTCAGTGTGGGAATGAAGGAGGAATAAGAAAAGTGGTCACTCAAAGTTTGTTTGCTTGTCTGAGGGATGGATAAATACATCGGGGTGAAAATATAAAGCAAATGAAACACCACTTTACAGAAGTTCACAGCAACTGAGAAACTGTGACCAAAATGACACACATTTACTGAAAATTACATTTTCCAGGTTTTAAAAGTTCCAGGCACATGACGTAAAACATTGGCTAGCGGTTAGCTGCCTGACGGCAAACTCTCCTTAGCCATTGAGACCCTCCAAATGTTAGACTGGAGCTCCTAGCATTCCTCATTTTGGTTATGTTGGTAAAGGCTGCAGGGACTTGGAATCCAGCAACATCCAGAAAACCTCATGATTGTGAGAAGCCCTGTACCCGGGCGAAGAGGAGGAAGAGAACTGAATGCATGTCACAAATAGATGGGAAGATGTTAGCCCTTGTAGGCAGTGTCTTGGGGAATCTAGAAAATGCCTGAGCCAGCATTTGAGCCCTTTTCAAATCAAATATGGAAGAAACATGTTTAGGAAGTGGTGGTGGTGGCGTGGCATTGACAGATCCCTGACTTTGGGACCTTTCACACTACACAGTTATGGTGCTGTGATTTCACAGGGGGTATTTAGATATCTCAGCCACAGACCTCTAGTGCCTGGCCAAACTAAAAACTCCAGGTTTCCATAGGATATTGCCATGGAGGAGGAATCATAATGCTATAATTCTGTAGTGTTGCAGGGACTTGTCCATGGTTGCTTCAGGGTTAGAGCCAGCTGTCACATTACTGTCCTTCATATGTTCTCATTCTACGTGTTATAAATTACTAAAAATGTCTTTGCACTGATGGCGAGATGTAATGTGCCAAGTAGCATTATGGCAAAATACAGCAACCAAATCCTTTAGGAACAATGTACCATTGTAAAGGAATTTCACTAAGCAGTGGTGAATCTTTGCATACTAATGGCAGTTAGACATTCCAGTGACTGATTAATCCCAAAATGCCTCTTGGCACAGAATACTGGAATATGTTTTAATTAGATTTGTATCTTGTCCTTCCTAGACAGAGTTCAGAACAGCAATTCTTCCTCACAGTAATCCTGTGGAAAAAAGACAAGGGGAAGACCACTGGAACCAGACCATTTAAATTGTATTGTGTTTGTGTGTTGTCAAGCCACTTGCTGACTTATGGCAGTATCATGAATTTCAGACGATCTTCTTAGGTAAGGAATACCTAAGAGGTGGTTTGACTTCATTTGAGTTGAAGCAATTAGAACACTGAACAAGACTGGAGCCAAAATAATTGACTTCAACCCACACAGAGGACTTTAAGACTAAACAAGATGTTTCACATCATCCTTTTAGTTGTGACTGAGGAGAGTTACTAATGAAGAGGGGATGTTGAGAGACAACGATAGACAGAGGGAACTGAAATCTGTGCTGACCTTCACCTACACCATTAAGGCTTCAGAACTATGCAACCTTACACGGGCAAAAGTCACCCTGAAATCAAAGTGCATTACTTCTGAGCAAATTTGCTTAGGACTGTGCTATACAATGCATATTCAGTAAGGCTTAAGCTGATGTAAGTTTGAATTGAAGAGGCAAAAGCAAGACAAAGCAAAGCAAACCCACAGTACATTATGGGATGGGATCAAGAAAAATCCACTCACAGTTAATTGTCTCCATACTATGTAGAGTTGGGAAACTTTACTTTTTCAGAATACAGATTCAGAAAAAAAATCTTCCAAGATTTGAAGTTATAGTCCATAAAAGAAATGATGTTCAAAGTACACTACATTCAAAAAAGTCAGATCATGCCAAAGAATCGGGATAAATGGATGATCAAATTTTTATGGCTGGCTACCCTATTGAAAAATCTGAAAATATTTACAGGAACTGTATTCAAAGGCAGTTCAACTAGAAGAAATACAGTATTCCTTTACTGTTGCATTAGAGTTCCTGGTAATTGGGCCAATTATATTTCCTTAACAGTTGTAATCACCTTTAAAAAAATAATTTTTTCCTTAGCCACACTGATCTTCTTTTGTTACTTGGGCATATGAGCAACAAAAAACAAACTTTTGTGTGTGTGTTTTTTTCAGCATGGTTGTGATTCCTAATAGATGACTATTTGATTTATATCCTGCTTTTCTCCCAATACAGGACTGAAAGTGGCTTATGAGTTAAAACAAAATAGCTAAAACAATCTGTAGTGCAAAACTTTTAAAAGTGTTTGAGCCGCTAATTTAAAACAGTTAAAATACTTTAAAAAAAAACATATTACATATTAAAAACAGACAGTAAAGCAGACTAGTAAAGGTTAAAAACTGTTGCCTTCTATATCAACAAATGAGTCCCTGTCTAATCTAAGGTATTATCCTTGAAGTCCATTAAACATTCATTACACACACACACACACACACACACACACACACAAAAAGAAAGCATTGCAAAGGAGATACATATGCAATCATTACACATGCTTTTAAAAAGTGAAAGGATTTCTAAATTTTTAAGAATTTTTCATTAATTTAGTATTATTTATAAAATAGATTTTATTTATTTACTTAAAATTAAATTTGTGTACCAGAATTAAGTCATCCCAAGGTGACTTAAGAGGCATAAAAATAATCAAATACAACTTTATAATATTTTTATCCTGCCTTTCTCCTAATTTGGGATCCAAAGCAGCATACAACAAATAGATAAACATAAATCCAGCAGAAAATATACCCATAGGTGCAAGGTGAAACATAAGAAAAACCTTCAATTTTGTTTGTAAACAGTCACACAGGGAGGCAAGCAAGCTTGTCAGTGAGAAGGGCACAGGAATCTGGAGCCTTTAAAAAGTCCTGTCCCTATATTTAGAAGGGACCTTTTTAAGTGTGTGGTGGAGGAGATATAGACAGGGAGAGAAAGAGAGAGAAATATACTACTAGCTAACATTACTAGATAACTGTGCCAAATAATACTCAATCTTACAGCTCCTAAAGGCAATAATAGCTGCAAGATGAAGTAAAAAATCTCAGGACTGCAGTAAAAGACTGACAGTTTATGGTTATGTGTCAACATACCCATCTCAATATAGTCAGGTACTTTATATGTATTACATTTTTTTTTGAAGTTGCATAACAAAAATGAAACAAATGAATATGGATCGTTTTACATAGTTTTGTAATAATAAATGTATGTTCTATTTAAAGCCAATAAAAAATGGAGATATTTATGTTGGGCTCACACGATCATCTAAGCATAACACCTCAGTTCATTTTTATGTGGTCTTTACACAACATGAGAGGGTGATTATACCGCCCTGTAAATTAGTCACTCACTAGAAGTCAGTTTTATAAGAAAACTGTTTTTTGACTCAAGCAAATCCAAAATAATAACAGCAGAAAAGCTAAGCTGTACATAAGGTTACATCTCTCTGGGAACTTGGGTTGCCAGGTGAAAAACAGGATAGGGCTCTTGTACCTTTAATGATTCAGCAGAAGGGGTAATTTCAGCAGGTAGGGCTTGCATGACAAGCAACACCTGCTAAAATTCCCTCTTCTACACAACTGTACAGGGCCCCGTCCTGTTTTTTCACCTGGTGACCCTACAAAGAACATAGGAAAACAAAGGTCAGAATCCCGAGTCATGCGACTAGTTCTCAGCACCAGTATGGCTATTATAAATGACAAAGATTCCTTTGTTCTCTGCCAGGAGAGAATTCTTCCCAGCGAGAGAGAGATTAGTGTTGATCCAGATTCTTCATTCTGTTACCCTGCCAATTGAGAAACCAGGCTTACTCACTAATAGGTTTATATTGCCTATAAGCAGTATGGCTCCCCATTGCCACTTTCTACCCCAAAGTCATTGTGACTCATATGCTTTCCACTGGCCCTTATCATGGGGAAAGAAAGGAAACTTTTGTCTAGTTACTGAACCTTTTTCCTACTTGGAACATGAACAAAATCTTCATTCATAGTAGCAGACACTGGAGGGGATGCCTTGGAAATGGAATGCTGTTATACTTTCTTCATTACGCTTAGGGTTGCCAAGTCAAGACTATTCCAGGACTATTCCTGAGATGTCAGGACCAAAGCCTGAGACCTAGCAACGGCTTCCAGTGATGTTACTGAGGTCATCCCCTAATGATGTTACAAAGGTGATGTGATTAAACATGATAAATTGTCAACCACAGTTACATAGAATATATCATTAAAATAAAAGCACCAAGCCTAAGCCATAAGAAAACACACACACACACACACACACACACACACACACACACACACACACACTTTTCAAGATAGCACCCTCACTCTGAGATTCCTCCACCACACCCCAAGAACTGGAGAAGAGAGTTCAGGCTTTATTGGCTGCCACATCACACTGCTGACTCATCTTCGGCTTGTGATCTACCAAAACTCCTAGATCCCTTTCACACGTACTGTTATCCAGCCACATGTCCCCCATTCTATATTTGTGCATTCCCTTTTTTCTGCCTAGGACTTTACATTTCTCTCTGTTGAAATTCATTTTGTTAGCTTTGGCCCAGCTTTCCAATCTGTTAAGCTCATTTTGAATATTGATCCTGTCCTTTGGCGTATTAGCAACCCCTCCCAATTTGGTGTCATCTGCAAATTTGATCAGCATGCCCTCTATTCCCTTATCCAAGTCCCTGATGACTTCTAATCTCCTATCCATCTATCCCAACCTTTCTGAGATGTAAATTGATCAGGATTTAGAAATCATCATCAAACTCAATTTGCTTTACCCTTTTCTTCTTATGGCCCTGCTCTATTTTTTAAAATTACATTTACTACTCTTATCTTTGGTTCTGTGCTTGTTATTACTGCTGTAAAGATAAAATCCCAGCTGGAACAATGCTCAAATGATAATGCTATATATTTTCTTTTAGCTCATTATTAAGATTGTCTCATATCTTAACATCTTCCTATTCTAAATGTAAATTTCTTTCATAATAAAGTTAGTATCTGTTTTACTGTTGATATTTGGTGGTTGCATGAACCCATCCTCCTAAAGAGAGAGCCTAACTGCTTGGATTTATTGTACATTAAATTCATGTTGTATTAAGTGAATTGGGCCCCCCACAACCTCTGCTAGAATTGGCTCAATAGTTCCAACAGCTTCTCTCCTTGGCTCATGAACAGATTTCAGTTGTGTTGATGATGTTGATCTACATCCAATATCACACTTGCAATGCTCGGCTCCAACAAAACCTTTTACTCTTTCTCTCATCTCTTCCCTAAAAGCCTCCATATCATCTTAAAACCACTTTGCTGTGAGAGGGGAATGATCTTCCTCACAGCTCTGCTAACAGAAGCAGTTATGTCTGCAGAACTATACCACTGGATTCTGACGTTATTCTCCAGTGAAACTAACACTTTCAAATTCTGCGCAAATTTGGATGCTTAAGGAAGACCCTAAAAGCTACTGCTGCCAAAGGCTGGCTATAGCAATGTAGGGACAGGCTTCCTATACCTTTAATGATTGCACAGAACAGAGAATTTTGAGAGGTGGAGCCAATGTGACAAGCAACACCTGCTGAAATTCCCTCTGCTATAAAACTGTTTAAGGTACAAGAGTGCTGTCCTGGTTGTCACCTGGCAATCATATGACAGTGGCATGTTCCTATCTCCTTTTCCCACTTTGAACAGCAGGCCGCATGTCGCATTACCAACCATGAAGCTCTCTTCCCTATGAAAAGTAGCCTGCCATATGGCACAGGAAACTGCTGTTTGAGAAACACAACCTACAACCCTCTTGAATGTATGGAACAGTTTATATTCTACAACTCTGGATCCTAGTCTTCCTATTCAGTCATGGGAGAAGTTCTCATATGATTGCAAAGGCACCTTCTTATAGTACCAAAAACATGGTGGTTCTGTTTTAGCTATCATGCAATGATAGGAAGGAGAAATGTAATCCTCCACAAAAGCCAAAAGAGATACTCTCTGTCATATTTGTGGTAATTTTTTACATGTTGTACAAAGATATACTTGTTTGTCCTGAACTGCTCATCAGTCTCACTGGACGACCTTGAATTCTACTGTTTCAACAAGACAAGAGAAATTACAGGTTCAGATCTTTACAAGATGTGGAATGACAGGATGCATGAATGAGTCATGTTGCTCAAATTGATGCGCCTCATAAACATCTAACATATGCATTCATGCACCTAAGTTGCAGAGAAATGTGAGTTTGTGTGTGTTTGTGCAGCAGCTAGCAATTCTGACTAAAGACCAAAGGCACTTGCGGCTGAAGAAACAAACTAAGGCTTTATTGTAAGAACTGCATTAAAGACAGGAAATCCCTATCAAGGTACTACAGCACAGAACTAAACTAATTTCACTTTTAGTGGAAGTGAAAGAATAAGCGGATAAGAAGAAAAGAACTGAAAAGATCCTAGAGAGTATCAGTTTACATCTCAGAAAGGTTGGGCTAGATGGGTAAGAGATTAGAAGACTTTGGATGACCAAAAATCCTTTTAACCCTTTTAATTCTGCCTTTTCTAAGATATCTTAACTCTTAGGTTCTAAGCACTGTTGCATTTCTGACAAGATATGCATTCAAGCAGTACCTCAGTTTTAAAGAATCTGTTCATACGTTTACAGTCTTTTACTCCTATTGTCCTCTGCTGTTAGTTTTATTTGATGTTATGATCTAAAATACAACTCTGGAGAACAGAGTGTGAATATCCACTCGGCCCTGACTATGGAGACTATGGAGTTTAAATCCCTGCTTGGCCATGGAAACCACTGGATGATCTTGGACAAGCTACACTCTCTGAGCCTCAGAGGATAGGCTGGCCTTAAGGTTGCCACAAGTCAGAAATGACTTGAAGGCACGGAACAACAAGACCATCTTATTACATGTTCTTCTAATTTATGGTTTTATTCTGTTTTGTAACTGACTAAAGACTTCTGGTTATTGGGCAGTATACTAATGTTGTTTTTGTTGTTATGTAATCAATTTGTATATTGCTTCCCGTGTCTAAAATAATGTCTCAGACACAGAAAAGAAGCTATTCAAGTCACTATGAGAAATGTTAATGATAAACATAAAGAGTTAAGTCCAAACTAAGTAAACCCATTGAAATGAAAAGGATTTATATATGAGATGATTAACAAGCCCCATTCATCTTAATAGATCTATTCTAGTTGGGACTAACATAAGATTTATCCCAAGCACTGTTTGTTTCATACACACCTCTTTTGTCACACTGTACATAGCTGAAGTTTTCAGTCAGTCAGTTTTCTGCTGTAATTATTTCCATAATAATTTAGATGAAGTTAAGTCCTATTGGTGACTATATGGCTTATCACTGATTACTCTTCTGATTAAAAGGTCGGACACATTGTAACTCTGCAGCATTTCCTGAGTCTCTTCTATTGGAATGATTAGACAAGAACCATTCACAGTGCTTTTATGGATTTATTGCCAGCGTAGCAGAGAAGAAGCAGTTTGATCTCTGAAAAGAGTATTGCACTCTTTCTGTGGTCACATTAAAAGTACCCCCTAAAGTTCATAATGGTCTCCAAATTAGGAAACTAATGGTTTCTCGGTAGTGGCTCTATGAAAACACTCTTTTTTGTATAATGATATGGTTTAAGAAACATTTAATTCCTCCTTTCACTAGCAGACTTTGGGTGCATCCAGGCTGATTAGAAAGACCAGAAACTCCTGGGGCTTTTCCTCACTACACTGTTATAGAGCTATTATTCCACTTTCAACATCCTGTGGAATTCTGGGATTTGTAGTTTACTGAGGCCAAAGAGCTCTCTGGCTGAGAATTCTAAAGCCCCCCCCCCAAACTGCAAACCCCAGGATTCCATAGGATGTTGAAAGTGGAATAATAGCACTATAACAGTGAAGGGCGGAAAGGCCTTCCTTTCCTATTTCATTTTGGAAATTGATACATGGTATTTTGTTTTGTTTTGTTTTTTTATTCCCAGAAGATTTTCTGTCAGCTCCTGGTACAATCAGAAACCTTTTATACCGGCTTCCCAGGCTGGCTTATTTTAATCCCATATAAAATCAGAAAGAACAGGAACAGAATCTGGGACTGTCTGGACGTGCACTTTGTTTTCAACAAAGTACTTCCTGCTTGTTAGACATTAAAAGAGGATGTCTAATTCAAGTATGCTGCATTCTGAGAAAAGTCTGGAATTTAATTATGGAATAACATCATTGCAAAAATAATACTATAGTATATAAAGTAGTACAGTAGGGATCCCTATGGCAATAGTTCAGGTTTCACCACTTTTATCTAGTTTCTTTTTTTAGAGAAGGTAATCTTTATTTAATTTTGTCTATACCAGACTACTTCTTCTTTCCTTCTTCTACATTAAATACTTAAACAGAAGAAGGATCATGCCCTACAATGAGTGGCCTACTTATTTATTGACTGTAATTCAGTTTTAATTGAATTTTAGATTTTCTGTTCAAATGCATTTTCTCAGTTAACCAAAACATTTGGACAATGAGATACTAAGACAAATAGAAATCATGTCTAGATTGGCCTGAAGTGACATGATAAATAAGGGTTGCCAAGTGAACTGGAGTGGTAAGTTGGGCATTTACAGGGTAAGTGGTAAGTTGGGCATTTACAGAGGATTGTACCTTTAATTACATTTGTTTTCCTTACAGCATACTGTAGTAGATAAATAGCCTCAGCTTGCCAGTCCAAATGAGAAAACTGGCACATTACATGTCCTTTTCAATCTCCAAAGGCATTCTACAATTACAGGCTTTTTTTCCCATGGCTGACATATCAGTGTGGTGGCTTTTTTTCCTCGAGGTCACTGATGGGACCTTCCGGTGCCACCCTTTTCCTGAGGAATGCCAGAGAGGAAAAATACAAATCTCACATCAGACATGAAAAAGTGATTGTAATAACTCTTTCTGACTGGTGCCTGTGCCCATTTCATTGGTGCACAAAGAATGAATTATGTCACTTTAAATAGTACTGAGATAGAGGAGTACAAACAAGGAAAGGACTAATCAATGCTTCCTGAACATCTGGCATTTTCTAAATAATTTGTACAGGCAAGCAAATACATCCAGAGAGGGTACAAGGACAATTAAGGAACGTTCTTCCACGGAGGCTACGTTCATTTAAGCAGGGAGCTTTCATTTGTAAAGAACTATCCCCAGTAGTGAAGTTATTACTACTACTGTTGACATTTACTGTATGATGTCAACTTCTGGATACCTGATTTGCTTAATGTTGTTTACTTTCTATTTCTAAAGGCTGACTGAACAAACTGACTACATTTTGGGACTTAAGAGATAAAATTACTTTTACAATAATGTTTACTACTGTGTCACTGGATTCAGTATTTGATGTGGCTTTCCTGTTATCCAGATAGAGAAGGTAACTTGGTATACGCAAAGGGAAGTTCATATTGAGCTCTCTCTGGTTTACAGTCAATGGGAAAATTCTTACAACCATGTTTCTGTGTGACTATTAGATTCATCATACCTATAAGAGATTACTAATGACTAGTACTCACCACTGAAAGCTTGTATCTAGCTGTACGTGATTAAAACACATTTGTTTTGATAAGCTTATATCACTGGCGCATGATCCTAAAATTGTTCACTCAAAAGAAAAAGGGACATTCCTCAGTTCAGTGAGATTTGCTTCTTTAATTTCAGTCTGAACCCTTTTAATTAAATGTGTCCCTGTTCACTCATGGGATACTCCTATGTAATATCATAAGTAAGGTGTTGCATTTCAATGTGGGAATTCTAAATGCACATTCCTTCTCACTTAGGGACATGATGGGTAAGTTACTTTAAGGGTGAATGAACATAAAGACAAAGTCATTCATAAGAAGAACTTTGACATGTCATTATATTAATTTTTCCTAAAAAGTACTTTCCAAGCTCCAGAGAAATCATGGCAAATTATGTAGGTCTTTTCTTACAGATTAGCCCAGTTCCTTCCGCAGTTCAGTAGTATGGTAAAATAGCCTAGCACAATAAATATCATCTATATGGTTACAATATTCACACAGGACCCTATAGCATGCGATCACAGCACAGAAAAGCAATTCCCTTCAACTAATCACTGATAAATTGAGGATATAATAGTAAGATGTTCCTTCTAGTTTTAATTCAAACAAAGTAAAACTCAGATTTAAATACAGTTACTTACAAGGAAAGGAAACCACCAAAAGAAGCTTAGATTTATTCCTTGGGCTAGGAATAATTTAGATCTCATAAATGCTTTCATAAATTAATTTATCCAGTTTTCTTTTATCTGCTTCTTGCATGTATTCTTACTAGAAAAATCCATAGGCCCCTTTAGATTACAGCACAGGATCATTGCACATGTTGAAAACTGTGCTTTAAATTGACAAACACACAATTTCCAAGCATTATATACAATATATGAGCTTCTGTTTCCTCACAAACTATTCATTTGCTTTTTCTTTTCTTCACCATCAGCCATCTTTTGCCCCTAATTTAGCCTTTAGGGGCAATTATGTGTTTGTACCATGCTTTTCACAGCATGCTAAATGAATCATAAAGAGAGAGTATCTATTTTGTACAATTATATTGGACTTCTGGACTATTACAGATATTTCTTAGTGAAAATATGAAGCAAAATGAGAAAGAAAAAGGCAGAATAGCGCACACAGTTGTGTGAGAGGGGAAAGGGCAGAGCAAAGAGGGAGGGAAGGAAATAGTAACAATAATAACAGCCCAGTAGATGTTTTATGATTGCAAAGACATAAAATAAAAAACTTAACTTGCATTGTTTATTCCTAAATTTTCCATACAATCCTAATGCATTTCTTCAGAAATTAGATCAGCTATATTCAGTGTGGTTTACATCCAGGATCTAAGATCATGGCCAAAATTACAGATGATAATTAAAAGCAGGGGAAAATAGACAGAAAACAAGAGGATTTCTTACCAGATTTTTAAAAAGTTGTTCAAAGTTTTATAAATGCACAGACTGATTTTTTAAATAAAAAAATAAATATATTACTATCAATTTGAATATTACAACCAAAGCCATTTTACTATTCTGAATTTATTCTACACAGCAAAAATATATATTCTTTTCATTATGTCTCTTGACACAAGTCTGTTTTTAACAATCAGCATAAATGATCAGATTGGCAACTCTGGTTAATATTAAACTTAAAATGGACGGCTTAATTTAAAATAATATCCAGCTGTGTATACATAGATTATATGCTCAGAGGATATATTCAGTATATTCATCACATTCCAGATTACTCAAGCATAAAAATAATACTGTACATTAAAAAAAGAGTAGTTATTGAACATGTTGAGGTAGCTATTCACTATGCCAAATGCACATCTTGCAATTTGTGGAATTTGCCATGAAAACATGGCAAGGAAGTATAGAAAACACTACAGTTTTAAATGCCACAGTCTTCAGTGTTGTGAATGTATTCAGACTAAACATCCACAAAACAAAAAATGAAGAGAAAACAGAAACAGTAAAATAAGAACACACATACATAGAGAGAGGAGGAAAGAAAGCGAGAAGAGGAGGAGCATTCCAAAGCCCCTAACTCTGTTTTCAGTTCATTTTCAAATTTCTGAAGCTCGTCTGGTGATAATACTAATATGAATCTGAAAGCACAACCACTAATGAAAAAGCCAAATTTTGCTTAACAAATGAGTGATAGACAGGTCATCTAAGTCCTTAGCATTCAGTTAACATTGTGTCAACCCAATGTGAGAATGCCGGAGACAACAGGCAAATAGTAAGAACCCTGAACTGTGATGGTAATCAGTCAACAGCAGCAATGAACACTGCAGAACAATGTTAACTTGGGACCTAGTAATCCACCAACCAGTAACCATGTTAGGACTTGGAAAAAGGTTTCATAGCTCCAACAACTTAAGCAATTGACATATTTGGCAATGATCAGTGCTATGATCATTTTCAACACACCGGTGCCCACACTTGAGTATCAATCTGCAAATGTTATTTCAAAGGAACATGCAACATATCAGGAGGTATTCAGTATAAACTGGTTGGCATGAGCAAAAAGGGGTTGTTTGAAACAGAATTAAAATAAATTCAAAAATGAGTTGCCTGAAACAGAATTAAAATGTTTATGAAAGAGACAACACAGACCATTTGATCTTTTTTTTTCCATTACAATATTCAACTTATAGTATTGGGGCTATAGATAAAACAACAATGCATGTAAAGAAAGAGAAAATATTATTTTATTAGTAGCACCATTAGTTTATTTTAAAAAAACAACAACAAGAAGGACATCTTGAAACAAGCAGCATCTGGATGAATCAGTGCTGTAATCCCATGCACAGGTAAGGATCCTTTAAAGCTACTCATACACAGAAATCTTTCAACGAACATTTTTCAACAACCTTTGATCAAAAATTTCAAAGCTGGATCAAGATTTCATCATTATTTCTAAACCTAGTCTACACTTGTGGAACTGCATGTTTTATCTTTTGTATAAAGGGATAGACGAAGCAGAGGTACTCGAGCAGCATGCCAAGTCAAAAGTTCTTACCTCATTTAGCTGCTGGGTCTGTTGGGGAAATCCTTTAGCTTCAACAGCGAAAAGACTGATCAGGCTATGTCAGGTGTTAGGTAAACATAGGTGGCAGACTATCACTTCAAAAAACCTTGCAGCAGTGAAGATAAAAGGACGTGATATTAATTTTTAAAACATTTTTTAGAATGTTTAGCTGGCCAATTGTGGAATTCCTTAGGTCACTTCCTGTTATTCTGATTGGATCTTCTAAAATTAAACTTAAAAAAAAAACTCCGCAAGGATTACAAACATTTGCATACAGCCAGCCAACTCACACCTTCACGTACGTACAAAACAAGTCTAACCAGGTTGCACTTGTGTCCCAAGAACAAAAGAAAAAAAGCCCTGTTAATGGATGAGGTATTGGTTTCTCTGTATGTGGTTGTTTTTTTTTAAGACCACCTCATTTTCCTCCCCACCTCACAGACAGGTTATTTCAGGTAGCTCACAAAATGTCATTAGAAGCAGACTCTAAAAATATGCCCATCATTTCACACAGCTGAAGCCAGCTTGGGCAGCAGAGGCAGTGGAATAAAACAGAAAATGAACTTTATGGAATAGATTTGCACTGGCAGTAAACTCAAGCTAATGCTCCAGTGTGGAAGGATTATCTTTCTTCTTCACTAGTATTCATGTACCTTTCTCGAACTAAGTTAGACTGCACAGAATTGGCCACGTTAATGCAGCTATCCTTTCCAAGTATTATTTCTGTGCAAATACCTAAAGGGCACAGTGAAGAAAAGAAACTTGGCACAAACTAAAAACTGCATACCTACAAAAGGAGTGACCATGGATGTGACAATCAGTGCTCAAGGGGGCAACCAGAATGTATGCATTCAGCTTGTTGTGAGATGCATGCTGACTTTTGGATTCTAACAAATACTTAGTATTAATTAGGCATGGGCCAACCGAATCCTTGAATCCTAGGTAAGCATTCGAGATTCCCGAATCCAAATCCCTGTGCCAAAATAGGCAAACCGAATCTTTCAAATCTGTCAACTAAATAGATTGTTGGAGACCAGGATGCCTGAAAACCAGGGAGACTGGGACACCTGAAAACCTGGGAGACCATACATACAAGGGAAGATAGTAACTAGGCAAGGTTTTCCCTTGGAGTAATAATGGCTTTTGCTAACAATTTCAGAATTACATCCGGTCTTGTATTCTAAGATATTTAAATTGAACATTTAATATTTAAGTTCAGCACTTGACTGGAAGCTACAGGCTTGAGATTTCAAGGACAGCTGAAACATTCCTTTGCAGAGCTCCCTTGCAAACCTCTTTCAGACACAATTCTGGGGTTTGGTGTTTTACAAGGTGTCACAGCCTTCTCTGTCAAAGTCTGCTGGTGCATCATCAGATTACAAACCCCAGGATGTCAGAAGGAGCTATGTAAAGAAAAACCAGTTTTGACCTGGATTATCTCTCTACTGTAGTATGTGGCCCTGTTTACACAGGCAGGAAAATGTGGAATTGATACACATTTTCCTGCCTGTGTAGAAAGGGCCTTCATGTAATTTTCAATCTGGGGAGATCCTGAGGCAAAACTAAGACAATTGTCTTGGCCAGATTTCTTCAGAGGGAGGTTTGCCTTTGCCTAGCCTTTTGCTAAGGCTGAGAGAGTGTGTCTTGCCCAAGACTATCCTTTTTTCCCTTGCTTTTTAAACTCTTTTTAAAAAAAATTTTGAAAGATTCAAGGATTCCCAGAATTTTCCAGGGATTTGGATCTGGATTCGAAAAATTCTGGATTCATCCCATCCCTAGTATTAATTTAAGATAAAGTCAGGCCAGTTTGTGTAGTCTAAGAGATGACATTATGACAAATAGTTTGCCACAGTTTTATTTTTTAAAAAGTATACAATGCATAATATCAGCACATATATGAAAACAACAGCTATGTCTTCTCAAGAGCTGTACACACCAAGGGGGCTCTGCAAGTGCATTTAGCACTTGCTGTCTGTTTATCATAAGAGAACAGGAAAGAACAAAGGCCCTTTTCCTGCCACCCTCCCAACCCGCCATAGATACAGGAGAGGGACAGGACCACGATGATGATTCTGCATGACATCGTTGTGGTCCTGTCCTTCTCCCATCCCCAGGCAGCACAATCACAGACTAAATCATTGATGGGTTTTCCCCTCGATGACCAGCAATTGCACCACCATCCCTGGTGTGGGGAGGGTTCAGAAGTGGAATGACTGGGCTTCCTGCCCCCGTACAGCCTGGGAAAATTCCCGGCTGTGCTGTGGCAGGAAGAGGCAGGGCCATTGCACTTCCTGAATCATGGAGGCAGCCAGTGCGGAGGGGAGTTATCCCGTCATGCTCCCCTCCCAGATAAGCCGCTGCTGGGATCCCCACAGGATGCTGCCAGAATAAGGTAGGGTGCAAAAAGGGCCTAAGTGTCATACCCAAATGGGCTCCAGTTTCATTAAATACAAATGGAGGAACAGTGAACAAGCTGCTTTTTAGTCCTCCCAGGCCAGCTTGTCAAACTACATCTGGATAAACCAGAAGAGCACCAGAGATGTTAAGAAACCATTTACAGTGGCTGGTGATAGACACAGCACCTGTATGGGGTACGTTGGAGGAAGATGTTAGGAAGAGAGGACTTTGAGCTTTGACTGCCTCCAATTCTTTTAAAAAATTATACCACTATGTACAACATAATTCATCAATGAAAACTATATATGTGATAGCACAATATAATACAAAGACAATCTGAAAGCAGGTTAACATAGCAAATAATTTTAAAAAGCATCAACAGCAACTGGGTAAGGGGAGATAACTTTACACCTTAGTTGTGTGTAGGCTTGCTTGCACAAAAAGATGGCAACTTATATTATCAGGTGTAAATCCTAAGTGAAAGGCCATTAGAAACAGAATGATTCAGGAATTCTGCACTAGCAGATGTAATGCAATGTTCACAGAGAGGGCAAAAAACTAGACAATAAAACAAGCAATAAATCCTGACATTCAGACTGGGGCAAATGTGATTTCAAAAAACAAAACAAAACCCTAAACTAGGGAATAAGTTCACAGTTGCAAATACATTTATCTTCATCTTCATCTTCATCTTCATCTTGCTTTTTTCTCAGTTTGGGACTCAAGACAGGTTATGTTGTGGCCAGAAAAGAGACAAAGACCAGGTTTCCAGGGAAAAATCAAAAAGCCTTTCTTTACTGTTAACAATTTACTTGCGCAAGGACAACAGTTATCCCAGAACTGTCGTGCCACTTAATTGAGGTAGCATCACTATATACCTTTTGTCTTCTATGTCAGCAATCAATCATTCATTTAGCCCGCCCATCACTGGAGAAAAAGATCTTTGGTTAACTTTCCCATTACATCATTGACTTGCACAGAAGAGAACAAAGAGTTAGTTAGAAAATGATACAAAATGATGCATATGGCCAAAATGAGATAGTAGGGAGTAGCCTAACTCCCTTTTAGTTCCCAGACGCCTGAGTGAGTGTTGCAAGGCCATTCCTAAAATTTGAGATAAGACAAAGACATCTGCTGTTTCACTCAGAGACACAATTCAATTCGCTTATTTTTCCTATTCAAGTAGCATTGGATTTAACCCCTTCAGTTACAGCAGATTTTTTAAAATTGCTAAAAATTCATAAAATACAAAACTGATTAAACAATTTTAAACAATTAAAACCAGTTAAAAACATGAACCATTAAAAGATACATTCACAGCAGCACAAGATGACAGATAGAATATACAGCACATAATACAAGGCCTACCTACCTTAAATAAAGAAAATAGCAATAGCAATAGCATTTATTTCTATACCGCCTATCAACTAGTGTTATCTAAGCGGTTTACAATGTATTTTAGCTAATTGCCCCCAACAAGCTGGGTACTCATTTTACCGACCTACGAAAGGATGGAAGGCTGAGTCAACCTTGGAGCCTGGCAGGATTGAACTCACAACCTTGTGGTTGCAGTACTGGCATTTAACCACTGCGCCACCAAAAGACCTAACAAAACAAATAAAATCTTCCTCTTACAGGAAGAGAGTAGGGAAGATGACAGGCTAACTTCTCTGAGAAAGGTGTTCCAGATCTTGAGGGCAGCCATTTACACATATTACTGTCCTATCACTAATCAGTGTAACTTCCAGTTTGTTTCTGCATTCTTGGTTCATTGATTAAATTGCATGTGTTCATTTGTTGCCACCAAGTGCCCAAAAGCTAGGTGTGAGTATCCCTTTAAACCTGCTGCTCAAGTGCTTTTGAAATGCCATGATCACTGTTGCCTCTTCTACAAACATTACCTTTACTTACTTACTTCTTGCAGTATTTAGCCCTTCTATTGCACCAGGCTGACAGGAGGCCAGCCTTCTTCTTTCCCTCCCCTTTTCCCTCCTTCCTTCTCTCCCTTCTTGTCTGATTTCGTGCCATTCTAGGAATGTAACATTTAAAAGAAGGAGAAATGTGATGTGACTTTTTCTTTTCATCTCAATAGAGTCCACCTCTGGGGCCATTCTGCCCTACACTGTTATAGTGCTATCATGCCATTTTCAACATCCTACAGAATCCTGCTATTTGGGGAGGGGCCTTTAGAATTCTCAGCCAGAGAGCTCTTTGGCCTCATTAAACTGCAAACCCCAGAATTCTACAGGATGTTGAAAGTGGAACAATAGCACTATAACAGTGTAGTGCAGAAGTGGCCCTGGGTTTCATCACTTGGGGGTATGACACTGAAACCAATTTTGCCTCTAGAAGTAGGTCAAGAATACACAAGATTTCTTCAGGTGCATACATCATGCAACAATAAAATTCTGAGTCACCATTTCCAGTAAGTATGATCAAACAAATTATCAGGCATTGCAATAGCATTCAGCTACCTTTTGTGGAATTATCATCTTTGCGAGGAAAAGAACAGGATAACCATGGGGATAGAAATATGAGGATGTTTCTTATGCTAAGAATATTTTATTTTAAATAGAAATAAAAATAACAAAGAATGATACCAAGACACTGTAGAAAATATTGATTTAGCTTGAGTTATTCAGCACATCAATCATTCAACGTGTTTAATCAAATAGGATTTTTAAACATTAGTGGTATTTTCTTATGTATTTTCTGATCCCAAAAAGAATTTCCTGATCCCAATGAGAATTTCATTTTTTTTTGAGGGATATAAACATTGTCTGTGCCCAAGTGTGTGTATAGAGTGTTCTACCAAAACTCCCAGAGCCAGAAAACTCAAGGTGGAATAACACGAAACAAAAACATGCAATAAAAATGAACTGTATTGTGGGCTATTGTAGTGGTGAGTGTTTCCTCACCACAGTGAATTTCAGTGTCTCCACAAAAGAAAGAATACTGACTTCACCTAAATCAGGACAATCTAAACCCTGTTCAGGTATTACTTAGCCAGTTTGATTTGATTAGCCCTATTCCTCTCTGTGGTCAATTTCCTCATATGGAAACAGATAACTCTGAAGAGGAGACATTCCTATTCAGACAGAGACTCTCTGCAAGAACACTGGGAAATCAAAGGTCCTGCCCACCCAGAGAGCTCTTAGATCCAGAGCTTCCAACAGGAACCTCTTCTCAATCTCTTGTTGCTTTTCATGTGGAGAGAGCAACGATGGAGTAAAACAGGATTGGCCACTTGCCTTTTCATATGTTAAATCGAATCAGGTGAGTCACACTTGAATAGGCCTCTAACAACAATAAGATCACGTCATTTCAGCTTTGCCACAACATGGAAAATTTCATGGAATTTTTTTTTCTAACACGTCACGTTGGCTTGGGAAGAATGAAGAAGTTTGTTGGGACATTTTTTGTAAGAGGCAAGGTTAAGTCAAGCTCTTCTTTTACTTCAGTATTACCTCAAATATATTTTTTGTCATGCTTTTGAAGGAAAAATGAGGTTCCAGTCCAGATAAGCAGTGCGTGTAAGCTACACACCAAAGATATACTCACCAAATGCATGGTGAACCTGCTAGCTAATACTATCAACCCCAACCACTCTGTCCTGAATCACCATAAAAGGATTCTATAGACACAAAGGTGACACAGTCTACACTACGCCAATGTAGTGTAGATGAGGAAGCTTACAACCTGATGACATCTCTTTCACAGCACAGGATGTGTGAGGTTAAAGATTGCCAAAGATATAGGAAGACTCAGTACAACTACGCTTATTTTCATTGAAAGTTTTGGCCTCAAAATATACACTTTTCATATTTTTCCAATTTTGTGCAAAACTAGATCTGCAGATATAGGGATGATTTGCACTCTCATTGGCTTTACATTCCATTTGCGGGGGGAGGGAATGTGTGATGAAACAGTTGTGTTATGGCTCACCATAGTAACACCATTATTTACCTTTCTGTCACCAAATGCACCTCTTGTTCTTGTTTCAGTTAAATCCTGTCATTTTCCCAATATTAGGAACCAACAAATAACATTTAAAACAGTTACGAAAAAAGTAGTAAAAACACATAAAACATGAGGTAAAAAGGTATTGTTAAAATGAAATTAAAGAGTGCTTAGAATTAAAACTCTTTTAAAACAGATCCATTAAAATACAAAAGATAAAAATCAGCAGATATTATGGTGGCACTTGAAAGGAATCAGCCCTTTGTATGTACATATGTACGTATACACATATTTAAACGACATGCCCCATTTTTCTTTAAAATGTCCCAAACCATAAGCCACATGAAGAATGTTAAATTAAAGGAGATTGAAAGGCAACAGCAATAAAATAAATAGTAGCACAGAATAAAAGGGCAGCATCCATAACCAGAACATTCCATCAAAGATCTGGCAAATCAGAAAGGCTTCACCAAGTGAAAGTCGTATCACCTCTTATATCTCCTGGAACATCAAAAGCTCACTCATTCTTCCTACTCCATCATCCTTTCTTCTTCTTTGTTCTAGCTTTCTGTAGCCAGTAATATCCCTGGGCAAAGATATTCTTCATGTTGTTGTACACCTCCCTGAGCATGTTCTTGGGGAGACAGTAGGATTTGTAGCCGAACACTATCAGATCGGGAAAGACCAAGATCATTCTCTGAAGTTTTTCAAGGGTTGTATAACGCTTACCTACCCTAGAAAGAGAAAAGGAAAAGCCATAGAAAATCAGGTCATGCATCAGAAGGATCAGGAATATCAGCTTTGACTGATTGCTATGAAAAGAATAGGCTGAGCTACAATGCTGCCTTCTCCTAACCATTTATATCCAAGTTGACATAGGCCCTTTCCGCACAAGGCTGATACAACGCAGTAGCGTCGTATCTGCACATTAAACTGGTTTGACATTGTTCTGTCCTCCGTGGTTCCACACGAGTTGAAGTCTTAGCACAGTTAACATCAACATTAAACGTACAGTATTTTCATCGACAATAAACTGATGTATTGTAAAAATGGAAAAACTCCAATGTAAACAACCCAAACCATTTCTGCTGCGTTTTTTTCCTACATGCAGAAGCATTACATTGATTCACACACTTGTGCTAAAATGTAGCAACGGTTTCTACAACTTTTTTTTTTAAATTGACCAATCAGCGGCGGCAGGGTGGAGCGAGGGAGGGGAATTGGAGTTCCACGAGAATTGACAATGCGGAAGCTACAAACGATTTTCTCTGCTTTACTTCAATAGAAAACCGGAGAGTGTGCAGATAGGAATCAGGGTAAGTCAGAGTAAAAAACATCACTCACATCATGTGGTGAAACATCTGTTACCCTAATTTCTGGGGTCCCGTGGGGGACCTGTCAATGTGCTCAATATAATAGCGGAAATAGGAATTAGCCTAGAGCACAGGCTAAAGCACATGAGAGGCAGGGTAACATAGCAGGATCTTAAAGCCCAATTTATACCAGGGCAGGCCAAACCAAAAACTACACCAAATTGATAAAACAATGATTTTTATTTTATTTTTAATAAAAATAAGTCACTGCGCATGTGCGCACTTGCGCACCAACTCACACAAGGACTACAAAGAAATAAAAGCGAGAAAATTGATAGAGGGGCTTGAAGAGGGTTGGATCAGGGTGATACCGCACCTGGTCCTGTAGTCCGGGAGTCCGGGATGGCAGTGGAGAGCGAGGAGAAAGATCTCAGTGCGTGGAGGCTGAGGGGAACGCTCGGCAGATGGAGTGATGGCAATCGGGGAGGAAATCGAAAGTGATCCAATGAACCGCTTGAAAATGGGGGTTTTTATAGGAGAAAACATACCTTGGGGCTAATCCTTTCCCAAGGAGAACAATGGTTCGAGGAGCTAAGACGAAGCTCCAAAATGTGCATGATTTTGCACAAAGCTCCGAAATCTCAGAGTACTTAATGTGATTAGTTTCTGCTGGCTTGTCAACAAAGTACTTGTTACTTGTCCCAAACAGCACATCTGTAACATTAAGAGTATGAAGTAAAGTGATACATTAATCACATCTTACTGGTATTGAGTTTTCAACAAAGTTGCCAGGTGTCCTTTATTATAGGACATGCCCTTTATCTGGGAGCCAGAAAAATTGTCTTTATTGGACTGGCAGATATCCTTGCCCCAAATCCTGCATTTTGGGGTGTGGGCCCTTCATAAAGATGGAAAGGTGTATATCATGTGCATCATTTATGTCTGTGGACAATATGTTAATTTTACACAGATGCACATGGCTAAGCTAACTGAGATCAATACTTTGGTATTTGGTAGAACACCAATTTGTTAATAGCTACTTCCTGATTGTCAGCACCACATGTCATCAGTTTGGACTGTCATTACTGCTGTTTTGAAAACCCAGCAACACTACTTTTTAAGGAAAAAAAAACTTTAAATAGTACCCCAAGCCTCCAGAAGTAAGGCCTTTGTAACAAAGAAAATGTTACTTAGGTGCCAATGTGTTACTGTAGATTGAGCATTGGACTGGGACTCTTTGAAGTGACCTTGGGCAAGTTTCATTCTGCCTTAGAGGATGGCAGTGGAGAACCTTTTCTGAATGAAACCCTGCCAAGAAAACTTAATGATAAGATCACCTTAAGTCAAAGCTGAAGGCATATAACAAGAACAAATGCTGCTTGTTATGCAAATGTTATAACATTTACAGCATTCTCAGCATCAAAAAAACAGAGGTATATCCTCTCATTACTCAACATGTGGAATGCACTACTGTTAAGGTCATTACTTTTAATTTGTTACTTCCACACTCTGAAACGGAAAGCAAAGTATGGACTCTAAGGGTCATGGGGGACATGTGTCCATGTTTTTTATTCCTGTCCACCAGGATATTTTAGGTCCAGGAGAAGTCTTTTTCCTGAAACAGGAAGTCTCTCTTGGTGGGCTCCAAAACATGGCAAAAATGCTCATCAAGTCGCTTATAGTGGACTTTCTGGGGGAAACAATTGCTTTTTGTGTGGTGGGACAGGAAAAGGAGGGGAGAGTTCTTCAAGGTTTCCTGGGGAGCTAACATGGCCCTCTAGTTTCCCACTGTCGCCCTCCGCTGCAACAGACCATTACTTCTAACTTTCCCATATTTTCCTTTGTTTCATGCATTCTAAATCTACCATCAGGTTGACCCACTGTTCTTCTACCACTGGTGGTGGCTTTTCATTCCACCTTTTTATTCTGTAAAAGAACTTACAGGACTTAGAACTTCATATGTCTGCAAGTCTTCACAATCACCAAGAGTGAGGGACTTCAATCCCTAGTACTCAGAAGCAGACACTCTCTCAGCTTGGGGCCAGCTTTGGCAGATTATCCATAGATTAAGAGATTAGAAAAAGATCACCAAATGATTCTTGTTTTTGAAGTGTTCAGAAAAATACAGGATGAATAAAGCTGAGCAAAAATGAAAGAACTGATCACAACCAACAGTCTATTAGAGATGCTGGAGGAGTATCTCCCTACGCTATATCAATATGACGTGATCCTGAACTCATATGCAGGTCAGATCAGATCAGCAGTTTCCCCAAATTTCACATTTCTTCTGAACACAGCTCCCGGCAGTTTAAACATGTCAAAACTTACAGTTGAGTATGTGTTCTGAGAGAAAGCATGCATACATATTCAGATCAAACATTTTATGTAGAAATGGAATGGGGCTTAAATATAAAAACACATAAAAACTGATGCAGATAAGAAAGAAATGAGGTGGTCAGTCTCTACTATCTGCTTCCCATCTTTGTTTTCAGCATTAGTAGAATGCCAGAGAAAATACTGTACGTTCAAATATACGGTTGAGATTCTGCATTGGGAGACATAGATATGGAGATATAGCTACCTGCCCTGCCCCCTGCAAAAAATATTCTACCATTTTCAACAGCATAGCGGAGGGGGGACGACTGCAGATACCTGTCTCAATGCATTCAGGGGGTACAAAAAGAGAGCTGGGTGTGTCTCCTCTCATCCCCTCATTCTCCAGCAGCATGAAAATGGGCTTGTTGGGAGTGAGGGTGCTGCTGAAAATGTAGGCTTTGAGGGCATGTTTAGTGTTGTGAGTACAACAACCATAAAAGCAAATTGCAACAGTGTAATGCAGACTTGCAACACTTGTAATGACTGAACCAAATGTCAGCCTATGAGTTTATGAGTGCTGAAACTGCAGATGAGAAAAGGACCTGCAAATTAGGAATATCTTTCTTCGCATTAGGCACAGGTAAATGAGCCTGTTGCTCTCTTTCAGTTTTAGCACAATACCTTTGGACTCCGAATTGTTCAACCCACCCTACACTGGTGAATAGACCTTTGTCTGTAACTCCTACAGGCAAATACTTTGGGAACGCATTCATCCTATCTCTAATATCAACACAAGCTACAGTGATATTAACATGCAAATGCCAGGTTTATGATTAACGACTTTAAAAATCCAAGGAACTGGGAGAACTTTAAAAAAAAATTGTTTGCAGCTGAGTTCAAAGAGTGCACTCTTCATTCCCTGTATTTGAATCTTAAGAAACAGTGGGATCTAGAAAATTGCCCAGAGATACAGAAGCACATGTCTTTAGATCAGGTAATACATTGCCCGTTGCTGCAGACTTCTGGAAGCATAGTTCTTCTCTAAAAGGCACTTCCTTCCCAGAATGTTTACTTAATTGCAAAAATATAATTTGGTCAAACAGAAAATGCAAGGTTCCCACTACTCATTTCCAATGAAATTTCATGGTTTACACAGTGACAAGACAAAGGGTGGCCTTGGGTAGGATCTAGGGAGTTCTTCATCTCTCCCTTAAGAAAGCTTTTAAAGAAATGGTTCCTAAGACCTTTTCAGCATAACGACTCTCTCATACATCATCCTGTCACAATCTCGGCAGCACCTCTGCCAAGATGGAAGTGTGTTCCCAACACTCATCTCTGCATGGAAGGGAGTATGAGGGACACACTCTGTCTTTCTGGACTGCAACCAGCCTTCTTCTCATGCTGCAGTAGGGAAAGAAGCACATAGGTCACGTTTTCAGCCCTTCTGCATAGCCGGCTGCAACAGAAGGCTCACATGATCAGGGGTCATTAATGGAGTTTCTCCATCAATGATATAGCCCGCAATCACACCAGCTCGTGATGCAAAAAAAGCGGGACTGTGACAACTTCATGAAGAAGCATTGTTGCAGTCTTGCTCCTCTTGCGTCCCCATGCTGGGACACTGTCACCATGCAGAAATGGCCTAAATAAGCGCTGTATTGTACTGTGGTTAAGCTATTTTAATTTTTTTATTGCTTATTGTTTAAATTGCATATTTTGATATTGACAGTAGTTGCATTCTATTTAGCTGCCTTGAGTTCTGTTTTGGGAAAATAAATTGGGGTATGAATGAAGATTACAGAGGAGGAGGTAGGGAAACAAGAGAAGATAGATTCACTTTTTCACCCAGAATGGTAGGAGTTATACTTCAACTTATCTAGAGGCTGTCTTAAATTGGACAGCATTTCAGGGCATTCCATTGGGGCCATCCAGGGCCACATTATTTGCAGCACTACTGATTTTGCTGTTGTGCCATTGAATTTTGGTTACAAATCAGTGGTGCAGAGTTTTGCTTCGACACAAAGCCCCAGTTTTGCTCCAAGACAAAATACAAAGGGAGTACACACCTTGCTTTATAAAGGATTCGTGTTTCTAGAAAGCTTGTGGGGGGAGCACAAATCAGCTTCAAAACAAATTGTGTACTTTCTATATGCTTTGTTTTAAAGCAAAGCTATTTGCTGCATTTCCCATTTCCTGCTGGAATTTGGCCACATAGTGCCAAAATCAACAGTCGGGGCAATTGGGACCACAGTGGCACCTAGTGGCTTTCGTATTAGTGGGAAAGTGAGTTTGCTCCAGGTTTAGTCTCAACTTTAAAAGAAGTATCCAGGGCCCAGCAACTTCAACAGCTCCTTTAAAATGTGGGGCCAAACAATGGAGTGTATCCACTAATGTGGAAGCCCCCAGCTGCTATGTGGGGGGCATGGGACTTGCAACTCCTGAGGCCCATTCAATTATAGTACTATTATTCCACTTCAGTTGCCATGGCAGCATCCTACAAAATCCTTGGGTTTATAGTTTGGTGCGGCATTCGAGCACTGTAGCTGAGAATTATAAATACCACCCCCCAGACACACCAACTGCACATCCCAAGATTCTATAGAACAGAACCTTGGCAATTAAAGTGGAACCATACCACTATAATTCTGTAGTGTGAATGGGCCCCTGGCAAGGAACACCATGCAGTCAGCAGGCCATGTGTCACCCACACTGAAGAGTCTAAATTAGCTTGTTATCTTCCAATATCTCTGTGAAACATACACTCATAGATGCACATACTTTAACCCCTCCAACCCCAAGACTATGACTATGACTATGACTGTATTTCTTTCCATATGAACTTCTGGTCTAAGTTTGTCAACAGGAGCACTGAGGTGACCCAGATTTTTCCTCCTCCTCTCCTGCCATAGTACCTCATCTTTAGTGCCTCAGATACAATGTCAGTACCATGTTGATAAAAGTATATCAAATGTTGCAGGAATGTTGAAGACAAATTAATATGAAGTAAGCATGTTTTCACCTGCATTTCCCAAACTTGATTTCTTAGTAATTCATATGCTAGGCAGAAAATCCATAGATGTATTTCTTATTGAACTGAAAATATCAAAGTATTTTATTTTCCTCATTTTGTGCATGCACATGTTTCATTTTTCACTTTTTGTAGGGAAATGTAGAAGAGAAAAGGAATGTACAATGGGGTTTCCATGCAATTGGCAAAAAAATATATATGACTGCCCAGGCATGGTATAAGTATTAGAACTAGGCCTGTCTTTCTGCCTTTCTCCAGTTAACAGAACAGAAGGAAACTCAGTATTTGTTTCACTTCAGCTTCCATCTTTTCCGGCTTAAAATGTTGATCTAAGTCAGTGATTCTCAACCTGTGGGTCCCCAGATGTTTGTGGACTTCAGCTCCCAGAAGCCCCAGCCACTATGGTCAGTGCTCAGGGCTTCTGGGAGCTGAAGTCCAAAAACATCTGGGGACCCATAGGTTGAGAACCACTGATCTAAGTCAAGCTTACCTGGAGGAAGCAAAGCCTCCAGACCTACATTCAAGAATAGTCTTCAGCAATTGCCACCCGGCTCTGACAAGTGTGTCCATTTGATGGCTTTGTGAACAAGCCATAAAAGTGGAGAGCTGGGAAGATTCAATACAGTGTCTCATCAATGTGGCCTCCAAGTGCAGATGATATAGGATTAACTTTTTTTAAAAAAAAGTAACCATGGATGAATTTGGATTGGCAGTGCTAGGACAGAGTATCTGTATAATTCCAGAATTCCTGATTTAAATCAGGAAAAATGGCACCACTATCACAGAGCCTGAAAATAATCCATTCAAATTACTTGTTGCTACAGTACTTTAAAATTTTCAGAATCGTAACTAAAAAACATTAAGCTACAATAATGTTTGTAGCTTGAGTTATGATCAATGTTTCACATTATATTCACTCTACTTTAGGAGAGGTAATTTGTGGGAGGTGATCATTTTGAGCCATCTTCATTGTTAAAATGGAAAGCTAAAGTGCCACTGACACACTATTAATATAAGGAATCACATTAATAATTCCCACTAAAGCAATTAATGTTGAAGAATCAGTTTCCCAAATTGTTACTAATGTTGAATTAGCTTTACCTTGAGTGCTTCCATGAACTCTGTTATCATTACCTATTTCAGAGTACAGAGAGTACAACTACATAACAAATCAATCAGTTGCCAGCACTGAGAGAACCAGTTCCTACAATCTAATGAGAAATGTTTTTGTGACGGAAGTTAAAACTACACCACTCAGAGAAATGCCAACTATCAGGAGAAGCAAAAGCAGCCTTACTGCAATTATATTTTGTTTATTCACTGTAGAAACTGCCTTGATTAGGTAGAATGGAAATCAAGTAAGAAATTGAACAGTCTGGATAGAAATAAAATAAATATTAACTGTCAAAATCCAATAGCTTGTCCTACCTGGAACAGACCCAGAGGGTTAATTGCTAAATGGTACCTCAGTATTCATAGAAATTCCATTGATGGAATGGATCTATTCTAGAACAGCAATTGGCTTTAGGCCAAATAATGCAGAAAATATACAGCAACAGTGCAGAGGATAATACATTCTTTTTCCATATCTCATAGTGGAAATTGAAATGCGATCCAGCGGTTTATGACATTCCCGCAAGAGCCTGTCCGATCAAGTCTCTGCATATTCCCATTTCTGACCATTGATCTGCCTCCTTGCCCTATTATAGGTACTTGAGTGCATTACTGTCACTCAGTTCAAAACACAATTTCAATTCAGAAAAATTAGGCTTATATGGAGCAATTTTAGCAACCAGGTAAAGAGGAAAACTTGAGACCTGAGTTTCGATAAGGATAGAAACAGTGGAAGGAACCCCATGATTTAGAAAAATGTGGCAGATTAATAGCTGTCAGTATTTGGTGGAAGGGGTACATGTTTATTCTACCTTTACAGTGAGCTATTTTCCCATGTTGTTTTCCTGTTATGATGAGGTATTAAAAAAACCCATGAGCAAACATTCTTAGTTTGTAGAGACAATTGACATCCAACAAGATTGTAACAGATTAATTATCAGAACAACCCAATGCATGTTTATTGTTGTTGTATATCTTCAAGTTGTTGTATATCTTCAAGTTCAAGTTGTTTCCAATTTATGGCAACACTCAAAGGGGCCTCAAAGGCCCCTCCCTAAACTGCAAACCCCAGGATTTCATAGGATGTTGAAAGTGGAATAATACGACTATAACAGTCCACTGCGGAAATGGCCTAAGATGAACCTATCATAGAATCATAGAATCATAGAAATGTAGAGTTGGAAGAGACCATACGGGCCATCCAGTCCAACCCCCTGCTATGCAGGAACACCTTCAAACCATTCCCGACAGATGGCCATCTAGCCTCTGCTTAAAAACCTCCAAGGAAGGAGACCACTACACTCCGAGGCAGCATATTCCACTGCTGGACAGACCTGACTGTCAGGAAGTTCAGATGGAATCTCCTTTTCTGCAGCTTGAATCCATTGCTCCTTGTCCTGGTCTCTGGAGAAGCAGAAAACAAGCCCTCATGGAGTTTTCTGGGGCTGAGAGTGTGCGACATGGCCAAGGTCACCCAGTAGGTTTTCATGGCTAATCAAGGAAACGAACCCTGATCTCCAGCGTCATAGTCCAATGTTCAAACCACTACATCACACTGGCTCAGTGCATGTTTTTTATAATTGTATAGGATTAGAAATAGGATTTATTTGCAGGCCAGTGTTTACAGGATTGCCACCTGTGATTCCTTTGAGTAGTCACCATCCCATATCTAAAGCTACTGTAACTTGTAGCCTCAGTTGGCCCTACCATCAGGTACTAGGAGGCAGCCACTTCAGGTACAAAGTAGTGGAAGGCCATGGAGGACAGATTTGAAGATTGAAGTCAAGAATGGGAGGAATATTTGAAAATATTCCCGCCCCACCACCAAATGCTCAAAAGACATGTTTCTTGAATCCTAGGGAACCCTGGCAAGAAGAATGCTGGACTAATAAGAATCTTCATAATTCAGGACTTATTTTGCACAAAATTTGCTTTTTTTTTTTAAGGACATAAAATAGTATTTTCTGTGCAAAAAAAGGATGAATTTTGCACAGAATAACTGCCAAATTACAGCATTTTCTGTTCAGGGAGCAGCATTTTTTTTTTTTTAAGAAAAACCCACTGGCAAATTTTACCATGATAAGTGCTGAACTATGAATCACCTTTTAAAAAGCACAATTTTCTGAGTTTCTTACAGTGAGAAGAAAATTGCTATAGTTACTTGTTGCTTCCTTCAAGAACAAAGTTAGTGAAGAATTCCATCCCTGTTCAAAGTACCTTTCAACTGTCAGTTTGGTTGGCTTCTACATATGGAATCAGGTGGGATGAGAATACCATCATGTCCTTTGCCTCAGGCAGAAAAATGTTTTGTGCCAGCCTGGCCTTTCAACCAGTAAACCTGTGCTTTGGATTGTCATCCCCATCCACCCAATTTCAGCCTGGCAGCTAAAAAGCACAGTGAACCTCTTAATTGTTCAAGCAGGAGCTTTCATCCCTAGAAAACAACAGGTCAGTGATGAGTTCCTGCTCATACTACACTCACTAATTTTTAAAGCTTTCTCAGTCATAACATTTGATAGAACAGATGCTTCAGAAGAAAAGGTGAATTGTCTCTTTGGCGGCAACACAAGTCTGCATTATTTTAGATGACAGCTTTATCAACCCCTGAGTCCTTGAGGGAGAACTGCTTAGATAAGTAATCACAAGTGAGCAAGCATAATAAATGGTG
The DNA here is from genome assembly GCA_948472985.1 of Iguana delicatissima. Lineage (NCBI taxonomy): Eukaryota > Metazoa > Chordata > Lepidosauria > Squamata > Iguanidae > Iguana > Iguana delicatissima. The sequence continues at coordinate 1,114,130 of CAOKZL010000023.1, forward strand.
ACCCTGGTGAGTCAGGAGGTATCTGGAAAACGAAAGAGCATCTGTCTAAAGAAAGAGCCGATTGAGGCCTGATAACACAGTCAGACCTGAGTTAAAAGCCCAAAATTTTTAATTTGTAGAGTAGTGAATCAGAAGATCAAAGTCTTATAAGAACTGCTACAAGTCTCTGGTTGCAAGATGGTTGCACCTCCTTACTGGCTGCTTTGCTGGATTTCATACAGGAGGCAATTTTATTCTTCATATTATCCATGAGGTACACAAAGAACTCTTGAGGTTCCATCAGATAAGTCTAATTGTTTTCTGTGTGGTTGTGTCCTCTCTGGGTGATAAGTCTTTGAATGTCAATTCCAGTTCTGGTTTTCCAAGGAAAAATAGTAATAGAATTAGTTGGTCTCTGTCAGCAGCAGCACATTTGCATTTTAAAGAAATGAAGATATTGAAATAGCTACGAAGACTCCATCCCAATGCACTATTTGCAGCATGTGTTTGTTTTGTTGGCAACCTTCTAGAAGGGCTAAAATATGAGAGAGGGACAGAGGGAGAGATAACAGCTTTTCTACACTATCTTGTTGAATGTTATCAGTAATCTGGGCCATTTCTGCACTAGACTGTTATAGTGCTATTATTCCATTTTCAACATCCTATGGAATCCTGGGGTTTGCAGTTTAGGGAGGGGCCTTTGATTCTATAGGATGTTGAATAATAGCACTATAACAGTTTAGTGCGGAAATGGCCCTGCTTATCCATGTTTCATGTGAGTGAATGAAAGGGCATGAGCAGCTACTACCTACAGGAGCACGGGTTTGTTTAACAAGCCTCTTTCAGCTCCATCCTCAGGTTACAACTACCTGAACCTTATGTTCCAAAATTCATTGCTTCCTGTAACATTTTAATGTCATTAAATCTAGTGGTGCAGCTTCTTAAGTACCAATTGTCATTGAACGCTAGCAGCCATTTCAAACATTTTGGAGGGGCAAATCTAGATAATATGTCACACAAGGGAAGTTCCTGTTCTTGATTCACCGTACATTTAAAAAAAATGGCAGGCAACTAGTAGGAGACTGAACTCAATCAAAATTTCAGTACAAATTGTTTTCCCTTTTTGTCAATTTTCTTGTTCAGAATAAATTCCTGGAGCTTATTTGCCATAAAGGAGGAAAGATGCATCTCATACAAGTGAGGTAATGCAACCATTCTTGGTTTTAGCCTGAACTGTTTAGAAATTATTCCTGATGCTGAACCCTCTGTCCAAAACAGAATCTGCACTTTGAATAGCTCAGATGTAAGCAGCTAATGTGTGGAAGCCATCACTGATCTGTCTATTTTCTCCCCAGCATTGTTTAGTTGGAGTGGATTTTCAGTAGGAAAACAGTATGAAAGGAAAGGATTCATGATCCTCTCCCAGTGCTACAATGCTAGCGCTATTTGAACAAAGAAATACCCCATGGTATTCAAGTTAAGATCCAGTGCTAGATTTCTTATGTAACCAAAGTTTCACATTGTAACTTTTTGGACCACGAGTCTCAGAATGTCTTAGCCATGCTGCTCCTGGGAGCTGTAATGCAGAAAAGAAGCTTTTCCATAGTCTGCATGTAACATGTGATCTGTCTCTGTATTCAATGAGAAGCTACGGTCAGTCATGATGTCTGAAGTGTATGCTTGAATAGAAATACAACTTGGTGGCATCACAAGTTACTTTAGGGGTACTCAAGAAGAAGAATCTGAAGTATACAACTAGCAATGTGAGGGAGCATGAATATGTGAACCTCATGCTTTCTTTTGGAAACGTATCTATTAAAATCTTAGTGCTATTGATTCTAATCAAAAAAATAATTGATGGTATCTTGATCAGTAAGTATGAGACTGTAAACTGGATTTATGAGCTTACAACTGCTGGGGTTAACACTTACAGTTGTCAGTGATGGAACATGGTCCCCAAATCTACGTTTTCACCCTAGCAGCACTCCAGCCAAAGGATTTCCAAGGTGCTACAGATCAAGAATTATATCTTGACTTCTGTAAAGCCTTTGACAAGATCATCATGATATTCTTGCAAACAAGCTAGTAGAATCTGGGCTAGACAATGCTACTCTTAGATGGGTTTGTAACTGGCTGATAGACTAACCCCAAATGGTGCTTACCTCTTAATCCTGGAGAGAAGTGACTAGTGGGGTGCCACAGTGTTCTGTCCTGAGCCCAGTGCTATTCAGCATCTTCATAAATGACCTGGATGAGGGAATAGAAGGCACTTGTATCAAATTTGCAGATGACACCAAATTAGGTAGGGTAGCTAATACCCCAGAAGACAGGATCAGAATTCAAAATGACTCTAACAGATTAGAGAACTGGGCCAAAACTAACAAAATGAATTTGAACAGGCAGAAGTGTAAGGGCAGAAAAAATGAAACACACAGATAGAAGATGAGCGACACCTTCCTTCACCACAGTATATTTGAAAGGATCTAGGAGTCTTAATAGACCACAAGCTGAACATGAGTCAGTAGTGTGATGCAGTAACTAAAAAAGCCAATGTGATTTTGGGCTGCATCAATAGAATATAGAGTCTTGATCAAGTCGGAACCAATGACACTGCGAGGAGCAGCTTTTACTACATTGCAAAGGACTACGAGCTTATGGGGACGAAGCTTAGGGACCTTGGTGCGCAGGTGGTCATTTCCTCTCTCCTCCCTGTTCAAGGATATGGCGCACGTAGGGAAAGGGCAATAGCAGAGGTCAACAACTGGCCCAGCACGTGGTGCCACCAGCAACGGTTTGGGTTTTTGGAACACGGCCTGAATTTTCATGAAAGTGGGCTTCTGGTGAGGGATGGGCTGCACCTCACGAAACTTGGCAGGAATGTTTTTGCAAACAGTCTTGCAAGGAGGATTAAGAGGTCTTTAAACTAAGTTCCGCTGGGGAGGGAGACAATATTATTCAGGGCAAGGACTCAGCGAGTGCAGGGGGTAAAGGTCCAAATGATACTGGACAAGTAGTACAAGCAGCCAATGGCGGGAAGAGTAGAAACAATAGTACAGGACTTGCAGGAAGGGCCTGGGGACTTAAGTGTCTCTACACTAATGCACGGAGTATGGGAAACAAGCAGGATGAACATGAACTCCTAGTGCAACAAAATAAATATGATTTGATAGGCATCACTGAGACCTGGTGGGATGAGTCTCATGATTGGAATATAGGAATAGAGGGATATAGCCTATTTTGTAAAAATAGACTAAACAAGAAAGCAGGAGGAGTAGCCTTGTATGTCAAGGATGTTTTCACCTGTGAAGAGATCTGTGACTCAAATCCAGAAAGCCAGGTCGAGAGCATTTGGGTAAGAATTAAGGGAGCAAGAAACAATAGGGATATTGTGGTGGGGGTTTACTACAGACCTCCAATCCAGGCTGAGGACTTTGATGATGCCAAATGACTACACATTCAAGGAGGAGAGATGCAGTAATAATAGGAGATTTCAATTACTCTGATATATGCTGGCAGTCAAACTCTGCCAAGACAGCAAGGTTTCTTGCTTGTCTTGCAGCCAACTTCATGGTCCAGAAGGTGGAAGAGGCCACAAGGGGATCAAATATTCTAGATCTGATCCTGACAACAGGGATGACCTTGTTAATGAGGTAGAAGTGGTTGGATTTTTAGGGAGGAGTGACCATGCCCTAGTGGAATTTGGCATTTGGGAAGGAGAAGATAAGGGTAGCCAGACACTCGTCTTAGATTTTAAAAAAGCGGACTTCTGTAAACTGAAGGAGCTGCTGGCTGGAATTCCGTGGTCAAGAATAGTGAAAGGGAAAGGAGTTCAGGAGGCATGGGAGTTCCTTAAAAAGGAGGTATTGAAGGCACAGTCTAAAACTGTGCCAGCAGTAAGGAGGAAAAATGGAAGGCATCTGAAGAAACCAGAATGGTTGACTGAAGAACTCTCAGCTGAGCTAAGTGTTAAGAGAAACATGTATAGGAAATGGAAGAAGGGGGAAACCACCAAAGAAGAATTTAAGCAAGTAGCCCGGAGATGTAGGGAGAAGGTCAGAAAGGCTAAAGCACAGAACGAACTTAGGCTGGCCAGAGACTTTAAAAACAATAAAAAGGGCTTTTTTAAATATGTCTGCAGCAAAAGGAAAAAGAAGGAGACGATAGGGTCGCTGTGCAGAGAAGATGGTGAATTACAGGGGGAAGAGAAAAGGCAGAACTACTTAACACCTTCTTCGCCTCAGTTTTTTCCCAGAAGGATACAAGCACTCAACCTGGCGGTTGGGGAGCAGGTGAGGAAGCAGGGGAAATGCGACACATAATAGGTAGAGAGGTGGTACAGGAATACCTGGCCACACTGGATGAATTCAAGTCTCAAGGGCCAGATGAATTGCATCCTAGGATATTAAAAGAACTGGCAGAGATCATTTCGGAACCACTTGCTATAATCTTTGAGAAATCTTGGAGGACAGGAGAAGTTCCAAAAGACTGGAAGAGAGCAAATGTTGTCCCCATCTTCAAGAAGGGAAAAAAAGAGGCCCCAATTATTATCGCCCAGTTAGCCTGACATCAGTACCCGGAAAGATCCTGGAGCAGATCATTAAGCAGTCAATTTCTAATCACTTGGAAAGCAACGCAGTAATCACGAGAAGTCAACATGGATTTCTCAAAAATAAGTCATGTCAGACTAATCTTATCTCTTTTTATGATAGAGTTGCTAGCTTGATAGATGAAGAGAATGCTGTGGATGTAGCATATCTTGATTTCAATAAGGCCTTTGACAAAGTTCCCCATGACATTCTTGCAATGAAGCTGGTAAAATGTGGGCTGGACAGGGCTACTGTTAGTTGGATTTGTAATTGGTTGACCGACCAAACCCAAAGGGTGATCACGAATGGCTGCTTTTCATCCTGGAGAGAAGTGACTAGCGGGGTGCCACAGGGTTCTATCCTGGGCCCAGTGCTGTTCAATATTTTTATCAACGACTTGGATGAAGGAATAGAGGGCATGCTTATCAAATTTGCAGATGACACCAAATTGGGAGGGGTTGTTAATACGCCAGAGGACAGGATCAAAATTCAAAATGAGCTGGAGAGATTGGAGAGCTGGGCCAAGGCTAACAAAATGAAATTCAACAGAGAGAAGTGTAAGGTCCTACACTTAGGTAGAAAAAATGGAATACAGAAATATAGGATGGGGGACACGTGGCTGGATAGTAGTACATGTGAAAGGGATCTAGGAGTCTTCATAGACCACAAGCTGAACATGAGTCAGCAGTGTGATGCGGCAGCCAAGAAAGCCAATGCAATTCTCGGCTGCATCAATAGGAGTATGGTGTCTAGATCGAGGGAGGTATTGGTACCACTCTACTCTGCTTTGGTTAGACCTCCTCTTGAATACTGTGTCCAGTTGTGGGCACCCCAATTCAAGAAGGATATGGTCAAGCTGGAGCAAGTCCAGAGGAGGGCGATCAAAATGGTGAGGGGCCTGGAAACCATGCCCTATGAGGATAGACTTAGAGAGCTGGGTATGTTTAGTCTGCAGAAGAGAAGGTTGAGAGGGGACATGATAGCCATGTTTAAATATTTGAAGGGATGCCATGTAGAGGAAGGAGAGGGTTTCTTTTCTGCTGCTCCAGCGGCTAGGACAAGGAGCAATGGGTTCAAGCTGCACGAAAGGAGATTCCACCTGAACCTCAGGAAGAACTTCCTGACAGTCAGGGCTGTCCGGCAGTGGAATATGCTGCCTCGGAGTGTAGTGGAGTCTCCTTCCTTGGAGGTTTTTAAGCAGAGGCCGGATGGCCATCTGTCGGGAGTGTTTTGAAGGTGTTCCTGCATGGCAGGGGGTTGGACTGGATGGCCGGTGTGGTCTCTTCCAACTCTACATTTCTATGATTCTATGATTCAAGGGAAGTAACAGTAGCGCTCTATTCTGCTTCGGTGAGACCCCAACTGGAATATGGTGTCCAGTTCTGAGCACCACAGTCCAGGAAGGATATTGACAAAGTAGAACGTGTCCAGAAGAGGGTAACCAAAATGGTAGCAGGCCATGCCCTATGAGGAGCGACTTAAAGAGCTGAGTATGTTAGCCTGTGGAAGAGAAGGTTAAGAGGTGACATGACAGCTATGTTTAAATATTTGAGGGGATGTCATGCGAAGGATGGCGCAAGCTTGTTTTCTGCTGTTCCAGAAATGGCTTCAAACTTCAGGAAAGGTAGGGTCAGCTTGACAGTGGAATACCCAAGCTCAGAATGTGGTGGAATCTCCTCCTTTGGAGGTTTTTAAACAGAGGTTGGATAGCCATCTATCGGGGATGCTTTGATTGTGTATTTCTGCATGGCAGGGAGTTGGACTCAATGTTCTTTGTGGTCTCTTCTGTTACCCCAAAAGATGAATGACTCAGAAGTCCACCTGCAATGCCAATGACTCTGTGGTAAGGTAGGGAATTATAGCTCGAAAAGGGAGACCTGCAAGGGGAGGGGTAACTTTGGGATCTGTTCACCTATGTATACTGATCCTAATGCAGAGACACCAGTTAGAAGTCAAAAGAATGTTTTGTTGGGGGGAAGACACAAGCACATGCGTGATTCAAGCAGTCTCACAACCATGCAAAGCTAACAGATGGAAAGGAAGGAAAAATTGGATAGTGAGGATAAAGTGGGCAATATTTACCGATCCTGAAGAGAAGAAAGTTGAGGTGAAATAGCTCAGACACAAGAGTTTAAGGACAGCACAAGGGAAAGATAGTCTGGCAACAAGCCAGGGTCTGAGTCAGGGCTTAACTACCCGTTTTCTGCCCTGAAGGGGAAAGTATTAATGGGTCCATGGCAGATCAAACAAAGGGGTCTGGAGCTGGCTAATGGTCTTAAGCATTAGGTGACAAAGCATTGATGTCAGTCATGATAGTTTCTTAATGTCTTGGCAAGTAAGGAAACGAAAGAGGAAGTTCAGCAGGAAGGAGGCTATAGGATGTTGATCTGTTGCTTTGCCAGGGAGTTTTGGTGGCTATTGTTTTCTAGGTTTGGGGTACTGAGAGGATCATTGTAAACTCATTTAGTTGAATTCTCCAACTAATCTTCAGTGAACTTATGACCTGACCATGCCTTGACCCTCCCCTGTGACCAAATTCTGCATGTGTACAGTCAGTCCTCTTCGCCAGCATCGCTTTTCAGCCATAAATGTATGGTTGATATATGTGCCAATTAAACAATATTACAGACTGGGGGGGTTACAGCTTGATTAACACTTCCACTCTGTGATTCTATGAAGTGGTGCCTGAAGTGCTCACCTGTTTGTGGAGTGTATTGAGAGAAGCAGTTGCAGCAGGACCCTGATACCTCTCCAGATGCCTTTTCTCTTTTTCCGGGATATTTTTAGTAAACATACAAAAAACATTTATAACCTAAAACTACATAGAAGGGACAGCATATAACAGACATCTTAAGCACAATCTACACAGCTTATAGTCTAAACTACATACATTACACACACTACATACTAAATTACTACTATACGAACTACACACAGCTACTACAGGGGCTGATTACTAGTTGATTTCCAGCACTTCTAGAGTAGGATATCATTGTTACCTAACTGTATCTACTTTGTCTGTTTATTACTTAAATGTGTCTTAGTTTCTATTATCACTTTATAATATCTGTTGGTTGTTTATTTACACAGCTTGTTGCTTATACTCTAGCAATTTTTCAAAGCTAAATGCTGATACATTTCCCCAATTGTCTTTCATACGTTGTATCACTAAGCCCCAATCTTTCTCAAATCTATTTCAACCACCATCTTTAATCTCTAATTTATACATTTCAGCAAATTCTAATACTTTCAACCACCATATTGGTATCTTCATGTTCTTCCAGATCTGAGTGAAAAGCATTCTTGCATCTGTATTTATAAGCCAAAATATTATTCTTAAAATTTTTTATCAAAGTTCTCCTGTATTAAACCCAATAAAAACAGCTCTGGTTTTAGTTGGTCTTTATCTTCAAGATTTCTTTCATTTGAAGGTGAATTATTGACCAGTATTTTTTCTTTGTTTTATCACACCACATGTGAAAGCACATCCTATAACTTTTCCAACACACGTTCTTGGTGTCTTTCTATGTTTTATAAAGTTTTTCTAGAGTCACTTACTACTTATACACGATCTTAATAAATTCTCCCTAAGATCAAAACACAGTGTAAATTCCACATCTCTAGTCGACATTCTTTCCCACCATTCTAATTGTATCGAGTAAGTCATATTTTGTGCCCATTTTAATAATAAATTCCTTGATCACCTCTTCTTCTGTATCTATCATTAATAACCATTTATACATTTGTGTAATCAAGTGTTCATATTCAACATATAGACATTTTTCATCATCAGACTTTGCTCTTTCAAAATTATCCAAATCTCTATCCCTTTTTAATTTTTTCTGTTAATTGTCTATAAGCAAACCAACTTATGTCAAACCCTTCTTGTTTCAATTGTTCTGCTGCTTTTATGTTTATTGTCTCTGTCTCTGCAATAAGTAAATCTTGACAGTTTATCCAATGGTTATTCTCAGTGCATCCTGCAACTAGGAGAGAACAGCAGATGTCATTTGCCAGTGCTGTGATTTGTAGCTCCTTGGAAACCCTTTGGTTTGCATGCTGCAAGACTGAAAAGGTAGGTTTAGGGGGGCATAATCCAATGTAACTACAATGATGTAGCTCCATCATTATAGTAATGTCTGATGATGTAGCATCTCGGCCAATAGTTTTAAAATAAAGTTGTATCATCGGACCAAAATATAGGTCAAATAGTCTAGACAAAACTGTGTCCTAGTTAATTATCAGAATAATTGCTTCTTAGTTTCCTGTTTAGCAATATCAGGCACACAAAGCAGTTCCTTCCATCTGTCCCAGCCCATACACACTTAGATGCATTCATCTTTGTGTGCATTCTTAAACAATGACAGCAATTGTCATTCTCTCGTAGCCTTCCCTGCTTCTTTGACCTTTGATCAAAGTAATACCCTGTCTCAAGCAATAGCTAATCATTTACCTGTTTTAAAAAACTGATTTCTTTATAAAGAATGTTAAGAATGATCTCTCAGAATTATAGCACCATCTCCCCCACTAACCACCTTCTCATTATGTGAGATCATGTACATTTAGCAGTTGCTCACCTGCATTTTAAATGTCATAGATTTGCAGCAGGAAATATGTGGACAGAGAGCAGATGGGATTTTGCAAAAGCAATGAAGCAAGACATAGCCTTTGCTGACCTATAAAAAGAGGTGCAACAGCTATGTAAATACTGCAGCATGTAGACCACATTATATATCTTAAACTTAATCCACAATGTTTGGAGCTGTACAAGACACATTCTGCATACACAGAATTCCTTTGCTTAATCAGTCATTCTGAATAGTGAACTCATTCCCTGAAAATTTTGGAGCCAAATGGTCCCATTTATGCAAGAGAAGGAGATATCCAATCACAGTGGTGTACATGAGATGGTGAATCTGCCCCAGATTTAGCTCAAACTTTAAAAGATCTATTCAAAGCATCAAACCTGTTTTTTTAACGGGAGGATAGATTTCAGCCCCTTGGATAGCTCTGTTAGCGTTCAGACTAAAACTCAGAGAAGATTCACCATACCACTGACATGGAAGCCACTGCTGATACTAGAGCTAACAGTTTCTCAGTGAAACCTCAGTGCTTGCAGAAGTACATGAAGTTCAAGGTAAATTAGTTCATGCACTCATATATTATAGCTTAAGACCATAAATTGGTGTAAGTCACTTGGACTTACTTGGGAAATAGTTCAATAGAAGACCCCATACTTTGCACACAGATGATCCTGGGTTCAGTCCTCAGTAGTGATGGGAACCCCAGGTAGAAGTGGAATACATTCATACTAAAATGAAAACTGGCCAATTTTTCCCTCCATCCATACCCCTACACATGTGTAAGCAGACTGTCTTTAGACCTTAAGTGAATGGACCTGGGTTGAGGTAAAGCTTTCTATAGTCCTTCCTTCTCACCTCAGTGAATTTCTAAGAGACTGCCTGAAAAGTTGTATTAGAATTGTGAAGAGCAGAAGTGAAAGAAATTATTGGATCATGAAGATGGATGCAGACTATAAATCCTTCACAATTCATAGTCATGTGATGATCAGACAGACATGAGAGGACATCTGCTTTATTCATATATAGGACTTTATCACAAGAAGCAAGTACGTTGCACTTACAGCACGATAATAGCGTCTTTCACTGGGACTTACTACATGATGTCATTCCTCTTCTGTTGTTCTCCTGTTGGGAAACCATTTGGAAAGCATTTCTTTTTATCAACAAAGAAGATCATTAACATATTAATTCATTAATGACCTCCTTTATAAAAGAAACACTTACCAAACAATGTCCTACTAGGAAAAAAACAAAAGAAGAAGACATCATGTGATAAGTCCCAGGCAAAGATGCTATTATCCTGCTGTAAGTGCAATTTACTTGCCTTGTGTGATAAAGTGGCAATAGCAATAGTATCTTATCTTAACAGCCAATTCCCTTAAAAGTGAAAAAGTGGTGAAAATTTAGTTTGTTTCAGGTTTTGTAAAGCACTTTCCAAAATGTTCAAATTTCTCCTGAAGTCTGACAGAGAGCACTTGACATTTTAAAACATAGAACAAGAGAGAAACAGAAATGGGCAGATTTCTCATCTAGCTCATGAACCAATAAACTCATTCACACTGAGGTTTCTATCTAACAAGGCTGCTTGTTCTGAACTCAGCAACCACCTCAATGGAGCTCTCTTTCTTTTCACCAAATTCACCTTCACCTTGAATTTGAATTATCTACTTTCTGAGGATGAGGATTATTCAAGAAAGAGACCGTCAACAGAGCTACCCTTTTGGACTCTGTCCTCAGTGTTAGGCAACAGAGAATTATGCCTTCTATTCAAGTTTTTTCCTGACATTACACTTTCTGTATGAGATGGCAGTATTTTAAGGCGTTCCTAGTAATTTTTTTTCCATCTCTCACTTTCAACGTGAAGGTGTAAGGGACAAGGAAGGCAAAGTACAAACGGTTCAGAAGTCAAGGAAACAGAAGCATTTGCAATTAGTCACATGGTAACACCAACATTTCTTATTCCCAGTATTTTCTTCTGAAAGATTCTATCATCAAGTGTCATAATAGAAATTCCTACATTGCTATACCAACTATGACAGAACACATTGCAACAACTCCCTGGCAAGAGATGCAGAATCATGGGCAATTGTGTGTTCTTTGTTTTGTTTTGTTCTAAAAAATAAAGATGGCACAATGAAAGCATAATTGTTTGTGGTACGCGTACTCCTTTCTTTCCTTCTTTCCTGTTATCTCTAGCTAAACAGGTCTGACAGGCTTGTGAAGCACTACAGAAACCTGCAGCTTCTGTCAACAGAAATGATGACTGTGCACACCATGGGTAATGATGCTTATACAACAGCATCTTCAGTGCTTTGAAAAAGCTACACAGTCTCTTAACTCCTGAAACAGCATGACTTAAGTTTTTCACTCAGTCTCACGTCAATGAAGTTAAGATCTGAGTCGAGTAAAGAATTACACTTTCCAGTTCAGATAAATCAATGGCAACTGCTCTAACCATACTGACTGAAAATTCTGGGATCTGTAAAGTGACCAACAAGGGAGAGTTCATCTCTTCCTGATGTAGTTATAAAATCAAAGGGTACAAGATTCCTAGAAGCATCTAGCTGGTGCAGGACCGGTTCTATCATTAGACCAACTGAGGAGGAGACCTCAGATAACAAATGCTGGTGGGCTCACAGGAAGAATCAATGAGGTGTTGGAGGACAGAGCTATGTATGACACATGGACTGCCTGTTGCCCATAGAGGCAATAAAAACAGCTTTCTTGTTGGTATTGATGAAGGAAAGTCCAGTGTGCTATTGTATGCAGAAATAAGACAAGAGACTTCTCCTTGTCATTTGAGTTGAGCAACAAAATATCTTGGACCATTGCTGGGCTCATTACTGTAAGACTCAGATTCTGGGATCTGATAAACACTTTTTTTCCCAGGGTGGGAAAACAGACTAACTAGGCATTCCTGGGCATGTCTCTGTAAAAGTAAAACCACTGGTTTCAATGAGAATACTCCCAGGGAAGTGGGTATAGGATTGCTGACTTAGTCAGGCTTAGAGGAAGCCCACTGAAATCAGTAGGATAAGTTAGTCACAACTAGGAATGGAAAGATTGGCCAAAATCCTGTATGGGAAATACTTACGCATAAGCACTGTAGTTCTAGTCTTACGCAATGAATCTCAGCCTGATCTCCCTCAATCACCAGTTTCTAGGCAGCAGTCACAATCAATAGGGGTCTGTTCCACTGTCACTTAGGAAGCACCTGACTGCCATTTCTACCCCCTCCCAGGAGTGATTTCCATTGCAATACGCAGAAGCAGGACTCCTGTGGCAAATCCTTCTTGCACCAGAGATCTCTTGCACAGGGGATATGGAAACATCCATTAGGAACTTCCCAAACAGACACCCATCAATAACAGCAGCTGCTTCCCAGTAAATAGGGCTGGAGGACTTCCATGAGCCCATCGTAACCCCTAAATTAGGTGCCACATAGGGATTTTGAATACTTAACAGTCATGAGCACCTAACTCTACGTTATGCATTCATTACTGCCATAAAGAACTCAGTAACTTTTTATTCCCAACTTGAAAAATGGATTTCCCAACAGCCAGAAACTCCATCAGAAACCCAAACAGAATTTTGCACACTTTTGTCCCAGAATTCAAATTTTCCAAAATTTTGTGGAAGAATTATTCTGGAAAATGAAACAGAAACACAAAGGATTTTCTGCATAGGAAACCTATTTTGTGAAGTTTTCTCTGCAGAAATAATTCCTCTGCAACACTTCAGGATATTTGCATTTGCATAGAACTTGGCAGAGGAGTAGTCACTTTTTCCTACAACAGGGAGAAAACTATTGTACTTCTTTGTCCTCACATACAGGGATGAAAATCAAGGATTTATATTCCTATTCGCCACTACATTGCTAGTCACTACACTACTTCTTTACCCATTAGTCACTACACTACTTCTGTATCCAACCCAATGACATTTCAGTTTTGGTAAGTTCAGTAAGAGCAAAATTTCTTCACTGTTTACACACAGGTTGGAACCTGACATTGCAACTGATACTTTTATTGGAGATAGCAGGCCTGATGTCTCATTCTCTTTTATCCTGTTTACATCTAGGGATAGTTAACACATGATGTGATGCATTACACTGGAAGTTTCTCCACCTCTGTTTCATTTCATTAGACACAGTTTCCAAAAGTGCAGAAGTTTATGGCATAGTGACATCATTAGAAACCCCAAAACTCCTTAACACCACAGAGAGAAAGGGGTGTTATTTCTGTGGCAGCCTTGTAGGTTTAGTTGTTGTTGTTGTTGCTGTGTGCCTTCAAGTTATTTTTGACTTATGTTGAACCTATCACAGGGTTTTCTAGGGCTGAGAGGGTGTGATGTGCTTAAGGTCACTCAGTGGGTTTCCATGGCCAAGCAGGGAATTAAATGCTGCTCTCCAGGGTTGTAGTCCAACATTTACACCACTACACTATGCTGACTGTCTTGTAGGTTTAGTGACACCATTTATATAGTTAGCTTATGTATATTCCATATATTTTTCTTCTGTTGAAATACTGTTTGCAGATGACATCTTTATCCATTTCTGTAATGGTCTTGCATGGAATCTTTCCCTCTCTTTTGGAGCGCAGTTTTGGATGGTATGTGTAGCCCCCTTTTTTTTTCTTTTGGTAACCTTTTTCATATATCCTTGTACTTTGTAAATTTTTTAAAAGAATGAATCAGGAAACATCATAGACTTTATTGGACACCTTGAATTCCTGAAACAATGTTAGGATAGGCATGCAATTTGGTGCAAGGACATCACATAATACTAACATAGGAATCGATATATTATCAAGAGATTTCATACCATAATGGTCATGAGTGAGGACCAGCAGCAAACATTATTCTTTCTTGGCAGCAAACTTGAGCCCGGGGGGGGGGGGCGGGGCTGAAGGAAACTCATTGTTTACTTGGTCATCTATGTATTTTGTTTACTTCAGGACAAGTACCATAACTGGTAAAAATTATATTGGGAATAGGGCAAGGAGGAATTTATTCTCACCTCAGAGTTCCAGTCTAGATTAGGCCTCCCAAGAGATTTATTTTTTCAGAATTATTCAAAAAGTTCAGCACTATGTTCCATTTCAATTGCCATGGCAACATCCTATGGAATCCTGGGATTTGCAGTTTAGGGAAAGGCATTTATAATTCTTAACCAGAGAGGTCTTGGGTCTCACTAAGCTACAGACTCCAGAATTCCACAGGATGGTGCCATGGCAGTTAAAGTGGAACATAACACTGTAACAGTGCACTTGTGATAAGTCTATTAGACTTTAGTAAGAGTTTCAGTTTCTATAATTGTAACATAAGGGTATGCACAGTATGATCTAATCTCCAAACTGCTGAACATAAAAGCAGATTAAAGGAAGTTGAAAGGTGGAGCATAGCGTCAATTCCATACCCTGTTGTTAGACTCTTGCTTATCTAGATATTACAGTTATGTTGCCTCATATCAGAGACATGGTGCCCTTTTTTCCCCCTGAGAAACTCCTCATTATTAACAGCTGTATGGTAGGCAGGTGCAATGCAGTTCTCTGCATCCTAGGAGTAACTTTACCCATTGAATTTGGCCAGTCTAGATAGGTGAGAATTTTGTTGCAGTCCCTTCTTTGAAGTCTTTGCTAAATTTTTAAACTTCATCATATTTGAGACAGAAAGAACTTGAGTATTAAAGGACTAAGCAAGAAATAAAATTATAAGTTTTCCATCTCTTCCTCTTTTCTTCTTCCTCCTATTTATTTACTTACTTATTTATTTAGACAGAGGTAGCCATGCCATGTTAGTAGCCAGGCTGAATGCTGATAAGTTTTATCAAAAGGTGGTCTAGGGAGCAGTTGAAATCCAGTGAGGGGATGTAAATTAGCTAGCCACTGGGAAGCAGAGACCTGAAGAAAGGGTTGTTATTGGGTACAGAAAGATAAGGGAAAGCACCAAAAATTTGGGAAGCTGATTGCATGACTAAAAGAGGGAAGTGCTATTAATGGGAATGGGAGCAGAGAGAAGTACAGGAGTAGATTTTGTTTTATGGCTAAATCCAATAACCACCTAAAACAGATTGACTGAATTGACTGAATTAGAGTAAAAGTGAGAAGTGATAAACTGGAGGAGAGATATTTAGAATGCTCAGCCAGAGAGCTCCTCTGGTGCTTCACTAAACTACAAACCTCAGAATTCCATAGGATGCAGCCATGGCAGTTAAAAGGGAATCACAGTACTGTAATTGTGTAGTGTGAAAGGGCCTCAGTCAGCATAGGAAAAGAGTGAAAGACACTGGAATGTTGCCAACCTGAATGTTTTCCACCCTCTACTGATGATGGAACACGATGCAATTTAAGAGCCAAAGTGGCTACATCTTTTCTTTTCCTTTAGTTACTCTATAGTCATCATGAAAGATTGAATCACATTTGAGAGTGTGGGAGCCTTAACAATTCCACACATACACACAGACACACACATTGTGGTCCCAATCTGGACCAAGGACATCACTCCTGCAACTATTATTGCCAAAGTGTGATTTAGTTAAACAAATGGATCAGGACTACAAGGTATGCACATACATCAACATACACACACACATTCCTACAAGCAGAAAAAAGAAAGTGCTTCAGCATTTTTATGATTGCTCCCCGCCCCTGCCACATATACAAACACCTATGTAGGGAGAAGGAGAGAGAGAAAGAGAGCATGTGTATCCAATCTGTGGTGATGTGGTGGTTATTGAGTGATCAGGGGTGACTGTCATGCCCTGCTTCCAGGACCTAGACATAGACTCCGACTCAGAAACTGAAACAGCAGAACCTGCTGAACAGGAGAAGACAGTACCACCCACCCGAGAGACAGAACAGGGGCCAGTGCCAGCCCCAGTAGAGAGCCCTGCTCCTTCTGACACAGAAGATAACTTACCAATACCCACCTTCGCCCAGCGTAGGCACCAAAGAGAACACCTACACAGATCTCAGTGAATTTACAACAAACAGCAGTTAATCAAGTGCGAGTTAATCAAGTGCAAGCTGCGCTGATCCCTGAGCCTATAAAAGCTTAGCCATTCCCCTCCAGAACTTTTCAGTGATTAACTGACTGTTTCTCCTGCCATGTCTCTGACTTAGGATTGTATTAACTGTCTTGATTTATACATATTGCTGGGACTGTTGTTTGCTTCATATTTGTTTTGAATCTGTTTCTTTACTAAAGTAAAATAGGGAATCACTTTGCTGAAGGAGTTGCTTGCTGTGTGCTTCTAATCCTTATCAGCTGCCCTTTGGCCAACTGCCCAGACTGACAGTGGACAGTGACCACTGTTCCTAAGGAAGCCAACAACTGCATAGTTGGAAGGAAAAAAGGCTGCCACTTTATTGGTAAGGCTGGGCAGCCTTGGAAATGGCAATACCCCAGCTGGGTGAGCCAGAAGAGGCTGTTGGCTCATCACTCATGCCCCAACCCACCATGGCACTGCAAAGTGAGTTACACAGCACATGTGTTGCAGTTGTTGTTATTATTTCTTTCCCACCTCTTCCTATGGATTGAAGGAGGCAACAACAACAAATTAAACATACAACATCAGTTAAAAGAGTATATGAAACCAATACATATTAAAATCAATCAATAAACATTTTCAAATTCATAGTTAAAAATCACCCGGATAAGCCTGCTGGATGAGACTGGTCTTTATTGCTGGGTTTTTTTATAATAATTTTATTAAATTTCACAAATAAAAAAAAAAGATTCTTTAACCTGTAGTTTTACATGAATTGTTTCTGATCTTCCACTCTGATCTGGTCTTCATTTCTTGAAATTCACTCCACTTGTTACATTTATGTATCACAATACAATGTTTATCTCAACTGTTTGAACATGCATTTCCCTCTCCCGCACAATCATAATATAGTCATCTCACTTATCAGTTCCCAGCCGTCACTCCATTCTGCTTTTCTCTAATCGTCAAATTCCAGTGTGTTCTCATTTCTCTACTTATCTCTTTTAAACTTCTGCTGTCCTCTCATATATTTTTTAAGACCTCCATCACTTATAACCTAAAATCTTACAATTTCTAGAATATGTCTGTCAATGTTGCAGTCTGAGCTATTATTACTGCAACAGTCACTCATCTTCTTGCCTTGGATTCCATTATATTAAAATGTCTTGTTTCCCACTTCTATACTTACGTCCTATTCAACCCCCTTCAACCCTTCAACAATATCACAGTGTTTATATTAATGACAATATATCAATATATCAATCAAATACGTAAGCTTAATTAACATGCCAAAGTACAAATCCAGTTATATAGTTCAGAGCTCTGTGCTTAAATCCACCTCCCATTCCCCCCTCCCATCTGGCACTTTGCAGCCTGGAAATTCATTTCTGAAGATTCTCTGTCTTAGCAGCTTAAATTTCAAGCTGCTCCGTCCCTGGGAGTGAGGGTATTTTACTTGAATGACTTCCATCACAGGCTCACCAATCTCAATACCCCCATCAACCCTTTAGCAATATCACAATGTTTATATTACAATGTTTATATTAATGAGAGTATATCAGTCAAATACGTAAGCTTAATTGACATTGCTGAAGTACATTACCACTTGTCAAATTCAGAGCCCTGTGCCTGAATCCACCTCCTATTCCCCCCTCCCATCTTGGACTTTGCTGTCTGGAGTTCATTTCTGAAGATTCTCTGTATTCTCATAGTCGCTTAGATTCCAAGCTGCTCCGTCCATGGGAGTGAGGATGTTTTGCTTAAATGACCTTCCAGCACTGGCTCACCAGTCTCAACAATCCAGAGTCAAGAAAAAAAGTCAGGAAATAAGTCTCACACAATAGGATCTAAAAAAAAGAAAAGCACTGCTCAGTAACTGTTGCCCCCCAAAGTATTCTTCTAAGGTCAGAAATCCAGAGTCAAAAAGCCAAAACACCAATTGTCTCAGATCAACCAAAATAGTAAAATGTAGAAATGAGGAGAGTTCCATGTCCAAATAGAGATTATTAAATCTTATAAAATCCAATCTTATTCCTTAATCCAATACCAGCCATTTAATTATTTGACATTTTCAATTGTAAATCCAAATTGCAAATCAGAAATCTTTTTACCATTGATAACTTCAGTCCTCGAGAGAAAAGCAGAAAAGCCTCTTAGCCATTTCTTTAAAATTAAGCCATGACACACTCACATTTCCTCTGGGTCCCTCCATTCCTTTGCTTCTGTACACCGTTGCAAGCCAAATGCTGCTGTCATATTTCCAAAATTAAGATCCAGAACAGGTTACGTGTTTTCTTACTTGTTTCTTGTTTAAAAGTCAACGGTGGCACTTGTGCCGCTCTGGTGACGATCTCGCTGGCTCCGTCATGGTCCTTCGACCCCATGGCACTTTCCACTCCCGCAGCCAGGTAGAGTCAGATGCCAGTTGTGGGGTCCCCTTAGGACCTCTTTCGCACCCCTTGTACCAGGGAGGTGTTTAGCCGCTTCTGGGATAACAAAAGAAGCGACTGGAATCCAGCAGATGGCGGCTTGGGGTTGAGCCATTGCGCAGCTTCACTCCGAGCTGCCACTCACGCCTGCCATGCGACCGGAAGCATTTATTGCTGTTTTAACTGCAGACAGTGTAGCAGCTGATGTAGTAGCTCCTCTGACAGGTCATTCCATAATCTGGGGGTGGCCAAAGAAATGTTCTCTGCATAACAGTCAGCCCAGTTTGGGCTGCCTGAAGTAGACATCCCCTAAACCTGAGTACAAGGGGCAGATTATATGGGAGAAGGTGATCCTGTACGTAACCAGGACCAAAACCATATAGGGCCTTAAATATAACACCCAACACTTTGTATCTTGTTTATAAACTAATTGGCAGACAATGTGGATATTTTAATACTGGTGTAATATGATCACTCCTAGATGTATAGTAACCAGTTTGGCTTCCATGTTTTGAACTAATTGAATTTTCTGAACTTGGTACAGAAGTAGCTCCATGAATAGCACATTGCAGAAGTCCAGCCTTAAAGTTACCAGTGTGTGCATTACCATCTTTAGAACCGCCACTTCTAGGAAGGGGCACAGTTGATGTAACAGCTGAAGCTGGTGGTAAGCTCTTCTAGGTGTTGCACCTATCTGGGCTGTCATTTGGAGATACAGACCCAACGTCATGTTGTGCTCTCTCCATGTCATGTTATTGTATATGCGATGTGGGAAATGTGTATGTATATGGGATGTGCTGGGTATGACAAGGATGAATGGGAACAGAAAGTTCTCAGAGACTCATGGTGTTACCAAATGATCAGCATTGTTTGACAGCTGGGGCAGTAAATATTTAAACAGCCTAACTAGGAAACATTTGTTTGTGTTTGAGTGACAGCAATCAAAGGTTGATTTACTAGGATTAGCCTGTAGGTTACTGGGGTGGGGAACATAGTTAGAATATCAAAAGACAGACAGGAAATTCAAAGGATCAAAGTAACTAATAGAGAGGGGGTATTTCAACAAAAGAAAACAACCTAGAGGTTGGGGGGATGAACCTGGAGGAGCTACTAATGGGCATTGTGCATGGGTAGTAATAAATTATTGTTTTACTATATAACCAAATGGGTGATGCGGATTATTGACTCCAGCAACAGTTGTTAACTAGTCTCTTGTATTCTAGTAAACATCGTGGACAGTGGACGCATGTTTTCTTGAGAGACACAGAGTAGCTGTACAAGCTGTGAGCAGAGTCTTTCACGGGAGGGTAACCCCATCTACGAAGAGTTGTCACCCAAGTTAGGAGTTTTGACAGTAAGCATCTCTGTCAGGTCTGGATTGGGTTCAGTTTGTTTTCCTCCTCCAGGCATCCAGTCAGAGGAGACATGGTGACCAGACTCCCATTGTGGAGTTACAAATGCATAACTACTATAGTTTTGTTGCTGCATAGTGACTGCTGATCTGACAGACACACACACACACACACACACACACACACCTCCTCACTTGCTGAGCACAGCAGTGTGATTAATGGGGGTCCATTTCCCTGCCACTTTGGAAGCTGCTGATATTCCCACCCCCTCCCATGAGCAATCTCTGTTGCAACAGGCAAAGGCAGGGTCCCTGTCACAATTCCTCCTCACTCTGGGGTTCACTCATGTGCAGAGGAGTGGGAATGTCAGTCAACTGCTTCCCAAGTGCAGGAGAATGGACCCCCATTGATCATAGCAGCTCCTGCTTGGTAAGTGGGGACTAGGGTACTTTTACAGTCCCTATGTGTCTCCTAAACTAGGGAGTACATAGGGATTGTGAAAACCAAACAGTTACTCTAGTTTACACATTCATAACTCCCCAACAGGATTTGGCCATTATCCTTAGCTGATACTATTTTTGAAGGCATGGAAAAGTACTTTAGGGTGTCTTCAGCCTACTGACAGCACCTTGCCTCATGCCTCCAGATGACCTCTCCCAATCACTTCATTTAGATGTTAAACAACATTGGAGATACAATGGCACATTACATAGTATAATATAAAGCTCCTTTATTGTGGAGCAGCTATCCCCAAGCACCACCATCTAGAACCAACCCAAGAGATAGGAGAAGAACCCCTGAAGCACAGTACCTCTGACTCCCAACCCCTCAGATGTTTCAAGAGGATACCATTGTTGATGTATCAAATGCTGCTGAGAAGTCTAAAAGCACCAGCAGGGACATACTCCCCCTGTAAATGCTCAGATGAAGATCATCCACTAAGGCAGTGGTTCTCAACCTGTGGGTCCCCAGATGTTCGTGGACTTCAGCTCCCAGAAGCCCAGCTACTATGATCGATGCTCAGGGCTTCTGGGAGCTGAAGTCCACGAACATCTGGGGACCCACAGGTTGAGAACCACTGCACTAAGGCAACCATAGTAGTTTCAACTCCATATCCTTAGTGGATGAAGCCACTAATTTGAAACAGGTCTAGAAAATATCTATCATCTGGGACTGCTGAGAGTTGGAAGGCAACTTTCCTCTTGATCACCTTGCCCAGAAAAGGAAGATTTGGTCCTGGTCTATAGTTCTTAAAGTCTAGGAGATCCAGGGAAGGCTTTTTAACCATGCCATGGACTCACAATTTCTTTCACATCAGATTAAGTTCTCTGCCTGTGCAACCCAGTAGCTTTGACTTAAACCACAAGAGCAAGACAGGATGGTGCTAACAGGATCACCTCTAGAAAGCACCCTTAAAGAAGACATGTTTGAATTTGAGCACCAAAACAGAAGAGAGCCAAAACTAAGAGTTTATGGCTTCTAATAGATGGCAATATTTGGTTTCTACTCTGCTCTGCTATTTTAAAAAGATGTTACAAAGACAAATGAGTTTCTAACTTTCCTGTGTGTTCAAAAGAAACTGTAGTGCTTCATTTCTATTTATTTCAATGAAAAAAGCATTTTTGTACGTCCCAGGTCTTCTTTCAATATTTGTGCCTTTCACCTCCACCATATACATATTTGCAAGGCTTATGGGACTCTTAATAAAATCATGCACAAAATAATGGGCATGTTTTAAACTGTGAACAGTTAGGATGACCATTATGGAAAACAGCTCACTCAAATGCACTTTGGTCAATGTAGGAAAGTAGTGTGTATTAGTTAAATTGTGCAAATTTAAACACAAATTTGTGGAACAAAATGTTTTTAAGTATGTATTTCAGTGCACAAAGAAAACACAAAGTCTTGCAACCCAGTTCAAAGCAAGGGTGGCAGAAATACAAGTGAGAAACTAAAGAGCAAGAGGTTTTTGCTAAATACCACAAAGGCACTAGATCCTCTCTGATCTTGGCAGATAAGCAGGGTCAGCCCTAGTCAGTACTTAAAAGAGAGTGCCAATGAATATCAGGTGCTGCAAGCTATATTTCAGAGGAAGGAACTGTCAAAACCACCCCTGAATATTCCTTGCTTAAACAAACACCTATGAAAAATTAAAGGCACATACACACAGAGAAACAGCATACAGGTTTCAAATAAGTTGTTCAGGTTTGGATTCAAAGCTCCGACAAATAAATGTAAAGATCAATTTTCTAAACACCATCAGTTGACTTTGCACATAAATCCAGACCTACTTTTTGCATAAAGAACCAGAACAACCCTCTCATTACCAAGTCTTTTAGTAAGAAAATCCAGAGTTCTCACTGAAGTTCAGGGAAGTTTATTGTTAATTCTCATGTCTCTCCGTTGTGTTTTTGACCATTGTTCCAGCTTACTAATAAAAGCCAAATAAAAGCCAAACCCTAGAAAGGGAATATTGATTTTTATCTCTGTACAACTCAGGGCAAGATGTGCTTCCAGGAGATAAAGTGATCCAGTGTGACATAGCATACGAGTCACACAATCATGGCAAGTTTCAACAGATATTTGCTGGAAGAGAGAAATATACTGCCTCTTAAGGAAAAAAAAGTTTAAAGACAGAAAAACATCCATAGATAACAAAACAGAAAAAAACTGAAGATTATTTTTAAAACGTACATTTTCTTTTCATAAGTTATTGCTATGAACTAAACCTTTGTAAAGGCATGCACCTTATTTTCTCAGCATGATAAAAGTTTTTCATTTTCAAGCAAAATTATTACAAAAATTTTCTGTTGTACAGTTTTTACTATACTGTAATTTACTTCTTTCTTTAAAAAAATACACACACATTGCGAACAGATGTTCTCTAGTGTTTCACATTACATCTTCCAACTTCAGCTACCATATAAGAAATCAAAATGGATGTCCTTATTGCACAGCAAAAATCAGCCTTTACAAAATTGTACAAGAATTTGACAAAAATACCAAAGGGCAGTAACTTTACAATACCCTTGTTAATCTTGTTGATCATAGTCCAAAATTTCCTAACTCTACCACATATGGTAATACCCATTTCCTTTTGACAAATATGTCTGTTTTCTGTTATAAAAACTTGTGTGTCCAGTATATATATATGTGTGTGTGTGCATCTGCGCATTGTGCAGATATTTATATATCATACATTTAAAACATTTTTCTTCTGCTGAAGCACTGTGCTAAACCATGATTTATGTTAACCACAATTTGTTATTTTATCCCCACATTGTCCTATACTTAACCAAACAAACCACTATTTTGTTTTCTCAATTTCTGATTTATTTTTCTCCAGCCCATTTTGTCAGCCTCTTTTTCAGAGTGACCAGCTGGAGAAACAAGACAGACACAAGCCATGTTTCTGGGTTCAGAAGTAATGAAAAGTAAATAAACCCAAGTCTGCAAACCAACAACAGTGGGGGAGAGCCCTCATTGTGGTTTACAGCTGTCTAACAAACAATTATATTTTGCCAAGGACAGGCTCAGATAGAACAAGAAGGCACAATTCTGTCAGCAACAAGCCACATCATTTTAAGGTTATTTTAGAGTTATTTTGAGGAAAATTGTTTAAGTTTTATGCCATCTACTTATTGATCCTACTATTTTTTTTCAATAAACCAAAAGGCAACTGCAAAATAAGAAAAAAAGAGCAATGTAATGAGTATTGCATGTTCACGGGCAAGACCTGCTACCAGTCAAAGAACTACAAGACACCAGATGTGGAAAGATAAAGGCAACAACTTTTATTTGGTTACAGCTGTTACAGGGTTGGCATGTGCATGGGTGTGGATCCACGCATCAGCCAACCCAACTGTTGATTGATGAGCTAGACTGTCCAGCTGGAAGCAGGGTGGTGGCAGATGCCAGCCCCACCCAGCAACCAAGAGTGGAAGGGGCACATGCACCTCCTGAGCTGTGCACACCAGCCACCACTCCTGCACTCCTTGCATCCCACAAGGGGACTCTATAGTCTCTCTGCTCAGAGGCACCAGTAACCCAAACCTGGATCGAGGACCCATGCCAACCACCCAAAAGTTGTGACAAACAAGCATTATAGAGGGGGGCAGGAGGAGTGATGCTGTAAGCGAAGTGAGAGACTGACTGGAGGAGGTCAGCTTACTGGACCAGAGTCAAAAGTGCCATGCAGTTCTGGCCCGGGAAAGGAGCAGCCAAACTCATCGGGTGTCAGGAAGAGCCTACACAATGAAAACCAAACCCCAGAGGCCTACTGGGACAATGGAAGAACAGCCAGAGTACAAGGAACTACAGGAGAAGTGCAGCCACCCTGAACCACAAAAATGCCACCTGGTAAGTCGGACAGCTGTATTTATGTTGCTTTAAAAACTGCAACATTCAGAAGTAGAGGTGGACCACATGATCTCCCCAA
The DNA here is from genome assembly GCA_948472985.1 of Iguana delicatissima. Classification (NCBI taxonomy): domain Eukaryota; kingdom Metazoa; phylum Chordata; class Lepidosauria; order Squamata; family Iguanidae; genus Iguana; species Iguana delicatissima. The sequence continues at coordinate 1,138,485 of CAOKZL010000023.1, forward strand.
TGCTCTTTTTACAAAGTTGCCAGACTTACTCACCTCCATTTTTCCAGAGCTCTATATAGCATTCCTTCCCAATGATTAAAGAGAAAGCAGCAAATGATACAGTTGTGTCTTGATTTGTGTCTACAGTAGTGTCTTCAGCAGCTTCTGCCTCCTGAAAGTACTGGGGATCCTTCAAAACAGCATCAAGAGGAGTTAGGTAATTAATTTTTAAAACTGCAATTAAAAATTATGGTAATTTTAAATCCATTATAATTCATAACAAAGCCCCCAACAAGGAGTGGCCAGTTTTCATCCTTTTGCCCCTGTGATGGGCCACAATCTCTGCTTTTTGCCCCTAAATCAGAAAATTAGCCCCCAAAGTGACCACTTGGGCCATTTCCGCACTAGCCTGTTATAGGGCCCCTCCCGAAACTGCAAACCCCAGGATTCCAGAGGATGTTGAAAGTGGAATCATCGCGCTATAACAGGCTAATGCAGAAATGGCCTTGGTTTATACTTCCAAGTTTTTTCAGCTGATTTTTGCCCAGACAACACTTTCGGGAGGTTTTGAGGGACATGGGGATTAGGTTGAGAACTGTTCAGAAGGAAAACACCTATTGAGGCACTAGCTCTTCAGTGATTTTGGCTGATACATGTGTATATGTATTTATCAGAGATACATATGCATGTGTGGTCTTGAAAAATGGAAGTGAGTGGGCCTGAGAGCTTTGCTAGTCAGAGATGGATGGGTAGACGGATGGACAGACAGACATACAAAAAGATGGATAGACAGATCTCAGCCAAAATCATGGACATGTGCAATGGCACCACATGCACAACTCCACTTCAGCAACCTTGAATTGATCATGGCCATTCTGCATTGGACAAAAAATGTCTAACCACTTCTATGAACTTATACCTGCAAATGTCACCAACAGGATGCCAGTCAATATCTTTGTTATGTTCTTATTCTATGTTTTCATACAACTGTTCTGAACATCACTGTAAACAATTGCATAAGCGTTACATTTATGGCATCAACTCTGGATCTTTATTTTGTTCTGTTCTTCTCTTTTCATCCTCTAGTATGATTGTTTCAATTTTAGATTTACTTTTTGCCTGTAGCAAATAGGATATGAATGAGTGCCAAGTTCTTGAACAAGCATCTTCTAACATTTACAAGAAAACAGTTGAAGAATAAAAACAATTTCTGCTGGGTATATGTTTTGCTTTTGAAGAATGCAAATAGTGCTTCAGCAGCAGTATGGAAATAGTTATTAGTTGCTTTCCATTTACTTTTTCGAGATACTTTAAACTTGTTTTAGGGAAATGCATTGTCCAGTTTGCTCAGGACTCACACACAAGTTGATAAATTTACTTTGAGGACTCTAGTGGAGTTTCCACCACTTTGAAGTCTTCTTCTTTTGTTCCCTTTGAAATGAGGAAAGAAAACTTGTGGCTTACACAATATTTCTCTTTAGCACAGGCAAAAATTCTTCATATTCCACTCGGTATAGAGGAATACATTATTTTTCTATAACTTATAAGTCTCCTCAGTTATGGAGAACCTTTAACTCTCCAGATATTCTGGACATCACCTCCCAGGAACTCTTGTCAATTCAGCCAATGATAAGGGCATGTAGAAGTTTTCATTAGCATCAGCAACAACATTGCCCCTTACCACACCATGCCTCAAAAGGACACTGTTCCATTTCGATTCCAGCATTGTCATTCCCATGACGGTATTGGGTTCTGAATGCTCTGTACTGTACCCTTTTGTCTTCAGTAGATGAGTAGTGTTATTGTAATCAGTGTTCCCTCACATTACAGTGACATTGGTGAGTCCTTTTCCCTGCCTTTTCTGTGCCTCACAGCTCATGATTGTTTGGTTTTTGTTTTTTTGTTTTTTTGGTAAGCTGCACTAGCGCAGCAATGTTGTAATGTCATGACACAACTGTACTCTATTGTGTTTTTACACTATAACGCTAAAAAAATGTGTTTAATTTTTTTTAAAATTAACTCAAAGGAAAAATTTAAAACAAACATGGAGAGGTGACAGATTTCGAACTTCCCATACCACGGGAGTAGATCAGGGAGTGTGGTGAACACTCACACCATGCCCACTCCTGGATCAGTGACAACAGGAAGCGCTATCAAGTGCTAGTGAGGAACTGCACTCACAGAGCTGATGGGATTGTGGCAGGAAAGAGGGCCATTACCAGATTTATTTCAGCATTGAAAAAGGGTGGATTTCCAATGCAATAGCAGCTGGTTAGCGATGACATCATGCGATAGCACGGGTCCTGGACCAGGAGCAATGTGTTGCTTTGGTGGGATGACAACTTTGTGTGGTAGGGGGCCATTGTTTCTTACCTGTCTTTCCCAGTGGATCAAGGTGGGGAACAAAAACAGATGAAAATACAGCATATAACACCAGTTAAAAACATGTAATATCAATTGAAAGGGTATATAAAATGAATACATTTTTAAACCAGTCAATCCATACTTTAGAATTAATAATTTAAAAATAATCTGGATAGGCCTGCTGGAAAAGATTGGTCTTCAATGCTACTTTACATTCAGACACTATATCCAGCTGTTGGATCTCTTTTGCATTCCCCACCACATCTGGTGAGTCAGAGATTCCTTATATCCTGTGGAAGTTTAGCTACTTGAAAACTACCTCCATGTAGTACATGACTGTGCATGCACAGCCTTATCATTTTTATTCTCCTCTGAGGTTTGCCTTCAAATACACGTAAACTGGCAACAGTTTAGAATTCTGTTGAGACAAACTGCTGTCATGATGTGTACTGTGACACAAGTTAAGGAGGCAATTTCATGCAGGTATTTCATGGCAGATATATATGGGAAGCTCCTTAGTTCAGTTGCAGAGCTTCCAGGTGACAACAGTGTCTCCTGCAGTCATATTAGCTGCTCCAAAATAGCTCCCTCCATCTGCAAATCACAGGACCAGAATTTCAGGTGCAAATGTCATAGCTCCTCATAATACTGAAAACAAAACAAAACAAAATGGCCTGACTCATACTGAGTTTTGGAATTTACTCATTACATGTATAACATTTGAAAGTACTAGATTTTTAGAAGCAATTTTTGTTGTATTTTTTTCAAAGAAACAATATAGCCAGACCAATCAAAACAAAAATGGAAAAAAAGACCAAAAATACAATACACCTTATAGCCAAATCTGAATATTGCCATTAAGACAAAACTTCATAGAATAAAGAATCGTAGAAGATCCATAGTGCAATCAAGACTTTCTAAAAAGTTCTGCATTGACTTGGAAAATACTGGACTGATCGTTATTATTTATAAGGTAAATCTAGGCCCTCCAACTTGTATGATAAGCACTGTCTCTTTTTATATTCAAATCTCTCTAAGATGCTCTCAAGACAACTGCTCAAACTCATAACAGTAATCACATGAATTCACCAACCTGGTGCTTTGCATCTGAGTTGGAGCATGTCCAGGGTGTCTTGGGATGATGGAGCTGTAGCCCAACAATATCTGGAAAGCACCAGGTTGGGGAAGGCTGGCATACATAAATAAAAGTAGTTGTTTTGACAAGATAAAATCAGAATTGGCATCCCTTATTTTCAGAAGCATCATTGCCTTATAAACCACAGTGAACTGATTTTGAGAGCAACAATTCTGGACAAAAAATGAAAAAGCTCGTGGTTATATTACTTTATTTTATTTTTAATACTGACCTGTGAAAATTTCTCGGTTGTCTTGTGACTAAGTGCATACAATTCAGATGAGGTCATAAATTCTGAAATAACCCCTCCACCCACCTCATTCCAGTGATCATTATCATGCCCCATAATTCTGAATACAGGTTAGCAGAAGATCAGTACCAGAACTATTCCACTGAGACAGCTTGGGTTCAGTTTAATCAGTATAAAAAGCGTGCAGTATTATTGTCCATGTTAAGTGCTGCAACAACTTCATTGTGTGAATATCCTGCAGAGAATGCATTCAATTACTTGTTTTCTTCAGTTCCACCACACCTGTGAGAAGGTGTGTTGTGTCAGGAAAAGGAGAATCCCTAAGGCCAGGAAACAGCACCTCCTGGTGTACAACCAGCAATGGACAATAGCTTTTTAAAATGTTTTGCTAGGACCATGGAGTTACCATGGTACCACAATTTTTGGCCATTTCCACACTACACTGTTATAGCGCTATTATTCCACTTTCAACATCCTGTGGAATTCTGGGGTTTGTAGTTTAGTGAGGCCAAAGAGCTCTCTGGTTGAGAATTCTCAGTGCCCCTCCCTAGACTGCAAACCCCAGGATTCTATAGGATGCTGAAAGTGGAATAGTAGCACTATAACAGTGTCGTGGAAATGCCCTTTTTCTTTTGACCAAAGTATCCCATTCTCTTCTTCCACTTTCATGCTGAAAATGGATGGATTTCATTTCTGGATCAAATCCAGATCCATCCGTTCACCATTCTGCACAGACCATGAGCATAACCTCACGGATTCATAGTTTCAGTCCTCCTACTATACCCAGAAATCATAATAAAAACTTACATATTGATAAGGGTTTTTTTTAAAAAAAAAAGTCAGGAAACACAACAGAGTTCTTTGTGAAGAAACTAAAATGGATTTTGAAATAAAAAGTGTGTTTTACTCTTATGCTTGCATGAAGTAACTGTGATGGCTGATTTATTTTTCCCCAGCTCCTGGTATTCAAAGGAATGCTCTAAAGAAATGCTGCATGCAATTAGCATGGAAATCTAACTGAAGTTATTCCAAATTGATCAATCTTCTTCTTTTCCTTCCAATCTTTCCTTCTCAGAAACAGAACCTAAAATAGAGGTTTGTTTCTAACACTTTCAGCTTTTTGTGTTTCATGTTGATTCTGATACTTGATCAGTCATTAAACATACACTCCCAGTTTTCTGCTTTGTTTTGTTTTTGCAGGTCACAAAGTAATGTCCTGTAAGAACTGGATTTAAAAATAAAACTGAAAAAGCCTAAAATTTCACCAGCTACACTGTCGAGCAATGAGCAGATATTAGCTCAGAGCTGTGCAGTCTACCTGTGAAACAACACTTATGTTGAGAGTTCCGGTGGCTCTAGTCAGGCGCAAATGTTGCATAATGCTATACCTTGTGAATGTAGCTTGTCTGTCACAGGGCAGAATACCACAGGCGAAGCATCAGGGAAATGATTTGAACTGTCAATCATCCAGAAACTAGTAGGTGTTAGGGGTGCAGCATTCTGGGTATCAAAGCAGACTCTTCTCTGTGTAATGCCTTCCAGATAATTCTGATGGGAACTTCAAAGATCCTGTCAGCCCCAAATGCCATCTGTGAGGACTGTTTTGGTTGGCCTAGTGCCTACTCATCAGATAAAAGGAGCAGAAAATGGGGAGTATCCAGTGGAACCCAGAGAAGAAACTGGAGTCATGATACTCAAAAGATGGCTATTTTATTAGTTTAAAAGCCCAATGCATTTTGATCTGTGTACCCTCCCTTTACCAGACAGAGACAGATGCACATAAAGTATACATTCACTAGGGTTAGGGGCACAGTACCCTTGCAAAAGTGAAAAAGTTGCAAGGATCAAAATGTGCATGTGTGGGTGTGTATCTGTGAGAAGGGGGCTGAGGCATTGTAGGGAGGGTGGGCACCCAGGGAAAGTCAGGGAAAGATGAAGGGGAGATGGCATGATGGCCCTATACTTTATCTCTCCTGCCCATCTCCTTCCTTTGGTAAGTGGGGGAAGCAATGGGAGAGGGTTTGTGGTGCTGAGAATTCAGGCTGCAAGTTGTCCTTAGCTAGCCAGACAACAGCTGGTGAAGGAGGAAGAGGGCCAGAGGCAGGCTTTTAAAGGGCTGCAAAGCCTGATTGGAGTTGCTGAGATGGAAGATTTCCCTGGGAAAGAAGCTCTTGAGGTGGGAGGCAGGGGCTGAAGAAAATTGCAAATAATCAAATCCATGAAAGTCAAACTCGCAATGAAGAGGGCCCACTATATATGTATATGACAGTCAGGAATCATGCAGTCTTCCAGATGTTGTTAGAGTTCATCTCCCAACATTCCTTAACATTGCTTGCTAGGGCTGCTGGGATTTGCAAGACAGAAACATCTGTAGTGTCATGTCACTCTCAACTCTAGTGTATATACTAGATCAGAACCTGGAAGTAATTCATTGCAAATGATGTCACTTGTAATGCATTACGAGGACAGAAGAATAAAGGCACAACAGCAGCCATTTTGAGGAAGAAAATAACAGTGTGTTAAGCATCATGGGTCATTTAGGTCATTTTTTTCCTCTTTTAACTGTATTTTTGTTTTTAAAAAAGTAACTGAAAAGTAATTAAAGTAGCACATTAGTAATGCATTACTAGCACATCATCTAGAATAATGAGCAACAAATTATCCTTTTAAAAAAAACATTTTGAGCTCTGTGCTAAATGGGGAAATTATCCTGAGATAAAAGATCAGTCCACTCTTAGTTAAGCAAAATACTAGTGGTTCCCAGCCACAAGTTATGTGATGCTGTTGAACATTTGATGACAGAACCCTCAGTCCCTGACAGTTCTACAGTTTACAGCTGAGTTTTGTATTTTCAGAAGGAGAATCAATTGTTTCTGCTCTCACAACCCTATGGGTCAAACTAGGGGAGCCTTAATATTATTAAATTCCCTGATGAGCCCTATTTGAGAGTCTTCAAAGCCTTCCATCCCCATTACATCTCAAGAAAGCATGCAGAATTAGCCACTTTTCCTCCCTTTCTCCTTCTCTCACCTGCTTTTTGTAACGTCTTGACTTGCAAAGACAAATTCTCACAAAATCTTGCCCATCTTGCCCCTATTTTTATGCCTTCCTGCATCATCTAATACAGGTGCTACTGCAATACAGATTTTGCAGTTTGTTTTAATGGCCAACATGCATGCCCGTGCTTCTTATCTAAGGAAAAGGCTCTCTGGCCCATGAAGGCTTATGTCACATGTTATATATTTGCTTTTCTAGTACTGTAATACTTGGTTGTTTTTACTATTGCTGGCTGCCTGATCACAGGAGGAAAAGAAAAGCTTAAGAAGACCCTAGAATATCCATTGAACACCTTCTTTTGCAGCTGTTTTACAAAATGTTGGAACCAAAGAGAGCCCAATCCTCCCTGTCCCACCCAAAGAGAGCAAAACACTCCTGGGAACCTCAAGTGAAATTAAAAGAGCACCACTCCCTCCTAGACATGAAAACGAACCATAAATATAAGTACCAGAGTACTTAAACTTTGACGACTGATAGCTGTCTGGCTTGGTCTCTGGGAACAGTAAGTGCATGTTAATGCCTGTCAACATTTGATGAGGGTTTGGAAACAAACTAAGAACATGGGTTTAGAATATGAGTATACAGAGTATAGATCAGGAGGGGACATTGAGGATAAATAGCAGTGAGAAGGGCCTCAAATTTCTCAAGTCCCTCTTGACCACCCTTTATTCCCCAAAGTGGAAGCTCTCCCTCAAAGGAGTTCTATTCTCAGTTCCAAGGGAGGGATTTTCTCCTGTTTCTCCCCTTTCTTTGAAGCCCCCAGATGTCTCCCAACAGAGTGGAGCAGAATGTCAGGAAATTAGAATGCTAAAGCAAAGTGCTTTTCCTGTTCTGCCAATGGAAATTTTCCTTTGGATCAGAAGCCTTTCTGTCCATGGAAGACAGATCATGGATCCAACCCATTGCTAATAACAGATTTTAATCTTTCATCCCAGAGCAAAACCTTCATGCTCAGGCAAGCTATGAACTGTGTGTGAAACCTCTAACAAAATAGCTTTCTGTTCCAGTTGTCAACTCTTCTAATCACAGCAGGAGAATTCAGAGGTGATGGCCATGCTTACTCCTCAGATAGTCCATTCTTCGCCAAATGTTTGAGATGATGGTGGCTGCACAAATACAAGTGCATTTGGATTTATTCTGGTTATCTGGACCCATTTAATTAGGACTGTTAGCTGAAGCAATCTGATTGCAATGGGCAATCTGAATGATAGCCTGGATGAAAGCAACATGAAATTAAATCCAGAGAATGCATGTGTGTTCTTGGTCAGTGGAAAACTGGGTTAGAGATTGGGATTCATTGTGTCTTAAATGGAATCACACTTGTTCTACAAGATTAAGCTTGTTGCTTGAGACACATTCTGGATTTTAGGCTGTCCCTGATTCTCAGGTGTCTGCGCTGGAGAGTGATGTCTCCCAGCTGTGTTCAAGGTACCATTCACAGCCACTCCTGAGTCAGTTCAGTGTGGCAACAGTTATTCATGCCTTGTTAGTTACTCATGGTTTAGATCAGGGCTGTTCAAAGTGATGGTCCCCAGGCCATCACCTTCCTGTCCCTGGCAAGTTTCCAGGAAAGAAAAGTACAGTTGTAGCCAATGGGCACAATGTGTCTGGCACTTGCTGGTCTCCTGGATCTGAGAGTTTCAGATTCCCTGATTTAGAGCACTACAGTGTGCTCTAGATGGGCTAACCTTAAAAAGCATCCTGAAACATCAGCTGGCACACAATGCAATAGCCAGGCTGTGGTAAGCTATGTGTCACAATCACATCATTTCAATACTGAAAGAACTATACTGGTTGCCAATTATTTTCCTAACTCAGTTCAGGGTGTTGGTTTTGATATTTGTTGCTCCAGATAGATGGAAAATGCAACTCATGGGCTTTGTGTGGCCCTGCTCCAATTTTTGCAGCCCCCCAAACCTGCCAGAAGAGTCTTAACATGAAAATCTTAGATAAAGCTTGGCACATCATTTGGTTGACTCCTCCATACAAATCAATATCTGCCCTTTCTAAGGAAAGTGTTATAAAAACCATACATAAAGTGGCATCTCTGTCCTATTAAACTGAAACATATTAATGCTTTGTCTAATAGATGTTGAAGGGACTGTGGAGGAAAGAAGTCTCTAGAACATATGTGGCTACGTACTTTCCTGGATGAGGCAAATGATAAGGCAAGATATCCATTTAGAAATAATTCTATCACTCTGATGCAAGCAACACATGTTTACCACATAAGCAGTTGATTTTTATAACAGTAGGTGCTGCTCAAGCTGAAATATCAAGAGCACAGAAATCAGCAGGGGGGGTCTATTATTTAGGAGGTGGTTAGATAGATTCTTGTAGACTTTCTTAGCAGAAAAAATAACCTCCCATGCTTGGCTGAACAGAGTAAAATATCAAAGGACTTGTTACTCTACTGGAAAAACCCTATCCCGGGGTCTACAATTTTGATATTAAAATATGATTCAATGTGCCTGAGATGTCACCCGGATGGGCACATAGGCAGCAATGGTCAAAGATCGAAAACCAGGTCAGGCCAGTAAAATCCCCAGTCACGTAGCCCCAGGAGACCTCAAGGTGTGTAAGCCCACAATAAACAAAGGGTCCTCAGCCCCAAGAAACCGACTTGAGAAGATTAGTGTGTTTGCCCCAAGTTGAGTAAATATCTTATCAAGCGAGGACCATTTACATGAAGTCACACCACAACCAAATGCAGCCGAAGATCCTGAGACTTTGGCAACACCTTGCAATCCCATCACGCAAAGGAAGTTACCATTGTGGAGCTTCATTCTCGCTGCAACACCCATTGTTGTCCCCGGGAAAGGATTAGCTCTCCAGGTACTTTTTCCCCTACAAATAGTCCCAGTTTTTGAGCGTTTCTTTGGATCAGTCCCAGTCATCCCAGCAGACCATTTCTCTGTCCGTTGAGTAATCCCCTCAGCCCTCTCCATGCTGAGCCCCACTTCTCTGCTGTTTTTCCCAGACCAAGGACTTCAGGAACAGGTGCAGTATTGCCCCAGCTGCAACCCCTTTAATACTCCCCTATCCAATTTCCTCTCTTTTGCTTCTTAATAGGTCTTGAGTGAGTGTGTAAGTGAGCGTTGGTGCGTGAGACTTTTGTTCAATAAAATAATTTAGTGGAGATTTTCATTTACTTTTTGGCTTGGCCCAGTAAAAACTGGGTAAAAAGACCCCGCTAGGTTACCCCGCCTCCCGCATTGCTATTGGTCATGCTCTGGCTGGTTTCCATTCCCCATCACGTGGAGCACATTGAGGTGTCCCCCAAAGGACCCCAGAAATCAGGGTAACAGACTCATTTATGGAATGCTGGTCTCCATTTATCTATACTATTGATCACCTTTCTACACAAGGTCCACCATCATCTCATTTAAAGCTGTAGAATAACAGACCATGAACTCTGATTGACTTTACAATGTACCTGGTGACTGATTTCCAAACTATGTGGAGAACAGGGAGAGGGAGGGTGTGGGTGTGGGGATACTACAGATGTATACAATATTACATGAAACATTTGAATAAAAAATATTTTTAAAAAGCTTGCCAGGAGATACCTATGGTAACAAAAAAAATGGGTCCTGCACTGGCACAGTTGCCTGCTCCTGCCCTTAATTGGGACTGACTATCTAAGAAATTGCCTTGGGCTCTTCACTTTCTTGATTGTTAAGATCAGAAGAAGAGGCCTTTTTGAAGACACTCTTGCTTGTAGAAGCCTATTAGTTGAACATGCAGGAAAGGACTTTCTCTTGTTTTGGTTCCAAAATCTAGAGTACAATCCATTTGGAGATGCAAATGATTACCATCCTCTGCATATGGAAAAGGGATAGAAATGTATTAAGATATTTCTCCCCACCCCCCCACCCCCCATTGTCCCAGGGTCTTCCAGTTTTGGAGTATACATAATGGCCAATTAAGGTAACAATCCAATGTCTTGATTATTGATAGGTGTGGCCCTGGGTGCCACCCATGGGCCCATGCAAATAGAGATACCCCATCTGCCATATGAAAGAGCACACCTACTCACCTAAGCCCTGCTCAGACAATCCATCTATCCCTTCTTAAAGCAGATTGCTCGGGAAGATTGTTCCCATCTAATCACACAAAGAGAAGGACACCAGACAGCACTCTACCTCATGCCTCCCAATTGTTCCAATTTGGCAGGGACAGTCTCAATTAATCCTCTGTCAACCTACTTATTTAGCTGGATTTAAAATGTAACAGATTTTCTTTCCTTCTCCCACTTTCCCCTTTGTCCTTGGCTTACTCCAGTTATTGCAAACAGAGTACGAAGTGCAAAAGCAATTTTGAAATCAATTAACAAAGCAGGAGGGATAAGAGAGGAGGGACAGAATCTTGCTCTTCTCAGTTGGGTCCAGCAAAAGCAAACTGCTACACTCTTCCCTAGTTTGTGTGCTCTTCTTCATTAATAACTTTTGCCATATTGACGGCATTCTGATGTTGCATAGCCACACACGCTCCAGATTTCTTCTTTGAAATGATAGAGGGTATGCTATAATCAACACTTCATGCCATTGTGTGAATTAGCCTTTTTCTCTTATGGAAGCAACAAGTGCACATTTGGTTTCCTGATGAATTTGGAAACACCATAGTTTGCAGTTTGTTTTTTCCCCATTTGTCAAGTTGTTGAGTTTGTTTTTTGAATGTTTCCACCTCAATGATTTCTATGTGGATCTCCTCACAGAGGTGACTACACAGTCACACATAAACAGTGGGAAGAAAAGATTTGGCCATAAGTTCCTGATTGCTCTCCAGCTTGGCAGTTTACATGCCATCTTTGTATGTCTGGTTCCTGCTACAACTGAAATAGTGCTCTTTTTAAAAGCCACACAGTATCACATCACAGCTAGATGTTTTTCCAGAAAGTTGTCTGTTGTTGGTTTCAATATAAATCTTTAAAATATTGTAGGGCAATCATACATACATATGTATACATATATACATATATAGTCCAAGCAAGTGTATAGACTGCAGCCTTAGAAAGGAAAGATAACAGAAGTTCACTGTCAAGTGAGTATTATTCTTAATATTTTTTCATTGATGTAAATTCTTGTTCTGCAGTAGATCCACAAGCAGCCATTGCATCACAAGCCCTTTTGAAATTCAATGTTTCTCTGTATTTGCTGGAGAAATGAGTGCTTATGAATAGAACCTATTGTGCTCCCTGAATAAAGAATATCCCTCTTAACTAATAGCAGTTAGGCCATTTACTCAAGGAACAAATTAACCTTGCAAAGAAGAAAAATATACAATTGACTGTAAATTTACTTGTTGTAAAAATATATGTGACCTTTAAAAAGAAAACTTCTAACTGCTTCCTGCATGTGAAGTAAAATATTTGTTTGATCTATGATCACAGAGATGTAAATAAGCATGAAAAGAAAGACAGTAATTGGCTTCATGGCAATTTTTTTTGCACATTAACTTTGTTCATCTTTACTTCATCATCACAGGACTCTGCTGATGTTGTTAACCACTGTCAAGTCAACTTTGACTTATCACAACCCTATGGATGAGAGATGTCCAAGTCAGCCTATCATCAACAACCCTGCTCAGGTTTTGCAGATTCAGAGATGTGTCTTCTTTGATTGAGTCCATCCATCTGTAATGCAGTCTTCCTCTTTTCCTACTGCCTTCTACCTCAAGAAGCACTATTGCCTTTTCTAGTGAGGCAGGTCTTCTCATGATATGGCCAAATTATAACCACCTCAGTTTAGTCATCTTGGTCTCAGGTTTGATTTGCTTTAGGAGCCATTTATTTGGGGGGGGGGAGGAGCAGCCCAGGATGTCCCTAGAACTCTTTTCCAGCACCACATTTCAAAGGAGTTGCATTTTCTTCATATCAGCTTTCTTCACTGTCTGGCTTTCACAACCATACCTAGAAATTGGAAATATGATAGCATGGACAATCCTAACTTTAGTATTCAACAATATATCTTTACCACTTCAGGATCTTGTCTAGTTCTTTCATACCTGCCCTTACAAGTCCTAGTTTTCTTCTGATTTCTTGACTGCTGTCTCCATTCTGAGTAATAACTGAATTGAAAATATTGAACTTTCTCAATGTCTTCATCTCAAAACACATTTGTGTTTTTCGATATATTCAGAGTTTTGAAACATTACTTTCTTTGGTGAGGGGATTCCTAGGCCCTTTCCACACAGGCATATTGCCCATGCTAGGGCGACCTCTCCAGGAGGTCTTCTTCACCATGGGGTGCGCTAGTGCAGTTGGAAAAAGTGAGGCTCTACACCTCAAACCGCTCTAACACAGCCACAGGGGTGGCGCTGCGAGTTTTATAAAAACCACCTTCTCAAGTGGTTTTTATAAAATTTGCCCGCACTGCTCCGTCACAGCCCCAGGTGAAGAACTGCAGAGACGCGCTAGCAAGTCCCTGCAGATCTGCCCGGGGGCGGGCTTCCGGCTGGCGCGTTGCCTTGATTGGCAGAGTGCCGCTGGCTGCCATTTTGGGTGCCGCAGAGCGCCACAGGGCGCCGCCAAAATTCGGCAGCATTTAGAGCAGCGAATCCGCACTCCCCGCAGGGACGGAGCAACCCACTACCAGGTAAGCGCCGCCCCTGCGTGCGCCGCCCCGTTTCACCCCCCCCCCCCCAGTGAGGAAAGGGCTCTAGAATTGTAGCGAGGGAAAAAAATGTTTCCAAATTCTGGTTGTTTTCAGGAACTGTAAGCCACACTGCTCTTTTAAATACAATCTATGATTCCATTTCCTTTGAATGGGAATAACCCCACTGCAGGTATGTGTTAAGACCCTTCCCAGAAGGCTACATATACCCTCTGTGTAAAGCCTGAATTAGTACCAAGGTTCAAGAAGTAACACAGAGTTTGTTCTGTTTTTTGCTTTCCTTTGTTTTTATGGACATGGAAGTCTCAGCTCTGTTCTGCTTCAGAGGACATCTGATTACAAGAGACTTTAAACCTATTCTTCAGAAAGTGAGAATACATTTTCAAAAAAGACCAGCTGTGAAAGAAAAGAGAAATAGTGAGCATATAGCTGTACATGGTTTTTTGTTTGCTTGTTTGTATTTTACTGGTAGAGTAGCATAATCCAGTTTGTGTTCGTTAAACTGCATTGTAAACAGAATTTCACTTATTCAGAGTGACATATTCAAGGGCATATAGCTTTGAAGTGGGGGGCAGGATTCTATGCAGTGTCTTGGTGGAGAGAGCGTGACATCACAATCTTCTGTTTCTCAAACTCTTGAAGCACATAAAATCTAGAGATGCTAGAAAAATGTAGAATGTAGAATTTAAATGTAAATGTAAAATGTAGAAAAATGCTCAAAAATGTACCTGACAGCCATGGAATTAAGGATTAATTGGATAGGGAGAGGCTTGAAGTCTTTGACTGTTTCTATTAAAACTATGCCACAGTGTAGTGAGGTCATCACAAACAGCACATAGTCATGCTTGAGAGAAACAGAAGCAAAAGAAACCCAGAAAAAAAAATGCCGTGTGTCTGGTCTCAGATATTGAATGCAGCTACACTGCCTCCTGGTGCTTTATTCTGCAGTAGCTTTTATTCTTACAGACCATTATAAAACATGAAATGGACCAATGTATAATTATTGAAGATCCTTGCAGAGATCAAGGAATAGGTTCCATCTCAAACACGACCCTCACTGTTTCCCAAGTGCATGATAGTTGAGGTACACTTTTTAAAAGGGGAGAGAGGAAGCATGCTTCTCTCTTGGCAGAAATATTGGGCAGTGCTGGTGAAGACTGATTGCAGGACTGGCCCAAAATTATTTTTTTTTCTGTATGAGACAAAGTAACCCCACCATTCCATATATATCTGACATGTAGGAGTCAGTCAAAACAGCTGTTGAAAATTACTTCACTATTTGCTTAAAGGCAGCATCTTTTAAGGTACTTGAGGACAGCAGGCTCACTGAAGCACATTCATAGCAAACTGTGGGCCACACATATTTCTGTTCTTCAGTATCTTGGTATTGCTTCTGACTCCAGTGCTTCACTCTGCCTAATAACAGGGCCAGCTGTGAATGACTGAAGGAGACAATGCCAGGTTAGCATTCTGTTAGAAGTGTGTGTGTGTGTGTGTGTGTGTGTGTGTGTGTGTGTGTGTGTGTGACTTCAAGTTGCTTATTGATTTTAAGACGACCCTATGAATTTCCATAAAGTTTTCTTAGATGAGGAATATTTCTGCACAAGCATAAATCCACCTTGGGCCTGTGTGTGTGTGTGTGTGTGTGTGTGTGTGTGTGTGTGTGTGTTTGTGTGCGTGCATGTTTATTTATTTGTTCTTGCAGAGGTTATATTCTCTTTACCCTCTGCGACAACACCACCACAACTCATGGTTTTGCTGCGATACTCTTCTGAATGGTCATTCCATCATTGTGGAGAGCACAGAAGATTGGAACAGCCAAATGCAGACAGATGACATCATCTGCCAAAACTCCATCTGATCTCAGAGTTGTAAGGCATTGCCAGACACTGCTCCAATTCTTCTCCGTGCTCTCCACCAGTCACAAAATGGTTGCTTAAGAGACACTATCATAGCAAAACTGTAGTCATGATGGGAGAGGAGCTGTAGTGTAGTTCTGCCTAGGGAACTCTTATAGTACACTGGGCAATGTAGTAGGATCTCAGGCATGGAGTGTTAGTTTCCATAGCTCAGTTCCCTCCCAGAAGAAGGATCATTTGGGCGTATGTATGTATGTATTTGCACACTTGATAAATTTGAGGTCAACATCTTATGCATAAATATGCATAACATGGCATAAATATATAGCAGCATAATTATACTGGATCCTATTGTTCAGCCCACTGAGTGGGGTCAAGGCTTTGAGTCACTAGCTATGCAACAAAGAGTAGAGTTACCAAGCCAAGAGTATTGAAATCTCAGGGCCAAAATCAGAGACTTTGAGATATTATGGGGCCCTGGTCGTGTAACAAAGGTAATGTTCCAAGGGGCAGCCTCTGATAATATCATTTTGAATGATATTTCCTTTAAGCTTCAATCACAATTGCACAAAGCATGCCATTAAAATTTTTAAAAAAATCAGATCTAACAAATGAGAAAGATAGATATAAACATGTTTTTCAAGACAAAGCTTTCACCCTGAGATTCTTCCTCTGTCTCTCAAGGAAACTAAAAGGGGGGCAGGCCCTGAGATCCAGGAACCCTGTCAAAGATCCTCCTACCTACCAAATCAAAAGTGTAAGAGAGGGCTCCAAGTGTGCCTGTGCACTGATTGGGTGCACAAGCGATAGTGCTTACACAATGTGTGAGAAAGTACAACAACTTATGTAACTACTTTTTGTGCCAGCACAGTACCCCAACAGGATGCTGACTGAGCCTGTCCTTTATGTTCCTGGAAGGTAAAAGTTGCCCTTTCACGATTTAGCACTTCAAAATAAGAAGCTGAGGTGTCCATTGCAGTAAAGCATAGGGTGATAAACTGCATCTCCACCACCCACCACCCACATCACAAGGCTCCTTCTATTCTGAAAATCTTTGGGGACTGAGGCTTAGATCCTGCATCTGATAGAGCTAACAACCTTTGCATGCTTATACACACTTGGTAGCTTGCTCTTTTTCCATACCCATTCTCTTTCTCCATCATTTTTAATTGCTGCCATTTTTCTCTTCCCTCTCATCTCCATTATACCATGTATTTCATTATGAACAAGTAATCAGTAAGCAAAGGTACTTTATATGTTTCACAAAGAAAACAAAGCCTCAAACAACTCTCACACAACTTTCCAGAGCTAGCCAGTCTGAAATGGCTTTTTCTGAGAGGCCCAAGGAAGAACTCTGAAGCTCTGAGGAAGGCTCTTTAGTCTCAGTCACAATCACAATGCTGAACAAGCATTTTGCCAAGAGACAAGCACTACACACAGCATATTCTATCTCCTTACATCCAGTTCCCAATGCCTTCTCTTGCCTTCTGAAGAAAAAAATTAGATGTATCCTTCTAACCTGAAAGGTATCAAGCAGTGTCATTTCTCAATTAAGTGTCCTCCAGAAGAAAAAGAGCCACATTAAAATTCGCACTGATATATGTCTTGACAAAGGCAGATTAATTGAGGTTGAAGTCGCCTATTAATCTAGGGCTCTGTCAGCTGCTTTCTGTAAAAGTGAACTCCCTACACAGGCTAAGGAGACATAAGATATATCAAGGAGTGCAAGAAAGAAAAAAAAAGAGGTTACTTCTCTTTTTACTTTGAACCTTAAAGAAAGAAACGGATTAAGAACAGGAGATTCCAACTCATTTTGAGTCTCATCTTTCACTGAATCCCTTAATCCCTTTAAATTCTGGCACCTTTTTGCACCTATGTGGTTCATACTTTTACTCTAGAATTTCTCACCTGACAATCACATTGACCTTTAACTAAAAGGCAAGGTTGGGCACATGACACCTGTTCTGCAAACACTGCAGTTCTGGTTACAGTTGTTCAGGCTACTTCCCACAGCCTCAAAACAAAATTCTAGAAGGAGGAGTATGCGTGTCATAGCACACTAAATTCCAATAAATGCAGTGTCGCAGATGAAGGCTCTGGAATGCTTCATTTCTCAAGCCCAAATTAAGCTATATTTACCTTAACCATTAGAAATGCAGGACTGGCCCTACCACCAGGCAGAGTAAGGCAACCATCTCAGGCAATAGATGTCAGATGGCACAGACCATTTGCACAGTGCTGGGGGATAGAGCTCCACGTGTACTATGCCACCTCCCCAACACACCAAAATCTAGCTTGTTACAGTGAAGGACACCATTCAAGAACCAAAGCTGAAGTTTTCTTTTGTGAGTTGGTGTTTCCATTGCTTCCAGTGTGACTCTTTTTTAAAAAATGCTGTTGCTTCAGTTCCTTTAGAAGTATGGGCAACTGCATGGGAGCCAGGAGCAAATTCTGTTCCTGGCCCCCTTGCAGGCTATATCCTCTCACGCACAGGAAGCCCAAATATCTATATTTTCCTCTGGTCCCCATGTGGTTATCCTCAGTCCCTCTCAAAATGACAACAGGAAGTGATACGTGCTCATCTCCTGTCCCATTTAGAGAGGGAGTCCAGACAAAAATGAAGATTTGGGAGCAGTATGAGGTTTGAGAGTCCTTGTGCGGGTAGAGATTATAGCCTTCCCATCTAAATCCAAGCAATCTGTTTTGTGCTAAACCAGTAATGGACTAGATGAGGATGAAGTAATTGAAGATTAATCTAAACAAGACAGAAGTGCTTCTGGTCAGTTTAAAGGCACATCAGGGAACAGGGATTCAGTCCAAGCTGGATCAGGTGACACTCCCCTTGAAATCTCAGGAAGGAAGGAAGGAAGGGCGAGCAAGCAAGGTCAGTTATCAAGTAAACAATCCCAGATCCAATAAATTACCATAAAAATCAATTTGAAAAGGTCTTTTGAAGAAGTCTACAACTAAAAAGGGTGGAGGAGACCAAAGAGACATCATAAATATGAACATCTTATCAGGGCACCCCAACAAGTCTGGGGACGCCTACCAAGCAGGCTTTTTCAGTTTTTAAAATGTCCCAATTTCTCTCACCTCTTCTTACTTTTCCCTTTTGTCCTTTGGTTACTTCAATGGGTACAAACTGAGTTCAAAGTGCAAAAGTAGTTTGCACTCAATTAACATAGCAGAGATTAGATGAGAAAACAGGGTGGAATCCTGTCCTTCCCAAAAGGTTCAGGCAAAAGCAAACTACTGCAGGGTCTCTCAACTTATGTGTTCTTCCTCATTAACATCTTTTGCCATCTTGACAACATTCTGATGTTGATTGGCCACAGGTGTCCTAATTTTCATTTAAAAGTGTTGGAGGGTCTGGATAGGTTTATATCTAAACTAGTGGTGAGCAGCCAGGTCAGCGACTGAGGTTGATTTTCATTCCTGTAGCAGTCATACCATGCCACTTGCCCCTGAGAAAATTCACTTATGCCTATTTTTATTATTTCCACCAGCACTTTACAAGACACCTGGGACATTTGAAATCAGTCTCTAGCAGCAGTGATTTCCTGTTTAAAGAGTGTTTTTTCACCTCTTCCAAATTAAGTTGGAAGTTTTTTCATGTCTTCCAAATTAAGGGGCTTAGGGTCTATAGAAGCCTATGGGGTATTAAAAAAGGTGACTGTTAGTGAATACAGCTGGTGGAAAAAATGTTTCTTTTTTGGCTTCTAACCAACATTTTGAACCAAAATTGAAAACAAACCTGGAGCCAATGGAGACTCAAGAATATTGGAGCAGCATCCTCTGATTGAGAGCAACTGTGGTGTAGTCATCTGAATGTTGAACTATGACTCTAGAGATGAGGATTGGAATCCTCGCTCATCCACGGAAACTCCTTGGGTGACCTTAGCCAAGTCACACTCTCAGCCTTAGAGGAAGGCAAAGGCAACCCCCCTCTGAACAAGTCTTGCGAAGAAGACCCTGTGATAGATTTGTTTTATGATTGCAGTAAGTCTGCAATGATTTGAAGAGCACACACAAGAGCACATCCTCTGATTAGCGGGCTCTTGTTAACACATTTTGTACCAATAGAAATTTCCAAAAGCTTTTCAAAAGCAGCCCCTTGTGGAACATCTTGCAATAGTCTAGCCTGAGTATGACCAACAGTGTTTGAAAACTTAGAAATAATCAAATCAATATGTGATGCAATTAAGATCTCTTCATCTGACAGCCTTTGTGGTATTTATTATAAAGAAACATTTAACATAAATTCCAATAATGGCTGAGCTCCTGCATCAGGAGATGGGCTGTCAAGTTCCATCCAGTCACAATTGCACCTGTCTTTTCTCTCATCCCTGCAAAAAAACTCCTTTTTACATGCAACATCTCCCCCTTACACAGCCATTTATGGGCTGGAGGAAGCAGAGGGCGGCAGCAGTAGAAGAGAAGCATCCAGCTGTGTTTCTGTATGTATGTAGGTGCCTTCATGTCAACTTATGGCTACACCATGAATTTCATAGGGTGTTCTTAGGCAAGAAATAGTCAGAGGTAGTTTGCTCATGCCATTCTCTGAATCTAGCCCACAGTGCCTGGTATTCCCTGGTGGCCTCCCATCCAAGTATTGATCAGGTCTGACCTGCATAGCTTCCAAGATCAGATAGGATATGGTGCCTTCAGAATATTAGGTGGACACAAAGTGACAATGTGATCACTATAGTTGGTTTGGACCATGATTTGATCTATATTTCAGTATTCCAGGAGGACCTCTGTGATGTCTCAAAGGGAGCCTCATCACTGTGCATCCAGCTCCAGGCACATAGCTGGACACTGCTCTGTCACTGCAGTCCCATTGCTTTCCACCAACAAGCAAATGTCTATGTTGGGGGGATGCAGCGCATGAAAACTGGGTTTAAGAGAGGATTTGGTTGTTGCATAAGGGAGGCAAAGAATTCTGAGCTGTGCAATTGCCAAAAAAAAAAAAAAAAAGATACATGCAGACAAAACACCCGTGAATGTTACTGACAGGTTATCAGCCAGGCTTGGATCTGGACTAAGTTAGTCCCATTTTGGTTGCACTGAAATTACTAGTCATAACTACTTTTAATAAATCCCACGGAATCCAATTGGAGTCCAGTGTAACTAGTGTAGTCTGGATCCAATCCATAAGAGTTGTCTCACTCTGTCTAATAAGATCTTCCCACAGACCCACTTTCTGGTACACAATTTGTTATTTCTAAAAGACTCTCTTTATTTCCTGTCAAAATTTGATTGCAGAAAATGCCATCCATTAGCCTCCTTAAACTTCCAAGTTCATATGAAACCAGTTCAGATGCTACACATGACTCTGTTAGTCTAGAAAAACGATATAGCTGATTCCCATCAGCTATGTTTGAATAGCTAGACAATTAAACTTAGTGGGAACAGTTCAGCCTCCAACAATGCCAGGTAACATCTAAATTACTCAGTCATTCATAATGCATGAAACCAATTTTTCATGGGGATTCTTTCCCCCCTGCTTCATGGGAATTTTCTACAACTGAACTAGAGATTGTTGAAAACAGGACAAACTTGGATATCCTGTCTGGATTCAATAGAAATGGGAGGAGATGTTAGGCCACATTTTCCAAATGTCACCTGATATTCAAACAAAGATCCTACTGGTCATGAGGAATCTGGTCACAGGCAGTTCTTGCTGAAGTTTGCAGATGGGAATGAGCAAGTATAAGTTTCAGTCACTGGTTAGGTGTGGTTTTGGCATGTGGATAGAGAGCAAGGTTCAGAAGCTAAGAGTGTGTCAGACCTGGAAATGTGGTCTCAAATCCATGTTCTACCATGGAACATCTAGAGCACGCACAGCAATGTAGGTCCAGGAGGGGAATGAGAACGCTGCCTCCTCTCCAAATGAAATTATCCTTCAGCCTCCACATTTCTAGCATTGCAAATAGTGAGACAATGCAAATCATTCATACCTGGAACTTTTATATTTGTTGACAATCTCTTGATAATTTTGCCTGCCCCTTTTCTTTAAGTGCCTAAACTATATTTCTCACTGCTTGACTCAAATGTTAAATTCTTGCTATTCTAGAAATTAGGGAACAGAAGGAAAATTTCACTGGGGGTGCAGATTTGTTTGAGGGATCAAGGCCTTCATTTTGCCACCTC
This sequence comes from Iguana delicatissima, assembly GCA_948472985.1. Lineage (NCBI taxonomy): Eukaryota > Metazoa > Chordata > Lepidosauria > Squamata > Iguanidae > Iguana > Iguana delicatissima. Next base: position 1,159,896 of record CAOKZL010000023.1, read on the forward strand.
CCATAGGTACAGTCACATAAGGTGATGGCAGTGATAAGCTGAAACCTCAGAATCTATTGCAAGGGTGACAGCAAGAAGGGGAGAGATGCAGGAACAGGAAAGGATAAAATTGTGAGTAAAAGAAGATATGAAATATTGTATAGGGGCTCCAGAAGTCCTCTTTAGCTTTTAAAAATTTTCTTCAGTGCTCTTTTTCTTCAGTGCATCAAATCTAGCTAGCACATCTGCATTTATGTACCACATTAATCATAAGTAGGAATGCATAAGCTGCGGGTGTACACATTAACATGATACATTCAAAGCATTGCTTCCTCCTCCTCCTGCCCCCGTGCAGCTGAGGAAGGCACAGGCAACACTTCTGCTTTTACCTAATCACAGTTTTTCACATTATCCAAACTAGTTAATATTGACTACGGTTGGTTTAAACAAGTCAGGTACAGAAACTATGGCCATTTTCACAGTACACTCTTATAGTGCAATTATTCCATTTTCAACATTCTATGGAATCCTGGGGTTTGCAGTTTAGGGAGAGGCCGGCCTCCCTAAACTGCAAATCCAAGGATTCCACAGGTTGTTGAAAGTGGAATAATCGCACTATAAGAGTGTAGTACAGAAATGGCCTATGTTTTGAAGCTGGCTTGTTTTAAACCAACTCCATGTGTGTTCACCTTTGTGAACAAACATGCAATCATGCTTAATTGAAATCCAAAGCATCTGAAACTGTTCCTCATGACTTCACAGGGAAAGGAAATTGGGGGAAGGGGTCAGGACACAAGTTTGAGGCTCACTGAAGATTGTTTGGGTTGTGCACATCATTCTAATCCCTGGTTTAGCATGGTATTAAAAACTCACCCAATAGCTGCATTCAGATATAACCATGAACCATTATTTGTATTATGGGAAAGCTGCAGACCTACAACCCTAGTTCTCTCTTCTCTATCTTTTCTCCTACTTCTACTTGCTTTCACACACAGCAATTTTCCAAAGGGCTAACAATTTCTTAGGAAAATATAGTTTGCCGTTAAATGCAAATAAAGCAGACTATAGTTTGCTTGGATCTAGTATGAAGGCAAGCTATAATTTGCCACATTCAGATGTAGTGATAAACAATGGTTTCCTGGAAAGTGAACATCTTTTAAGAAATCACAGCACAAGTGGTTAGGAGGGTGGCAGAGCCCTGCTCATTTAATATACAACTGTTGAGTCACACAGCAAATCCCAGAAAATAACTTGCCAAACCTGCAATTCCATAGCTGTCAACTTTAGCCTCCCCATGTTGCAACCTCTTTTTGTAACTTATGCTGCCACCCACCATTGCCATTCCATGTCCAGCAAGAAGAGGGGAAGAGGATCAAAGAAGTGTCTTACTATGTTCCTGTGGCCAGATGCAGAATGATTACATCCTATACCCAGGTTTGCTGGGGTCTTCTGGAGGTCTATGATACAACCATTTATCATCTAGCTACAAAAACATAGGCCATTTCTGCCCTACACTGTTATAATGTTATTATTCCACTTTCAACATCCTGTGGAATTCTGCGGTTTGTAGTTTACTGAGGCCAAAGACCTCTCTGGCTGAGAATCTAAAGACCCCTCCATAAACTGCAAACCTTGGGATTCCATAGGAAGTTGAAAGTAGAATAACAGCATTATAACAGTGTAGTGTGGAAATGGCCATAGTCAGATGCTTCTCTGAAGCTCACCATTCTCAACCAGGAATGTAATGATCATGATGAACTGCAGCAACTCCGTTAGGTCTAGGTGTGCTTCAGTCTGTAGCAAAGGAGAGGAATACTAGCCTCCTCATTAACCAAAGAGAGACATATGCAGTCATAAAGTCAATGTCACTAACAGGATGTCAGCCAAAATGTGTTAGCTCAATAAAATCTCTGACAGCCTACTCCCTTCAGACATCTTGTCTAGCAGTGAAAAGCGATCTGCTGACATAGGCCTAAATACAGTTGCTAATTCTAACTAGAATAACCTTAATAATTTAGTAGAACTTACATAGATGTTAACATACCAATAGAAATTAAGCCACTCATTTATCAAATCATGGATTGTCCAGGAAATGTTTAGTCATATGTCAAGTCAGTCACAATAGGCATTTTATCTTTAACAGTGGCCTAAATTCTGGGCATTCCTTGGACAATATATTATAAGTTGTGATTTCCATACATATAGAAGAGATAAGTGCCCTCAGATGGATGTCAATTCTTCTCTTTCTCACGATGGAAACAAACATTTTGTAATGTTCTAAAAAGAACTTCATGATATTGTCAAAGCTAAGTTATTCTCACAGGTACTTAATGAAACAGTGCAGTGCAGATTCAGTCCTGCACATCTACCACAAAGTCAGATGATAAATAAATTAAAAATCAATGGGAACATATTTTAAAGGGAAATGAATTCTGATGTGGATTCATTCATTTTGTTAATGAATGATTGGAGTTATTAGCTAAGGCACAGGCAGTGAAGCATCAGCCTGTCTCATTCCCAGGAAATACAGCTGAATCCTTAGGCCCAGATTCTTCTTAGGCAGTAAAGAATGAGGTGTGGCCCACTGGAAAGGCCCTGCCACTATTCCAAAGAGCCTTTCTGGCTATTCTCTACCTGTAAAAAAAAATGCCATATTCAGGAAACAGACAGCTGGGCTCTTCAGAGTAGGACGATGGCAGGTTTTAGGAAGCGGTGCCAGTCACCTTCCTGCTGCCATAATGATGTAGCTGCACAAAAATGTACTGCACAGCTCTCTGGAAGCTTCCAAATGCCTTGTTCTGGTGGATCCTTGAACCAAGAGATTGTGGGCAAGGTGGCTGTACTGAGTGCTGATACAGGCAGTCTCCATGACCACCCCAGTTGAACTGCTTTGCTTTGAAGTGGCAGAGGAAGGAGGCTGGTGGGTTAAAACAGTTGGAAGAAGGGGGAATGGGAGAGCAGGCAGGTAGCAATAGAGAGTGGTATATATCTTCTTATCTTGGGTGGAAGGCAACTTGCACCAACCTTCTTGATGTACAAAAAAGTTTGGTGGGTAACAGTAGTGACTAGTTCTCCTTAGCACAAGGCCTTTGGAGCCAAGCAAATCTTTGACCACTGGTTGCACTCTCTGATTATGGTCCTCATGGTCCTCAATAGCAGTTGTGTTTCTATACATCAAGGGTATCCTCTGAAGGCTTTGTCTGCAGTCAACTTATTTGGCTTTTCTGTCAGCATAGGGGAGTTAGGGACATGGGTATCGGGTACCCAACATGAATAGAAATTGATTTAATTTCTTTGCTATACTGGGCACAAGTCAAGAAGATTCTGTTTTTGTTGCAAACTAGGAATGGGAACCAAGCAGCCCTCTAGATGTTGTTGGATTGCAGCTCCTGTTAGTCAAAGCCAGAACAGCCAATTGTGAAGAATGCTGGAAGTTGGAGTCCAACAACATCTAGAGGAGCACACAATTCCCACCTCTGATCTACACAGCTCTGTAATGAATTTGATTTACAAAACAATCCTGGGTGTGCTGATTCAGAAGTAAGTCTCCCTGTGTTCAGTGGAACTGAATCCCTAGGAAAAGTCCTTAGGATTGCAGCTTTAGTCCTCCTTAAAAGGAAATATTTCTGAACACAGAGTCTAGTAAAGCCCTGGAATTTGCAGCTACAAGAGGTTATCACAAAGACAAATAAGGCAGTGCGTCTTAAAGACCAGACCAGCATAAACAATAACCTTTGTGGTTATGCAACCTGAACTAATGACATAGGTAATCAAATGTCACTCTTCATAACTTCAGTGGATTGCCTGAAGCAAGGCGAGAAGAGATTTGTGGGGGGGGGGACTTTTATTTTTGCCCCATGAACAGCATTTCACAAATGTCAAGGTGCTTTTTGGGGAGTTTCCCTTTTCACAAGCCTTAGGGATACGGGGGAGGCTCACTGAGGGCCAACAGTGGAATTCCAACGCTTTCTATAGTTGATGGTAACTAATTCCATAGAGAAAATGAACTGTGTTGTACGCAGAGTCTACTATTTCAGAGTACCTATCCAGTAATTAATGAACTAAAGCCCATGTATGGCAGAGAACTATTACTGCTGTTGTACAAGAAATTACAGCAGAAACCTATCAGGGGAGGGGTTCAAATGAGTTCTGCGTCAGGTTGCCAGAATGAAAACTGGAGAGGATTCCTGTCCATTTAATCGTTTTGCAGAAGAGGGAATTTAAGCAGGACTTGCTTGTTAACCTGAGTGCTGAAATCCCATCTTCTACACCACCATGAAAGGTACAGGAACCACTCTAGTTTTCAATTTGGCAACCCTAGGTCACTGGTCCTTATTCTTGGAAACATCTATGCAGTGTAACGTTGCAGTCTACTCAGAGGTAAGCCCCAATAAATCCAGTAGTTTTTGCTCCCATGAAAGGGGATATGGGATTGCAGCATAGCAGCACAATCCTGTGGATGTTTACTCAATGGAAATTTCCATTGAGTTCCATGGAGCATGCCTTTCCTCCAACATTTCACAGATGAAAACTGGGACACATGCGGCCAAACACCACCAGAGTGTGGTCAAGCAGTTGCGTAGGGACTGGGGGGCGGGGGGCAGTTCACCCCAGGCGGCAATGTTTTGGGGGCATCCCAGCCTGTAACTATGCCCCCATGTGCCCTGGTAATGCCCCCATGACCCCTGGCCACCCCCTCATGCACCACAGCCACACACACCCACAGTGGCCACACCTCTCGTGCCGTAGCCCCACTCCCCCTTCACACACTCCAAGCTCCGCCACTGTGGTCAAGACAGCACGAGTTATTAATGAGGAAGAACATACAAGTCAGAATAGACTGCATCAGTTTGCTTTTGCCAGAGCTCACAGGAAGGACAAGGTTTTGCCCCCTTTCCTGCTCTCCTCCACTAAATTAACTGAGTGAAAACTATATTTACACTTGGAACTCAGTTTGCAACAATTGAAGTAAACTGAGAGCAAAGGGGAGAAATGGGAGGAGGAAAAAGAAACTGGGATATTTTTTAAGCAACTTAAAAAAGGGGGGATAACACAGGATTCATTTGGACTGTCTCTGCCAAATCAGCACAGTTTGAGGATATGGGCATTGTGCCTTCCTGGGATATATATAGAGAACTGAACCTTTTGTGATTTAACTATTATCATACAAGGAGCAGAATAAATCCAGAATTGGATACATGCATTGGATACAAGGAGCAGAATAAATCCAGAATCCAAAGAATTAGAACCCTAACTCAGAAGTCTAAGAGGGCTTTGGATATATTTGTCTCCAATAACATCATCCTTGTGAAACTGCTTCCAATAGAGGTTTTAAAGCAGCCTGCAATATGAGATGGAGATCACACAGCTGAATGAAATAAGCAAATAATTTCATCTTACCACACGAGACCCTTGCATATCCCTAAGCAATTCTTTGGATCCTGTTCCCAGTTTCCCTCCTGTTTAAAGGTGCTTCTCAACAACTAAGGCCATTTCTACACAACATCGCTGTCCCACAGCGGGGGCGCATTGCTACCAGTCCCCAAGTCAGGCTTTCACACGTTGTTGTCACAGTCACACTGCCAACACATCCCCATCTGTCAAGATTGCAGGACATTCCATTCCCAGAAAAACATCCGGTAATGGCCTCCAATCATATGACACACCCGTCACTGGCAGCCTTGTAGAAATAGCAGAAGCATGGTCTATGTGCTTCTTTCCTCAGTACAGCGTGGGAAGTGGCCGGCTGCATTGCAGAAGGAAGAACTGTGTCTCTCACACTACCCTTCCGCAGGCAGCTGGTTGGGTGCAGAGGAGAGTATTGGGGTCACACTCCCATCCTAGCAGTGACACTTCCAGGATCACAATGGGACAGTAACAGTAAGGTGCAGAAAGGGCTTAAGTCCACCTTGAGCAAGGATGGGCAACTGTCAAGGGTTGTGAGGGACTGCTCTGGTTTCTTTGGCAGTTTAGAGAGTTGCACTCTGCTGCCATGTGCCATCAAGTCATTACAAATCCCCCAATAAAACCCACTTGGGTCCACAGGTTTAATTTTGCCATGTTTTTATGCCTCTGTTTTAAGTCCAGGAAAGGCCCTTTTTTCCAACTAGAAAATAAACCAGAATCCATATTCTTGTTTACTTCCTGATTTAAAAAAAAGGCCTCTCTCAAGAAAACTGGAGAGGGGAACATAGCAGCATGGGGGATGAGTTTAGTACAAAATCAATCAAAAAATATTAGAGGAGTGTGCTGGGAGGCTTAGGAACCACATGAAGCCCAGGGGCCACACTTTCCCTATCCCATCCTAGTATTACCAGTCAAAAGGCATTGTGCAGACTTTCCATTTGTCCTCCATAACAGATGTTTTCTGGTAAAAAGAATATTAGAAAGAGCAGCAGAAGAACATGGAGGAGCCACCAGTTGAAGACCACATCATCTGGACCTCTCCCATCCACATAATTCTGTGAAAGCAGAACAATTGTACAGTATAAGTCTTATCTGATAAACATCCTGTTAGTGTAAGTCCAGTTTACACCTTCATCACTTCCAAAATTTCACAAATGAAAACTGGACCACTTGTGGCCAAGCAACATCTGAATGTGGTCAAAATGGCATGAGTTATTAATGAAGAAGAACACACAAGCAAGGAGAGGCTGGGGCATTGTAAGAGCAGCTGAAAAAGTAGGATGATAGAAGAGTCATCAGGACTGTCCCTCTTAACTTGTGACGTCCCTTTTTGTTGTTGCTGCTGCATAGGCTGGTATTCTCTACGCCCCTCCACAATAATCAAAGTTTCTCTCTACCAGATCCATAGTTTTGCTGTGACAGTCCACTGAATGGCCATCTCATGGCTGGTGGAGAGTAGGATGGAGGAATTGAAAAGCACCTGACTATACTCCATAGCCAGATGCAGACAACTGAGGTCATCCACTGTGAACCCAGCAGATCTAAATAGACAACATCGTTGGTCTGCATGCCTTGGATTTACAGGGCATAACCAGATGTTTCTCCAACATGACCCCCCCCATACACACACACACACTATTAGCCACAGAATGGACATGTAGAGGGGCTATCTCAGCAAACTATGAGTCATGGGGTAGTGAGGGGAAATTGCAGCGAAGCTGCACTCGCAGAATTCTTTTGCTACACTGGACAAATCAGGATTTCAGTCATTTTGTGACTTTTTCTTCACTTTTTAGTTATCTGATTCTGCACAGATCTCTCTGTTCTATAAAATGATTCCTTATCTCACTTTGAAGCCTGATTTAAATCTTGCTATTAACATTACATATTTTGCTGGTGGGCACAACATGATATAGAAAACTGAGGAGAAGGACTTCTAATGTATAGAAGAACCTGGTAATGTAGACTTTGGACATGAACCAGCTACTAGCAATATTTTTATGTTTTCTCCCCAACATCATCCAAATAGCATGGATATTCAACTTCATTTTAAGCAATATGTACTTGTTGTTTAATATTCTAAAAGCCAAATCACTTCTCTCTGCCCTGCAATATATTAGTGACCCTAGAATATGAGTGATTATCCATGTTCGACTGTTCATGAGTTGTACACGTTAAATGGTACACAGAATGACAGAGTTATCAGGTGACTAATATTAAGCAGGGAAATTGCTGTTATCATATTATCATTGCTCCTCAGCACAAAATCTTCTTTTCTCAGGTTGATTAGTTGCTTAGAAGGGACTAATTACAGTGTGATGAATTAGTATGATCATGAGCTGGTCAGCATATAACATGAAAGGTGTCAGGGGCATAGCATGTGTCAGAGAACTTGTACTACTTTCCTCACCATTTCGGAGGAGTAAGTATATATTCATTTCTGACTATTCATTTCTGACTATTGGCTGTTCTGGGGCTGATGAAGGTTGGAATCTAACAATATCTGAGGGCTATGGGGTTCCCCGCAACTTCTAAAGAAGTCTGAGGTCTGTGATAAAGGGATGCATCTATGTGTAAATATTAAGCTGCCTCAAATCACCACCTCTAAGAATATCTTTATACCTTGTCATGAGTAATTACTATTGTAATACAGTGGCTGAGACACAGAGATGTGAATCAGGAAGTTCCTGGTTCAAATGTCATCCCTGCCATGAACTTACCAGGTAGCCTTAGGCAAGCTACTATCTTTCACTGTCAGCCCCTACCTGTAATGTGGGCTGGCTAAAGATAATAATACTGACCTGCCTCCATTAAAGAGCTGCTGCAAATATTATTCAGAGAATGTGTGTGAAACACTCCAGGGTGAAAAATCAGTAACCGTCATACTCTGGAAAAACAAGGGTAAATTTGGCCCTACTTGCCACCGACTGATAATTGCAACCTTTCCTCCTGAAATGGATTTTTAAAGAACAAATTAGATGCAGGTTATTAAGTATTAATTATGATAGGACACTGTTTTGGTTGAGACCATGGCACTAGGGAAGGAAGCTCTGCCTCTTCTCTTTGCCCCCATGCCATTTGCAAGCCTGATTTTCCAGAGTATAAAATCATGTGGAGAACTTGCACAGATGGAGAAGCCTCAACAAAAAATCCTTGTCCATACACAGAGGGCAATATTAAAAGTAAAGGAACAGATAGTATGTTCTTCCTCTCATGCATTTAGTAGATATACTTTCATCTCACATCAAGAATGTTACTAATCTTCTCTTTAGTAAATTTTAATCTACATAGCTTTTACTCAGTCTGCTCACTGAGAAGATTGCATCCCTTGAAGTTAACTTGGAATCATGTTTAACATCTTGCATGTTAAACATGCAAGAGCATGTTTAATATCTTACAAGCTCTCCAATCAACAGGGCAATCCTAACTCAGCCAAGTGGGCCAAGGGCTCACTGAGCCAACAATAGGTTGACTGAAGCTGCGCTGTACCCAAACCTTGGTGCTTCCAGGATAAATGTGGCTCTGGCAGGTGGACTGAGATCCAAAAGTTGGTTTCCATGTGCTAGAAAATAATTTAGGTCAACCCTAACCTTAACTTAATGTTGTGCCATCACAAAGGCTGTGGGGGTTGAGTGAGGCTCAGATGTGATATAACTCAACTCTTCTTCTGCTCTACCCATCTTTTTTTCTTTTAGCCAGCTGATCTCAGGCTATGTGCTAGTTGATCTCTGTCAGGCCCCTGTACCGGGAACCAGACAGAACCCTTCCCAACAGCTACGCCCTAGAGATGGACAGTACTTATGGCAGCCAAAGTAGGTGGAAAAGGGAGAGTCCAGGATGCTAGCAGCATTTATATAAGAAGGATTTATTAATTAGGCCCCCAGCTGGGTAAGGATCTGAGCCTATACAACAAGAAACCAGAATGGGAGAAAGCTGTTGTAGCCAACAAATTCTATCAGTGGTAGCAGGCCAGCTTACTCCTGAATTCCTTGCTTGCATTCCTAAAACCCTTGATCTTAGCCTCAAGCACAGATTTTGCCATTGGATTCTCTCTCTCTGGATTAACTGTAAACTTGGACTCTGTCTCTCTAAACTTACTGAGAACTCAGACTGGAAAATGACTAAGGTCATTTCTGCACGATGACACTCTTCTGCTTTATCATGCTGCAATCCTGAGTATGGAAAGGAGCGTCAACAACACTCCCCTCTGCACCTTGCCAGCTCCTTGTGGAAGGGAGCATAATGGTGCCACCTCTTCCTTCTGCAGTGCAGCCAGGAACTTCCCCATGTTGCACTACGGAAGGAAGAAGCTGCATTTTGACAGTTTCTGCATGGCTGGGAAAGGCGAGAGCATTGTGTAATGGTAAGTGCAAAATGGGTTTTTTCCATTTTGTGAAAAATATGCCAGTGCAACACTTGGGGACGGGATGGTAACAGGCCAGCAATGACATCATGCTGAAGCACAGTCTGCCGACCACAGCCATCCTGCTCCAAAAGTGGCTTAGCCCCGTTGTACAGAAATGGCTTAAGACAAACTTTGCTTGATATCTCCTGATAACAGGCTAATTAGACAGCTGCTGGCACGAGACGATCTTTCAACTAGCTGATCTCTGAGATCAGTTGGCACAATGGGGTTATGCCAGCATAAAGGAAGTTCAGCCTAAAGCCAGTTCAGCCAGCACAAGTGCCTTATGCTCATCCTAACCCACCCCAGCCAGCCTATGTTTGAGTTAATATTGTATTGTTAGTCAGACTAACTGGTTCCCAAATGACTACGGCCATTTCCGCACTATATTCTTATAGCGCTATGATTCCACTTTCAACATCCTATGGAATCCTGGAGTTTGCAGTTTCAGGAGAGGCCAACCAGCCCCTCCCAAAACTGCACACCCTAGGATTCCACAGGATGTTGAAAGTGGAATCATAGCACTATAAGAATATAGTGCAGAAATGGCCTAGGAGAGTTTAAACTGGAATTAAGCCTTAGAGCTCAGATTGGTGGTGGTGGAGACCTATAAACAAGATACAATCAACTGTGGTTAATCTCTCCATGGAAAAGGGATTGCCTAGAGAGTTCATAAAGGGTTGAGGGCCATGTAAACAGTCTTGGAGAGGTACATGTGGACTATATTTGCCCCCCCCCCAGCACTTGGTCACGTTTTTTAAAGTAAATGTGTAGTCATCTTGGTAATTTCTTCTTTTATACAATAACCTTTGATATTTAACATGTGAAAAGCAACACACAGCACTGTAATGAAAAGAGGCTGTGATGGATGCTGGTGTAAGGAAGGCCCAAAGAACTTTTTTCCTATATATGTTGAAAACTTACCAGTGAACTTGCTTTCACACTATGCAGCACAGCAAATGAGTTCAGAAAAAAGATTAGGTGGCAGGATCTGTGCAACTTGGCAGTTAACATTGGCTGATAAAGTTGAAAGGGTTCTGCTTAAAGAACAAGCCCTAATAAAATGTTCTGCTCAAAATAGACCTAAAACAGGGTATTTGCCTGATTCTCAACCAACAGGTTTGTTCATGTTTCCAAGCATTTGCGAAATCAAAGAGATAATTTCTGATCCATGTCCATAGAAGTCTCTTTGGAAGAGTTTTGAACGATGCACACATACACTCTTTGGAAACAAGAGGCAGCCATATTGCTCAAAGTAAGCAGGTCTGGATTGGATTAGAATGCACTATGTACAGCACCAAAATTTTTAGAATGGAAGAAAAGCAGGATGTAAAAAATAATAAATCTGCAGATAAATCAACAGGGTTTTTTTTCTTACTCTTGTCAACATAGCAACAATTCTGTATCCCAGCCTCCAGTTCCAGGGACAATCCCAGATGCTCATCTTCACCAGTACTCTGGAACAGAAGGAACCCCTGACATTGTGACTGTGAAAAGTGCTACAGACACCCATTAATTTCTCCTCAGTGTGTTACTGGTTTTGAAGTTTGTAATCCTAACCAAACTTTTAATAAGCATATATGTATATTTTGAAATATATTGTTTGATGGTGACTCAGATATACCCACCAACAAGCCTAATTTCAGAAATTAGTCTCCCATCCCACTGAAAACTGATGTGGCATTTAGGATGGGAAATTTCACCATACCAAAGCAAATGGAATGCACGCCTTGCTACGTAATAACCCAACTATATCAACAGATACAAGATATCTGAAGTCTAATTTATGTAAAAATCCTAGCTAAGAATAAAAATGTGATAAACATTTTGACGCAAAATAATTGTTGTTTCAAGAAAAACAGTTTCTAAAATAGTTGCAAATGTACGTGTCCAAAGTTGTTGTAATACTGGGCTAGTCTTCGCTGCTTCAGGTTTTTATGAATAAATTGCATAGGTGTACATAGTCATGTAATAAAACTTATGTGGTAATAAACACGAAATAAACTTTATACATAATAAACTTTACCTGACCTGGCGCCAACACCTGTTTCTTTTTGGCACCTGGTCAAGAAGTGGCTTTTTATTAAAGCCTTTGGGGCTTAATTTACTTTTGAGCATGTACATGATTTTAATTTTTTAACCTTTTAATGCTCTTTTAAGTTGTTTTAATTGCTTAATATGTTTAAACTATTTATTGATTTTAATTTTTGGTTGTTCACATTTTTACAGTTTTATTTGTTTGCCACCCTGAAATCTCATGATAAAGCGTGGGATGAAAAGTATTTTAGTGAACAAACAAACAAACTTTACTAAATAAAGGTAGAAGGAAATAGAGGACATTACATCTAACCAATCTGAATCCACCGTGTTACTTTGTGCATTGTGTACTGTAGATAATATTAGTTACAGTAAAATTTTGAAAAGGCAGTCTAGAACCACAAGATCCAGCAAAGGGTGGATTTTTAACACACCATGTGCTTGCAGTTAAAGAATAGGGCATGCCTAGGCATACATTCTCACTGAAAGCTGGACACTGTGCAGAGTCCCTTGATAATTTTGTTATCAAATCCATTCCTGTTGCCCCACTCTCCAGAATTCTTAACTGTAGCAGTCTAATATAGGTAACAATAACTTTTTATTATATTTGCAAAGTCTTATTTTGTTACTATTGTCATTGTTAAACAATTGGAATCCAGAAACCTATTTTTTTTGTTTAATTTACTGAATGTGTATCCCACTTTTTTCCCATGGTAAGATTCAAGGTGGCTTTTTGATGTGCTGTAAATGATGCAAAGATCTATCAGTAAACACTGATCTACCTCCTGTTTACCTCTGAGTTACAGACTTATATAGTCTGAGACTCTGACTCTGACAAAGCTGGAGACAGTACTTGGCGTGGTGGGGCAAGTGGCAGGAGCCCACAGACCCCAAAGTACCCACCTCCCTTTAGAACATTTAGAACTCTTATTAGGGCCTTGTAGAGAGGGTCTTAAATACCACCATCTGCATTATTTACAACTTCCCTGGATACCAGAATCCCACAACCAGAGCTTGAGAAAAATGTCTCTTTGGGATCACAATTTTTAGAATTATCTGGCTAAAATGGCCAGTGGCTATGCTGGCTGGGGGATTCTGGGAGATGTAGTCCAAAACCATAACTTTTTCAAGTTCTGCATGCAACATGCACTGTTTATGATTGTCAGGCCAGTAGGATCCCATGGCCTGAGATTTCAGGGCCAAAATCTGAGACCCAGGAATGGCCTTCAATGATGTCATTAAGCTTCTACTACAGCTGCTCAGAGTATGACATTCACATAAAAAAAATACAAAGGGCCTTTTCATATTACACTATTATAGTGCTATTATTGCAGTTTCAACATCCTGTGGAATTCTGGGGTTTGTAGTTTACTGAGCCCAAAGAGCTCTCTGGCTGAGAATTCTAAATCTCTCTCCCTAAACTGCAAATCCTGAAATTAAACAAACAGATAGACAATGAATTATACTACAATATATAATTGATACTATTTGCCATCAACTTCTCAGGTAAGCCCCCTGTTTAGGAACTGTGTTGTACCATTGGAAATAAGTTCATATATACCTGGGATTTTTCATGACGATCTTGATCGACATCTCCATTGCCTCAATCACTCTCTGACACCACTCATTCCAGAACTATGTCACTTGTGATCCATAGGTCACAATGATGACCCACATCAGCTTCAAGAGAAATGAAGAGAGCAATGAAAGGCATGCTGTCAACCTTGTTTAAACATGTTATTAATCTAATCATCTTTTATAGGCTTTCAGCTGGGATAAGAACACAGAAGAGAGATGTACAGCACACTCATGTTTTCCAAGCTGCATAAATGTATCTTGGAAGAGTTAATTACCTAAAACATTGTTTTAAGCTACGGAAGGTTTGTGACTTGAAGTGGATCAGAGCTTGGAAAAGTTGCTTTTTGGATTATATCTCCCAGAATCCTACAGCCAACATGGCTACTGTTGTAGTCCAAAACATTACATTTTCTCAAAGTTTTTATCCTATAGCCAATTCATACATGTTCATTGTTTATTTGACTAACTCAGAAGGTTTGCTCATGGGATCCAGTTTGCAAACCTTCTGAATCAGTCAAATAAACAATGATCATGTATAATACATGCCTAGATTGTGTTTTACCTTGTTCTATTTCAACAAACTTTTTGAACAGGTTTCCATAATGCTTAATTACAATCAACAGTGAACGCAGATGGCAGGGCAGCTACAGAGTACCAGGGAAACATGATTGAGTTCCAAGGAAATGTTTATTCCCTGAGTTTTGCAAACCCATTGAACCATTCAAAAAATCAGTTCAACACTGAAAGGCTCACTGAAGAATCCAACTTGCATTGATGTCAACATTATTTACCACTTACTAAGCAGGCAGCCAAGTTATTTTGGCTTCCTAAATTTAGGTAGCAATGACTATCCCAAAATCATTGTGCTTGTCCAAACTTGTAACCAGTAGCACAAGATAATTGCTGTGTCTTAAAAATTAATTTCACTTATATACACAGACTTTCTTGATGGTGCATGATGATGCCACTTTGCCAAAGTTAAGCTGCTTTGAATCTTTTCCATGACTGTATGGAAAACTGCCTAGGGACCCTAAGAACACTCACTGCCTTAAGTTCCATGAGCAAAGAACCGTATGGTAAAGATGTATTAAATAAACACTTTACAACCAGGAAACTCATTCCAATTTTATATGACTTTGAAGATGAAATTCCTGCTGCTTTGGAATAAGGTCCCTGATGATTCTAGGTATGTTCTGTGACCTATTGTCAGAAGCTGGGGAAGACTACAAAATCCAGAATTCTTTACCCAGCATGGTTGCTGACCATGCTGGCTAGGGAATGTTTGGTGTTGTGGCCCTGAAAGGGAAATATTCAAGCTCTGAACATTGTTTGAGCTCACTATTATCTATAGCATGAATTCTATGTCACATTCACATCTGATCTTGACACCAATATCCATGGCTGGATTAGTGCAATGAATGAGACTGTCTGTGAAGCTCATTCAGAATTTCAAATTGATTCAGAATATGACAGCCAGCTCATTAACAGGGACCTTTCTAGCCGACTGCATCTCATGGAGTCAGTGTATGTAAAGATCTGCAAAAAGTTACTGGTTTGCTTCCAGGCACAATTCAAAGTGCTATGAAGTTTCAGCTGTTCTCTGAGCTGAATCTGTGTTGACTCTGTGTGTTCAAGCCTACAGAATCTAACGGACTGCATCTTCCTTCTGGAACGTCGCAAAATGACATCACAAGGAGAATCATCAATATATTGGAAGAAGGTAGAAGAGGAGAAAACTGCTATATTTTCAGGTGGCAAGGCAACTGAACAAAATGCAAGACACATTCCAGAGGACTGCATGTTCATTCCAGGGACTTCAGTTGCAGGAGGGGAGGGAACAGCTCCACTGGAATGACAGTTCGTCATAATGTAGGATTCTTAAAACAAAGTTCTGTCAAACATTCATACAGTTCTTAAAAATCTAAAAAGGAGAGCCAGACTCTGTCACTGTTGGCTTTTCCTTGCCTTCTTTTCACCATCTAACCCCCCTTGTCAACAATTCATTCAGAAATTTTAGTTCACCATTGCTTTTCAGGTTCTGTTATAAGTGCATCCACTTTCAGAGATAAGCAGCTATGGCAAACAGGGCTTTTTCTGTGGTGGCCTCAGGCACTTCAAGTAAACTAAACTGGACGCTTTCCAGGAGCTTGTCTTCCACTGAGATTCCTTTTCATGAAGGAATCCCTGATAAGCTACTGAACAGGCTGCAGTCCAATACCCTCTTACCTTGGAGTAGGCCCCCTTGCATTCAAGGGTTATTACTTTTGACAACACATTTACTGAATTGCACTGTTTCTCTGGAAGATACTTTTTTTAATTGGTGTTCTAACAATTGATTCTGTTACTTGGGAATAGTTGAAGGAAATACAAGACCTTTCCTACCTAGCTAATCTATAACCCCTAATTTTACATATATTCTTCCTGATCCACCAACTACAGTCAACCATCCGCATTCGTGGCTTTGACTTTCACGGATTTATTTGTGAGTGTCTGCAGCCCCTGCCCATCCCCAACCTCAGGCACTTATTTTCCAGGGGAACCTTCCCACCCCCAGTGGCTCTAATCAGGCTGCACAGCCCTTAGAAAAGACGCCTCAGATCCTCTTCCCAGTCCACCACTGCCTGGCCAACTAAGGATGGCTCACAGCCTGATTTTTCAATACCACAAACCCTCTCCAAATGCCACCCCACACACTCAAGGAACAAGATGAGCAGGAAAGAGGAAGTATAGGGCCACCATGCCAACCCACTCCCTTTCCCTGGTTTGGACCTTGGGTGCCCACTCTCCTGACCATACCTTGGTCCCCTTCCCACAGACAGACAGGCAGACAGAGGCCCTTTTCGCACGGCATTGCCAAAGCGAAAGGGCCCCTTGAGCATCGCGTAAATGTGAGGAGCAGTCCACACAATTCACTCACATTTGTGCAATGCTCAAGGGCCTAACGCAGACCGCGCATGCATTTTTTTATTTTCAACTTAAAGCCGAAAATGCTGCGTGGTTGCGCATTGCTCTGGGGCCCCGCGCACACTTACCTGGCATGCAGAGCCTCGGGAGCCGGGCCGGTCGCGCTTCCTGTGCAGTGGAGGCTGGGAAAGGTCTCAGGCTGCACTGCAGAAGGAAGAGGTGGGGGCTCGCGCCACCAGGAAGCAGCTGCAGAGCTCAAGCAGGAGGGATGCGAGTGCGTTCCTCCGAAGTCTTTGTGCGCGAGCCTTGCCGCCCAGCACCGGGAAAAGGTAAGGTGCGAAAGACTTCAGACACACGTACACACACATTTTCATATTTGATATTTTTCCACTTTTGCAGATGTCCTGCACCTCTAACCTTAGCAAATGTGGAGGGCAACCTGTAGTTCAGTGAAAGTAATTTTCAGGATACGATCTGCAAATCTGCTTTAGCCTAGTTGCAACAAATATTCCAGTATTTAATCCTGGAACAATACATCTGAGACTATCTAAACATGCAAACTTTGAGGTCAGCCTTATTTATGCTGACTGACAAAATGGGTATTAAAAGGCTTCTCATTGGTGGTGCTGCATGAACCTTATGCTTCATATTGCTGTCTGGGTTTTCAAAAGCAAAATTTCAAACTTCAGTGTAAAGTGAATTAAACTTTCTTTCCTGTAAGGTAAAAGGATTGAAATACTTCACATATGCTTGACACTGAATTAAAAATTGATAGCTCCCACAACATTTTGTGGGCATTTTTAAAAAGGCATGTCAAAAGGCCTCTTGCATAACATATATAAGAACATATATATAATAGCATATATAAGAACAAGAAGAAAATGAGCCAGTGTGTTATAGTGGTTTGAATGTTGGACCATTCGGAGTCGGAGTCGAATGTCGGAGAGACTAGAGATCAAATCCCCACTTAGCTGTGGAAACCCATTAGGTGACCTTGGGCAAATTATGCTCTCTCAGCCTACAACAACAACAACAACAACAGTTAATCATGCATTGCTAAGGGAACAGTGTTCTTATGCGCCGTCATTTGGGTTACAAAACGGATTTTTGTTTACTAAAATTTGAAAATTCTGCTTTTGATATTTGTAAATAATATGTAGGTATGCATGCTTTGTACATGTTGTAATTTCACAGAGTTACAAATTATAAGATGAGCATGTATACACATATACCTCATCTACCTGGAGGCTCTGCTGAAGTAGCAATGAATGGCAACACTGAGTGATGGCTGCTGCTGTGATTTCAATCCATTCTAGACTTCCTGTCCCCTACTTCTATGTACCGTCATGTTTTGAGATTGTGCCTTCATCAGAATGGAACTTTGGTTACACAAGAGTTCATGTGGAAAAGATATTGGACAAGAGCCTGAGTAATCCAGACAATTGTTTTTCACCCTCCATTTTCTTTGTATCTACAATGCCATTGGCTTTTCATTGTAGTCTGCGATACTTGCAATATCTACATGTTTCTAGTCTAAATCTAAATAAGCTAAACAAAGAACTATTGATTCCCAATAGTCTCATGAGACTCTCTTGTAATACAGAGGAACAATACTTTTTAGCCCAACAAATTCCACTTCTTCCCTGCCTCGGGTGCTCCTGAAACTTCTTTGTGTTTTGAGTTTTCTGTCAGTGAGAAAACATGGCAGAAAACTATCTGAGGGGCTGAAAACTAGGGATGGGCCAACAGAATCCTCGAATCCTGGGTAAGAATTCGAGATTCCCAAATCCAAATCCAAATCCCTGTGCCAAAACAGGCAAATCGAATCTTTTGAATCTGCCAACCAAACAGATTGTTGGAGACCAGGACGCCTGAAAACCTGGGAGACCAGGACTTCTGAAAACCTGGGAGACTGGGACTCTTGAAAGCCTAGGAGAGCAGGACTTCTGAAAGCCTTGGAGATCAGGACTCTTGAGATCCTGGGAGATCAGACATGCAAGGGAAGATAGTAAATAGATGAGTTTTTCCCTTGGAGTAATAATGGCTTTTGCTAAAATTTTACAAATTACAGCTAGGGGTTGTATTCTAAGATTTAAATTGAACACTTCATATTTAAGTTCAGTACTTGACTGGAAGCTACAGGCTTGAGATTTCAAGGACAGCTGAAACATTCCTTTGCAGAGCTCCCTTGCAAACCTCTTTCAGAAACAATTCTGGGATTTGGTGTTTTACAAAGTGTCACAGCTTTCTCTGTCAAAGTCTGCTGGTGTATCATCAAACTATAAACCCCAGGATGCCAGAAGGAGCTATACAAAGAAAGGCCAGTTTTGACCTGGATTATCTCTCTGCTGTAGTGTGTGGCCCTATTTACACAAGCAGGAAAATGTGAGATTAATCCACATTTTCCTGCCTATGTAAAAAGGGCCTTCATGTAATTTTCAATCTGGGGAGATCCTGAGCCAAAACTAGGACAATTGTCTTGGCCAGATTTCTTCAGAGGGAGGTTTGCCTTTGCCTAGGCTTTTACTAAGGCTGAGAGAGTGTGTCTTGCCCAAGACTATCCTTTTTTCCCTTGCTTTTTAAACTCTTTTTAAAAAAAAGGATTCGAAAGATTCAAGATTCATGAGATTCATAGATTCCTAGAATCTTTCAGGGATTCAGATCTGGATTCGGATTCGGGAAGTTCTGGATATGTTCCATCCCTACTGAAAACAGAAAATCAAATGGAGGGCATCCAGTATTTTAAAAACCCCTCCCAAAAGTAGACAATAATGCTCAGCCAACAGACAGCAACAGTAAGTGATCCTCTGGGATTAAAATGGCAACATTTTGTGCCAGTATGGTGAAGAATTCAGGCTAAAGCTGGGAGGATTAGAGCAAGCTGGGTTGTGGAGCAAGGCACTGTGCTTGCATGGGAAACAATTTGGTCTGAATAGAGGAAGAGTGCAGAAAAATGGGTTTATGTGCAAAGTACCATGCTCTCATGGTGAAATAGAAAAATAGCACACCCTGCCCTCAGGAAAACAAACCTGGAAGACTACTTGTTTGATGCTCATGTAGCTCCTGGGAAGCACAGAGTGTCAGAAAGGAAACAAAACCTAAAACTTGTTATGTTGGCTCAGGACAGCAACAGGAAGTATTAAAGCTAAAACCCATAGGGGTGCTTGGAAAAACAAAGAGAGTTATCATTACTGAACACTACCATTTGTTCTCTGGCAGAAGATATCACTCTTCAGTGGAAATCAAAATGTGGAAACAGGGAAAGTGAAAGGAACAATAGAGTTGCCCACAGCCCTGTGGTTTTCACATCACACTTCCAGATACATTCTCCCTTCAAGTAGTATAGCAAATCAGGAGAGAAATCTATTCCTGAAAGGGGGAATAGAAATGTTTTTCAACAGATTTTTTTCCAGATTTATTCTGGAGTGAAACAGTATTGGGAAGAACAGTAAATACACTAGTATGCCATATATGTGTTGTCTGATTTGATCAAAGGAAACTGTACCTTCCCGTGACCAATGGATCTTTCACATTACACAGTTATAGTGCTATGATTCCTCTTTAACTGCCATGGAAACATCCCAAATCCTGGGATTTGCAGTTTAGGGAATAGCAGAAAATAGCAAAGATTTGGAACAATTACTGAAGAAAGCCAAGGAAGACAGTACGAAGGCAGATTTACAGCTGAACATTAAGAAAAAAAATAAAGAGCAGGTGATTTACATAACTTTAAAAGAAACAATGAAGACATTGAAATAGTTCAAGATATTCCATACCTTGGCTCAGTCATTAATCAGAATGGAGACTGAATGTGTTTTGAGATGAAGACATTGAGATAGTTCAAGATTTTCCACTTAGTTATTACTCAGAATGGAGACTGCAGTCAAGAAATCAGAAGAAGACTAAAACTTGGAAGGGCAACTATGAAGGAACTAGACAAGATCCTGAAGTGTAAAGTTGTAGTATTGAACACTAAAGTTAGGATTGTCCTTGTCATTGTATTTCCAATTTCTATGCATGATGATAAAGGCTATACAGTGAAGAAAGCTTGTAGGAAGACAATCAGCTTATTTGAGATGTGATGCTAGAGAACAGTTCCATGGTTACTGTATACTCCGAAAAGGACAAGTAAATTGTTCCGAAAGCAAATCGGGCCTGAACACTCCCTAGAAGCCAAGATGACTAAACTGACACCATTGTACTTTGGCCATATCATGAGAAGACGTGACTCACTAGAAAAATGCTTCTTAAGCCAGAAGGTAGTGGAAAAAGAGAAAGTCTGTATTACAGATCGGTAGACTCAATCAAGGAAGTCCTGAGTCTGCAAGAGCTGGGCAAGACTGTTGATGACCAGCTGAGTTGGAGGTCCCTAATTCATAGGGCTATGATAAGTCAAAGTCAATCTGACAGCAGTTAACAAAAACAACAAATTCAAAATTCTCAGAGCTCTAGCAGTTCCCCAACTACCAAGTCCAGGATTTCAGAGGATGGAGCCATGGCAGTTAAAGTGGAATCGTAGGGCTATAAATTGTGTAGTGTGAAAGGACTCCAAGAGTTCAGAAGAGTGAAAGAGAATACTCATCAGGATTTATGTCCAGATTCTGTTCCACAGCGAGCCACCAAATTTACTGGGTGACTGTGGGTCAGTTACCTTCTTTTTGTCTCTCAGCCTGGCCTATTTAAGAAGGTTGTTGAGAGGATGAGTGGGGGAACCATGTACTCTGCCTGGTACTCGTTGGAGAAAGGAGAGATACAAATGTAGCTGATAAACAAATGCTATATTATTCACAACCTTCCTTACACCCCAATGCATGTGATTGTGAAGAAAAAGGAAAGAATATTAAGCAATCTCTCCATAATGCTTGTGCTTCTTGATGGAGTTTTGAGAGGTTGTGCCATACTGAAGCTACATGCCTGTGGGCAATCATCCTCAGAGGTAGGTTGTAGTGGTGTGTCAACACAGTTATCTCAAATGTTAGTAGCAAAATAAATCTACAGTGGGTCTCCTGTATTTGCAAGAGATTGGTTCCCAAAAGCCTCACAAACACCAAAAATTGCAAATTTTCAAGATCCTATGAAAAAATGGTGCAAGGAAGTAGTGATCACCACTGCCATGTCCCTGCCAGCAGCTGCTGACCAAATCTCCTCACCGCCCTGTGATTGTTGGCAGCAGTAATGTGACCAGGACCAGGAATTATGCTCTCAACAATACCAAGGTAGCCAGCAGCTCCTGGACAAAGCTCCTTGCTGCCCTGTGATTGTTAAGGATGTTGCAAACAAGCAACAAGCATTGGAATTACCCTCCATTGCCATGTCCCTGTCTAAAGTACTCTCTGTCCTGCAGTTGTTGAGGAGAGAGAGCGACAAACTCTGTTCCTGATGCCCCACTTTCAGGGAGCAGATGAGACGCCCACTCTGCAGGGCATCCAGGCCTTGCTTGGCACCTGGGCCTTTCTGCCACCTCCCTGGCTTCCCTGGGTTACCTTCTGTCAGGTAACTTAACTTTTTAAAATATTTTTTCACTTTTCACTTTGCATAGGGTTAGTTTGTGACTGCTGAGCTCTCAAAGACTGCAGGCCCACTGTATTTCAAAATTCAAATAAGGGGCAGTATGCAAGAAACATCAAATTGGCCCCTCAATGATCTGTGATTTAGTACTTCTGTAGCAACCTCATTTTTTTATTTCTTCTTACATACATTATAGAATAGCTAAAATGCCTTTTTGAGGTGGGTATGTGGAATTACTTTACAAGGAAAATTAATGGCTGTATCCTATCACTGCTCTTTCCAGAAAGTAGCAGAATAAAAAGAACATTTTTCAAAAGTGTGCATTTTAAAAGTTTAAAAGTTTCAACAATTACATAGCGGATCTATAAAATCACACTAGTATATCTTAGAATTGTATTTAACAATACAATAATAACATGGGATTTTTTCACATTACATACTTACAATTGTCTGATTGTACTGTAACAACCATGACTCCATCCTATAGAATCCTGGAACTGGCAGTTTTAGGGAGAGGTATTTAGAATTCCCACCAGAAAACTCTAAATACCTCACCAAACTACAAACCCCATGTTTCCCCTGAATGCAGCCATAGTAGTTAATGGAATAGTTTTGTATTTCACAGTACCAATCTTTCAGAGCCCCAGATTCAGTCACGTAGGGAAGTGGGGACGGGGGAGTCATTTGCCCCAGGCGGCAATGTTTTTGGGATATCCTGGGCCAAAACCACACCCCCGTGCACCCTGGCCACACCCCACGCCCCACAGCCACGCCCCCACACACAGTGCTCACGCCCCTTGTGCTGTTGCCCCCTCCCCTCCCGCCCCCCTCCACACACTCCAAGGTCAGTCACTGCCCAGATTGGTGCACAAAACAACTTTTCATCTGAAGTTCTCCTGTTGGAGGATCAGAAGATAAGCATATGATCAGGGCTCTCACTAACTACATACGATGAATGGAATAGAATTAAGGCATTTTGTGAAGTACTAATCGTAATTAAGCATTGCCCTTTCACTCTTCTGAATGTGTTAGAAACCCTTCTGCTATTTCTGGTTTTACTGTTGTTTCGCCACTACTCCTTCCAGCCCATAGAATATATATCACTGACTCCTTGGAGCCACTTAGATGACTTGCAGAGATAAAAAGTAATAGTGGGCCATAAACCGAGAAAATAACAGATGAGCCTGATTTGCTACACATGGGACATCTGGTTGAGTCAGTTGAAATCTGAGATATATTTTAATTAGGACAGAAGCCTGGCAATACAGAATAGCAGTTGTGTATGTGTATGTGAATACATATAAACACATATATTTTTCAGTTTGCAGACTTTTGCTTTAGTGATGTGCATGCTTGATTATTTCATCCTTGCATGCAAGGATTAATATTTACTGCAGTTTTTTCCCCACCATAGAAGAACAAATATTTATGTGCCACATTCTCTCCACATTTGAGAATCCAAAGTTGTTCAGGAGAATTTTCTGCTAGGAAAAACATATGGAGTGAGTAGCAAAGAACACATTTCCTGTGTAGAAAATATAGTTTTTGTGAGACACAGCTTCCTCTCTGTAGCTGCATCTTAATATAGGATCTCAGCCATTATCTTATTTTAATTCTCCATAGCTTGTACACTCTGAATATCTTTGGTGCAGCCAATATTAACCACTATTCAATTCCACTGATTTAATAGTGAACAATCGTGATTAAATTTCTCCCATATTGAAATCACCAAGACTCAAAAGTGCTTATTTTGCATTTTATCTCAATATATCTTGACTTTTAAAATTAATGACTTAATAAAAAGAGTCTCTCTGTCATATCATTTCCCCTGCTAGTGCTGTTGGTAAAATATGAAAACTATAATATGTGATTTTCTTAGTTCATCAAATAAAAATGTAAGTTAATGAGGCTGTGACATCCAGTTCTCAAGAGCAGTTCAGAAACTGTTTACAAGTATGGCCCTCAAGATATTGTTGGGCTACAACTCCCATTATCCCTCCCAGTTGGCTATGTTGGCTTATGGGAGCTGCAGTCCCAAAATGTCTGTTGTTCCCTACCTATGGTATAACCTGTGTGTTGTTTTGTGTCTTCAAGTCTTTTCAGATTTATGGCAAACCTATCAGAGAATTTTCTTGGCAAGATTTGCCTCCTCTGAGGCTGCATGTACGTTACTTGGGCCATTTCCACACTAGCCTGTTATAGCGCTATGATTCCACTTGCAACATCCTATGGAATCCTGGGGTTTGCAGTTTCAGGAGGGGCCGTCATAGTGCTATAACAGACTAGTGCGGAAATGGCCATGCTCAAGGCCACCCAGTTGGTTTCTATGGCTGAGCAAGGATTTGAACTGTGCTTTCCACCGTCATAATCTAGGGATGAAACCACTCCATTGCACTACTTTGTTACCCTGAAAATCTGGGGGTCCCAGAGGGACACCTCGATATGCTCCAAGTGATGGGGAAGTAAGCTCAACGGAGCACAAGCAATAGCAATGCGAGAGTCAGGGTAATCTAGCGAGATCTTTTACCCAGTTTTTATGGGATCAGGCCCAGTCAGAAATCACACAAAAAAGGTCCAATGAATGACTTTATTAAACAATAGTAGCACTCATCCAAGGGCTAAAGAGAAATAAAGAGTGGAAATAAGATAGAGGGATTGTTGTAGGATTCATAGTTTGGGTGATACTGCATTTTTTCCCAAAGTCCTTGGTCTGGAAAGCAGCTAAAGAAAAGGAACTCAGTGAAGAGGCACTGAGGGGATCACACAGCTACTGGGAGGGGGGAACGGTCAGTTGGTATGGCCGGGAGGTATCTAAAGAACTAGCCAAAAATGGGGACTATTTGTAGGAAAAATTTACCTTGAGGGCAAATCCTCTCCCAGGGAGAACAAAGGGGATGGCAACAGAAAACAACTTCACACCAGCACCTTCTTTGATATTGGAAGATAACAAGGTGTTACCCAAGTATCAGGATCTTCTGCCACTTTGGGTTGCAGTGTGAGTTTATGTAGATGGATTTTGCCTGATAAGATTTTATTGCTTCCAGTGCCCAACTTTGTGGGAAAACTCTTAATCCCTTCAAGTTGGCTCCTTAAAGGCTGAGGATCTTTTGGGTTGGCACAGCTTGAGGTCTCCTGTGGCTACATGACTGGGGAGTTTACTGGCCTGACCTGGTTCTTTTGATCGTACGACCGTTGTTGCCTACATGCTCATCCAGTGACCTCTCTGGTGGGTTAGATTAATTTTATATCAAAGTTGTAGACCCCGGGACAGGGTTTACTAAGGGGGCAACAACTTCAATATGAAAACATCCTCAGACATGTCATGTGGACAGTTGCTTTTGATTCAGGTTTACTTTTTTGTTTTGTTTTGTTTTGCTTTGCTTTGCTTTCGTTTTCTGCTCTTTTTGTTGTTGGTTCTGGGTTTTGGGTTTTGGTGTTTGTTGATTTTCCCATTGGTAGCTTAGAGGTGTTGAATCTATTTTCTGAATACACATGAGCAGTAAAACAAATGTATTTTGGTGTCATGCATCATCATGGTATCATGCACTTGTGGTATATACTGCTTTGAGTTACTAATGTAATAACACTGAATATAAATAGAAGATCCCCCCAAAATGTGCATATTCTTAATAAATTAATGTATTATTTAAAAGAACGCTTGCAGTTATGGTGACCCAATCACAAGGGTTTCTTGGCAGAGTGACAAATCTCCTGCTCAGCAGAGGTTTGTCACTGCTTACTCTGGCTGAAAGTTTGGAACTTGTTCAAGGTCAACAGCAGGCTTCCATGGCTGAATGGGGATTCAAGTTCTGTTCTCTAGAGACGTAGTCCAACATTTAAACTACTGCTCTAGACTAGCTAAAATACTTAAATGCAATATGGAAAATCAGTACAGTAAAACCATTTCTTCTTTTTTTCCCCATAGGTGCATCTGACTGGTGATGGCCATAATTTCCACTTCTGCCACTTTGTCACACGGCCGCCCTCAGAGTTTATAATACCCAAAGACACTGCATTTATAATACACTTTTCCAATCAAATCCATTGAGCCTCTCAGGTGTTGTTAAATTCTGAGTTCTGCTAAAGGAAGCACAGAATGGAAAGATCCACTGCTCTCACGGTTTAGAAAGAGGGAGTAAAACAAGTGCAACTTGAAACTGTCTCCATTTTGTTCCTAATTGCAGCATGCCATCTATTCAACTCCTGAATTCTTGGGAATCCTTTTTCAGATTTGCTGGCATGTTCAAACACAGGGGAGATTCAATGATAGGGACTGTAGTTGAAAAGAAATTCTGGGAGATATTTGTCGCAGTGGAAGTGAGGGAAAGGGAGACTCCCTTGATTATATTTTCCAATGACATCCCTACAAAAATCAAAAGCTCTCAAGAGTTGGACCCCCACAAGAAAACCACTTCCCTCAGAACACTAAAAATGTTTTTAAAAGACTGAGGTTTGTCTCTGGCAGAAGGCAGACCCAGGGAAAGTTGGACTAGAGACAGGGGGAAAAAACCTGACACAGTACTAATGGACAGATTTTAGAGGGATAGCAATAACAGATGGAGTAGAGGCAAGAGAGTCAGACAGACAGAAGAACTGCTTCTGATTTTAGGGAGCTATGAATGATAGAGAAGTTCAAGGATTAAAATGTTAATCTGTATATCTTAATAAATTTCCACTTGTTATTCCTTGACCCTGGCTGTCTCTGTCAAACCTGATAAAAAGTCAGGTCATGTTTACCACAACAAGGTCACAAAACAACACAGCCACTGGTCCACAATAGGTAGGATCACCTTGAGGCCCAAGCAACCAATCCTGGAAGGGATTAAGAGGGGAAACGGCAAGGTGAATGATAAGAACCGAGGGTTGAAACTGTGCGGCCAGTTTGACAAGGGGCTCCATCACAATCCTTCTTGACATAAAAGAGGTTTTTAATTCATTCTCCTGGAGTTGTAATCATACCTCCTTTTTGGATTGAGTTATCCCTTTCTAAAACTCTTTACCTTTGGTTTGTTATACATTGAGTTACCTAGGAAATCATGAGACATTGCTTATTATTCATAGAAAATTTTGGGAAGGCTGGCAGAATAAAAAAAAACATATTGAAATAATCTCTTCCCTAGGGCTATGCAACTCTATTAAAGTATATTAATTAAATTGATGTGATGAGAGACAGGAAAGGATACATCACACATTATTATTGACATTAACTTTGGACAGGTTTGGAGTTATTTTACCAAACAAGTGTAATTTATAAGTCTTCACATCAGGTGCTGTCTTCAAAGGATTTAGAATTTCTAGTTCCAAGAAAATGTCTGTGTTGTGGGCTGATTTCTTCTTCTTCCCATTGGAAAAAAGATGCAAGTCCTCACAAAAGAGGCTTTGCAGAAGATACTTTGTCTTAGTGGCTTAAATTCAAGGCTTTGTTCAGGGAAAAATGTACTATGCAACTAGCAGCATACATTTAGAATGCCAAGCTTCTTTGCTACGTTAAAAATATTTTTAGGAAAATATTTGTAGCCCTCGTGGCTAGGAAACAAAATACACCAAATATACATGTAATAGGGCAAAATTACCAGCTTCAGACAACTTCAGGGTAGGGGAAGGGGGAGAAAGAGATCAAAGCAGGGAAAATTGGGGTGTTTAACGGTACAGCAAGACATTTTAGCAGGTCATGCCTTTGGGGTTCTGCTTCAGGCAGCAAAATACCTTGTGGCAGCACTTCAAATAGCCATTGAGGGAAGAGGTTTGTTCCCTTTATGAGCTTCTTACAAATCTGTGGAGCTAGCTTGTTATTTTGAACAGATGGATTGTTAAATATGGAACCTATTGAAACCAGTGGTACAAATTAACCATGACTTAAATCCCAAGACTAACTTGACTTTTCAGTGAAACCTAATTTCAACTAATGTACGATAAACTTACATATATGTCTACTCAGAAATAAATCCCACTAATTTTCCCGAGATTTAAACTCAGGTACATAGGTATAGGTTATCATTTCCATACATCCCTGCATCCACTCCTCTATCTCATTTTTTAAAATGAATTATTTTAATTATGGTCATGCTATAAATTTTTATATTCCTATATTCTTAAAATATAACTTGCCTTTTCTCTGACATGCACTGGGCTAACATTTTCCAGCAAATCATGACCCGGACACTCTATTGCTGTTGATGAAATCTAAAAGTGCATTTTGCTGCCATATGAAACTATTGACCCATGTATAGCTTGTGGCATGCTAAGGCTTTATCTCAGCAAACTGTTGTCTCACAGAAATTGCATTGTTTATACAAACAGTAACATATCAATATAGAAACAATCACTTTCATACCTTCTCTGCACTAATGCTACGGTGCCACTCCTGCAATCAGTCTTCCGCACTGCCTTGCTGATCCAGCCTTCCTGTCCATTTTCATGCTATGTAAAGCATGCAAGCTGTTTTTTTCTTCCATATGTATTTATTTAATTGTTTTGTCATAGATGTGCAATAGCAGCACACTGGTGACTGACATGGCAGTCCAATTGTGGAATTACGGTAAAACAAATCATTAAAAAAATATATACCTGAGAATGGAGTAAAAGCAATGTTGTTTCTGTTTCTTTTTTTCTTTCTGCCACAGTTGTGCAATTGCTGTTCCCAGGAATGTATTTTTTTATTCGCTTTGTTGTATTTCCATAATTGCTGCATGCTGATGACAGCCACAGCACTGCAATTTCACAATCATGGCAAAACAATTTTTTAGAAAATGTACCAGGGACAAAGTAAAAGTAACATTCTTACTGTGTACCAGGATGTCCTCTTTGTCCAAACACTGGAAATGGAGTGACTTCACCCTGCTTGGGCACAGGGAAAGGGAGAAAAGGAGAAACATGCCCATTCGCACCATGTGACTACTGGAATATTGGAACTGCCACAGCATGAAATGATCACATCAAGAAACAATAGTTCAACAATAACGATATTGGAGCCGTTAAAGGGTTTTTCTATAGATAAAAAGATGTAATTCAGTATCAATGGAAATGCAACGCAACAATAGGAGAGTCATAATATGGTGTGATGAGGAAAGATCATGCAATGAGCCTATTATGTGATTAAAGTTCCTAGAATCCTTTGATACATACAGCTATCAAGCTAGGTGCCACCTATCTGCACATCTGATTTTCATGTCTAAACACAGAACCTTATCTTTATGTTTGTTGAATTTGATTTTATTCATTTTCCCTGTTCTTCATTCTGTTGAGATCATCTTCAATCTGGAGTCTTATTTCTAACGTATTACTACCAAGAAACTACGCTGGTGAGTACCTATGTCAGGATTTTCTCTGTAGTAGCAGACAAACCCATGGGAAATCAGGCTGGCTCTATCCCTCTTGAACTCTGGCAAGCAGAGCATTCTTTCATATGGCCCTTGGTCCTTAAAACTTGGGCCATATTCTCTGGCTGTTTTAATTGTGTATTGTATTAATTATTTTTAAGAAATTGTTTTTATCCATTTTTAAATAATGTTTTTATCTGTTGTACATTGTCTCAGGGCCTTGGTGGGCTTGGAGGAATAAACAAATACTTCACTAAATAAACAAAACTACTCATCCCACTTTGGTGTCATATGTTAATTTGATGACTATTCCTCCTGTTCCCTCAGCCAAACCATTATAATGGTATTGAGCAATGGCAGGACAGAAACTGTGGAACCTCACTTGTCACTCCTTTCCAAAGATGACAAGCCATTGGTGAGCACTCTTTGGGCATTGCCCATCAACCAGATACACAACTGTAGTAACCATCTGTTTTAACCAAATATTGTGAGGGATCTTGTCAAAAGCCTTGCTGGAATCATTACATCCACAGCATTTCCTCTAATCTACCAAACTTGTAACTGTGGAGGGAGCGGAGACCGAGACAGATTCAGCTGGTATTATGTTACCCTACACTACACTCCCCCATCCTGCCAGGTGTTGTTTTTTGTTTTTTTAATGGCTAGAAATACATGAATCAAAGGCACGTTGATTGGAAAAGCATGTTGCCAGGTCAAGCTGACATGAGACATAGGCCCTTTGCGCACCTTAACTTTTTCCAGCGCTGGGGTGCAGGGACCGCGCAAGCAACCTCTGGCGAGAGGCTCTCGCGTCCGGGGTCCTTTGGCTCCGCACAAGCTGCCTGTTCGCACAAGAGCCCTGCCTCTTCCTTCTGCAGTGCAGCCTGGGACCTTCCCGGGCTGCACTGGGGCAGGAAGTGAGAACGACACTGCTCCGGAGGCTCTACACATTAGGTAAGTGCACGCGGGGTCCAGGAACAATGTGCAATCGTGCACCATTTTTGGCTTCTAGCCGAAAATGAAAAAGTGCATGATTGGCGCCTGCTGGCCCCTGGAGCATCGAGCTAATGTGAGTGCGTCGTGCAGATCCCTCCTCACAATCGTGTGACCCTCGAGGGGCCCTTTCTCATGGAAAATGCCATGCGAAAAGGGCCATAGTCAGGCAATAAGTTCAAAGGGGATTAGGCAAAAGACCCTGGTATAAAAGTGGTTCAGGCTAATCTATTCTTCAATCCCAGATCTTTGCATTTCTGAATTGGCCTGGATAAGACAATCAGAGACCATTCCTTTTGATCTCACCCAACAGAGACCTTTCCTACATCCTCTACTGGTCAGACTTCAAGAGGCTATCACAAGTCCCCAAAATTTTGCCACTTTGGTGTCAAAGCAATCACTTATTCCAGAACCCTTTCTCATTTCTGTGAGAAAGTTTTAAGGCTTTACCAGAGCTCCCCTTCAGGATATGAAAAAGGGTATATAAACCCAATTTTGGCCCTGGCAACTTTTAGCATTTTGGATGTTCTACCTGATGCCCAGACTGTGTTGGTCCATGCTACCCTCAGATGCTATCTGAGCCTCTCTGCTTCACCCTGCTTCTCCAGGATTGATAACTATCACCCTCTTGTCTCAACTTCTCTCTTTATCCAACCTCTCACACCTTACAATTCAACAGCCTTGTATGGTTCATAGAGTAACTGATTTCTTCTGTGCTTGCGGATTCCAAATAAAATTTTTTGTTTACCTTTAGCTGGAGTTAGCACTGGTTATACAATAGGTGGAAAGATCCTGCCATTACCCTCCTTTCGCAGGCCTTCTTTGAGCTATAATTTCTCCACATTTTAATGAGACACTGGCATTGTGGGTGAACCCCAATATTTACCACCTTTTAGGGTAACAATTATATATACATTTTTTAGAAATGACCAGACAAAAGGTAGAAAGGAAGTGTTAGCCACGCCCACAAAATATTAATCAGCATGCAATATAGTACACATATATTGTAACAGATCATATGACATTACACATATACAAACATAGGAAGAAAATATTACACATTTAATAGTACAAAAGCTGAAATACTATACAGCATATTATACAATGGAAACACACTATACAATGGAAGTACAATAAAATCACAATGGGCATGCAGGTGGTAAACCATCTAATATATAGAAATCAAAGTTTGTTTGTCTGTGTCAGACCTCATATGATTAACTGCCTGTGAAGATTCTGTGGAATCCTGGGGTTTGCAGTTTAGGGAAGGGCCTTTAGAACTCTCAGCCAGAGAGCTCTTGGGTCTGGCCTGTTGCTATGGGGACAAGGCCTTGCAGCAAGGAGGAGGGCAGTGTATTTCCTCAGGAAACCAACCTCTATATGTTAATAACTTTGAATACAAATTAGATTGGAGAATATGGGGGAAAGTTACAAGTACTGGACAAGAGAGTTTGAGAAATTAGAGATACAGGACCTCAAATCTTTCCAACAAGTATTACCTATGAGAAAATAAAATCCTGGGCAACACCAGGTATATATACTAGTTTCTTATAAATCTTCATTAGGCACCAGTCTGCAAGACTCATCCAGTGCCACTCTCCAAAAAAATACATTTCACACACATTTAATGTTAAACCAGCTGCAAACCATAAAATGTTCATTCTGAATAGATTATGCCCAACAATTACAACAGTACAATCACGAGTTTCCTCCTACCATATTTCAGTGATGTCTATTAAATCATATTTGCTTTTCTGTGTTAAGAGTTCAAGTTCATTTTTCCCATGTTTTCTGTATTAGTATAGAGACAGCTGAAACCACGAATGATATGCTCAGTTGCTTCTTTAATGTAGTTTCTTATCCAGTGGCGAGTTTCCATACCACTGCTTCAGTTTCTGGTGCAAAACTGACATTACAGTAGCTAGTTTCATATCTGTATGCCCTCGCAAATACTCTTTCTCTCAATCTCTCTCTCTCACCAAAGCTTCAGTTCAAAGACCTCTTGACGAGTTATGCAAGGCTCTTCACAAACACATTCTTCTCAGTTACTATGAGGTGCAACCTTTATCCTGCCAGAAGTCCTTCACCATGCAGTCTCTAACCAAAGTCTCAGCAACACAATCAGCACAGCCAATTTTTCACTTTGAATATTCTGTTCCCTCTTCCAGGGCCATGATCGTCAATAGGAAGAAGTAAGGAAATAGCGAGCCTAAGGTCTTCCACTTTTCTAGTCAGGGCCTCAGTTACTTGCCTTAGAGCCTGTGACTGGCACTCATGGATCAGGAGGAAAAGATCAGTGGGCTTGATGAATTCTGTCACTTCTTGGGCCTTCATACTAAGACAATAGATCAAATTTGTTACTATGATATCCACAGTTGCTCTCCTTGGCTAATTTATTTCGTATCACACTTGTGTTACCCTGTGACTTGGGGGTCCCAGGAGGGGTGCCCAAATAACCAAAACAAACACAACAAGATGGGGAAATTAGCTGGAGCACTCTCTTGGCTAGCAAGAGGCAGGGTAACTTACTGGGAATCTTTTACCCAATGTATACAGTGTCGGGTCAGTGAGTAGTCAGACAGTTCAAACTAACAACAATAGTTACTAAACAATTATTAAGAAAAACACAGCCTCACAACTAAATAAGAAATAGAAAAGAGAGTTTTTGGGGAATGGGTGATACGCCACTTTTCTCGTAGTCCTGAAGAAAGCCAATTGGAGAGAAGGCAACCCAGCGTGGTGGCCGAGGGAAGCTCGCAGAAGCAGCAGCAAGTTGGGATGGAAGTCCAAGCGTTCCAGCGAGAGGTCCGAGCAGTCCGAGCAGTCCGAAGAGCTCCCGGAGCTGAAGGCTTTTATTAGGGGAAGGCATGACCGTAGGCTAGCCTGATCTTGAGCAAAACAATGAGTTTTGGGCTGGAGACAATGTCCCCAAAAGGTCAGGATTTACATGATTGAGTTATAGTCCGAATTGGCAATAGTATGGCCAGTATGTAGATGTGGCTAGCTTGGCAGTTTAAGCACTCAGCTCGCCAGGGTGCCCTCTCGGAGCAGAGGTCTCTTTGTTTTAATAATGAAGATGTTTGTTTCGGGAGGTCCCTAAAGCAGATCTGGCAGTTTCTGGCTTGCCTTGGTATAAACAAATGTGACTCAGCAAACAATAGCCATGCCTAGCTTCCCGCTTGTTCGGTGGCCTCACAAACACTTGGCTGGTGGCAGAGCAGGGCCGAATTATGATATCAAAATGATATCTAAAGGTTACCAAAGGCCAGGCCAGTTCACGGTGGTAACACTTAGCTATCCACACTTGATTACAAATCTGGGGAGGAAAATGAAAATCCTTGGGGCAAGGTGGTATTCTCATCATCATGTAAAAATCAGAGGAGTCTGAGTAGATGTTGACAACAAGAGAGGTCCACTTTCTAAGACCATGCTCTATACTCACTTAATAAAGGACTACAGATAGAAGATATGCTTCACCTTCCAAACACAACAATAAGCTTGTCTTACTTTTATACCCTTGACTAGGTTACTTGCCTCACAAACTTTGCTGCAGCCAATTGGATTGGGTGGATCTGATTCACAAAAAAGGCCACAATCTGCTCCAATCCAGAGTACAGTGAACACAATATTTAAAGCAAACTTGATACTTAAGTCAGCTGAAGCACACAGAAATGCTGGTTTTTATTAAAAGTATTATTTTGCCAACGGGCAATGGTTCTGAGAGAAGCTGGAGGTAATGAGCATGTTAGTGGGGTGAGGGACTTAAAAGATTTTGGCTGGAATCCTACTGGGGACTTAATGTCTTTGTAAGTGGACTTGTGTCTGCAAGACTAGAATTGGGCAGTTCCGCAATGTCCATATCCAGTAAAGGGCTGCTGTTATGTAACTATATAGGGAAGCCAGCAAAGTGATCAGTGCTCATTGGGACCAATGATAACACTAATGACGCTCACAAGGGGAGTGATGAGCACTGGGACCATCCTCTCGTGCATTCTTTCCATTGTGCATCAATGGAAACAGGAGTATCAGTATTCATCAGGACACCCTTGCCTCTGTCCTATTACACATTTTCAGAATTCACTAACAGGGTTTCTTAGTGTCTCTGCTACATAGATAAGTGTACACAAAAATTACATAACGTACACAATGATAGAGGATTCCGGTTCTCATTAGTAAAAAGATGCTTACATCCTTGCTGTTGGTAGGCCTGTGGAGAATAACAACAGAACATCCCCAATGTGTAGCATCTTTCCCAGCACCATCATTATGCTCATCAATCACGGACTTATATACCCTAATGCTACACTGATAGTTGCTGATCTTGACGAGAGTGATTACATCTCCCATGGCTACATATCTCATGGTCAGGTGCTAGCCTTAGTACTTGGCAAGTCGGCCATCTAGATTTTACGTGACTGCCCCAGACACTCCCATTCCAGGTGGCCAACCTTGGAACTCTGCCTAAGTTGATCCCGAACAAGTAACCAACTTGTTAGAAATATAAGTGGCTCTCTAAAAGTACCAGACTAAAAGAGACTCAGCCATGAGAGGAGTGACTGCTGTATAATATATCAGTATTATATTCCTCATTTCCATTACAGTTATGGACAGTAAGTAATGATGAAACAGCTGTTGTAGAAGTTTGAACCTTTCAGAGAAATTAAGGTTCTGCTGCATATAACCCTGGTTCAACATGCAATGTTCTAACATTCTATTTTTTAAAAAGCTGTTTAAAAACTAAACCAAAAGCTGTTCAAACATTACATTGAACATTTTGATCTCATTAGTTGCACGTTAAGTCAAAATGAAGCCTACACTGAATGCTAAAACTGTACCTTTGTTAATCAGTGGACTAAACCAGAAGCCAATCTAAATTGTGTCCCTAAAAGAGATATAAATATGGGGGGGGGCATTGTACTCCCACATAAGATTCTGTCCCACCCATGAAATTTTCCTTCAGCCCTCAAATATCTAGCACTGCAGTAACTTAAAACTTCAACTGAGCATTTAGAAATACAATTTAGGCATTTAAAGCAAAGGGCCAGACAAGATTCGCAAGGGAATATGAACACAGCAAACATGAATTCTAAATGTGAATGTCTCACTCTTTGTGGTGCTAGAAATTCAGAGACTGAAAGAAAACTTCATGGAGGAGGCAGAATTCCTAAGAGGAGCAATGCCTTCATTTTGCTACCCCCTCGCCCCGTACTTCTAATACCTGTTGCCATGCAGCAAAATCCTGTGTCACCACGCATTCTCAGGAGCCACTTACCCCCAGATCTTCTTTTTTTCCCCCAGGATTCAGCCTTCATTGATAAGCTGTCATTTATCCCACTAATTCATCCAGATGGTCCAGATAGTGCACAGCCACACCTGTACAACAGAGAAATAAAGCTGAGTGTCATCTGCACACTGATAGCACCCCACCCCACTTCCCAGGCTTTGTATAGCAGTAAAGGCTGTTCCTAATAATTTAATTAAGTTAGAGGTCAGCAAACGTAACTAACAGCTTACCCAGACTGATTGTAATCTACTGTTTAGCCAGCTTTCCGGGATAAAATGGAGAACGTATAGTCAAAGTGTGTGAAATGTAACACAAAAAATAAGAGTGCAATTGAGTTCCTTGGTAACGTTTTGCCACTGGGTCTCTACTCATAAGCTCATTTTATTTTTTATATACCAACCACTTTTTCCCAAGTTCTGCTGCAGGAGTTCAATTACTTATTTCTTTATCCTTCATGATCTGTGAAATTTATTCTATCAATCAACTACAAAACTTTTCAATTATGGGAAACACTTCAGAATGTGTAACAATTATAATATACCAGGTGGAGGAGAAAAGAAAAGCAGAAGAGAAATAGCTCACATAGGATGTGAATATAATAGGATGGTGTGTTCATTAGATGTCTGTTGCCAAAACCAAGAATGTTTTGTTTTTCAGCTCACATTTCTCTGTTCCTCAAGTCACTCAGAGAGTTAAAAACAAGTTGTTATTAAAGCTGCAAAGTAAACTTTGCTTGCTCAGATCACATTTCTTATTCTTTACATCACACCTAGAAAATCAGGTACAGCACTCACACTTCTGTTCAGTGTTGTTCTCACAGCTGGTGGTCTGGGAATAATCCAGATGCAGGTGAATGAAATCTTAGGCCACACAAATTGGGAAATCTTTGTCCTATTCCTCTGTTTTAATATTAAATAGCCAGCTTTAATTCTTCTAGGTCAATCAATAAGATGTAAAATCTACTCTCTCAAAAAAAATTTTTTTAAAAAAAGCTTTTATGAATATATCAGGTAAATACAGAAGAAAAAAGAAAACTCACATACTTTGTCTACCTCTTCTAACATCCCCCATGCTTACTATCTGAGATTTTTTTTCTTTTTTTAAAAAATGACATAATTGATTAAAAAAACTTTTCTGAATTTAAGAGCATTCCCCCCCCCCCGTTCTCCCTTCAGCTGTGTCACACTGTATATTATCATTGTCATCACAGGGGGTGTGTATAAAACCTGAAAAACCAAACAGACCTGTCTGGAAACTATTCCATATATCGCAGAACCATGAGTAGCCCTCCTTTCACGGTAAGCCTCACACAGCCAGAAAGCTTCTTGGCTTTGAAGACTGACTTCTGGATCTACCAGTCCTTGGAGAAGAGAATAAGCTTTCCAGCTTCACGTAAGGCAACTTACTTACTTAGTTCAAAGTATCTGAAAAGAGTTCCAGGATGACAGTACAGTCTGGTGCTAGCAATGCAAACTAACTTAGCACTTGCCATTGATGTTTCCTTCCTAAAACTGCCAACCGTTCAGGAGAAAGGAGGTTGCCAGATTTGGGATGACAAAATTTTGAGCACTTAACTGGCACACCTGTCAGATAACTACAGTATGTCAGTGCTAGCATGCCACCTGATCTAATTTCTATAGAACTGGTGCAGAAGTTTGCATAAAAGTGGTAATTAAAAAAATGAGGTTGCAAATCTATGAACATTTTCTTGGGAGTATATTCCATTGATCACAGTTGGATGACCTTTCAAAGTAATAGTAACAGGATCAGGTTGTAAATATTCTTCTGAGAACTTATTGTCTTTGCTACTGGACCCTTGGAATAAATTTGTCAAGCATCAATGAATTACAGTACAGGCTGAGATTGAAAATGTTCATCTGATGGATCGGCCTCTCATGATTGTGGTTAGGATACAGTATATTTTAAAAGTTTAGTCTTGAAACTAGGAGTGGAAATCAATGTAGATGAATGGGTGCTTTTGTCTAGGATTGACGTTATAAATCACTTAATCGATTTAGAGTGAGCAGAGGGCATTGCTCAGATGTACTGTAAACAGAAGTTACATTTTGTACTGCTGAGACCTCTGGTGGTGATTGATAGTAAGAAACACATCTGAATAAAATTGTATAAAGATATAAAGTTGTATCTAAAAACAGTAGCTGAATTTCCTAAAATAGACTTGATACATTGGGGTTTCAACAATATCTATGCAAACAATATTTCAACAATATTCCTCCAAATATATCTACATTGACCTGCAAGACACTTAAGAGTATTTGTCAGAGAAATAAAAGAAAGAACCAGGACTTATGCGTCAGGATCTTTATAAAAGTAAATTCTATGGAATAGGTCTCATAAAACTCGAATTTGAGTATGTTAGAACTCCACTGAATTGAACAGGAATGATCATCCTTAATCCCATTAGCAAAAACCTAAAGCTGCTAAACTTTGATTGTGTCATGCTTTTTTCCCCTTTATCTAATGAAGTCAATTTTTTTCAGCAATTTTTCATTAATTATCATACAGTGACTGTGGCAGGCTTACAGAATTCCAGTTTTCATCTGTGGATTAAAATTATTTCAGAAATAAAATTATAAAATTGTTTCATTTTATAAGAACACCAAGAATAATGTTTAAGTAAATCATTGACTTAATCCAAACTAGTCCAAATGAATTAATTCTTCCATTTTTAATAGCTTGTGAACATATATGGCTTAATTGTTCATTGATATGATTCATTGCACTAGTTTTCCATAGCAAAGGTTTTCAAATGATGTGTTTAGATTTAAACTGCGAGAAAAACACATAGTTTAAAGAGTAAATAAACTGGTTTTGCCCCTCTTTACTTCCAAAACTACTATAATGATTGCCAGGTAGAAATGCTAGAAATAACATATTGCAATGCGATCAAGTACACGTCTACTCAGAAGGAAGTTCTTATTCCTAAATAAGTGTGTAAGCAACCTCAGTTTTGCTAAGAGATAATGCTTTCTCAGTTATCTTTTCTTAATGTTATCTCTAAATAATTCACAGATTGTCAGTCTTGTCCATGGTATGAAATAAAGACAGAGTCTGTATAAATATTTCTGTGACATATTTCTCTATTAACCACTATTTCATAGAATGCTTCATTTATTCATAATAAGTTGAACTATAGAGACTACTGTGGTCAGATAATATTTTCTGTGAAAACACATTAGTTATTCAAACACAAAAAGAGTGAAAATCAAACACTGGTAATTGCAATACCCTTGGTAATTACAACACCCTTGGTAATTAATACAAAAACTCTCAATTCTTGAATGTCTTTCTTTTTTCTCTGTTCACTGCTTACAGTTAGTGACATATAATTTTACTAAATGTGTAATATTCCACCTCCGTCATCCTTCCCAGCTAACACATGACAGAAACTTAATTCAACTTTTAGGTCCCCTTTCCTGAAAATTAGAGTATCCTGATATTAGCAACATGTTCAGGAAAACATGTTAGTCATGGATTCTGTGGTAAATCAGAATCTCACCAGGTCTTTGGTCATTTGGATCAGTTCAGTCTCCAGAGAAAGGATTAGTTTTACAGCATCTGTGTCGTCAGAACTGATGCCTGCATTCATAGCAGCAGAACATTCATTGACAGACATAATTCCGTCAGTAAATACTCTGTTGCCATCAACAAAAAATATGATACTAAGACAAATACTTGGTAGTAATAAAAAAATATCAAAAAAGAAAGGGAATGAACAGTGTCGCAAGTAACAACCAATATTTGTTACTAGGCAATGGTTGGTGGGATGATAGTATTTTGACAGCACTACTTCTTTAGGTTGTGATATCATTTAAACCTATTATTTGGGTTCATATGTTC
Organism: Iguana delicatissima; assembly: GCA_948472985.1. Classification (NCBI taxonomy): domain Eukaryota; kingdom Metazoa; phylum Chordata; class Lepidosauria; order Squamata; family Iguanidae; genus Iguana; species Iguana delicatissima. Next base: position 1,199,170 of record CAOKZL010000023.1, read on the forward strand.
ACACTATCATATGCTTATGTTGACAAATATGCAAGACACAGAAACAGATTCTGTATCCCCTGGATTTCACACAAGGTCTCTCATTCATAGGATTGTCATAAGTCAAAGCTAACTTGACAGCAGTTAATAACAACATACACATATTTAGAAGGCATTACAATGAATTAATCTTTGTTCACCTTGTTCCTTAATGGTGTAATTTTTCAAAATCATATTTTGTCACAATCTGACAGAAAACAAGGCCAAACACTATGCCAACCCCTACACTGAAGGACGGGATCATTCATTCATTCATTCATTCATTCATTCATTCATTTAAAATATTTCTGCATTACCTTCCAGCCCACAAGGCTTCCCAAGGTGATGAACAAATAAAATAATTAAAACACTAAGATAAAAAGATTTTTAAAACACATTAACATGTTCTTTAAAAACTCCTAAAAGCAGTCTAAAAACAATCCTAGAATCCAGTTTTAAAACAGCAGTTTCAAACACTGAATACCATGAAGAACAGCATATTAAAAAGACACTGTTTATATACTGACACATCTTTGTGGATTAGATAGATGCTGAAAGTCAGCTACCAAAAGATCCCAATCACAAGGGAATGGACCAAAGGAACATATTAATGCCTATAATTTTTAATCTGTCTTTCAATAGTGAGCTAGCTTTTATAAAAGAAAACCACTTTTTTCCAGGAAAATTTGGAAACAGGAAGACTCAAGCTGGACTGTATAAATTACTAGGGCAATCTAGTCAATAGTATCATACTTGGAGGGAAACTGATCTTATGTTATTATTGTTGTCTGAATTTATTTTGTCAATTTTTGT